>JALIGU010000005.1:13294174-14018609 GCA_023053565.1 Aquilegia eximia
ACATTTATTTTATCCTTTTGAAAATGTGTGTACACATACCTTACATCAGGTAAGGAAACAATAAAGAATGAAAAACAGACAACATCTGAAAAGAGAGAAGGATACATGATACATCAAGTCTGAGTAAGGGACTTAATGACGAAGACCACATCGTCAATATTATGCAACACATAAATATACAAAATATTTAGTAGTACTCCTAGCAGTCAGAGTATGGCCTTCAATGTGTTACAGCTATTTGAAGTTATCCTAAAAGAAACACAAGAAGAAAAGAACCCAGAAAAAGGTTGAAGAGAAAAACACGGGAACATGCAATATACAAAAGAAACACAAACAACCATTCTAAAATATACAGCAAATGCAAGAGAAAGTGAGACTAGTGAAGACAAACAAAGAACACTATCAAGATAGTGATAAGAACAGGAGAGAAAATAACCTGGTGTCGAAAAAAGAAGACATCGTTCTTGCTTCAATTGTAGCTGATGAGATTATACGGCGCAAGTCAGGTCTGCGCCGTTGAATCTGAAAAAACAAACAATTGAAAGCAAATAGAATAAAAACTCTGCAGAAATAAAGAAAACAATCACTTATTAATATATGTTGTTAAACTGGTAACCTTTTTAAGAAGACCCAGTAGAATATCCGTTGCAAGGGACCTTTCATGGGCTTCATCTACCATTATAACACTGAAAAGAGGCACATATGCATGTACAAACAGATTGTATTAGGATTCCAGAGAAATGTGTAAACTGTCATTAATGTATTTCCCTATCAACACATGCACAAAGTCCAATAGAACCAGGTTAAAGATATGGGGAAACTAGAAAACAAATAATTGAAACATCCGTTATATACTAGCTTTTCAAATTAAGCTGATTACCTATAATTTGTCAAAAGATCATTTCTCTAAGTAGTACACCATCTGTCAGAAACTTAATCTTGGTAACACCCTGTTATGCCAATCGAAGAAAATGTTAGCATTATTGAGTGACCAACCATCAATATTCAATAATATAAAATATACTACCATCAAGAAAATATCTGGTAGTGGAGAAACAGGAAAATAATATCCCATGAAGCTCCAAAAATTTGCACAAATTGGTGTACCAACAATGCTAAGTAATAAAACAACATGGATACTGGGAAGAGATGATAATCTCTTACTGGCTTTGTAAGATCTTCAAAACGAATGATGTACCCGACTTCTTCTCCAAGCTTGACACCCATCTCCTCAGCTACCCTGGAAGCAACGTAACTGCCTGTGATAGAACAGAACCAGAACTTAGTAATAACCTCCATCTTCAAGAGATCTTACTACAACAAGGCGTATCTAAATAAATTTCAGAACACCGTGTCTTCTTCCTACTCTAATTTGTAACAAGACAACACTTCCTTTGGACTGACTTCCCAAACCTGCAATGCATACCATCTAAAGGGTCCAAGAAAACAGTCAAACACACATTCTCTCAGTTGATACATTCGAACAAGGCACCATATGTATAATTGTATATATAAATGCAAGGAAATGGAAATTTCGTAGACAAGTCTTGACAGTCAACACACAAAACTAAAATTTGGTACTAAATATAAATATATAATTTAACATCAAAAGTACCCATCCCCAATTAAACTGGGGCTAGAATATGAGTTTAAAACCACATGAAATTTTTTCTTTTCTTTTCCATGTGAACAGCTCTATAAAGAATTCTTGAAACAGGGATAAAATAAGAGTGATAACTGTAGACTTTTGCACTACATGAATGAGGGTGGAACAAAGCATCAATAATGAGTGAAAGCAGTCAGAACCTAGACAGCCAGTCGTCTTGGTTGTGTGCAAGCAATAACTCGCCCACCTTCTGCCCAACCAGCCTCATTGAGATACTGAATCAAGAGCATAAAAATCAGAACAAAAGAAGGGGAACAATAAAGCAGTTTAACTAATTACAGTTATAACAAATAAACTAATTGCAACTTGCAAGATAACAAAAACCTCAAAAGAACACATAGGTAAAGTAGAACTTAACCTAAGAAGTTATGACAATACAACATCTAATAAACCAAATAATAAACCAAAGAGTCCGGCTCTCACACTTTACCACGTGAAGTCAGTCTATAGTCGTTGGATAGATTTATTAATCTAATCTCGAGAATATACATTGACCAACTAAAAAGAAAAAAGAAAAATATAAAATTAATAAAGCAAATCGTTAAGTTATAACTCCGTCTCTTTCTCTTTCTCTCTCTCCTCTTCGTTTCTGTTTCTGATCTTTCTCTCTCTCCTCCTTCAAAACCTTATTTTGTTTACTTTATTTTTATTTTGTGAAAAACCTTATTTTTCTGTGAAAAGCCCTTGAAACACTTCGTCTTTCTTCTAAGGTTTGTTTACTTTATTTTTATTTTGCTGAATATTAATTGAAACTACAGTCTATCTATATCTTTTGTTTGATAATCTTTAAAATAATCAGGTTAAATTAATCTAGTTGTTCAATATTTTTTGAAAACTACATTTATAATACTATGATTTTCTATTTTTTCTTTTTTTTTTATTTTCAATTTTTATATATAGATCTGTTGACGTTTTTGTAGCTATAGAATGGTATGTGAAAGCAACGTGGTTGATGACAACCCCATTCAATACGATGAAAGTGAAGAAAATTTTATCAACATCACAAGAGATGAAAATGAACCGATTTGCGAAAATGGTGCAGATGAGGAATATGTGATGAATAAAACTGACAGACATGTACATTGTCCTTGTGTTGGGATGGAGTTCAATTCACACGAAGAAGCATATAACTTTTACAATCGTTATGCAGCTAATATGGGTTTTAGCATTCGAAAGAGCACAACAAATAGATCAAGAATTACTTCGGAGATAATTGGTCGTACTTTTTGTTGTTCCCTTGAAGGTATGAGAGATCCTAGAGCTAAAGCAGTTGAAGAAAGGATAAGAAATAGAGCTGACACGAGGACAGGTTGTAAGGCCATCATGGTTGTTCGAAAAAAAAAAAAAAAAGAAACATGGCGTGTGTTAAAGGTTATTGAGAATCACAACCATGCCCTCGTGACACCAAGTAAAAGACACAGGCTTCGATCCCAAAGAAGTGTAGGATCCACCCAAGGACATATCATGGATAACATGCTTACAGCAGGAATTAGAACGAATCTTATGATGAGTTTTTTGGCTAGTGAAGCTGGAGGTATTCAAAATGTTGGTTTTACAAAAAAAGATGCAAATAATTATTTAACTTCAAAACGTCAAAAAGAGCTTGCTAATGGAGATGCACAAGCTGTACTTGACCATCTTCGGCAACAACAAATGGAAAATCCAGCTTTTTTCTACACAATTCAAATTGACTCTGAGGGTCGAATGACAAACTTTTTATGGGCTGATGCAAGATCTAGGATGGATTACCATTACTTCGGTGATGTCGTATGTTTTGATCCTACATATGGAACAAATAAATATAACATGCCATTTGTTCCAATTGTTGGGATCAATCATCATTATCAAACTGTATTATTTGGTGGTGCTTTACTTTACTCAGAAACAGAAGAAGCTTTTGTGTGGGTAATGAAATCATGGATGGTAGCAATGGAAGGAAAACAACCAAAAATCATTCTTACTGATCAAGAGTCAGCTATTGGAGGCGCTATTAAGCAGGTTTTACCAGGAACCCGACATTATTATTGTTCGTGGCATATTGGAAGAAATGCCATGAAACATTTGGCGCATGAAATTAATTCGCAACCTGATTTTTTTTCAGATTTTAATAAGTGCATATATGATTATGAGACTATTCCAGAATTTCAAAGTTGTTGGGATGCTATGATTAAGAAATACAATTTGGAAGAGAATAATTGGTTGATAAATTTATTTGAGAAGCGCGAAAAATGGGCATCGGTTTACAGACGTGACATATTTTGCGGAGGTATTAATGTTGTTTATTACCCTGCTGTATTTGAATTTCTTGTATGTTTGTTTTTAAATTATTCATGATTATTTTTAAACTATTTTTATTTGTTATTCAAATTATCGTTAGTAATTCTTCTTAATATTATGTAGGCATGACTACCACTCAAAGAAGTGAAAGCATCAACTCTTACTTTGATAAATATCTCAAAAAGGGAATGCCACTTTGGGAGTTTATGAAACAATACGAAAGAGCTGTGGTGGATAGGCGCGAAGAAGAAAACAATGCAGATTATGACACCATTTATTCAAATCAGGTTCTAAGATTTTCCATGAAAATTGAGAAAGAAGCGTCTAATATTTATACAAAAGCAATCTTCAAGAAATTTCAAGAGCAGCTAATTTTAGGACTTTCTTACCGCCACAAAAAAGTTGAGGATGATGGAATTGCATTTGTGTATAAAGTGTGGATGGAAGGATATGAGTACAAAGCACGCACTGTCATATTTGAACCTTCTACTACAAATGTCAAGTGCAGTTGTCAAATGTTCGATTTTTCAGGTTATTTATGTAGACATGCATTGAAAATATTTGTAGTGGAAGATGTTCAAAATCTTCCCGAGCAATATATATTGAAGAGATGGACAAGGGAGGCAAAGTCTGGTTCAACTGTTTTTACAAAAGACGAAGGGACTCGACTAAAATTGAAGGAAAGTGTTGCTCTTAGATACTCTAAACTTTGCCAAGATGGTGTTCATATTGCATCCAAAGCATCACATTCAGATGTGGTATTTGAGGTGGCTTTGAAAGGTTTTGATGATACTTTAAAAAATGTTGAAGCTGCAATAAGAAAATTATCATTACATATGGAGCCACAAAATGGAGATAGTGGTACCACAAGTGTTGAAGTTGCATATCCAGACAACATTCTCGAGCCATTGCTTGATCCAATTGTAAAGAATGGCAAAGGAAGACCTAAGACATTTTTAAACCTGATCGATAGAATAAAGAAAAAGAAGACAAAGGCTAACACGAAAGGACTTCAACAAAAAAACAAATCAAGTACCAGGTAACATCTACTATATAGTTAATTGTTCTAATGTCCATACCAGTTTACATATATAGCAAAAACTCTAATTATATCTATATTGTTCATCCATTTAGTTCAAAAATCTCGCGTAAAAATGCTAGCCAAAGCAACACGTTGTTACCTACTCATACCCAGGTACCTAACTTTGTTAAAATCTATTCTAGTTGCTTTGAATGTTTGACAAATAATTTTACATATTTATATTTATCGTTTGGATTTTTTTTATTGTATCAAAAATCTGTTCTAGCAAAAAAAATAACTTTGTTAAAATCTATTCTAGCAAAAAAAATAATTACCTGATTCGTTTGCATTTTTTTTTTTATTGTAGATATTTGTTCAAGCCAATCATGCTCATGGCAATGTAATGTTTGATCTTAATAATTTTCCTCAGGTGGGTATTTCATTAATTTTTATTACTAAAATTGCTCACAATGTAATTCTTCTAATGCCACCTATATTGTCATTAGGATCCTTTCGTGTGAAGTTCGACCGTCAATGAATTGGACGAGAGAGGGAATCAGTTCAGAGATCTCATTGGGTAACATGTTGTTATGGAGGAAAGATGGTAACAAGGACAGAAGTAACTGGCAACAACATCAGTGAAGTAAAGGGTTCAGTTAACGATAGTAGTAGTATGCATCAGTAGCAAAGTGCACTGGCTTGTTATGGTGTTTCTATTTTGTTGACTTGGATTTTTGCTCATATATGTTGCTTTGGATTAGAAAAGTGCACTGGCTTGTTATGGTGTTTCTATTTTGTTTACTTGGATTTTTGCTCATATGTGTTGTTTTGGATTAGAACCTGTCGGGGTATTTCAACCCGCTGATGATTAATAAGAATTAGAATTTATATATAAAATAAAAAAAGAGTTGTGTCTATTGTTTTCTTTTAACATACATGAACAGGGACTCATGTAGGCATAACCATATCAATCCATGAATACTGTCAATATTAACATAACAGTGTGCAAAAAATAGATGTCCAAACCATTTGGAACGATGCCGACCAAACCAAACAGATTACACCAGTTCAAACCACACCACATTACACTAGTTTACCATGCAATGATGCTGACCAAACCTCCTCTTCCATTATAACAACAACATTATAAAAATGAGGTTAGAGGCATTAGAATTCAAATTACAACGGTAATGATAAAATATGGTATCAAGGACGTTGGTGGATTTGAACCACCATCGCTTGAGATGCATTGGAGACATACTCCCATTCTCAAGTGCTCTACCCTTTGAGCTAAAGATCCGACTTACAAAATCCATTAACAAGCGATATGCAACAAACCAAACCATCAAAAAAGTTAAACAACACATGCTCCCATCCTAATTCAGCTGATTCATTTTAAGTATATTAAGTGATCATTCCATATGAATTCGTATTTTGTCCAATTTTTAAACTTGTCTCAATGGAAAGAGCGAAAAGAGGTTTATGAGATAAGATTTGTTGGAAGAGATTGAAGAAGAAATAGACCATGAAATTTCTAATACTTGACGTGGTCGTCACTAACCCCAACAGGCTAAGTGCAACTATTAAGGGGTGAGTACGGTTCGGAATCGATCAGATTTTGGTGAAACCGAAAAGGAAACCAAACTGTAGAGTACGGTTTTAAATTTTTTGGAACTAAAACCAAACCATAAGACCTTAGAAACTGATCACAAATCGAACCGATTTTTACGGTTCGGTTCGATTGGTTTCTATAGTTTGGGTTTTTTTGGGTTTTGGGCCTATAACCTTAATACATTGTGGGCTTGTAGAAAACCCCAACAATGTAAACTGAAATTACCAATGCACATTACAACAATAACACCCATACATCGCTAACTAGTAATAGTTATTGTTTTGGCTATTCAACGTGTAGTATCCATTAGTGAAACTACTATTATTGGAATAATGACTAGTTGTACAAAACAATCTCTTGTTAATTTGTTTGCTCATATTTCAAACCAGACTTTTGAAATTGCATTTATAGTGATGATACAATCAATCATTTCATCGATATGCATAGCATTAAAATGATTAGAGCAGCATTGTTCCTCCTCTTCGTTCTTTCGTGCTATGTGTCTCATGTTCAAAGTTATGGTGGCAGGGGAGAAAATCCATTACAAGATTTTTTGAGGATTCAGAGGAAAAAACAGATCCATGTACAACTTAAAGAATCATCAGATGCAGGTGGTAGTCAGGAATCAGATGATTATCCTACTTTGGATGAGTTGAGGAAATCACCTCCACCACCTTTAATTGATTTTCCTGTTTATGTGGAACCTCAAGATGGCTTAAAAACGGTCGATAAGATTGAGAGTTTGCCAGGGCAACCGATAGTAAAGTTCAATCAGTATTCAGGCTATGTGACCGTAGATGGTCAAGCGGGGAGAGCTCTTTTCTATTATTTTGTTGAATCTTCTGACAAACCTTCAACAAAACCCCTCGTCTTGTGGCTTAATGGAGGTAACATCAATATAACTAATAATGCATTTCTTAGTCCTCCACCTGGCAAGTTAAAACCAACTTGTTGCCACCAACTTGATCGAGCTGATCGAAAATTTGGAATAGCTCGAGTTGGTGGCCCAAAGTTGGCTTTCATCCAGTTTTTCCCGACTTTTATAACTTTCTATACAATATATGCATGAATTTATATTATGAACAGGACCTGGCTGTTCTTCGGTTGGAGCTGGAGCAATGTCAGAATTAGGACCATTTAGAGTCCAGAAAGATGGAAAAACACTAAAAAGAAATCAATATTCTTGGATCAAAAGTAAGTCGTCTAGCTTTTATGTAGGTAGAAGATTACATAATGCATAGAAATTGTGGTTTGTGATAGAGAAACTAATTCTATTCAAACACTTGTTCAGAGGCGAATATCTTATTTCTTGATTCTCCGGCGGGTGTGGGATTTTCCTATTCAAATACTACATCAGATTATGAAAAAAATGGAGATAGTAGAACTGCTACAGATTCTTATACATTTTTGGTTAATTGGTTGGAAAGATTCCCTGAGTACAAGAACAGAGATTTCTTCATAGCAGGGGAAAGCTATGCAGGGCATTATGTCCCACAACTTGCCTATGTGATTCTTGAGAAGAACAAGATGAAATCACTCCAAAGTAGGTTCATTAACCTACGAGGAATCGCGGTAAGACTAAAAAGTCAAATTACATATGTACGGTTTTTAAGTCTGTTTATGTAAATGTACTAACACTGCATACTCACATGTGTCTATGTTGCTCCAGGTTGGTAATGGATTGATCGATGAACCTTTCAATGATATGGGAATTCGCGATTTCTTTTACACACATACTATCATTTCTGAAAAACTGAAAGAGAACTACACCTTCTGCGAACCTCCAACTTGGCAGGAAGAAGCATGCAAACATCTTAGAGATCAAGTAGATCTACTTATGAATAACATTAACGTCTACGATATCTACGCTCCTCAATGCAATGCAACAACAGATAGCCCACCTGTATGTATAGTAACATAATTCTATACTCACACTATAATTATTGTCATCATGAAGTTTACGCAGCTTCAAACCGAACTATATATTTTTTACGAAGTAGAATTCTAAACCAATTTAACATTTGACATGTTTGTGAAACAGAATACAAAACATGATCCTTGTATAGATGACTACATAGAAGCTTATATGAACACTCCTGCAGTTCAGAAGGCTTTTCATGCAAATGTCACAGCTCTACCTTATCGATGGGAGGAATGCAGGTACTCCTTTGAACCAATTAAGTTGCATGCATGCATGCATACCATGCTTAAATTAAGTTAAGCAAAATATAAAGAACAATCTAATACTTTTTCTGTTGTTAGTACAGCAAAAAAGTAATTTACTTTTGGATAGACAGAGAACTGTCAATCTTGCCAACCATTAGAGAACTCATGGCCTCTGGTATAAGAGTTTGGTTATACAGGTATGCACAATATAATATTACACTTCGCTTTTGGATAAATTTTGCAGTTTCAATTAGTTGTATGTTCTCGCTTTATTAATGAAGCTTAACACAACTGCAGTGGAGATACTGATGGTGGAGTACCAGTGACAGGCACTGAGTACGCAATTAAAGAAATTGGTGCACCGGTCAAGACCGATTGGCACGCTTGGTACAATGCTCCCAAAGAAGTAAGATCCATTGCCACTAGTTTCATTTCAAATAAGTTTGTAATATTTCGGACATTGATCTAATTGCTCATCATCTATGTAGGTTGGAGGTTTCGTCGTTGAATACGAGAACTTGACATTCGTGACAGTAAGAGGAGCTGGACATTTTGTTCCAAGTTATCAACCAAATAGGGCATTTACAATATTTTCATCTTTCTTAGAAGGAAAGCTTCCACCCCAAGCCAACATTCCCCAACCCCAAACCAACAATAACAAACATATTTAAAGGAAGGTGAATTTGGATCGAGATATTTCACGATTCTCTTATTGTTGTACACAGGTTTATTATGAATAATTTGACATTTCTAGTATACGGTGTATCAATTGTGTTCGTGTCATTCAATGCCTCCAAACAGTATCAAGATTCCTCGTTCAAGAGCTCAGACCAAATGATCTGATCACTTTCGAAAACTCTGCATCAGAGTCCTGATTATCTGGTTTAGGATCAGAATCCATGCATCTGATCGACCAAATTAAAAAGAATGCATTGTAATCCAGAGCTTAAAAAACCCACAAATAACCAAGTAACAAATCAAAGATATATACTTGCCATTTAAATATTCTTGTAATAAAAATGAAACTGCATTTCTGAAATCAAAGAAGAAAACTTGATGCAAAGAGATGATTTACTGAATAGAGAGAATTTAAGTTTATTCCTCTAGAACAAAGAAAACAAGACTGACTGATGATACTAAACTGAAATTACATCACCTATTTATACTACTTAAAAGAGACTCACTAGACCATCACTTGACCCACTACTCCACAACTAACAGCAGTTTAACAGACTCCTAGAGCTCTAGACCAAATCAAACTCCTAGATAAACTCTAGACCAAATCAAATACATAAACATTATCAGCTGTTACTAAGGACTACAATACCATACTAGCTAGTCTGCACTAATTGTAACACTCCCCCTTAGTGCAGACTTGTGATCAGTAAGACCAAGAGCGTCGCGAAAACTTCTTAAACTTATCTCTTGAAAGAGCTTTCGTGAACACATCCGCAACCTGGTCATTCGTTCCTATTTTCAGCAACACAATCTCTTGATTCAACACTTTTTCACGAACAAAATGATGATGAATCTGTTAGGTTTTTTTGTGAAGAGAATCAGGACGGAGGGAAGTTTTTTGTTCAGGAACGTACGTACGCAGTTAAGGCGTTCGTACGTTCAGCATCACAGATTACTTTGGAGGGAAGAAACGTACGAACGTCAATTCGACGTACGAACGTCAATTCGACGTCCGAACGTTGTATGACTTGTTCAGGAACGTACGTACGTAGTTAGGGCGTACGTACGTCTCGTACATCAGATAATTTCTCCGTGGCTCGACGTACGAACGTGATTTGGACGTACGTACGTCCTCCTGTGCTTTTGTGTTATTTGGGCATGTTTAAGCCAATTCGTGGTCTATTGTAAGGCTATGTTATAAAGCCAAATAGAAGTGGAAAAAACCTAAGTTTTCTAAGAGAGAGATTGAGAGAAGCCATTAGAGAGTTTAAGAACTTTTGTGAGGAAGAAGACTTCGGTTTTCTTTGTGAGGGCTTGTACAATTGTCTCGATAAGAAAAACATCATCCTTTCTCCCCGTGGACGTAGGCATATTGCCGAACCACGTATATCTTGTGTCTTGTGTGGTTGCTTGTTTGATTTTGTCGTTTTGTTTTCCTTTCATACATTAGTTCAATCATCTTATTTGTGCATTAGTTTTCGCTGCGCACAACAAGTGGCATCAAGTTTCATTAGGTTTAAACTAAAAAATCGGGCTTTCCTTGTTTTAGGCCCAATCTAACAAAAATGTATTTTTCAAATACCCATATTGCCTTTTCATCGAGTTGTTAAAAACTTGCAAATTGTTCAGACCTGGAATCCTTTATTCCCTTTTGAATTTCGCTCAAAAACCTTACGATAAAGAAAAAGAAGTGATTTGGGATTGTTGTTTTTTGTTTCATTGATCAAATGAACATCAAGGTTAATGGATGGAACTTCAAGGTTAGTTTTTCATTGTTGATGAATTAAACATCATGATTTTGTCCATTTAACTTGATTTTGTTTATAATTTTTTTTTGTTCAATATGACGTAGCGGAAGCGATTAAAAATCAAACCTTGAATAACCCAAGGGGAGGATTGCCTTGAAACAATGAAGAACTAAAACAAAACTAAAGAAAAATAAATTGTAGAGAAATCTTAATTGTATTGATTTATTAATTGAATAATTGTTCTACAAAGCATGACTCTATATATACACTAAAGACTTGACCAACTAGCAGTAGGACTTCCTAAACAAAGAAATCAAAATACAAATCCTAAACTTATAAGTTATAATGACTTCAAAATAAACATTAACCTAAATAGGAAACCAATTGGTGTAGGTAGGATGCCCTATATCACAATATTTGTTTATCGAACTTTGTAATAATTTGGTGCTTTTGTTAATTTGATTTTGTTGTTTTTTTTTTTCTTGTTAAATTCGATTAGGTTTTCTTCAATTAAACTTTTGTTTTCGTTTTGGTTAATTTGATGAATTCGATTTGATTTGATCAACATGACTATCAACAATTATTGGAATTTATCAACATGTTCATGAACTAAATAATATTAGTTGCTTTGAATTGTCAGAGTTGATCAACAGATTTTGGAGTTGATCAACTAAATTAATCACACAATCACACATTACTTGTCAAACAATCAAATTCCAAGTCCATTCCGTACTTCTTTCTCATTTTCCAAATTGAACATATATTGTCCATGGAATCAAACCATTCTCTACTAACAAGCTTATCAATTGAATTCATATACCAGAAAACAAGGTTGGCCGCGCAGCAAATGCCAGCTATACATATACTGAGATTCCATGCAATATTCAGTTTCATCTAATATCTCATTAATATACATCCAACATAAAATATATATCGCGACGAATAGCAATATACTGTACTGTACAAATTCAAAAAATTAAAAACTCGGCAACTCGGCAAAACTGTTTACTGTACGCTTATATCACCGAAATATTTTCTGCCCAAGTACTATTATTTCTTTCAGACTATATGTAACACTCTAATATATCAATATGGGAAAATCCAGCCAATCGGCAACCATAAAACATATACTGTACGTCTGTACTACCAAACCGAATACACTGCAACTACTTAGAGCCTTAATCTACCTAGTTGAAAAAAAAATATAAACAAATATATTAAGACATGCTTATCCATCCCCAAATTATTTCCAGCAAACACTCATTCACAATATACCTCTTCATACCATACATAAGATTTTCATGTATAACCAATCTAAAAAAAGAATACATAAATAACAGATGTTAGCAAAGGTAAAACAAATTAAACCAAAACCATTTCTATACCCATTCCAGTAATAAATAGATTCATACGTTATCATTCTTTCACCCACAACAGTTTTATTTTCAAGTCAATTTAACTAACAGTTGGTACTTCGTTTAAAAATGATAGCCAATAGGAACTCAAACAATTATTTCCTTTTTCTGATCACAGACATAATACACATAAAATATATCTATCATGACTAGCAATAAATAGAAAAGAAATCAATCTGGTAATATATTTATTCTTAGCTATGTGCTCAATCATATTTCAAAAAATATTATCACTATAAAACTATGTCTACTCACCTGCTACTGTCCGTTTACTTTTTCCTCTTCCTTTTTAAACTCTAAGCTCTGCAACTATTTGCCACCATTGCCGACACCAACTGTTGGCTTCTTCTTCTCCTCTCCACCTCTGCAACTCCAACTTCAACTTCCTGAACTGGTCGCAGCGCCTCTCTCTCTCTCTCTCTCTCTCTTAAAACAACTTTAATCCCTACTGCCAATATAGAGAACGCATAAAACCTACGCCCATGGATTGTGTTTCCAAAGTAATAGGAAACAGTTCTGATCGTGGTTATTCCTCCAAATTTTCAGTTTATTAAACCTTAGTCCTCCCATTTTATACTAATTGTTCTTTAACCCTTGGTCCAGGGACTTGTTCCAAATTATTTATAACTTCAAATATAAATTTAAAAGGAATTTAAAAAAAAAAAAGTGTTTTACACTGCTCGAGTTGAATATAGCATGAAAGTGAGATGGTGCGTATTGGTTTAAGTGTGAGTGTTCTTGTAGGCATATCTTATAAATGCCACTATGATTGGATTGGGTTCATGTAAGCACGTGTTATAAGTGCAGTTTAGAGTCAAAGTTTTTTCCCAAAATGAATGTCAAAAGGGGGAGATTGAAACCGGCTTTCGGTTGTTTGACATCATTTTGTGACTAGCTTCGAGTCTTTTTTTGTGTGATCATCAAGAAGTCGAGTATCCTTGTGTATTCATCAAGGAGCTCTGGTGTAAGCTTATTTCATATAGTTCGGCTTCGAGTCTCCTTGTATGTTCATCAAGAAGTCTAGTGTCTTGTGCGTATATCAAGGTACTCTGGTGAAGTCAAGGTGTTAGAGATAACAGTAGTGTCAAGTTGCAGTGATTGCAAGTAGTTGATAGGTTTGTATATCTCTTTTTATCTTAGTGGATTTATTTGTTGTCGCGAGGACAACCGTGGACGTTTTCCATATTTGGTTTTACCACGTTAAAAAATATCGTATGTTCTTTACTTGTTTACTACTTTGTTCTTGTTTATGTTTAGTATCATATTGCACGTATTGGGTTTTCAGCAATTACTTTGCTATCACTTCTGTATGGGTCTTCTGGTCTTGTGTTTACACATCAAGAAACTGTTTTTAAAGTATCTCCAGAAATTTGTAGCTACTTATCAGTTGATAATTTAGATAAACAAAACAGTAGTTAACTGTATGGGTCTTCTGCTCAAGAAACTGTTTTCAAAGTATCTCCAGAAATTTGTAGTTACTAATCAGTTGATAATTTGGATAAACAAAACAGTAGTTAACTGTATGGGTCTTCTGCTCTTGTGCTACGTTTTTTTTATTCTTTCTTCTCTTTGTACGTTTTTTTTTCTTTTTATTAATATTAATTAATCACCCTTAAAAGAGAGAAAAAAAAACCCACCACTGTAGCCAAGATTGTGTTCGTCAACCTGTGGACTTAAGAAGGAGAACTGTGGATTGAAATTTTAAAACATCAGTTTTCTCCAACACATCACATCGTAAATTCTAAACTAGATCGATTTATTGATTAAAAAGGGCAAAGTCAGGTTAGTCAAACTATTTGCCATTCAGCCAACAATACAAGTTTTCACTTTATTTTTAAAACTATTTAAAAGCACAATAGCTGATGAAAATAATATAAAGGATCAGTGTGTTACATTGCTCATGATTTATGCATGAGATGGTTGTTATTAATTAGCTTATTCATGACTTTAGAAGGAAATTAGGCCACTCATATGTCCTCACTTTGTTCTGTGGACGTAGGCAACGCTAAACCACATAATTTTTTTTGTGTTTTATTATTTTTAATTGCGGTGTGTGTGTTATTTTCTATTCAATTATCAACGGTGTTTAGTGTATATATATACCCATATATTCGAGCTCCTAAATATGACCAATCTCGCCAAACAATACTTCACTCGACCTCACTCGATGTGGACCTATTTTTACTCGACCTTACCCGAGCTCATTACTTTTTGTTATAATCCGGCGTGGATTCCCTATTCACTCGACCTCACTCGACGTGAACCCTATTTCTCATCTCGACCTCACTCGACGTGAACACTATTTTACTCGACCCTCGACCTCACGCGAGCTCATTCACTTGCAGATATATTCATTAATTTCCTTCAGTTACAATATCTTTCAAACTTGACCCGTAACGTCTGCCCATTAATTGATCCCACCATTGGACAATTAATGAGCTAGCCGTTGTCTCAAATCTCCTATAAAAATGAACTATATATGTAGGCTTGATTCTGGGACTTCGTCAACCTCAGATACGTAAGCAACTATCTCCTAAGATAGCTCAGCCACTCCTCATTCAAAATCTCCTTCCTCTCCACTTTCCGATCATCTTCTCTGACTTACATTTACATTTAATATTTATGCTTTCGCGAGGCGTAACAGTTTCTTCGTGTGTGTTTGGTAAGTTCAATATGAATTGAACTAGGAATGAACCATCACATCATAAAGAAAAAGTACCCTAAACAAAAATATCAAAATATGGTAAGTAGGCGTATAGACACAAAATATCCGATAAAATGTTCATTTTGATCATTGTACATTGCACGTTTTGCAGTTTGGTCACAACACTTTTTTCTGTCAGATTGGTCATGAAAGTTACATTCCGTTATCAATTCAGTAAGTTTGGTTAACATAATGCTCTTAACGACGACTTAACTTGTGACTGAACTGATAACGGAATGTAAATTGTATTACCAAACAGACAGAAAATAACTTTTATGACCAAACTGCAAAAATGTGTAAAGTACAAGGACTGAAATGAACATTTAACATTCAAGCCTAATATCTCTAAGACAGTGCGGACTGTGGACAGTGTGAAGTGAATGAGATGGTTGGTGAAGACAGTGTGGCTTCTTACGATGAAGAAGCGGGTGAAGTAGAAGCTATTACGCCAAGTATCTGTTAGATCACTTACCACGTGGTGTATTAGTTTATAATCTAGACGAACTTGTGGTTGACAATGATTATATTATGATATATACCGGCTCAACTAAAGATTGCTATATCTATGTAGTGTTTTTTAAATGTATTTTTTCTTGTATTTCATTCAAGGTAAGATTTGTCCAATTGTAAAAGCAAATTTCTTTAACCGGAGATCTGTAACAAAATATACAGTGGTTTCTGAACTCTGATGTCCATCAAAGCAATTTTCTTTATGGTCTTGGTGTTAAAAAAAATGTATTAGGTTTAATTTCTGATGTGAATATACTATTTTCCCAAAGAGAAAAAGAAATATAAATAAGAACGACGTACTTGGAAGAAATTTTCTTTCCTCACAAGAAAGATAAGAACGTAGGTTAGATACGTTCATTAATTCTTTGCCATCATTTTGACTATTCAATTTCCTTCAATTTCTCATACTCAAATTTATGAACGTTGGCCGCTTAGTATTCGCTTGGCACCTATTTTTTCAAGCCAACCCACCATGTTAATGTGTGATCACAATTTGAGGCGACTGGAAGATGTCAACCTGCTTGGCACCTATTTTTGACATTCCAAATTTTGTCTGTGCGCAGTCGAATATCTAGGACATATCAGACATCTATATATATATATTATATATAATGTTAACAAATCCCTTGAGTAACAACAGTTGGCAGAAAAAAAATATTTGGAAGCAATATATGGAAATGAAATTTTGATGATGGTACATTATCTAGGCTATCAGATTGCTTCTACACCCAACATAAAATTTGTCACACGATTGCTTCTACATTATCTAGGCTATCAGATGGTTATGCACTTGAGTAAAATGACCACTTGATTAACTTTTTTGTGAGAATAATCACTTGATCATCATGACCACATTGAATCCCAGAGGTATTCGGTTGGCAAGTTGGCAACTATTTTTTTCAAGCCAGCTAATGTGTGATCACAATTTGAGGCAACCTGCTTGGCACGTATTTTTAACATTCCAAATTTTGTCTTTGCACAGTCGAATATCTAGGACATATCAGACTTCTATATATAATATAAGGTTGATAAATCCTTCGAGTAACAAGAGTTCACAGGAAAAAAAATATTTGGAAGCAATGTAAATGAAATTTTGATGATACTATCATTAGTACACCTACAATGTTAGGGAGATCACATTGGAATCTCTGCAAAAACCCAATCAGAGCAAATTGCTTTTGAAAAACCCAATCAAATAATTATTTTATTATTAAAATACCGTTCACACCCACATACTTTGTCAAAATCCCAAAATTATTAAAACTTTTCTAGATCTTCTATCCATAAAATCAAATTAAAAAAAAACAACCAACTGAATTATTGAAAATAACTATCAAATAACACTGAGATATATCAAAAAAATTGTGGAGAGAGTACACAATGAAAATATGAAAAAGATGAGATTGTTTGATAAGGGTAACATTTGGTAGGAGGCAACGAGAGAGTACCACCCAATTTTGTTTTTTTTGGTTTTTTTTCCATAAAAAATTAGAGTTTCATATGAAGAATTCAAATCCTTAGGGACTTATGGGTAGTTAGTTAGTTACATACATTAGTCTAGTTCATATTTTAATTAGGGTTTTTGAAAAATTATGTTGGGTTTTTTTCAAAAACAAAATATTAATTAGAAAGATATAAATGATATTTTATTATTTGGTTTTTGACGAATTTTTTATATTTGGGTTTTTGACGAGTTTTTTGGGTGGCAATAAGATCTCCCTAATTTTACCTAACAAACTTTGGATTGATTCACTCAGTAATATTAAAAGTTCATTAATAGAAATTGGCTTACCGTTTCCCTAAGTTACCGTTTCCCTGAGCAAGTAACAAACATGGGCTAGCATTATTGTGAATTGCAGATGACAATCATTTCTTACTCATTTATTTTCAAAGGCATAGTAAACTGAGGTCGTTCTATTATTTTTCAACCAAATCAACAAAAACAATATTACAATTTATTGGACAAATTTAGAATTCTAGGGTGATCAAAGTTATGAATACTTATGATCGATCACACAGTAGGGATTTGGAAATGAAGCAACTGTCCTACGTCCTAATCCCATTGCATAGTAGGAAAATAAAGCAACTGGCGTAAGTCCTAATCTTAATCCCTACCTTTCTACCACAATCATGTGTTAGAAGCAATGACGCTTAAGATTTTGTTCTACTATATATTTATTTATTATTAGTTTCTTTGTCGATACTCGAATTTATGTAATTTGGCTTGGTATTATCTCATCCGTAAAAAAAAAAAAAAAAGTTAAGAATTTTAATGATTTTATTACATAAATAGTGCATGTAATATATATTTTTTTTCGAATGTTATGTAACGGAGAGAAAAACTTCTATAAAATCAGATAACAAGAGAGATTCTTTCTAGAATTTCTTTAGGGTGATTTAGATTTTGGTCACCACTTTTTAGTATAAATTAGGTTTTGGAGCCGGTTTTTATCTTTATTAGGGTTTAGAGCTCATTTTCGAACCAATAGCTAAATAAACCCGGTTGAACCAAAAATATTTTCAAAATACCTAAGTTTACCCCTGAAATCACGTGATAACTAACCAACCCAATACACTGTTCATAACTTAAAAGTGGAGCAGCTTGATTTCAGAAGCAAGGCAAAGTCTACACACAAGCATTCCACCATTAAAGCTCTCTGGAAAAGCTTTCTTTCATCTTAAATCAATACTTTCCAAAACATTTTTTCTTGACTTTTCTTTTTATTTTTCTATAATTTTCTCACCATAATCATCAATTCGAAAACCATTCTTCAATTGCTTCGCCTATTAAGCTTGAATCGATTCAATCACGTTTTCTCTTTTTCTTTTTGAAACCCATTAATGGAAATTAAGAATTGTGTGACTTGGCATCAATTTCCTCTTCAACTCTGAAGTGGTAAGGTATAAAATCTAATAATTTCACTTATCCATTTTTACTTAACTCTTGTGCTAATAATCTTTCTTTAAATCATGGTAGAACAACCCATTCTTAGATAATAAAGATTGTAATGGGTTACAATCTGATTCTCATATAGTTCACTCATTGATCACTATGTATGCGAGGTGTAATGAATTGGGGTTTGCAAACAACGTGTTTGTTGAAATTTCAGAAAGAGATTTAGTTCTTGGAATTCTTTATTGTTGTTCCAAAATGGGGTTTGTGGCAAAATTGTCGGGTTGTTGGAGGGGTTTGTTAAAGAGTAAAGAAGAATGTATATGTAGTGGAAATTCTAGCCGAAAAGTTGGAGAAGATGATCGGAGAGAGGAAGGTTTTGAGTGATTGAGAGTGGCTGAACTATCTGAGCATTGATAGCTGCCTACGTATCTGGAAGGGGCGATCCAGAATCAAGCCAAACGTAGTTCCTTTTATAGGTGGCTTAGGTTGTGGATCAATAATGACTCAACGTTCGGATCATAAAAGTGTGCGGATATTCAGGGATTCAATGGGATAGATTCGTAACCGTCGTATGATTTGGAGTTTGAATGTGTTGAACTCGGTGTTCAGAGTGGGTTAGCCCCAAGTCGGATATGCTCGGATACTTTATGAGATGAAGTGAATGAAAATATGGTTTTAAACGAAGTCGGATGAAATAAGTGTCAAGTCGGTGTTTGGCATACCGAGTTGGTAAGATTAGGATTTGAATGGAGATGAGTGATGCGTGATTAGATGCGAAGTCGGATGAAATAAGTATAAAGTCGGTGTTTGGCATTCCGAGTAAGGGAACTCGGTAATGGGTATATACATAGCCCCTTTTCATTTGGGCTGAAGGTAGGTAATTAGCTTTAGGGCAAATGAAAATGAAGTCGGCTGTGACGAGATGCTTTATGGAACACCAAGAGGCAAATATTCCATTGTGTGCTGGTTTGACTGCTAGCTTATAGTTTCGAGGTGTAGGGCATGATTGTTCCTTGAGATACGTGTTATGCTGGTACACGTGGAGAATGTTTGCTGAATTTGAATTTGAAAAATCGATCGTGGCTTGGTGGGAGATGAAATGGTTGGACGGTTAGATTTGAAGATTAGCGTCTGACCGTTGATTGTTGATAAGATGTGCGGCTGAGATTGTGCACACGATTTTATAAAACACTATGCTTGTAACTGCTGGAAGAAACCAAGGGTTTTTGCAAAGGTTTAAAGCTGCCGCTGCTGAGTTATTTCAAAGGTAACTCTCTCTTCTTCTTCTTCATTTTCTGTTTTCTCTCTTCAGATTTCTTGCCTGATTTGCCTTGAAGTTCTTGTTTTTTCCGTTGAAGTTGCCGAAATTTGTTGCTTGAACCTGTTTCTGGTGTTTGCATTTTTGTTTTTGCTTTTGTTTATCGCTTTTTGCTTGATTTTCCTTTTCCATTTACTGCTTTCCGCCATTGTTGTTCTTTGTCTGTTCTTCATTTCATTTGGTGAAGATGAGTAGTGGTAGTGAGCGAGTTAGCGAGAATACTGGTGGTGGTGAGCCGAGTACTAGTCGAGCTCTAGATGATGAAGAGATATTTAGCCGACATGAGATAGAAATAGAGAGGGCTCGGAAAGCCTTTCCCAAGGTTAGGGAAGCATACGACATCCGGATTCGAGATCTCGAGATGTATAGGGTAGATAATAGGCTGTTCGATCTTGGTGGGGATGACACATCGACTTTGATCTGTGAGGGTCAATTGCGGGTTGGGATGCGACTTCCCTTCTCGAAGTTTGTCTGTGACGTCCTGAATCATTATGAAAAAGCCCCGATAATGATGAACAACAGCTTCTGGCGGGTTATGCTAATCTTTGAGGAGCTGAACAAGCTCGGCTATGACATATGCAAGCCTGACGTCGTAGCATATTTCACCTGTGTGGAGGGTCGGTCTGGTGACTTTTCGTTTTCACTTAATAGGAGGGTTGAGCATGGTCCTCACGAACTTTACAATGCACCGAGTTCCAATGATAATTGGAAGAAGTCGGCCTGTTATAGGATTAGAGGGTCGTTCATCAAGCCTAGTGCCTATCTGAAGCACTTGTGCATTCCCCGCATAGGTATTTAGGTCGTTTGCTTTGTATATTGTACTTGCTTTATTTCTGTGTTCCTCCATGGTCTCTGACTTTTTCCTTGGTAGGTACTGTAGATTACACTCGGGATTATAATCAGAAGATTGACGGGCGTATCCTTCCGGGTAACATTATCGAGTTTGCGGAAGAGTCTTGGGAACGCAAGCGTGCGATCCTGCCTCATCTTGCGCATTTGTTTAAGGATCCCCGTCCAAAAAGAGTTGCTGGTGGTGCGCGTACCGAGCCAGCCGTTTCGAGGGTAAAGGCAGTCAGAAAGAAGAAGGACTTACCTACCGCTGTGGCAGTTGCTACAATTGCTTGTCCCCGACCCGGAGATCCACCTATCGTTCCCCGAGCCGCTCTACCGATGCCTCCAAAGCCTATTCCTGGTCCACCGGGTAGCCAGTTCGGTAGGGTGGAAATCGAGCTGGAGACCTCGAAGAAGAGGAAGAGTTCCAAATCGGCGGGTGTAACCGTCGCTGCACCTGGCATAACAATCTTGAGCGATGCTGAGAGAGCTGGGAAAGAGAGGGAGGCCCAGCGAGCTCGTGCCCAGCAAGCGAGGCAGCAGAAAGGGAAGTCGGTCCAGCAAGATGATGAGGTTCCTCCGACTCGCCCTGCTGATGGCCATTTTGCTCCTATATTTCCTTATAAGGATACTTATGTGAGATCCAGTGATGCTGCTTGGGAGGATGAAGACATGTGTATCACCCTGATGGAACACATGGCTTTTTTTTAGATGCTGATGGGGCTCGGGTATGCGAGCGTTCGATCATGGACGACTTCAAGGATCTTAGCTCGTCTATGTACAAGGTATATTCTATTCATCTTTTCTATTCCTTTCCCATTACATGCATTGACTAATCTCGGGTGATCCCTTGTTTCAGATGAACGTTATACATAGCAAGTGGATGGCTCTGCTCGAGAGAGCTAATGAGAAGGAACGGGATGCCAGGAAGGCTAAGGAGGCACTTGCTGCCGAACGCGCCGAGGTAAAGAAGCTGCGCGATCGGCTAGACAAGGAGGAGAAGAAAGTGAGGGCCCTTAACAATGAAGTGTTGGAGGTCAACAAAGAAGTGTTGGAGGTGAACAAGAAGAATGCCGCACTCGATGCCGAGTTGAAATATACGAATGAGAGGTATGAGGCTGATAATGCTAGGTCGGTTGAAAGCATCACTGCTTGGCAGAAGATGGCTTATTACTGGCAGCGACGTGGAATCTGTCGTGAGCTGAAGCTTAAGGAAGTCATCCCCGACTTTGATCCCTTAACCGATAATGAGCAGATCAATGCCGAAGCCCAAGCCCAGTTCGACTCGGATCAACAAGTGGAGATGGAGAGAGTTGCTAACCCGGCTAGTGAACTCGAGCGTGACGATGAAGTGGTCGAGGATAGTGCGCAGGTTGATGAGGTCGGCGTGCCGGAGGGTGAAGGGGCTGAGGCCATGGATCATGAGGCTGTTGCCTAGCTTTTTTCTTTGTTTGAGAGATGTGAAGTTTTTGTTTTTTTTTTTTTTTTTTTTTTTTTTTTTTTTTTGAGCATCTGGCTGTATGAAACTAAAGAGGGATAATTTCGACTCAGGTCGGTCCTTTGAATATGAATGGTTTGAATGTACACTTTGTTTTGAAATAATCTGTTTTATTCATGTATGCATCCTATTATCTGCCTTAAATATTCTAAGTATAGAGTTGATGCCTTAGCTTGAAGTGCGTATTCTATGGAATGTACGCCTTAAGATATTTTCCATTCCACGGTCTATCGACTCGGCTTCCTTCATGATCAATTAATCTGTATGCTCCATTACCCAAGTCGGATTGAATAATGTAGGGTCCTTCCCAATTAGGGTTGAATTTTCCATCGCCCGCGACCTTGGTGTTCTGAAAGGTTTGTCTTAAGACCAAGTCTCCTGGTTGGAAAGACCTTGGCCTTACTCTTTGATTGTAACTCCTCCTTAGTATTTGCTGGTAACGAGCTGTTTGTATGATAGCCTTATCTCGCCTTTCTTCCAACATGTCTACCTCATGTGCTAGTAGATTTTCGTTTTCCTCTGATTCTACCAATTCCGACCTAGTTGTTAAGTAAGTCAACTCGGTAGGTATAACAGCTTCAGTACCGTAGCATAATGCAAACGGTGAGACGCCTGTTGATGTGCGTGGAGTCGTTCTGTAGGCCCATAGGACTCTATCTAGCTCCTGTATCCACTTATCTTTTTCCGCCTCTAACTTTTTCTTGAGTGTATTCATTATAGTTTTGTTAGTGGCTTCAGCCTGGCCATTACTTTGTGCGTATCGTGGTGTAGATAGCGCGTGATTGATTCGCCAATCCGAGTAAAACTCCTTAATCGTGTTACCACAAAATTGTTGGCCATTGTCAGTGACCAATGTGTGTGGTAGGCCAAATCGAGTGATTATGTATTTCCAAATGAAATTCTTGACCTCTTGTTGTCTAATTTTCCGAAGTGGAATTGCCTCTACCCATTTAGTAAAGTAATCTGTGGCAACTAAGAGATATCGCTTTTTACTCCTATCCCTCGAAAGCGGTCCTACAATATCGAGCCCCCACATGGCAAATGGCCATGGGCTAGATATCGTCTTGAGATCTCTCGGGGGTTGATTGTGTAGAGGTGAGAATCGTTGACATTTGTCGCAATGTTGCACAAAGATCTCCGAGTCGGCCTGCATGTAGGGCCAGAAGTATCCTTGATTTCTTGCTTTCTGTGCTAGGGAACGAGCCCCGGCATGGTTTCCACACTCTCCTTGGTGAATTTCTGCTAGGATCATCTGAGCTTGACGAGGTGGTAGGCATCTGAGGTAAGGTCCTCGGACCGATTTTCTGTATAGCCTTCCGTCGAGGATCAAGTAATTCTTGGTTTTTCGTTCCAGTTTTCTGATTTCTGACTCGTCGTCTGGATAGACTCCCTTGATGTAGTTCATTATCGGGGCCATCCACGAGTCCTGGAGTTCTTGTTCAGATATGTCAATGAAGTCTGAGATGGTATTGATGTGAAGGGATTTTTCTTCGTATGCTGGAGTATTCCTTATTTCGACCTGTATCTCCCTGGTTGTTTCCGTGTCGACATGGGATGCCAGGTAGGCGAGACTATCCGCATGACGGTTTTCATCCCGGGGAATATGTTGGATTTCCCATTTCTCAAAACTGCTTAGCAAGCACTTCGTGTATTGAAGATATAACTTAAGTGTTTCTTCCCTTGTTTCATAATCCCCAAGTAATTGACTTACTACTAATTGGGAATCACTGTAAATCTTGATCTTTTGCAAGCTAATATCCCTTGCCATACGTAAGCCCATTACCAGGGCCTCGTATTCCGCATCGTTATTCGAAGAGGTGAAGTTCAGCCGTATTGACTTCTCGATTATTACCTTCTCAGGAGATATGAGTGTTATACCTATCCCGACTCCGTTATTGTTTTTTGATCCGTCTACATATAACTTCCACATGGGTTCTCCTTGTGGGAAATTGTCCCGCGGTTCTTCCTCGGGTATCCAGGTGATGTCTTCGATTGGATAGTCAACAAGCAGGTCGGCGACGACCTGGCCTTTCTTGCTATTCCGTGGCGTAAAAATGAGTTCGTGATCCCCCAGCTCCTGGGCCCATTTAGCCATTCGACTTGACTTGTTCCTATTTTCCAACACTTGCCTCAATGGGGCATCAGTTATAACTCTAATCTTGTGTGACTGAAAGTATGGTTTCAGCTTCCTAGAGGCGAATAATAGGGCCAGTCCTACTTTCTCGAGGCTAGAGTACCTGAGTTCAGATTGTAGCAGAGTTTTACTAATGAAATAAATGGGTCGTTCGTTACCTTGTTCATCTCTGAAGAGAACAGCGCTGATTGCATGTTCGGAGCTGCCAAGGTATAATCCGAGTACGTCCCCTGGCTGGGGTACTGTTATGACTGGCGGGGTTGCCAAGTAAAGCTTTAGTTCGTCGAATGCCTGCTGGCATTCTGTCGTCCACTCGTATTTGGAACCTTTCTTGAGTAGCTGTAGCAATGGTCTTTGCTTGTCGGATGCACGAGCAATGAACCTGTTTAGTGCAGCTAGCATTCCGTTTAACTTTTGGACTTGCTTCTTCGTTGAGGGACTCGGCATGTCCAATATTGCCCTGATTTTCTCGGGGTTAGCCTCTATTCCTCGTTGCGTGATGAGATAGCCCAAAAATTTGCCTGATGCTACTCCAAATAAGCATTTTTGTGGGTTTAGCTTCATGTTGAAATCATGGAGCCTTTTGAAGGTTTTCTCCAGGTCGGATATGTGAGATGATTTGAGTTTACTTTTAACTATCATATCATCTACGTATACCTCCATGGTGTCACCTATCATATCCTCGAACATTCGTGTTGCGAGTCGTTGATATGTAGCCCCAGCATTTCGTAGCCCAAAGGGCATGACCGTATAGCAATAGGTGCCTCTTTCCGTGATGAATGCTGTTTTTTCCTGATCTTCTTCTGCGAGCTTAATTTGGTTATACCCTGAGTAACCGTCCATCATCGAGAGGAGCTCGTGGCCAGCAGTAGCATCCACTAGTTGGTCTATCCTTGGTAGTGGAAAGTTATCCTTTGGGCATGCCTTATTTAGGTCTGTGAAGTCTATGCATACTCGAATTTTGCTGTTTGGCTTCACGACGGCTACTATGTTCGAGAGCCAGTCGGGATATTTGACTTCTCGTATGAATTTAGCATCAATTAGTTTCTGGACCTCGGTATTGACCGCCTTAGCTAAGTGGGGGGCCAATTTCCGAGCCTTTTGTTTTACTGGTCTTTTCGTTGGATCGACATGAAGTTTATGGCATGCAACATTAATATCTATACCAGGCATGTCAATATACGACCAAGCAAAAATATTCTTATTCATTTTCAAAGTTGCAATGAGTTGCTCTTTTACAATTGGGTCTAAATTAGCCCCTACATATACAACTCTAGGTTCGGCTTCAGTGCCTATGTTGACTGGCTCACCCTTCTCGATGGTTGGGGAGTCGGTTACAAGCTTGCCTTCAGGGGCATCATTGGTTGGCTCAGAAATGGCCTGGCCGTCAGAGGCTTCGAAAGTTAGCTCAGTACTGACCTTGCCGTCAGTGGCTTCATAGGTCGGCTCAGCAGTAGCCATGCCGTCAGGGGCTTCATAATTTGGCTCAGTAATGGCCTTGCCGTCAGGGGCTTCAGAGTTTGGCTCAGTAGTGGCCTTGCCGTCAGGGGCTTCAGAGTTTGGCTCAGTAGTAGCCTTGCCATCAGGGGCTTCAGAGTTTCGCTCAGTAGTGGCAATGCCATCAGTGGCTTCAGATATCTGGTTGACAGTGAGCTTGTCAGGGCTAACGACTGTCACCTTTGTTGCTTCCTTGTTGGGGAGGGGTATGACCTGAGGAATGGCGTGGCAGCCATGCGCCTCAATTTGATCACCCCGGAGTTCCATTATACCATTAGGTCCAGGGAATTTGATGACCTGGTGGTATGTAGACGGAACAGCTCCCATCTTGTGAATCCATTTCCGACCCAAAATAGCATTGAACTGCGTCGGAACATCGAGGACATAAAAGAGGCATTCAACTGTAACCTCATCCTCATCCTCTCCTGTAGCGACAGGGAGGGTAAGCTGGCCCTTTGCCGTTGTCTCTGTCGAGTTGAAAGCAAAGAGTGTGACATTGGGGGTCTGTAAGACCGAGTCAGGCATGAGCATTTGAGCGAAAGCCTTGTTAAATAATATGTCACAAGAGCTCCCTGGGTCTATTAGCACTCTTTTAGTGGTCCATCCACCAAGTCGGATATGGACAACTAGTGCATCATTGTGTGGCAAGCATACCTTCTTCAAGTCGTGGTCAGAAAAGATCAGTGCATTCTTTCCTTGAACCTGCTTGGCTATTACTGCCTGATGAGTGAGCTGAAAGATGTGGTGAATATGATTCACCTTCTGTCGCTTAGCTCGGGATGTCCATTCAGGTGGACGAGTATCCATGATCATGTTTATCGTTCCTTTTGCCTTAGAAGCGTTGTCTGTTCTCTTTCGCTTATCATTGATCTTCTGGCGGAGGTCATCGGACTCCTCTGCCAAGAAATCATTCAAGTGTCCATCCATCCTGAGCTTGTGGCAATAAGTTCGGAGATACCGACAGTCTTCTGTTGCATGATGTCGACAATTGTGCAACTTGCAGTATGGATTTTCTTCTATGGGTTCAAGCTCATGGATTGTTGTCTTGAAGTAATCTTCTTCTTTGATTAGTTCATACAGCTGCGTATATGAACATTTGAACGGGTTAGGAAACCTGTGCTTCACCGAGCTGTTAGATTGCTTACCTCGGGGGGTACCTTTTGTTGTTTTCGGCTCGGGATTTTTGGTCTTAACCGTCTGTACGGCCGAGACATGTTCTCTTGTTTTTGCCAGTGCCTCTTCAAGTTTGATGTACTTATCAGCACGTACATACAGGTCTTCCAGTGTCGGTGGTGCGTCTAAGATGATATTTTTTCCCAAGGCAGTTTTGGGATGAACGGCCGAGATAAACGCTAACAGGCATGCGTTTTCATCTGGGTTATCTGCCTTGAGGCACTCCTTTTTAAAGCGAGCCATGAACTTTTTGGTTGTTTCAGTGTCACCCTGTTTAAGTCGGAATAATGCGGTTACCTCAATCTTTCGCCGCTTGTTGTGGATATATTGGGTGACAAATAGTGCCTCAAGCTGGTCATACGACGTGATTGAGCGTTCTGGGAGTCGGTGGTACCAGTCGATAGCACTACCTCGGAGTGAGGCAGAAAAGAGTCTGCAGAAGATGTCCTTGTACTTGGGCCACAGTGCCATGCTGGTCTTGAATTGTAGGACGTGGTCCATGGGGTCACCACTTCCATCATAGGTTGTGAACTTAGGGGGAATGAAGTGTGGGGGTGGTTCTTGATGAAGGAGGTCATCGTGTAAGGGCCCTGTCCTATATTTTTCTAAGGTGGTGTTAGCCACCTTTTGAGCGGTATTGGCCTTACCAGAGTCCTGGTTGTTCTTATGAAGCTGGGCTGAAAGTTGTAGGAGGCGGTTGTGGGTTTCTTGCATTTCAGCCATGGTGGGGGCGGTGGTGTTGCTGGAAGTTGGTATGGCGATGGGGTTGTTGGTGTTGATTTCATCAGTTGGTTGGCCAGCTGCCGGAGGGATGGTAGGGCTTTTCAGTTGAGCGTTTTCAGCTAGCAACTTGTTGATCTGCTCCTGTTGTTCAGTAAGTTGTCGTTGGAAGGTCTCAAATTGCTCTTGTGTGATTCCAACCATGGTCTTCGTCAGGTTATGTTCGTTCACAGTCAGTCGGCGCCAATGTAAATGTAGTGGAAATTCTAGCCGGAAAGTTGGAGAAGATGATCGGAGAGAGGAAGGTTTTGAGTGATTGAGAGTGGCTGAACTATCTGAGCGTTGATAGCTGCCTACGTATCTGGAAGGGGCGATCCAGAATCAAGCCAAACGTAGTTCCTTTTATAGGTGGCTTAGGTTGTGGATCAATAATGACTCAACGTTCGGATCATAAAAGTGTGCGGATATTCAGGGATTCAATGGGATAGATTCGTAACCGTCGTATGATTTGGAGTTTGAATGTGTTGAACTCGGTGTTCAGAGTGGGTTAGCCCCAAGTCGGATATGCTCGGATACTTTATGAGATGAAGTGAATGAAAATATGGTTTTAAACGAAGTCGGATGAAATAAGTGTCAAGTCGGTGTTTGGCATACTGAGTTGGTAAGATTAGGATTTGAATGGAGATGAGTGATGCGTGATTAGATGCGAAGTCGGATGAAATAAGTATAAAGTTGGTGTTTGGCATTCCGAGTAAAGGAACTCGGTAATGGGTATATACAAAGACCATAGTGTTTTAGATAATTTATTCAAGCGTTCAAAGAAATTGAGATAAAGCAAAAAATTTTGTAGTTTAATTTGGATTTCTGGTTGAAGAGTAAAAAAGACCATAGATTGTTGGTAGTCATCTTCATTCTTTAGCTTTTGGATTCCAAATCTTATGTCTCTGTATTTCAGAGTACTATATATGTAGATAGGGGTATTTCGGCCATTTTAAATTATTGTTTGGGTTAAGTCCCGGTTGATGGCCAAACCCTAATAAAGATAAAAACCAGCTCCAAAACCTAATTTATACTAACATGTGGTGACCAAAACCTAAATCACCCATTTCTTTATTCTTGGTAACTGAGTAACACACGGAAGTGACGGAACCCTGTGCAATGGTTTTCAATTTTGTCCAACGCCTCATCTCAAAGTTTTATGCGTGTTTGTTTGTTCCAAGGCGGTGTCAACCACCCCCAGAACTCGAGCCAAACATACAGTTCTTCAGGGAAACGTGGTAAGAGTAAGTGCACTAGATTCAGTAGATTGCCACCTTTGATTATTGTGATTCAGATATAGTCTAAACCATAAATAGTATTTGTGTCCTGTAATCTACATATTATACAATGCGCCTAGTTCTCTTGGTACGAATTTGGATAACCAATCAAATGAACTTCAAATACTCATGCAAAAACCATTGGTTTAGTTGTTATATACCTGCAAGATTAATGATTTGCTGCAACAGGGAGACGTGCTCCTGTTGGTCAACATGCCCAGCTCATGCCGGTGGAGGTGAACCCTATTTCATATTCGATACTCCTTTCTCTATTTAATGTTTGGTATCCTCTGCTTTCCTATATGAGACATGTGTGGCATTTATGGTATCTACAACATTTCCGAAAAATATATACTGTAGTAGTTAGTGATCAATTATAAACTAGAAATTAGGCTCAAGGATCAGAGGAGACAATGTTTTTTTCAGATTTAAAACTTGGTAAAGTTTCATTAGGCCCAATGATCTAGGTTCAAGTTTCATTAGGTTTAAACTAAAAATTGGGCTTTCATTGTTTTTAGGCCCAATCAAACAAAACGTATATTTGAAATACACATATTGTCTTTTCATCGAGTTGTTAAAAACTTGCAAATTGTTCAGATCTGGAATTTTTTGTTCCCGGCCTTTTGAATTTCGCTCGCATAAACTTTACGAAGAAGAAGAAGAATACGAAGATTTTTAGAGATTTGGGATTGTTGTTTTTTGTTTCATTGATCAAATGAACATCAAGGTTAGTTTTTCATTGTTGATGAATTAAACATCATGATTTTGTCTATTCAACTTGATTTTGTTTATGATTTTTTTTTTTTTTTATTTTTCAATATTTGTTTATCAAACTTCGCAATTGAATTTGGTGTTGTTGTTGATTTGATTTTGTTGTTTTTTTTTTCTTGTTAAATTGGATTAGGTTTTCTTCGATTAAACTTTTGTTGAATGTTTTCATGATGTTTGTGATTTTTCGTTTTGGTTAATTTGATGAATTTGATTTGATTTGATAAACATGCCTATCAACAATTATAGGAATTTATCAACATGTTCATGAACTAAATAATATTAGTTGCTTTAATTTGAATTGTCAGAGTTGATCAACAGATATTGGAGTTGATCATCATGTTGATCAACTAAATAATATTATAGTTACTTGAGTTTTTAGAGTTGATCAACTTGATATTGGAAGATTATGCATTTCAGGGTTTAGGATTTTGAGGTGTAGTTAAGACATCATTCTACTAGGTCGGGTTCGCCATTCCCATTGATTTAGGGTTTTAAAAAAATATCGCATTTACATACATGGCATTTAGAATGTATGTAAGACATCCTTCCACTAGGGTTCACTATTCTCATTGGTTTAGGGATTTAGAAAGAAAACATTAAGGTGTACCTAAGACCATGTTCTACTAGGGTTCACTATTTCTATTGGTTTAGTTGTTTAGAGTGACAACATTAAGGTGTACTTAAGACAATTTTCTACTAGGGTTCACCATTTCCATTAGTTTAGGGGTTTAAAAAGATCGCATTTAGATATATGGCATTTAACGTATACTTAAGATAATATTCCACTAGGGTTCACTATTCCCATTGGTTTAGGGTTTTAAAAAGATGAAATTTAGGGTTATCATTTAGGGTTTTGAACAAGTATTTGAGTTGATAAAAAAGTTGAGCAATATATATTGGACTTGATAAACATTTTGATCAACTTTGTTCTTCTTTATTATTTTGTTTAGATAGTTGATTATTATGTTGATCAACCTGTATTAGAGTTGACCAACCTTTTTGTAAGTTTGTTCACATTAGCTATCGCGGTTGTTGAGACAGAGAATGATTCAAATTGGTTGTGGTTCATCAAGAACTTAAAAGTCATTCTGCCTTTGGATTGGACTATGACATTATTTTTAATTTTGTCCTGGTTATAATTTCAATGGTTGTGACAATTTACTTATCAGAAATTTATTTTAATTTTGACTTGTTTAAATGGTTGATCAACAGATATTGGAGTTGATCAGTGTATTGATGAACTAAACTATTGATGTATCATAGTTGATCAACATACTGATGAACGTATGTTCTACTTGATCAATGTATTTATCAACTAGGAAACACAAAGTAGAGAGTTTATCAAGATAGGTCAGTTGATCAGTTTGTTGATCAACTAGATAACACAAAGTACGGGGTTGATCAACATACTTTGATCAATGTATTTATCAACTAGGAAACACAAAGTAGAGAGTGGATCAACATATTGATCAACATAGGTTGTAGTTGATCAACTATATAATACAAAGTACGGGGTTGATCAACATACTGATCAACATATATTGGAGTTGATGAATGTGGTGATCAAGTAGAAAATCCAAAGTACTTGACATATTGGTGTTTATATCAACATGTTGATGTACTATGAAAAACAACATCAAAACCCTGCATAGTCATCAAACACTGATATCATTACAAAATAAATGAATTATCAACATCAATAATAGTTCTTTTAATTTTATAGCACTTTATCATCTGAACATAATATTGTTTACAAACACAAAACACTGATATAAAAAAAAGGGTGATTTAGGTTTTGGTCACCACTTTTTAGTATAAATTAGGTTTTGGAGCCGGTTTGTTTCTTTATTAGGGTTTAGAGCTCATTTTCGAACCAACATTTAAAAAAACCCGGTTGAACCGAAAATATTTTCAAAATACCTAAGTTTACCCCTGAAACTCACGTGATCTGCACGTGATCACTAACCCTAATATAGTTTTGATCAGGGGTATTTTGGCCATTATAAACAATTACTTGGGTCAATTGTCGGTTCAGCTCTAAACCCTAATAAAGAAAAAAACCGGCTCCAAAACCTAATTTATACTAAAAAGTGGTGACCAAAACCTAAATCACCCTAAAAAAAATTAAAAAAAAAACATCGTTTATAAAGTCCCAGTGGTGTCCAAAGGTGTCCTTGGCGTTTCCCCAACGGGTCCATGTCGTGTCCTCAATGTGTACATGTCGTGTCCCCAACGTGTCCGAATTAAAAAAATATATTAAAAAATAGGACATTGATTTTGCCGTGTCCGGCCGTGTTCGTGTCCCAGACATATCCGACACCGACACTCCAGCCTAGAAGGAGTGTCGTTGCTTCTTAGGCTAACACACCACTTTCTTCTAACATCTCAATAAGTAAATTCACTAATTGTTAAAAGATTAAATACAATATTAGTAAACTACTTTGTTCAGCTATGGGAAACTTGAAGCATAAAACTTGTTACTCATTGGTTTCTTGGATGACAAACTTATTTGTGAATATACCTACTTGATTATCATGACCAAGTTTATTATTGGTTATGCATGCACACCGTTACCAAATACACCCTTGATGATTAAGGTCTTCTATCAGTTAAATAAAATCCAAGGTTACTTCTCAGTCAATGAGAATTGAGCTTTAGAATTTTGTAACACAAATCTAATTATAATATACCTTTTTAATAATGGGTTTTTGATAAATTAACATAATACCTTTTACATAATGGTTTTATCGTGATAACATATTATTATTTATGGGTTGTATTTTAATGTATAAGCAAGAGGCCTAGTAATTAAAAACATAATCAAATTAACAAAATAATATTATGAGAATTAATATTTTTTATCAATGAAATCCTATAAAAAAAATATTAAAAGATACTGTTCTAAATTTATTTTAGAAATAATTGTTTTATAAAATTTAATAAATTAGTCTAATTTAAAAAATTTACTAGTTTACGAGTATTATATCATTAATAACTTAAAACACGATGATAAATACACACAGATAAATTAAAATTAACTGGTGTTTTTTTTTTTTTTTTTTTTAGATTGGCAAGCGAGGTTGAGGGGACCCCTACCCTTTTTAAATTATGTGTAGAACAATCCGCTTTTGACGTGTTTCGAACCCACGAGGCTCATTCGCAAAATTAACTGGTGTTTAGCACTGGCTAACACTAGTATGTATTAAAAACCAAATTTTTTTTTTTTTTTTTTTTTGGTAGGCAAGCAGGGTTTTTTCAGGGGTCCCTTACCGTTTCATTAATAGAAATAAAGGTCGAAGCAGGTTACACTCCATCGCATCATCGTTTATAATTTTTCTAATGTCCTCCTAAAAAGGATTTCAGGTTCGTATCAATATAAAAAGACGCTGGGATTTCAGAAGCTAATGCATCTGCTAGCATAGTAAAATGGTTTGGTAAGCTTGTTTTTGATGAGATCAGTAACTCGATATTGCTGACGGAATTTGAACCCCAAACCTCTGGTATCATCACCCAGAGATTTTACCAATTGAGCCCAACTAGGACCTGCAACCAAATATTTCTTTTCCTGTAATCTACATATTTTACAATTTCTTTTATTTTATTCTTTTGCTATTTAACAGTGGGCAATATATACGGTTAGTTTCATGGTTCCCACCATATATTTGCCACCTTAATAAGCCAATACCATCGGATTGGTGTCTTGGTGAACCATGTTTAAATACAATTGCAAGCAGAGCATATGGGATGATCCCCAGAGATGATAGCAAACATATGGAAGCTGAGCATCAAACAAGTCGCATATGGTATGATCCCCAGAGATGATGCCAACCAATTCTACGGTAAACTGTAAACCGAACCAACCATTGAAAGGTTTCAAAGAGTTACAATTCCAGCTCAGCTTAGCTTGTTCGAGTTAAAACTTCCTACCAAAGAACAACAGCAAATAAACTAATAAAGAGATGTCTGAACACCATATATACCTGCAAAACTGCTATAAAATCAGATACTACGTGACATTATTCCATTCTCTGTAGTTTTGTTATGCACAACACTATGGTATACTCAACATAAATATTTTCACTCTAATTGTTTATGAATTATAGGATGGTTTATTGGTTAATTAAGTTAATTACTTTATTATCATGACCAAAGTTGATTGGGTATATGCACAACATTACCAAATGTACACCAACATTTAACATAATTCTCATTTTCATTTGTTATTATGAGCTTGGTGTTATAGAATTAATATAATAATCCAATTGCATTAACAAACTATATTTAGAGAATCACTCAAAAAATATAGTTATTAATCAACTGATAAGAGAAACCATAGTTCAACATTATTTAACCCATACAATCAATTCCCATATACAATTTCTTTTATCAAATGCAGAAATTTGCTCATCCCTCTCCCACATTATTCACATGGCAGTTACAAAGTATCGAGATCCAGATTATTATCTGTTTTAGTTTTAATGTTTAAACCACTTTGAATCTTATATGGCTAGAATAATTGAACATCAGTTTTCTCCAATACGTCACTTAACAAATTCAAACAAATTATTCATTAAAAACAGCAAATACATGTAAAAACTATTTCACATTTTGCCAACAATACAAGTCTTTCCCTCCACTTGAGGACAATTTATAAGCAGAGTAGCTTTAGAAAATAACGTCAAGGGACATCAGTTTGTTACATTCCTCATGATTTATGCATGAAATGGTTTTTACGTGTTAGCTTCTTCATGATTTTGGGTGGAGATCAGGCAAATCATTGTGTGAAAATTCAAATTACATCACCATTGATGACATGATCTACCACTCATCTAGTCGTTCAGGTAATCTGGCATTCTAGTTTATGTGGGCTTAGCTTAGCTATGAACTTTATGTAACAAATGAATATTTTGTGTTTTGGTAAAATCTGATCAATCTTCAATTTCAACAGTTTTAAGTCATACTTTCTAATATAATATACATTAAATTTACTAGTTTATTAGCTGCAATATCTGCTAAGTTACTTGCAAACCATGTTGGATTTTTTGGACGGAGGGAATTTTTTTGTTCAGGAACGTACGTACACAGTTAGGGCGTTCGTACGTTCCATTCGACAGATAACTTTGGGGGGAAGGAACGTCGTACGTAGTTAGGGCGTACGTACGTCCTGTATCACAGATGACTTTCCCGCGTGGCTCGACGTACGAACGTCAATTCGACGTACGTACGTCCTCCTTTGGTTTCGTGCATATGGGCCTGTTTAAGCCCATTTCGTGTTTGATTGTAAGGCTAAGATATAAAGCCAATGAGAAGGTTGGGAAAACCTAATCTTCATGTGAGAGAGATTGTGAGAAGCCATTGGCAAGTTTGAGAGAACTTTTGTGAGGAAGAACACTTTGGTTTCTTCGTGAGGGCTTGTATAATCGTCTCTATAAGGAAGATTGTTGGTTTATCCGTGGACGTAGGCAATATTAGCCGAACCACGTAAATCTTGTGTTTTGTGTGAGTTTGTTTTGTTTTGTTTTGTTTTGCTCAATTCATACACTATTTCAATCTTGGGTATTGGTGCATAAGTTTCCGCTGCGCACAACAAGTGGTATCAGAGCTGCAGGCTAGATCTTGAGAGCCTTGAAGGTGTTTGAAGAAATTCTGCAGGTGAGTTTCTTATTTGTGGTTTAAGGCAAAAGTTTTATCTTGTATCCGTGGGTTGTCAAGAAGGTGTTTGTTGAAATTCCCGTGTGAATTTCAGTTTTGTTTACCTTCGATTGGTGATTGTTTAGTGTATGAAAGTGATTAGTAATGTCAGACCCATCTTCGAGTAAGAATGGAAGAGTGTCATCTTTGAAGTTTGACATTGAGAAATTTAATGGTAGAAACAACTTCGGTATGTGGCAATGCGAAGTTCTATCTATCTATCTATCTATCTATCTATCTATCTATCTACTATATTAAACGTCAAAAAAATTCGAGGGCATTTCCCGGACGTACAGAATCGCTCATTTAGAATTTGTTCCCATTTTGAGACCAAAATACCCTTATGGGCCTGGTTTTTAAGTCAATTCACATCTAATTAATAAGAACCCGGGTTTTTAGTCACTTTGCAGCAGTTCTTTAAAGTTTAAACGTCTGAAACCTCTTCAATGCCCCATTCTTCTTCCATTAGACGAACTTCCATTCGAAAAATTTGGAGAAAAATCAAGACTTTTTTTTTTTATTTGAACCTAATCTGGTTGTTTGATTCGTGCAATTTTTTTGTTCATAGTTAATGCTCTTCTGTTCCCTGCTATGTTTGATTTGTGCAATTTTATTTTATTTTTTTTAAAAAAATTCGTTTAAAATTTGCTTGATTGGGTGTCATCACTCATCGTGCTATGTTATGTTGCTCTTAACATGGATGTATTGTATATTGGAACAATATCAGATGACAATACCTCTTTTTTTTTTTCTTTTTTATTTTTTTTCCAGAAAATTGACTCTCCAATCTCTTACTTTCAACCCAATCCTATGCCTTTCATTACTGATGACTCCATTACTGGTGAGGATTGAATGCTTACAAACAAGAATCTCAGGGCCAGTTTGTTTAAATTCAAAACCTTTTAAGAATAGTAAAGCATTTCAGCATATTTGTAGAACACTTTCGCATCTTTAAAAACATTACGTCCAATTACTATGATTGTAAGAGTTGCGACAATGATGGTTAAGGAACTAATGATTTTAGGAATTATAAATCACTATTCAACTGTGGGAAGTGTACATACTCTGGGTGAAACCAAAAGACAAAATGAATCATCAATGCTTGATTGGGAAGTGTAAATTCAACTATTTTCAACTCGATCAAGCTGAGAAGTATGTAATGTATTGTTCCATTTACTTTGACAAACTTTTTAATTAAATCTGTCTTCTTTTTGGTTTTGCTTAAATTGACAGCGAATGGAAACTTTCCCAATAGTAGATACTGAAACCGGCACGAAGTGGTTTGACATCAATTTTGTGACAAAGTGTCTTTGGTTATCTCGCCTTGAATTCATTGTTAGGAAAATCAAGATGTACGCATGGTCGTCTCGTGTCCTTCGTGTCTCTTGGTTCTGTCTAGGAAAAGTTATTGGGTACTGGACGTACGTACCTAGTTAGGACGTACGTACGTCCACTGAGGTAGCAAACATATTTTGGTCAGGACGTACGTACGCAGTTAGGACGTTCGTACGTCCAAGCAGGCAGCAAACTTTTACCGTGTGGGGACGTACGAACGTTGATTCGACGTACGTACGTCCAATATGGATTTTCAGTATTTCGGCCCATTTTCCTTGGTTTCCAACCCTAAGTATAAATAGGGTTTCTCTTCCAAAGAACAAGTCAGTTCTTTGGCCGTCCAATTCATCTCTAGTCTTGGAGTTTGTTTAGGTTTTTGGTTTAGGTGGTTTTGGTGATTGAACTCATCTTCTTCTTCCCCATTCATCTTCTTCTTCATTATTGTTTATATCGATTTAGCTTCGAGTCTTCTTGTGTGTTCATCAAGAAGTCGAGTATCCTTGTGTGTTCATCAAGGAACTCTGGTGTAAGCTTGTTTCATAGTTCGGCTTCGAGTCTTCTTGTGTGTTCATCAAGAAGTCGAGTGTCTTGTGCGTACATCAAGGTGCTCTGGTGAAGTCAAGGTGTTAGAGATAACCAGGAGTGTCAACTCACAGTGATTGCAGGTAGTTGATAGGTTTGTACATCTCTTTTCATCTAGTGGATTTATTTGTTGTCGCGAGGACAACCGTGGACGTTTCCCAATTTGGGTTTTACCACGTTAAAAATTTCTGCGTGTTATTTACTTTCTGCGTATTGTTTGATTTGTTTGAATTGTTATATTAGCACTATTTGTAGTTTCTCAATTGGTATCAGTCGCTGGGGGCTGGTTAAGGAGCGTCAAGGCTCACGCTAACGATCCTATGAGTGCTATGATGGTTCATGAGTCTGGTCATAATAATTTTATTGCTAAATCGTCTAAATCTACAAAACCAAAATCTGATTTTGAAAAGGATGATAATTTGTATGTTGTTAGCAATAGTGATTGGGCTCTTCTTTACAGACTTTCTGCAAAAGAATGTGAAAGATTACAAAAAGCTAATATTGATTTGCAGGAAAAATTTAATAAAGCTAATTGTAATGTGTCTACTATTTCTGATAATGTTTGTTTTGAAGATAATGGTGTTTTGCAGACTAAGGTTGATTCTCTAGAACAACGACTCAGACATTGTGCAGAGGACTATATGCTTCAAGGGGAAGTTTATGAATCCAAAATTGAAAATTTGGAAAAGGCTAATCTTTCTTTGCAGGATAAAATTGAGATTCTTGAAAAACAGATTTCTCTTGCTGCAGATGATACAATTTCTATTTCTCAATTATTTGACAAAGAAAAACTTGACTTGTTATGTAGAATTGCAGCTTTAGAGAAGGCCAATCAGGAGGTCGATGAGAAATACAAATCTCTATTGGTGGAGTATGAGGTAACAAAGAACGATTTAACGTCTACTCAACTCCAATTGCAGGTTTTGGACAAAACTAGATTTGATTCTCCTATTGATAGTTCTACAAGTTCATCTAGTGTGATTACTCCTGTAAAATCTACTAGTTTGCCTGCCCTTTTGCCTACCCCACCTATTGAGACTAGACTTAATGCTACTAATTTTCAGCATGTTTCTCGTAAGAATTTTAAGTCTAAGGTTAATGGTAAGGCTGTTTTTACTGATAAGCCATATTGTTCTCATAATGGAGGTATAGGTTTTGTTAAGGCACCATGTCACAAATACAATGGTGACATACATGTTTCATCTTCTACCACCACATCTTCTTATAAAAATTCCTTGAGTAAGTCTAATGTTCTTCATTGTTCTTATTGTGGTAGAGTTGGTCATTTGGATAGCTTTTGTTGGGATTTTGATCAACATGTTTCATCCTATTCTCGTGTTCCTCATCGTTATAATCATGTTGATTCTAATGTTCCTTCTTGTGCATTTTCTAGACCTTGGAATTATAATGGTTCTCATCACAGGTTTAAGAAAAACAGGTATTCCAACAAAAGGAAATCTAAGACTAAGGTGGAATTAGTTAAGGACAAGTGTATTGCAAAGCGTGTTAATGGAAAATCTCATATCTTTTCACCTCCCAAGGTGTGCACGCCTAGTGTTAAACATGTATGGGTAAGAAAGGATAAGTTGAAGGTTTTTCTGGACTTGCAAAGGTCTGGTGGTGTCCCATATTTGGGATGATGTGGTTTGTTTCTAGCCTTGTGTTATTTGAATTGCATATTTCTCTAACCACATAGGCTATTTGTTTGGTGTTTCTACTTTTTATGCTTTGTTTGTTTAGCTTGCAGATCATGTTGCATGTCTGAATACATTGTTGGTTATTCCTTCTATTTTTCTTTATTTATTCCATGTATGTGTTGTTGGTTACATCTTTTCTGAGATATTGGTTTAATTCGATTGTCTTAAATAAGTTGCAATATGTTTGGGTGTTTTCTCTTTCTGAACTCTTAAGTATGTTTTGGTATGTATCATGCATTTTTCCTCGTTTGTTTGCACAGTGCACGGCATGCTTGCATGATGGGAGTTTTTTGGAAACCACTTACATATTCTTTGAGCTCATAGAACTTCTCTATCTCTCGAGTATTTATGTGATCTTGAGCTATCTCTCCTTTGTTTTGGTTAATGTTCATCTTGTTGTTCGTGTTATTGAGCATTCTTATCTTCCTATTACAACTCTTGTTAGTGGTCAATGACTCACTTTATCCCCAGCCATTTGATTGTCTTTGAAGCAATATCAGTTGGCTAAGAACCCGTTGGGGTTGTGAGGGTCATGCTCTGACGGCTGCACTCAAGAGATGTTAGTTCTTGTGTTGCACGTTATCATGGTATTGCACTTCTTGAGTTTGTGTTTGTCAAAAAGATGTAGGCTACACCCTACCCTCGTGTATTTGAAAAGATGGAGGCAAAAATCCCTCCCATGCGGGAATGACATTAGAGTGATGTAGACTAAACTCCACCACATGCGGCAAAATAAAAATCCAAGCGCATCTTCATTTTTTTATAAGGCATACAAAGTTTATATTCTTTTGCCTTTTTAATGTCTTGGTTTTTATTTGAAAGATCATATTTATATTCGTTTGCCTTCTACTCATAACGTTTGTTTCAAAGGGGGTTGAAGTTTTCTTCTATGCTCACTTACTAATCTAATCGTATGTCTCTTGTTGATGGTTCTATATTCTAGGTCTTCAAAGGGTGTGTTCTAGTGGTGAACTTTCTCTCTCTTTATGCATTGCATTGCATCTACACACACCGAGGTTTAGTTTATGATGCGCTTCAATTCTCTTAATTGTTCAATCTTTTGTTTATCCCAACATATTGCCTCTTATTTTTGTACGGATTGGGATTGGCTACTGTTTTTGGAAGTTCATGATGTATTCCTCTTCACTTCTATGGTACATCGGTTCTTTTCCTTTTATCTTCTTATTATGGTTTGTGTTGTTAGTTATTCGGTTTGTTTTTCTATTGTTACAGTTAGTTCTCTATGGCACACCAAGTGTTTGCTAAAATGCCTAAATGAAAATTCTCACCTGTTTTGGTTGTTACTTAGAGTGTTTTCTAACATTCTTCGATTGGTTCCTGTTCTGGGTATGCAGGACATGCCTCCTAAGCGAGCTCGGACTACTCCCACCAAAGAAACACCCGGTTCCAAGGGTGCTTCGTCATTGGGCACACGTCCTCCTCGTGCTCAAAGGAGTAGAGGCGCCATTCCTTCGGATTCTTGTATGCTTGTTGTTCTAGCATTGGTTGTTGCTACCACCACTTAGACTGCTCTTTTCTACTGTATGCAGGTTCATGGACACTGTGCGTGTCGTCAACTTTATTTTTCTCTCAGTGCCTTTACAGGTAGATGTTCTTGCTGAAAGTGTTTATGGCTTACTCTATTTTGGCTCCAATCCTCGGTAATTCTTTTCAGTCGGTGTTTCATTGACATACTAAGGTCAGATTGTTAGTATTATTTGGTTTTACACTTCATGATTTCTATTTTTGTCATTGGATCACATGTGTTTGATGTGATTTCAAAAGGTAATAGTTCTCAATTTGTTTTAAGAAGGCTACAAGGTATGCATAAGCATATTTTGGTGATGAAATCATGTTATTGGTGTATTCGTTTGTCATGATGTATATTGCTTCATGTTTTCTCATAGGTTCTCATCATACTTTTCTATGTTGGGATAATATTCTTGAATTACCTTGTTGGCTAGCTGGTGTGTGATTAAATACTTATGAGACTTGCCTATCCTCTTATTGTTGCTTCTTGTGTCTGGTTGATCCTATTTTTCCTGCAATAGGTTTGATTCGATGTGTTCTTGGTAGTCTTCTGCAATAATCCTTCTGCAATGGTTTTGGGCTACCACTGTTCTACTTTGGGATGCATATGCTCAGTTTGGTCATCTATTGTTAGCAATTCTCTCCTATTGACTCTCTAATCTTTCTGACAATGTATGGCATGTCATCGGAGTCTTAGTGTTCTGGCAGGAAATTTGCTTTGAAGTTGGATTGTTGTTTTGTGACTTGGTGACATCGATAATCCTTGCACATTCTTCAGTTAAAGTATTTTTTTTATGAGTTTGATGATTGCTTATCTTGTTTGGCATATGTTGAACTAATTTTTGGGTTTCACTAGGGGTGGGCTTACAGGTTTATAGCTTTTATGTCTCTATTCCATTGTGTTTGGGATAATATTTTCTTCTCTTTGTTTATGAGATTCTCTAATTCTTTTTTGTGGTTGGATGAGTTGTTTCAGGAACATGTACAGATTGGATTTCCCCATGGATTCTCAATGGACTTTCTTATCCTTTATATATCTCTTCCTGCAGATACTCATATTCCTGTAGTTTTGTCATGGGATATTGTTGGATGTGTCTAGTTTGACTATTTGGTTTTTGGTCATTATTGTACGTTGCCGATTTCATCGGGTATGGTATTCCTTTCTTTTTGTTTGTTTGCTCTTTTTCTCTAGATATCTTCCTACTATGAAGTCGTCTCTCTGGAGTCTATCTCGGGTGGTTATGGTCGGTTGACTAAAGTGATATTCTGGTGAATCATTTGTTCCGATTGATGGTGTCCTGACTTTTTCTTCTATGTATAGGTTTCTCTTGGTTTCTATCAGGGATTCATGTTATGTTTTCTTTTCTTTCCTCTGTTACCTATATAAGTATTCAGTGTCTTTTCACTATCTCCTTCCTATCTCATTTTGGTTCTTATCTAATCTCCCTTCTTGTGTCTGTGTTGGTACTCTTTCTTCTTCATTTATATGCCTAGATCTCTCTCATGTCTTTACGCTTTTGTTTAGGGAGAGAATTCTTTGTATTGACATCGTGTTAACAAGTGTTTATGTTATGGCTTCCGTTGCATATCCTTTTTGTTGTTAACATGATTGTTCTCTTTCTTTTCTTCTTTGTTATGGTTTGGTATTTTTCTTTTCTCTTTCTTTTGTTACCTTGCTTCATTTGTGGCAAAAAGGGGGAGATTTATGACTCTAATACTAACATTCATCTCTTCCTTTGTTAGTGTATTCTTGGGTCATGTTTCAGGTATGCTACAAGTATGGGGGAGTGAACGTGTTGATGATTTTAGAAGTTATATAGTTATGGGGGAGCTCGAGTGTCAAAAATATTTTGGAGCTCATGAAGTATAGGGGAGTTGCTCGAAGGAACTTCTGTTGAATCCTTGATTGCTTCGGAAATTCCTAGTTGCTTCCGTTCGGTCTCTGATGGTTAAAGCATCTTGCTAAAGCTGGATAACAAGAATTAGTGACTTGTTATGTGTTTCTATCTTGAGTGATTTTGTAGGCATGTTTTATAAATGCCATGGTTTGGGCTTGTAAGCACGTCTTATAAGTGCTATTAGAGTCATAGGTTTTTGTCACAAAATCAATGTCAAAGGGGGAGATTGAAACCGGCACGAAGTGGTTTGACATCAATTTTGTGACAAAGTGTCTTTGGTTATCTCGCCTTGAATTCATTGTTAGGAAAATCAAGATGTACGCATGGTCGTCTCGTGTCCTTCGTGTCTCTTGGTTCTGTCTAGGAAAAGTTATTGGGTACTGGACGTACGTACCTAGTTAGGACGTACGTACGTCCACTGAGGCAGCAAACATATTTTGGTCAGGACGTGTACGCAGTTAGGACGTTCGTACGTCCAAGCAGGCAGCAAACTTTTACCGTGTGGGGACGTACGAACGTTGATTCGACAATGATTGTAAGAGTTGCGACAATGATGGTTAAGGAACTAATGATTTTAGGAATTATAAATCACTATTCAGCTGTGGGAAGTGTACATACTCTGGGTGAAACCAAAAGACAAAATGAATCATCAATGCTTGATTGGGAAGTGTAAATTCAACTATTTTCAACTCGATCAAGCTGAGAAGTATGTAATGTATTGTTCCATTTACTTTGACAAACTTTTTAATTAAATCTGTCTTCTTTTTGGTTTTGCTTAAATTGACAGCGAATGGAAACTTTCCCAATAGTAGATACACCCAATGTGTCATTGTAACCACTCAATTCGGTTTATGATGTTAGTGTTAAACTGTCATGTAGCTATTATCCCAAGCAACGTTATAATCACTTAAATTATTTATACTGTTAGTATTAACTGAAATTAAGAAGAATGGGCTTTAGATAGATGTGTTAAATAGATATTCATAGTGAATTATATTCCCTTTCTCCAAGAAATTCAGGCAACAAGAGAAATCATGCATTAATCTTGATAGACTTCCCATCTTTACTGACCGCAGCTCATAATTTCTGCATGTTCCAAAACACATGGTGGTGGATGTAATGTTTTATCTCCACATCTGCTTAGGTATATATATTGGTTGCAATAAGATTGTTGGTTGCTTATAATCCGGTAGATAATATTTTCATTCTAAGATATACTCTAAAGTAGTTAATTGATTGTTTTCATAACTTCTACGCAGCTCTCTGAAAGATGTGGGAAAAGAGATCTGTATCCATGATAAAAGTTGATTTCGACAAGTACAAACAGATCCTTTGTATTAATTGTGCGGCAAGAATTGTACTTTGAAGATTAGCAAGGAATGGACTGGTCGTTTGGAGTTGTCCATTGTTCACAACTATTCAATGGTAAAAGTCATTCATTATATATTGGGTGATTTAGGTTTTGGTCACCACTTTTTAGTATAAATTAGGTTTTGGAGCCGGTTTTTTTCTTTATTAGGGTTTAGAGCTGAACCGACAATTGACCCAAGTAATTGTTTATAATGGCCAAAATACCCCTGATCAAAACTATATTAGGGTTAATGATCACGTGAGTTTCAGGGGTAAAATTAGGTATTTTGAAAATATTTTCGGTTCAACCAGGTTTTTTTAGTTGTTGGTTTGAAAATGAGCTCTAAACCCTAATAAAAAAAAACCGGCTCCAAAACCTAATTTATACTAAAAAGTGGTGACCAAAACCTAAATCACCCTTATATATTTGATCTGATGCAGGAGATCAATCTACTTTTTATGAAGTTAAACTCATTAGTATTAGTCTGGTTAGTCTAAAAAAATTGTAGCCCAATGCCAACTTATTTTCTGGTATCATGGTGCAAGATAATATCTATTATCGGCTACTCGGCTATGCATTAGATCGTCATCTTCTTCTTCTCATCCTATTTTATTCCATTGACCCAGTGAAGAGATTCATATACATTTTATTCAAAACAGCTCTCAAGATGAAGATCTTATGTACTTTGGAAGGTAATCATATGCCTCTTATTATATTTCTCTCCTCAAATAATTTAATCATTACTATGTTTACTTAGATTTGGAGAGCTAGAGATGCTTCTTGGTGATGGGGTTTAAATTTTTTCATTGAGTTTGTGTGTTTTGAGGAAAAGTGACTATTCTTACATGGAGTGTGGTGTAATAGTGCACGGCAAAAAAATAAAGTTCTCTGCTATAGTGTAAGCATGAAAGTCGACAAATTAAGATTGCATTCAATTAATATTCTTGCTGTAGTGCCCTGTATTTTTAATTTTTCTGCCATGTGTTTTATACATGGTTGTTTGTATTTTCATGGTGTTTATATTTCAGAAAAACTGTATAGCAATGCATATTAGTTGGGTCAGAGTACTCTGAGGTATGGATTGATTAGATGGGTTAACCTTTTTTTGCCGAGATTAGGGTCCTAATTGCCCAGTGAATTGAAGCCCAATAGAGTTGCCTTGATTAGTGTGCCCATAGATATCCCAAGAGGTAAGTCGGTTAAATAACCTGTTCATTTTCATTTCACACTCATTCACTTTAGTTCCTTATACACACAAAGAAGGCTAGGGATTTTGGCATAAAACAAGAAAATATTTTGAGTTCTATAATCACGTTGAGGCAAGTGAATTCTAACTCCCTTTTCTTAACTCTTTGGTTAGATTTGTATTAGTTATAATCGAATTCTTTTTGTTAAAACTCTTTTCTCTTTTGGGATTTGATGTTATTCAATATTAATTTGGGATATCGTATGTTTTAAACCAAAATTCTGGTTGCCTCATTGCTGCCCTGACCCCATGGTATGAAATGCATGAATTTTGATAAATTAACAAGTTGTTTATGATGTTAAAGGGTTTGAATAATTTTCTAAACTCGTAAACAAGAGGTGTGGTTGACAAGAAATCATTTTTTCAACATCTAAAGTGATCAACTGAGCATTGATGGTAATATGTCGGCAATTTTGGATTTGAAATATAGATCAAGGGGTTTGCTTTACATCGTTTTGGTGAAACTGATGATAACATGTCTTTTGTTAAAGAAATATATATATATATATATATATATACTGGGTTGTTTTGATGGAACTTTGGTTATAGAGATGGTATGGTGTTTATAGTTGTTGTGCTTAGGGCATCTCTAATGGTTGGGCAAATTTGATGGTCCACGTATACACATTTGATGATAGTTTGATGAAAATTTTGCTTTGAAAATGTGCTCCATCTAATGGTTCATCAACTAAAGCGGCTAATGGATGACCGCTTCACTAAAGCGGGCCCCCAACACCCGCTTCACTTAGTTAATGGGGCTGTCCAAGTGCCACTTAGTTAAAGCGGGCTTTGAAGTGCCACTTTAAGCGGCACTTCATTAGCCGCTTTAAGTGAAGCGATCTTCTCTTGCCCGCCTCACCCAGTATCAAACCTTAAGCTTTTCATCAAAATTTCATCAAATTTGATGAACTTTTGATGATTTTTGCTAAAATATCAAATTTGAAAAACTTTTGATGGTCCATTAGATGGAGTTTTTTTCACTTTTTCATCAAATTTGAATTTGATGATAGATTTGAAGAACCATTAGAGATGCCCTTATATTCTTGAAATCAAGTTTTGTCGATATAACTGTATACACTTGCACTTGGTGGCTTCGGCCGTGTGTTGGATGTGATCCGCACACACTTACACTTTGTGCCTTCGGGCGTATGTTGGATGTTGTCCACATACACTTCATACTCGTGCCTAATAACCATTTGGCTGCTTACAGTGTTTTGGTTCAACAAGCACCTCCCAACATTCTAGATCTTCATGTAAGCGAGTTTCATTAATCTATATAAGAGGACAGCTTCTGTTAGCACCATTCATCGGTATTTGGAAGATTATTTGAACATTAACACATGAGATATAGATCTGAGAAAATGTTATCAAGTTTTATAAAACATGTTGTCTGTTGTTCAAAAAGCAGTTAAAACTCTCTATATGGAAAATAAATTCAATCTGCACTTGAAGATGTTAAAAAGATAATAACAGTAATCCGAAAACTATAATGTCGGATATAAATAGTAAAAAGTATAAAACAGAAAGATTTAAGACTTTGTTTGATAGGATAGTGGGCAATGGCAAAATACATTTTAATTTGCCATGGCAAATTATAGTGAATAATGACAAATTGATAATGGATGTTTTAAATTTGTCGTTGTTTGATAACATAATGGGCAAATACTATTTACCTCATTTTATTACTATTTGCTATTGTTTGATTCACAATGTTTGTCATGGCAAATATCAAAACTATTGCCCATATACATAGCCCAAAACCATGTGCATATCAATGGCCCAATACAAAATACACATACATGGCCCAATACAATATATTAAACAATTAAACCAAAATAATTTTTTATTAGATAATGAGTACCTTAAGCCAAACTAAATAATCTAAAAAATCAAAAGTTAACAGAAATAAACCAAACAAAAAAATCCAGCAATCTTCTAATCCACGTAGCTAAGAAATTAACTCATTCAATGAAATGTGTCGTAATCATGCACAGGATTGTGTACTCCATCATTAGTAATGAGTAGTAATCAACCTAATAGTAGAGCAAAATGAAGAAGAGAAAGGTTTCTATCACTACACATTAAGTTAGATATATACAGGGCTAGCAATGGACCAGGTTAGACTCGAAATCCAAACCGATAAGAGCGAGTTTGGTAATATAATTTTATGTTTTTGTTCAGGTCCGGTTCCTTATAAATAAAACCCGATTCTTAGTGGTTCATGTATGGAATTAATAGATATCGAACCCATATCATCGACCCGACATGAATTCTTTAGTTATTTTAAATATTTTAAATTTACTAACACTACAATTATGTCATAAAAACTATATATTTAGGAAACTTGACTTTTGCAAATATAATTTCTAATACTAACTACCTTCCAAATATATATCAATGACGTTAAAAACATACAATTCAATAAAATCATTTACCATATTTACTAAATATATCTAGATTCTAAAAAAGTAAAATATTTTTTCTAAGTTGGTGTATATAAGTTTAACAAATCAATTGTTAGCCAAAAGATCCGGATCCAACCTGGATCTGATCCATTAAGGTTTGGTACGGGTATGGTTTTTCACTTTTGGACCCGATAGGGTCTTGATCCGGGTCCGGATCTATTAGGTTTGTTAATGGTTCAGGTCTAGTATTTCTAATATCCAATCCGAACCGGTCCATTACCAACTCTAGATATATATACTTCATTAACCCTAATCTTGCTTATTAAACCCTAACAAGTGTTATCCGCGTACACTTCATATTTGTGCCTTCGGGTGTATGTTGGATGTTATTTATACATACACTTCTGATATTTGTGCCTTCGGGCGTATGTTGGATGTTGGATGTTAGTATTATTATTTGTAAATAATTTGTCGAACGATATGAGTTTGATATGGGGTTTATTTATATATAACTAGCCTTGGTGGGCAGTGGCGGAGCCAGGGGGGTTTGAGGGTGCGCAATTGCGCCCCCTGAAATTTTGGGAATTTTTTTTTTTTTAGATTTAATTTTATAATAACACGTACTTTTATCCCATAAATAAAATTCTCTACTCAAATTCCTTTAGAGTTATATATAGACTAAACTTCTTAATATAATAATATCATCTAATTATCAAGATTTTATTCCATTTTATTAGACTTTTCAGTTTTCACTTTTTTTGTTTTGCTTATCTTCTTGTATCTTTTCACCTTTTGCGATCAAGGTATAAAGAATTGGTTTTAAATTTTTGAATAATATTTTAAATTATTATAAAAAGAATTAATATTTCAAATCTGTATGAACTTTATGTAAATTGGTTAAGGTTTTTGTTTATTTATTTAGCTAAACCAAATATTAATGAGAATGTTTATCAATTTGATTTCTTACATGAGTAGTTTTTCCACGTAAGTATTTTTCGGAGTTTTCTATGAAATTAATAAGATGTTGTAGATAATTTTTTTTTTTTTTTTGAAATTAGTTTTTTCCTCAATTGTTGAAAAAAATTTAGAGGTAAACGATTCGAGTGCTCCCCCTGACAAAAATTCCTGGCTACGCCACTGTTGGTGGGAATTGTCGCATTGTCATTGCATTAATAATTGGATAGATATATATTATTTTGGAAAGCATACGGGTAGTTGGTATTGATTTATTTCCATCCCTTCCATGTCTCAAAATGGATCTTTTAGGATTTTTGGGGCGTGACACCCTATGACAGTTTTATTAAAAGTATCAAGAGATTTCTTCAATTGTACAATAACAGATTAGGAAGAAACAATCATATTTTTTCATAAAATCAAACCCTATACAGTTTTGATGAAAACAATACTATTTCCTAGTAGTATTGGAGTAGAAACTTCAAACTCAACTCTTTGTCGTTCAAAATCAGAAGTAGGGAAGGAAAACTGTGTTTCCTGTCTGGGTATGAACTAGTAGAAACTAGAAAGTAGAAACTAGTCATGTTCGGAAATAGCCTTTATTGTATAAGACGAACCATTATTTTTTATGATAGTCTGCATGCTAGTGTATAAACTTACTACATTCTTGCCGTACAGAAATCCCATATTGCAGCTAACAAATTGGTGTAATACCAAGCTTCTTTCTAATTTCCTAGCGACAATTAAATAGCTGTCATAGAGCCTGAAGAATCTTCAAGTTCCTTTCCCACATAATTAAGCTGCTTGCATCCTTCTAAATCCCTTTCAGTTCCTAGTAATAACTGGTATAGAACTAGATGCGTCTTGACTTTTCCAGCATAGCACAGTAGCACAGAGCTTTCTTGATCTGTAATCAGCCCACTATAGTACTTGTTCATACATAGTAGGGCTTACTTGAGTTATAATGGCTTATGATTTTTTGTTTCAACTTCATATTGCGCAGTTGAATTTTGGAGACACATGATCGAGCTTTATTTAAACTCCTGAGTACCTTTGAATTTTAAGTTGCTTGTGCTATTTATTTATTATCATTATGTTCTTTTATTTTTGAAAAAGGTGAAAATTATACGCTTTTGGAGAAAAGTAGCACTACGAGTATGAAGGGTTTTAGGGCCCTACTACTATAACATAGCCAAATATTAAAGACCCCACATGATGCTAACAATGTTCTTGTCCTACAACCTCAGCTCCATATGTCTCGGAGACCTACTAAATTCATCCCTGAACACCCAATCCTCCTCCATTCCCTAGTCCATTATGTTCTCTATTTGTTATTTGTTTGTCCAATCAATTTCCTCCACTAGCTTATGTAGTAACATTACTTGTGAATATGCCACAAGTAAATGGCATGATTAGTTGTCTGTTAAACATTTCTTTCCTAAAAGTAAACAACTAAAGGTCCTTACCTATTAACATTCACACAATTTGTGTTTCTGCTCATGATCTGAAGAATCATGCATGTCACCTTCACCACTTTATATTCATGAGAAAGTAGGTAGCAAAACCTTAGGGCATATCCCATGACTAGATTTGGTAGAATTTATTTTTAACGTACTGGACACAGGATATGGGCCTAGTACTTTCAGATTCCAAAGTTGCTGATATGCTTACTGCAGAAATGACCTTTTGCAGATATGTGGGAGATTTTGGCAACTGGGCACCTTAGGCATAACAAAAATTCAAAGCCAGTGGAAGCATCAATGCAGCATTCTTGACAAGATGGCCGGATTATCCTGATACACTGTTTGCCTGCTTGGCATACTTGTAGCAGAAGGGTCACGTTGATAAAACAGAGGAGTTAATAAGATTACTTGGGGCAGATAAGTTGGATTAGATATTTACATTTTTGTGTATATATGATAGAAAGAATCAGCGGAAGTGATTCAGATGGCGGGTGAAGACAGTGTGGATTATTTAGATCACTTACCACATGGTGTATGGATTTATAATCTAGAACTTTGGTTGACAATGATTATATTATGATATATGCCGGCTCAATTAAAGATGCGACATCTACCTACTGTGTTTTAAATGTATTTTTTCGTGCATTTCATTGAAGGTAAAATTTGTTTCGTACCTTAACCGGAGATCTGTAACGAAATATATAGTGGTTTCTGAACTCTGATGTCCAATTGTGAAAGCAATTTTCTTTAGGTCTTGGTGTTTGATTTCTAATGTGAATATACTATTTTCCTAAAGAGAGGAAGAAATATACTTATAAGAAATACACCCCTTCGAAACCTTTTCTTTTCTAACAAGAAAAACAAGAACATAGGTTAGATACCTTCATTCCTTGCAATAATTTTGACCATTCAATTTCCTTCAATTTCCCATACTCAAATTTATGAACGTTGGCCTGTTAGTATTCGCGGACTACAAAAGCCAGCCCACCATGTTGATGTGTGATCACAATTTGAGGCAACTACAAGATGTCAACCTGCTTGGCACCTATTTTGGATATTCCAAATTTTGTCTTTGTGCACTCGAATTTCTAGGACATCAGAGTTCTATATATAATATTTGGAAGCAATGGAAATGAAATTTTGATGATGATATATCATCAATAATGATTCACTCAGTAAAATTAAAAGTTCATTAAGCTTCCCTAAATTCGTCAGGCATTTGAGAATTGATAGGTAGAAGATTGAGTAGATTTTCTTGAGAACCTCCATGATCGCGATTCTATCTAATGCTTAATATATGAACTAAACAAGATTCAACTTAACTGTTGATTTCAAGGTTAGTTTGGGATTCAATTTCCTCAATTATCTTAATAATTAAAAATTTTATTATAGAATTAATATCAGTAAATAAACTATATATGTAACCATATAAGAGAAAATAGACCGGCTCTCCTAAATGCACAACTTTAAAAGGTGAGGAAACTAGTAAATCACAAGTTTAGAATGCTGAAAAGAAAGGCAGCTTACATGGGAGACATTGCCTAGTATTTATTTTTAAGTCATGGTAGACTGATGCCGATCTATTATTTTTCAACTATATCAACAGAAAAAATGATTAAATCTAGACAATGTTGTACATTTTTAATAAATTTTTTTTCGCTAGCAAATTTGGATTGCCACGGTATGCGAGTTTCAATTCAATGGCTACGCACGCACCGGTTATGGAACGAATATTAAATCAATAGACAAGAACCAACAATATTTGGTCCTTGGCTGCATGCATGCTCCTTATGTCACTATAGGTCGTGATAGATTAATCCGGATATGATCATATCCAATTTATGATCACAAAATATGAAGCTGTCGTAAGTCCTAATCCCATCCCTACCTTTCCAGCACAATCATGAATTAGAAAAGCAATGACACTTACGATTTAATTTGTTCTATATTTATTTATTACTGTAGTTGCTTTGTCAGTAGCATTGAAATTTTAAAACATCAGTTTTCTCCAACACATCACATAGGAAATTCTAAACTAGATCGATTTATTGATTAAAAAGGGCAAACTCAGGTTAGTCAAACTATTTGCCATTCATCCAACAATACAAGTTTCACTTTATTTTTAAAACTATTTAAAAGCACAATAGCTCATGAAAATAATATAAACGATCAGTGTCTTACATTGCTCATGATTTATGCATGAGATGGTTGTTATTAATTAGCTTATTCATGACTTTGGAAGGAAATTAGGCCACTCATTTGTCCATAACATTCATTTGTCCTCACTTTGTCCTGTGGACCTGAACCCTATTTCTCTCGACCTCACTCGACGTGAACATTATTTTACTCAACCTCACGCGAGCTCATTCACTTATAGATATATTTATTTTCCTCCAGTTACAATATCTTTCGAACTTGATCTGTAACGTCCGGCCATTAATTGATCCCACCGAGCTAGGCGTTGTCCCAAATCTCCTATAAAAACGAACTACGTAGGCTTGATTCTGGGACTTGGTCAACCTCAGATACGTAGTCAACTATCTCTTAAGATACCTCAGCCACTCCTCATTCAAAATATCTTTCCTCTCCACCTTTTTATCATCTTCTCCGACTTACATTTACATTTAGTATTTACCCTTTCGCGAGGTGCAACAGTTTCTGCGTGTACGTTTGGTAAGTTACGTTCAATATGAATTGAACTAGGAATGAGCCACCACATCATAAAGAAAAAGTACCCTAAACAAAAATATCAAATTTGTTTTTATTAAAGATCGTTATTTTTATTTATTTATACATTAGGCACTAAACGAGGGGTGCCTATACCCAATACATCAGCAGTTAGACAATTTGGACAAAAAGTAGGTGGTTCTAACCACCAAAAAGAAGTAAAGGGAGGGAGAACATTTTGAGCTAAATGTCGTGGAATGTCTTGGTAGAACTGCAACATCTTTTCTTCCATGATTATTTCAATAGCTTGTTTTGACACAAAGTTTGCAAAACTGTCAGCAACTGCATTTGCGTCACGATAGTTCCAGCCGACTTCAAACTGCTCCAATATCAAAATTTAGCCTAGCTATAGACACAATGTTGGGAAACCGGTTCTATAAGAAATCCTTTTCATATTTGGATTTCTAAGTCCATATTAAGGATTTAGAATTTTGTATTGGAATACGACTTCCAATTTGATTAGGTTTAGTATTCCTTTTAGGAATTTGTTTTGTACACCTAAAAGGCTATAAATATAAGGTCTTAAGGATTGGTTTAGTATCCTCATCCCCATCCTCAATTGTTGTTGTCTCCTTGAGAGAGTTGTGAGGTGAGGATCATCCTCAATTGTTTATTGGTCTCCTTGTGAGAGTTGTGAGGGTTATTGGTAGAGAGAGATTTGTTTGGTGAGTGAGAGATTTGTTGGGAGATTTTCTCCATTGGTTAGATACTTTGTATCTTTGTTCGTTTGTTAATAAGAAGCTCTCCTCTTTGGTTGGTGGACGTAGGCAATCGTCGAACCACGTTAAAATTGGTGTCTCTCTTTATGTTTGGTTGTTGGTAAGTAGGTTTAATTGCTTTACTACTTTCGTTGGCTTGTTTGCATCACTTTCATACACATTAGTTGGTTAGACGCTATCGTTGTTTGTTGGGAGGTACCTTGTGCCTCAACACACAAAATATCCAAACATTCAAGCCTAATATCTCTAAGACAGTGTGAAGTAAATGAGATGGCGGGTGAACGACGAAGAAGCAGGTGAAGTAGAAGCTATTACGCCAAGTATTTGTTAGATCAGTTACCACGTGGTGTATTAACTTATAATCTAGACGAACTTGTGGTTGACAATGATTATATTATGATATATGCCGGCTCAACTAAAGATTGCTACATCTATGTAGTGTGTTTGGTGTTTTAAATGTATTTTTTCTTGTATTTCATTCAAGGTAAGATTTGTCCAATTGTGAAAGCAAATTTCTTTAACCGGAGATCTGTAACAAAATATACAGTGGTTTCTGAACTCTGATGTCCGTCAAAGCATTTTTCTTTATGGTCTTGGTGTTTGATGTCTAGCTTTCCAAAAAAAAAAAAAAAAAAAAAAAAAATTGGATTAGGTTTAATTTCTGATGTGAATATACTCTTTTCCCAAAGAGAGGAAGAAATATTGATAAGAACGCCCTATTTAGAAGAAATTTCTTTCGTCACAATAAAGATAAGAACGTAGGTTAGATACGTTCATTCTTTGCAATCATTTTGACTATTTCCTTTAATTTCTCATACTCAAATTTATGAACGTTGGCCTCTTAGTATTAACTTGGCACCTATTTATTTCAAGCCAGCCCACCATGTTAATGTGTGATCACAATTTGAGGCAACTAGAAGATGTAAACCTGCTTGGCACCTATTTTTGACATTCCAAATTTTGTCTGTGCTCAGTCGAATATCTAGGACACATCAGACTTCTATATATAATGTTGATAAATCCCTTGACTAACAAGAGTTGGTAGAAAAAAAAAATATTTGGAAGCAATATATGGAAATGAAATTTGATGATAGTATCAGTATGAAACCGGCACTAAGTTTGTTTGACATCAATTTTGTGACATTGGTCGTCCTTGGTTATCTCGCCTTGATTTCATTGTTAGGAAAACCCTGTTGTACGCGTGTCATCCCGTGTCTTTGTCTTCGCGTCTTGTGTCAAAAGGTTGTTTTTGGTTCAGGACGTACGTACCTTGTTAGGACGTACGTACGTCAGGTTAGGCAGCAGAACTCTCATTGTGGTAAACGTACGTACCATGTTAGGACGTACGTACGTATGGTTAGGCAGCAGGAAAGTTTTTGGTCTGAACGTACGTACCTTGTTAGGACGTTCGTACGTCCAAGCAGTCAGCAAGTTGTTTCGGATGGAGACGTACGAACGTCATATCGACGTACGTACGTCCAATATGGATTTCGTCAATTTCGGCCCATTTTCTGTGTATTCCAACCCTAAGTATAAATAGGGTTTCTCTTCCAAAGAACAACTTAGTTCTTTGGCCGTCCAATTGAAGTCTTATTCTTGGAGTTTGTTTAGGTTTTGTTTAAGGTTGTTTTTGGTGATTGAACTCATCTTCTTCTTCCCCATTCATCTTCTTCTTCCTTCTTCCCCATTCATCTTCTTCTTAATTATTGAATAGTGATTTAGCTTCGAGTCTTCTTGTGTGTTCATCAAGAAGTCGAGTATCCTTGTGTGTTCATCAAGGAACTCTGGTGTAAGCTTGTTTCATAGTTCGGCTTCGAGTCTTCTTGTGTGTTCATCAAGAAGTCGAGTGTCTTGTGCGTACATCAAGAGGCTCTGGTGAAGTCAAGGTGTTAGAGATAACCAGGAGTGTCAACTCGCAGTGATTGCAGGTAGTTGATAGGTTTGTAAATCTCTTTTCATCTAGTGGATTTATTTGTTGTCGCGAGGACAACCGTGGACGTTTCCCATATTGGGTTTTACCACGTTAAAAATATTGTGTGTTCTTTATTTGTTTGTCGTTTCATTATTTGCCTTATTATTGTTATATTGCACATATATTGGCTTCTCACAGTACACCTATAATTTTACCTAACAAACTTTGGATTGATTCACTCAGTAATATTAAAAGTTCACTCAACTGGTAAAACCTCTGGAAAATGATACCACAGGTCTGGGGTTCGAATCCCGCCAGCATTACCGAGTTATTGATCTCATTAAAAACAGGCTTACCAGAAGAAAATGCGAATGAGCTTGTGGCTCAATGCTAGCACCCCTCTCACAAAGTGGAGAGGTTGTGGGTTCGAAACACGTCAACAGTTGATTGTTGATATAAGTTTTCACACGTAACTTAATGGGGTAAGGGTCCTCACAACCCTTCTTATATATATAGGAGTTTTTAGTTTTTGGCCCACCTAAATAATATGTATTTAAGATGTAGGACGCTTTTAATCCATATTTAGAGTATGGGACACCCTCCGTCAGTTGACTGCGTTGACCATAAACGAAAGTGTTGGTTTTTTCAAAAACCCATTTCTACCCCTACACGTGCTGAGCACGAGATATAAAACAACATTAAGGGTGTGTTTGTTTAAAATGCTGAATGCTGGATGCTGAATGCTGGATACTTAATGCTGGATGCTGAACACTGAATGCTGGAAAAGTTGTTTGGTTATCATTTTTAAGAAGTTCTGTTTTTGATTTGTTTGTTTATGCATAAGTGTGATTTTGACCATGTTACCCTATTATTGGAAAAGTATTTTGACAATACACAGTACCTTATCACATAACCCAAAAACCTAAAGTTGATTTGCACTCTGGTTGCCCAAGTTGACCAATCAGTGTTGTGCTTCAGATGAGAATGTTTCACCCTTAGCCAAAATATTTGTGTAACTACAATATATTGTTATGTCGTACAAACAGAAAAATGTTCTAACAACAAAACTATACACGCCAATTTTTCTTCTAAAACATGATATTTAAAAAAAAAATCTTAACCTTTTAAACGGCTCATCTAAAAATTCTAAATTTTGGATATGGTACAACAGAAATAGTCATGAACATATGGAAAATATTTCAAAGTGAACAGACAAAGGAAAGATCCCTGACTAAGCAAACGAATCTGACTGTAATTTTTCTTCTAAAACATGACAATCACAAAAAAAATCTGTAACTTTCAAACGACTCGTTTAAAAATTCCAAATTTTGGATATGATACAATAGAAATCGTCAGGAACATATAGTAAAACTTTTAAAGTGATCGGACAAAAGAAAGTCTCCTTATTAAGCAAACGAATCTGACTGTAACGTAATTTTTCTTGTAAAACATAACAACCACAAAAAAATCTGTAACTTTCAAACCGATCGTCTAAAAATTCTAAATTTTAGATATGATATACCAGAAATCTTCAGAAACTTATGGTAAAAATTTCAAAGTGATCAGACAAAGGAAAGGCCATTAACTAAGCCAATGAATCTGACTGTGATATTACTTAATGGTTATGGATGATAAAAACAATTTTTATAAGGGTAGAATTGTCTAAATAATACAACAAGCATTAAGAAGTTAAATTAAGCGTGAGATTTTCGCTGGGCCAAAATCGCTGAAATCTCCCAATTAGTTCTTAATGCTTGTTCTAAACAAACAACTTAAAAAACACTTATTTCTGAATTTTAACCTGGTCCACCACTTAAGAAGCACTTAATGCTTAATGCTTAATGAAACAAACACTACCTAAAAATATAAAGGGTTTTTAGTTTTTGGGCCACCTAAATAATACGGATTTAGGATGTAAGACGCGTATAATCCATATTTAGAGTATGGGACGCCCTCCGTCAGTTGACTGCGTTGACCATAACTTATTATTTAGGTGGGCCAAAAACTAAAAACCCCTTTTGAGTTTGTATAACAAACATAATTTGTTATTAGCATAAGATTTTTCTTACTGTAAGATGATTTCTTGGAGGCTTAGTAATATTATTCTTTATCATTTTGTGTTGGCTCAATCATAATTTTGTTTAATCGGTGGTTTTAACAGGGATTAGTCGACACGCAGAAACCCCCAGAACTCATATCTGCCAATATGACTGGACGTAATCATTTCTATGACTTTGAAACCTGTGAATACTTAATTAGTTGTGTTATTTTAATTTTCACTTTTGACCTTATGTTGCAGTATTGTGTGTTTATTCAGCGTTGTTCATGAGATTTGCATGGATGGTACAGCCACGTAATTATTTGTTTTTAGCATCCCATGCCACGAATGAGACGGTGCAGCTCTATCAGTTCTCACGTTGGGCAAAGGCTCAAGGGTAAGGGATTCAAGATGTTCTGAGGATTTGAAGATTTCAATTCAAATAATATCCTTTATGTTCTGTATAGTTTAATGCTAATAAATATGGGATTCATGAATGGGTTTCAACGCAGTCAACTGACGGAGGGCGTTCTATACTCTAAATATGGATTAAACGCGTCTTACATCCTAAATACGTATTATTTAGGTGGCCCCAAAACTAAAAACCCTTATATTTTTAATGTTGTTTTATATCTCGTGCTCAGCACGTGGAGGGGTAGAAATGGGTTGTTGAAAAAACCAACACATTCGTTTATGGTCAACGCAGTCAACTAACGGATGGCGTCCCATACTCTAAATATGGATTAAAAGTGTCCTACATCTTAAATACATATTATTTAGGTGGGCCAAGAACATGGGCTAGCATTATTAAGTTTTTTTGGGAGGGGGTTTTAAGTTTTGGGGCACCCAATAATAGTCTAATTAGACCTTGGTCTAGCTTAATTTAATAATTTGATTTTAGTGCTTCTTTTATTAGTTGACGGTGTTGACCTTAAGCGGGGTGTAATTTTTTGAAAATGGCAGTTATGCCCCTCCCGTGCTAAGCATCAATATATGCAGGGGTATTGATGTTATTTATGAAAATTATTAGTTTTGACTCGGTCAACTAACATAAGATGTCCTAAAGTCAAATTCTTGGATTAAGTTGGACCAAGGTCTAAATAAAAGATCTAATTAGGCCATTATTGGGTGCACCAAAACCTAGAAAACCCCACTTTTTTTTTGGTAAAACTTCACCATTTCAATGAGATTAAAAAGGCAAACTCAGGTTAGTCAAACTATTTGCCATTTAGCCAACAATACAAGCAAGTCTTTCAATTTATTTTTAAAACTATTTAAAAGCAAAATAGCTCTTGAAAATAATATAGCGAGCCGGTATCTAACCCCACGAATTTGTAATTATGCCCCACTAAACAAATTTAATAATGCCCAACATATCCAAATGATATTACTAAATACACCCCATATAAAATACTCATTTTCTTCTTCTTCATCTCCATTTCTTTCACATCTCATATCTTTCTTTTCATCTCCTTTCAACTTTATTTATTTGTATTTGTTATTCATTAACGATATTCAATCTTTAGTAGAAGGTCAAAATGAATTGGTTTTCTTGGACGAGATTTTGAAGAATAACCATTGTTAGAAACTATTGAAAACATCCCCTTCAATTTTGAAAACTTGCAATACAAATAAATCTTAATTAAAATCAAATGATCTATGGAAATTCAAGCTTTTCTTTTCTTTTCTATTCTATTAAATACTTACCAAACAACCAAAATCTACCGTATAAGCGATTCTAAATGTTTTTACAAAAACTTGAAATTATGTTTAATTATACATATACATACGATAACTTGTAAGTATGTTTTATAATTCTCTTATTGTATTGATTCTAAGTTTTCAATGTATAAACGACTCCAATCATACGTTTTAGCGATGAAAAAGTACAGAAAGAGATCTTTATTTACAATTTTATTTAATTTATACTGGAGTATATTTACCATTAGGACATGTTTACCAAATTATAAAATCCAGGTGGGGTGGCTTTACTGTTTGGGGCTTAGTTACCAAATTGTGGGGCTTGGATACCGCCTCTCATAATATTAAGGAACAATGTGTTACATTGCTCATGATAGCTTATTCATGACTTTAGAAGGAAATTAGGCAGCTCATTTGTCCACAACAATAATTTGCTTACAGTACTACGAGATCCAAACTATCTTAGTGTGTAGTGAATTGTGGACATTAACCCGTTGTTAATGGGCTGTTAATAAATCTGCAAGCCCAATTCGAAATCTAGAATAAATGCTCCATTTCAGAATAAATGACTTTACATTGCTCCAAACTGTGCAATGGTTTTCAATTTTGTCCAACGCCTCATCTCAAAGTTTTATGCGTGTTTGTTTGTTCCAAGGCGGTGTCAACCACCCCCAGAACTCGAGCCAAGCATACAGTTCTTCAGGGAAACGTGGTAAGAGTAAGTGCACTAGATTCAGTAGATTGCCACCTTTGATTATTGTGATTCAAATATAGTCTAAACCATAAATAGTATTTGTGTTTTGTAATCTACATATTATACAATGCGCCTAGTTCTGTTGGTACGAATTTGGATAACCAATCAAATGAACTTCAAATACTCATGCAAAAACCATTGGTTTAGTTGTTATATACCTGCAAGATTAATGATTTGCTGCAACAGGGAGACGTGCTCCTGTTGGTCAACATGCCCAGCTCATGCCGGTGGAGGTGAACCCTATTTCATATTCGATACTCCTTTCTCTATTTAATGTTTGGTATCCTCTACTTTCCTATATGAGACATGTGTGGCATTTATGGTATCTACAACATTTCCGAAAAATATATACTGCAGTAGTTAGTTATTAATGATCAATTGTAAACTAGAAATTAGGCTCAAGGATCAGAGGAGACAATGTTTTTTTCAGATTTAAAACTTGGTAAAGTTTCATTAGGCCCAATGATCTAGGTTCAAGTTTCATTAGGTTTAAACTAAAAATTGGGCTTTCATTGTTTTTAGGCCCAATCAAACAAAACGTATATTTGAAATACACATATTGTCTTCTCATCGAGTTGTTAAAAACTTGCAAATTGTTCAGATCTGGAATCCTTTGTTCCCTTTTGAATTTCGCTCGCATAATTAAACTTTACGAAGAAGAAGAAGAATAAGAAGATTTTTTAGAGATTTGGGATTGTTGTTTTTTGTTTCATTGATCAAATGAACATCAAGGTTAATGAATGGAACATCAAGGTTAGGTTTTCATTGTCGATGAATTAAACATCATGATTTTGTCTATTCAACTTGATTTTGTTTATGATTTTTTTTTTTTTTTTCAATATTTGTTTATCAAACTTTGCAATTGAATTTGGTGTTTTTGTTGATTTGATTTTGTTGGTTTTTTTTTTTCTTCTTGTTAAATTGGATTAGGTTTTCTTTGATTAAACTTTTGTTGAATGTTTCCATGATGTTTGTGATTTTTCGTTTTGGTTAATTTGATGAATTTGATTTGATTTGATAAACATGCCTATCAACAATTATTGGAATTTATCAACATGTTCATGAACTAAATAATATTAGTTGCTTTGAATTGTCAGAGTTGATCAACAGATATTGGAGTTGATCATCATGTTGATCAACTAAATAATATTAGTTACTTGAGTTTTTAGAGTTGATCAACTTGATATTGGAAGGTTATGCATTTCAGGGTTTAGGATTTTGAGGTGTACTTAAGACATCATTCTACTGGGTCGGGTTCGCCATTCCCATTGATTTAGGGTTTTAAAAAATATCGCATTTACATACATGGCATTTAGAATGTACTTAAGACATCCTTCCACTAGGGTTCACTATTCTCATTGGTTTAGGGATTTAGAAATAAAACATTAAGGTGTACCTAAGACCATGTTCCACTAGGGTTCACTATTTCTATTGGTTTAGGTGTTTAGAGTGACAACATTTAGGTGTACTTAAGACAATATTCTACTAGGGTTCACCATTTCCATTGGTTTAGGGGTTTAAAAAAATTGGATTTAGATACATGGCATTTAACGTATACTTAAGATAATATTCCACTAGGGTTCACCATTCCCATTGGTTTAGGGTTTTAAAAAGATGAAATTTAGGGTTATGATTTAGGGTTTTGAACAAGTATTTGAGTTGATAAAAAAGTTGAGCAATATATATTGGACTTGATAAACATTTTGATCAACTTTGTTCTTTTTTATTATTTTGTTTAGATAGTTGATTATTATATTGATCAACCTGTATTAGAGTTGACCAACCTTTTGTTGTAGTTGATTACTATGTTGATCATATGTCTTTTTTTGTATTTTTGTAAGTTTGTTCACATTAGCTATCGCGGTTGTTGAGACAGAGAATGATTCAAATTGGTTGTGGTTCATCAAGAACTTAAAAGTCATTTTGCCTTTGGATTGGATCTATGACATTATTTTTAATTTTGTCCTGGTTATAATTTCAATGGTTGTGACAATTTACTTATCAGAAATTTATTTTAATTTTGACTTGTTTAAATGGTTGATCAACAGATATTGGAGTTGATCAGTGTATTGATGAACTAAACTATTGATGTATCATACTTGATCAATATACTGATGAACATATGTTCTACTTGATCAATGTATTTATCAACTAGGAAACACAAAGTAGAGAGTTTATCAACATAGGTCAGTTGATCAGTTTGTTGATCAACTAGATAACACAAAGTACGGGGTTGATCAACATACTTTGATCAATGTATTTATCAACTAGGAAACACAAAGTAGAGAGTGGATCAACATACTGATCAACATAGGTTGTAGTTGATCAACTATATAATACAAAGTACGGGGTTGATCAACATACTGATCAACATATATTGGAGTTGATGAATGTGGTGATCAAGTAGAAAATCCAAAGTACTTGACATATTGGTGTTTATATCAACATGTTGATGTGCTATGAAAAACAACATCAAAACCCTGCATAGTCTTCAAACACTGATATCATTACAAAATAAATGAATTATCAACATCAATAATAGTTCTTTTAATTTTATAGCACTTTATCATCTGAACATAATATTGTTTACAAACACAGAACACTGATATAAAAAAAATTAAAAAAAAAAACATCGTTTATAAAGTCATTGCGAAGTCAAAATAGAAACAAACCTCTTGATATGTCAAAACAAATCAGATCTCTAAAAGACTCTCTCTTGATTCACTTTGCCCCAGTTGAATCCACTTTGAAGAAAGATAAGATCGCGGCTTTAGAATTTCTAATAGGCACAGTGGCGGAGCTACATACAACTTAACTGGGGCACGTGCCCCAGGTGATTTCAGGAATTTTTTTTTTTTTTTTTTATATCACTACAAGTCCGGCCCATCAGCCTATGATTTGATAACATGAACAAAAACATAAGTTTTTCTCTCTCTTTTTTGTGGTTTAACTGTATAAGGTATTAACCAAATATGAGATAACCAGTAACCTCTCGTCCGCTCTCTAGATTTTAAATTCTTAATCTCTCTTCTCTTTTTTAAGCAATTATGTAAATCCATTAATTTCTAAAGTCAATCACTCTCTCTAATTTCAAGTAAGTTCTCTCTCTTTTTTACTAAATCTAATAAGAAATCTGGTTTTTCTTTTAATAAACCCTAATTTTATTAGTATTTAATTTATTGATTTGTTTATTAAATAATTGATCTTGTCTTATTAGATGATTTATTTTGTCGGGTCGGGAATTGAATGATGTGTGTTTGTTTATTTTTTTGTTCACAGAAATGAAATAAACTAGACTCGATAATAATTGTCGATGAATTGATACTTTATTCACAAAGAAAACTCATGAAAGTGCTTCTAGTTCAATGGTTCCTACTCAAAATATTCAGAACAATGATGAAGTGGAAGTATAACCTACACAAAAAAAAATGTAAAATTAAATTGTATAGAAGTTAATGCATCAAATCTTCTATATGATACTTTTTTCTATGTATTAAATTTTTGCTTGTCGAATTGTTTGTGTGGAGTGCCCCAGGTGAGGGAAATTCCTAGCTCCGCCACTGAATAGGCATTTAGATTTCAGATCCACGATAGATTTAACTTCTTGCAAGTGCGTCAACAGAGACAAAGTAATCCTTAAAAAGAAAATTAAGGATTTCAGATGCGGTGTTTAACAGTGATAACAAGCTCAAAACTCTATCTTCTGCTATATGCATTAAGAACAAGCAGAGGAGGGTTGAGAGAGGTGAGGGGTTCTAGAGAGAAGCTCACCCCTCTTTAAGTAATGATTTATCGTAATTTAACATATTATTATTTATGGGCTAGACATTTATTTATTTAAGAGCATGAGGCCCAGTAATTAAACGATCAAATTAACAAAATATAATGAAAATTAATCATTTTTAACGGTGAAATTTATGAAAGAAACTAATAAAAGAAACTATCCACATTTGTTTTAAAAATAATTATATTGTTTCATACAATTTAATAAATTTAATATTTTTTTATTGGCTTACTAGTATAATAAATAATTTAAAACTAGAATAGGAACCACATACGGATAAACTAAAATTAACTTACGCACCAGCTAACACCTAAGTTGCACAGACACGGACACGAGACATGGATGTGACACGACACGGATACGGCGACACGAGATTTTTGAAATATATAGGTCACGGACACGTTGAGGACACGGACACGTTGAGGACACGTACGTTTATGTATTATATGTATAATATATTAATATTCAAGAGTTCAAGCAAATTACAAAGTTTAAAAGAACTAACATATCCTAAAAGTCAGTTTACTGACTTACTAGATCATCGATAATTCCAAATTATCAAACTTTATCTTATTTTAGATCTCAAGTGGAAAAGTAAAGAGAAACAAGTCAAACAACAACTTGAAGAAGAAGAGAGGAATAGAGTTTCATAGAGACAAACATATGATGTTATTAGATAGAGGGAGAAAATGGAAGAGATCTCTACATACTTTGTCACCTAAACCCTCTTTTCTTTCACATCTCAAGAAAACCAAGTAATGGGTATTGGTTTAATAGATACTTATATGTTTTTTAAGTTGTTAGTTTTTATTTTCACCTCTTTCAAATTTTCTAGTATTATTAAAATCTACTCTAAAAAAATCAACAAAAACACCTTTATGTGTGTCCCAGCGGTGTCCAAAGGTGTCCTTGGCGTGTCCCCAACGTGTCCATGCCGTGTCCTCAATGTGTACATGTCGTGTCCGTGTCCGAATTAAAAAAATATATTAAAAAATAGGACACTGATTTTGCCGTGTCCGGCCGTGTTTGTGTCCCAGATATATCCGACACCGACACTCCAGCCTAGAAGGAGTGTCTGTGCTTCCTAGGCTAACACACTACTTTCTTCTAACATCTCAATAAGTAAATTCACTAATTGTTAAAAGATTAAATACAATATTAGTAAATTACTTTGTTCAGCTATGGGAAACTTGAAGCATAAAACTTGTTACTCATTGGTTTCTTGGATGACAAACTTATTTGTGAATATTTAATCTTTTAGTAAACTACTTTGTTCAGCTATGGAAAACTTGAAGCATAAAACTTGTTACTCTTTGGTTTCTTGGATGACAAACTTATTTGTGAATATACCTACTTGATTATCATGACCAAGTTTATTATTGGTTACGCATGCACAAGTTTACCAAATACACCCTTGATGATTAAAGTCTTCTATCAGTTAAATAAAATCCAAGGTTACTTCTCAGTCAATGAGAATTGAGCTTTAGAATTTTGTAACACAAATCTGATTATAATATACCTTTTTAATAATGGGTTTTTGATAAATTAATATAATACCTTTTATATAATGGTTTTATCGTGATAACATATTATTATTTATGGGTTGTATTTTAATGTATAAGCAAGAGGCCTAGTAATTAAAAACATAATCAAATTAACAAAATAATATTATGAGAATTAATATTTTTTACCAATGAAATCCTATAAAAAAAAAATATTAAAAGATATTGTTCTAAATTTATTTTAGAAATAATTGTTTTATAAAATTTAATAAATTAGTCTAATTTAAAAATTTTACTAGTTTACGAGTATTATATCATTAATAACTTAAAACACGAATGATAAATATACACAGATAAATTAAAATTAACTGGTATTTTTTTTTTTTTTAGATTGGCAAGCGAGGTTGACGGGACCCCTACCCTTTTTAAATTACGTGTAGTACAATCCGCTTTTGACGTGTTTCGAACCCACGACCTCTCCACTTTGTGAGAGGGGTGCTACCATTGAGCCACAGGCTCATTCGCAAAATTAACTGGTGTTTAGCACTGGCTAACACACTAGTATGTATTAAAAACCAAATATTTTTTTATTTTTATTTTTTTGGTAGGCAAGCAGGGTTTTTTCAAGGGTCCCTTACCCCATTTCATTAATAGAAATAAAGGTCGAAGCAGGTTACACCCCATCGCATCATCATTAGGGCTGGCAATGGACCGGTTCGGACCGGATATTAGAAATACCATACCCGAACCAATAAAAAAACTAATAATCCCGGACCCGGAACCAGACCCTATCGGGTCCGAAAGTAAGGAACCATACTTGTACCAAATCTTATTGGATCGGATCCGGGTTGGATTTGGGTATTTTGACCATAAATTGATAGGTCAAAATTATGTATACAAATTTAGAAAAAATGAGTTACTTTTTAAGAATCTAGATATATTTAGTAAATATATATAATCAAGTATACAAATATAGTATATGATTTTATTTATTTCTATGTTTTTAATGTATTTGCATATACTTATAAGGTAATCAGTATTAAAAAATTTATTTATAATAATCAAATTTCTAAAATTTAGGATTTTTATGGTATGTGAATAATAGTAGTGAATCTAAAATATTCAAAACCTCAAAATAATTTATATCGGGTCCATATCGGTTCGGTATCTACTAATTCCAAACCTGATCCGATAACAATCGGGTCCTAATTTGAAGAACCAAACCCGTACCAATACATAAAAATGCAATACCAAACCCATTCTTATCGGTACGAATCGGACCGGGTTTCGGGTCTAACCCATACCATTGCCAGCCCTGATCATCATTTATAATTTTTCTAATGTCCTCTTAAAAAGGATTTCAGGTTCGTATCAATATAAAAAACGCTGGGATTTCAGAAGCTAATGCATCTTCTAGCTTAGTAAAATGGTTTGGTAAGCTTGTTTGTTATGAGATCAGTAACTTGGTAATGCTGGCGGGATTCGAACCCCAGACCTCTGGTACCATCACCCAGAGATTTTACCAGTTGAGCCCAACTAGGACCTGCAACCGAATATTTCTTTTCCTGTAATCTACATATTTTACAATTTCTTTTATTTTATTCTTTGGGAGGGGTTCCAGGGACTCGGGAAATGTTTGACTCAATTTTGACTCAATCCTATTTAAGGTACTTGTACATGTTGGATTGGCATGATTTTTGGTACGATGAATGTTCTCATTAGGTACGACATCTTCACCAAAATTTACCATAATCTGAATTTTCTAACCTTAGCAAAATCATATTATAAGTTAATGAATTGTTGAACGTTCATTTTTACCGTTGAATTTAATATTACATTTGATGGGTCTAAATATATTCAAATGAGCTGATTTTTTATGTAATAGATCTTTATAGTAAGGAGATCATATCTACCAAAAATCATACCAATCCAATATGTACAAGTACCCTAAATAAGATTGAGTCAAAATTGAGTCAAACATTTCCTGAGTCCCTGGAACGCCTCTTTTGCTATTTAACAGTGGGCAATATATACGGTTAGTTTCATGGCTCCCACCATAGATTTTCATTTTGCCACCTTAGTAAGCCAATAACTTCGAATTGGTGTCTTGGTGAACCATGTTTAAATACAATTGCAAGCCTATAAAATGGACTCATCATAGCAAACATATGGAAGCAGAGCAACAAACAAGTCGCATATGGGATGATCCCCAGAGATGATGCCACCCAATTCTACGGTAAACTGTAAACCGAACCAACCATTGAAAGGTTTCAAATAGTTACAATTCCAGCTTAGCTTAGCTTGTTTGAGTTAAAACTTCCTACCAAAGAACAGGGGTTCCAGGGACTCAGGAAATGTTTAACTCAATTTTGACTAAATCCTATTTAGGGTACTTGTACATATTGGATTGGCATGATTTTTGGTAGGATTAATATTCTCATTATGTACGACATCTTCACCAAAATTTATAATAATCTGAATTTTCTAACCCTAGAAAAATCATATTACAAGTTAATGTATCGTGGAACGTTCATTTTTACCGTTCAATTTAATATTACATTTGATGGGTCTAAACATATTCAAATGAGCTGATGTTTTATGTAGTAGATCTTTATAGTAAGGAGATCATATCTACCAAAAATCACGCCAATCCAATATGTACAAATACCCTAAATAGGATTGAGTCAAAATTGAGTCAAACATTTCCTGAGTCCCTGGAACCCCTCCCAACCAATAAAGAGATGTCTGAACACCATATATACCTGCAAAACTGCTATAAAATCAGATACTACGTGACATTATTCCATTCTCTGTAGTTTTGTTATGCACAACACTATGGTATACTCAACATAAATATTTTCACTCTAATTGTTTATGAATTATAGGATGGTTTATTGGTTAATTAAGTTAATTACTTGATTATCATGACCAAAGTTGATTGGGTATATGCACAACATTACCAAATGTACACCAACATTAACATAATTCTCATTTTCATTTGTTATTATGAGCTTGGTGTTATAGAAGTAATATAATAATCCAATTGCATTAACAAACTATATTTAGAGAATCGCTCAAAAAATATAGTTAATAATCAACTGATAAGAGAAACCATAGTTCAACATTATTTAACCCATACAATCAATTCCCATATACAATTTCTTTTATCAAATGCAAAAATTTTATTTAGTATGAAATCTAGGCATTCTATAGTTCAGACTTCAGAATATGTTCACCAAACAAATCCCAGAATTTACATGTCCTCTTTTACACTTGCCCATCCCCCTGCCACATTATTCACATGACAGTTACAAAGTATCGAGATCCAGATTATAATCTGTTTTAGTTTTAATGTTTAAACCCCTTTGAATCTTATGTGGCTAGAATAGTTGAACATCAGTTTTCTCCAACACGTCACATAATAAATTCAAACAATTTATTCATTAAAAACAGCAAATACATGTAAAAACTATTTCACATTTTGCCAACAATACAACTCTCTCCCTCCACTTGAGAACTATTTATAAGCAGAGTAGCTTTAGAAAATAATGTCAAGGGACATCAGTTTGTTACATTGCTCATGATCTATGCATGAAATGGTTTTTACGTACGTGTTAGCTTCTTCATGATTTTGGGTGGAGATCAGGCAAATCATTGTGTGAAAATTCAAATTACATCACCATTGATGACATGATCTACCACTCATCTAGTCGCTCAGGCAATCTGGCATCCTAGTTTATGTGGGCTCAGCTTAGCTATGAACTGTATGTAACAAATAAATATTTTGTGTTTTGGTAAAATCTGATCAATCTTCAATTTCAACAGTTTTAAGTCATACTTTCTAATATAATATACATTAAATAACCAGTTTATTAGTTGCAATATCTGCTAAGTTACTTGCAAACCAGTATGTTATTTTAAGCATGTTTGTCGCGAAAGTAACCTAATCAAATTGCTGATCATATAAGAGGTCTTTCTGTAGAGGAAGAAAGTTGTAAATGTACAATAGCATTTAGGCTAGCATCGAGAAGAGTGGTGTGTCTTGTACCATAGTGGTTAGTCTTGAACACGACTAGGTTTTACTACTCGCTCATATGCCGGACAGGACTTGCAGATTTCCTCCCCAAGTCCTGATTTTGAACAAGTTGAGAGTTGTGATTCTACTATTATTAATTTCATCTTCATTGAGAATTTAGTCGTGTCAAACTTCGACAACTCAATCTGGATGGTTTTATCAGCAGAGTTATTGATCCATGTAATTAAAGATCTTAGCATTATTCTTCTCCCACTTAGCCTTATTTTTGACAAAATCAGGTTTTTGTTCATGAAATGATTTTTTTACACATTCTCGAGTATCAATAAATGGTTTTTCACACGAACGCACAAAAAAAAAAAAAATAATAATCTAATTTTGAACCACTTACATTTTTACACATAATTGAATACATACAAAAGGGTGTAATTTGATTTGAAGTACAATTGAAAATAAAGTTGAATTGTCTTAAGGGAGGGTTTGTGCTTTTCAATTTCCTCCACTGTCTCAATAAAAAACCTAATTGCATGTGGGCCTTTAGCTCAATGGTATGCATCCCCTCATTTTGAGGAGAGGTTGTGGGATCAAAACTCCTCAACAGCTGATCACATAATTAAGGGTAGGGTCCTTCCTCGCTTGCCGATAAAAATAAATAAATAATAATAATAAGAATAATAATAAACAACCTCATTGTTATTAAAAAAAATTAACCTATTCTTATTTGTTTGGTCGACTTATTATTACTACAAAATTTCCAATAAGTAGGTTCACCAAAAACATTTTTATAGGCTAATAGTCACACAAAACAAATCATCATGTAGTTGTATATTTCCCATTTTCCCAAGGTATATGCATAATGCATAGCAAGTTCCACGTGAAGACCTCTGAATCACAAGAATAAAAACCAAAACCTGGGTAGGCCTGTTGCTGTTGGTAACATTTGGTTACTGTCAACACTCCGATCATTTTGTGTTCAGTGATCTACATTTTCGACATTATGCAGTACACTTAAGTTCATGGCACCACCATATATTGCAACCCTAAGAAGTTGCATATACGGGTATAGTCCTTGTGCACTCACAAATCTGCTCAGAGACGAACCAATGCATCGTACACCGAGGTGAACGATCACTATCTCAATAAAAAATAGTGGAAATTTTGACTTAACCCCCTTATTTTGTCCACATTTTGAAATACCACCCCCCCCTAGACTTTACCTTCTCTCTGTCAACTCCCATCTAAGTTAACGCCTATTTGTAGTTTTTCTTCTTAAAATACCCCTCATTCCTTCCTTAAACTTAATTAACCCCTCCAAAAGAACAAGAGAAGGGTATTTTCGAAAGAAAAAATATAAATAAGTGTTAACTAGGACGGGAGCTGACTAACGGGGTAAAGTCCAAACTTGGACAAATGGGGGGTTTATTCAAAACGTGGACAAAATATGGGGGGTTAAGTCTAATTTTCCCAAAAATAATCTAGCTATACAATCCAGTTCAGCTTGTTTTATAGCACAATATTTGAGCAACAATTCTAGTTGAACTCATTATGTACGCAACATCCAATCAAATTAAAAATAACTTTGGAAGATATACGACGACAAGGAAAAAGTTCTATGCTTTTCCCAGGATGTTATTTATTTAGCAGCAATCTCATAGTTACCCAATAGTTTTAATGAACAATCACAGGGACCCCAGCAATCCCATAGTTACCCTAGTGCTGAGTCTTTTGGAGTAAAACCTAAGCACCCCAAACTGAGCAATGTTGTCCAATTTCCTCCAAGGCCTCATTTGATAATAATCCTTAAAGTCTCATTGCACATTTCTTTGCTCAAGTTAATTACTTAAAAAAGCTTTTATAGGTTAATACTCACACAAAACAAATTTTCACATGGTTGGTGTGTTCATGGATAAGTTCCATGTGAATGAACAACTAGCAAGGCCTGCTAATGTTTTAAGAACCAGACTAAACTGCAAACAGGAACTAAAGAACCAATTTGAGATGTATACAACAAAAGAAAAAGCAAAAATTGCTATAAAACCAGATGACAAGTGACATTCCACTTCTATAGTATTTCTTTATAGTAGTTAACTGAGTTATCACAAAGGGAATAAGACTTGGCTAGTGCACATAACTTCGGCAAATGCCTTTACATCAATCTCTTTAAGATTTTATATATGCAAATCCAATTATACTGTTCATGGAGTCCGTGTCCATTATCTTTACAAGTATACAAAAGGAGAAAGCAAATGACCTCAGGAAAGAAAATGGTATCATTTAGAACAATAGCAAGCACAAAATAATGCAACAGAGTAGGAAAATAGATACTCTGTTAAGCGATTTCTCGGCTTTCATCTCTTGTCTTCTAACTCGTGCACTAGTACCTCTAAGGTGGTGTTGGTATGAATTTGGATAGCCAATCAAATTGACTTCAGTAGAATTTCCAAACACTCTTGCAAAAACCATCTCGCCAAACATTGACATCATTGGGTGACTTGTTATACCTCCAAGATTGATGATTGGGGATGCTGCAGAGTAGTTCTGTGGGTAGTATTGCTGATTCTGATCGGTCGGGAACTGTGTTTGTACATTATATGGTCTACTATGAAACTGCTGATTAGGAGTTGTTATGAGGGCATGAACCCCATAAGCTGGAGGCCTACGGGGTATCTCTATATCTGAGGGATCCTTGCTGTTAAGTTCTCTTTCAGATGAGAAATTGCCACGGCCATACAAGGGAACCAATGTAGTGTCCGAGACATTTGCCTTGCAGACAGGACATTGTGGTTGCTGCTGCTCCTCTGGGGTAATGAATGTATTCTGAGAGTGGAGCCATTTGTAAATGCATGGCCAACAGTAAAGGTGACCACAAAGTGTTACAACAGGATCCCGTGCATGATCCAGGCAGATGTTGCAGTCATAGCTGCCATAATCGGTGGAAACTGTCTCAGAAGCCGGGGCATAACTTTTCTCCTGGGAATATGCTTGATCTTCTTCAACCATCCCATTATATGGAAATACTTCCTCATAATAGTGCTCAGTCTCCATGTCCATTAGCAATGAGTTCAACTAAACAGTTTTACCCTAAGAAACCGAGAAATAAAGTAGTTAGAAACTCAGTTTTACCCTGAATAGCATTGGTAGAACCAACTAAACGTTCTGGCACTAGCATGATAGTTAATGTCACTACTTCAAAAACAATGCAAAGATTTCCGAGAAAAACTTGTCTGTTTTAACAACAGTGTGGCATTGAGCTGTCATTGTCTGATCTTTCATCTATTTTCATTAAAAACAATTGCTGCATTTCTTCTAATACTAACTTAAGCTTTGTAAAAATGACATATAACACTTTAATCAACTCTGAGTGACATTACATACAAATAAAAAAACAACACAATATGCAGATAGAACAGCACAACGAGTTTACGATTTCTAAAGGTATACAGAAATGGTGTCCAGCTACAAAATAAAGTTAGGAAATTACGAAAGAACTACCAAGTACATCAAGGACATTGATTTTATGCAAAGCGGAGAGAAAGGGAACTAAGAACCTTAGCTCTCCGAAATCTCTAAACTTAAACAAACAGGTAAACTATGACTAGATAAACCAAAAGGCTCAGAGTCCGAAGCGAAGATATGTCAAGGAACAGAGACGACGCACACATGTCAAATAAGAAGGAAAGACCATCACCAAAGAACCAAGCAGAAATGTCAAATAACATAGATCTATCCCTTTAATTTTGTCAATGCAAGATATCAAAGATAAACAAAGAAATATTATCCACCACCAGAAGCAAAACAACAAAGAAAAAAACTGATACGTTTCTTTATGTCTAACAATTAGTAAATAAGTTGATACGTTTCGCACATTACATATAGATATCTTTTCAAGATCTCCACGGTTATGGGCGATGTCTTTGTTGACAAAACAATTATATTATTATTAAATATAGTAGCTCATATGCCTCACATTACATATTGATCTTTGTTTAATATCACAAAATTACAGACTGTTGCCTTCGTTTTCTATTCAATTGAGACTTCAATTGGGCATAGCCAGCTATCTCAGACAATGATGATAATACTATAAATCTATAATATGATGAGCATTCTTCACAAACTCAAAGACCATATTAACGCGCAATACACATCAGATTAGAAAATCAAATTCCAACAATGCTTTAAAACATAATAAAAAAAATCACATTCAAATTTCTTTCGAAAAATTCATCCTGATTCCAACTACCATCATCCATATTTTCTATGTATATAAAGTTTTCATCCTACACGCGCAGAAAATTTGCGTAAAAAGGAAAGGTTTAAGGTTTCATCCTCCAAATTTCAGATTCCTTTTTTTTTTCCACTAATATCACAGAAAAATGAACAAATTGAAATCAAATTTCAATATTATTCATTAAAACAACAAATCCCCTTTTTCAAACACCTTCATCAAATCTTTTCTTTATAACAAATTATAAATAGAATCAAAATTTGAACAAAATCATAAAAAAAGGAAAGATTTTTAACAAACTTTAAAATAAAAATATAAAAAAATTCCTCACAACCCAACAAACCCAATCATAAAAACATCAAATTTAAACAAAAAGAAAGAAAATTCATCCAAGATCAATGAAATTTCAATCAAATCAAGAAAAAAAACATTCAGAAAAACAGAAATTTCAAGAATTTCAATGACTTACCTTTGATTGAAAGGTGATTTAGAAAGAAAAGAAGGTGAATTAGCTCTTCTCAATGATCTTTAATGAAGAAAAACGAAATGAGAAGAGAAGAGAGAGAGAGAGAGAGAGTTGAAGAGCAATGGTTGAGAACAAAACACTTTGTTGAGTTAGTTTGTTTGGGAGTATTTATATACAAAAAAGAAACCGAGTGCAGATAATCTATTCCTTTTCTTCTAGATTTTACTTTATTAACATTTTTACCGCTTTTTTAGGACTTGAGATTATTGACACGTGTGAAAATTAAATTATTAAATTTTTTTTTTTTTTAGAGAGAATTGCAAAGAAACAACCTATTTTTCTGAAGTGTTGCATGAATAGTTGAGAAATTACCGCGAAGTGTAGAATTTGGTTTAATTATTTCAATTTTTCTAAGCTTGGCATTGATCAAAATTTTATCGGGATTTATAGTATTGGGATCTCAAAATATTTTAAAATATTGTTGAAATGCTTTTGACATGTTGCGAATAATTATCTTATTGTTATTGTGATTTGCTAATTCTACCAGCTTGGTACATTTTTTCTAATCTCTACTAAAATATACTGGATTTTGTCGGTGTAATAAATTAATTTCTTATTTTTTGAAAATTTTGTAAAGGGATGGATAAGGTGAAATGATTCTTTCTTTGATTGATTGAGTGAAACAATTAAAGCAATGCATTATGAACAAAATAATGTATACATTAGTCAATGCACCTTGCGTCCTTTGTTAATAACAACATGATTAAAAGTTTATTAAAACCATATACTGTATCTTATAGCTTTAGCATGATTGGAACCCCTAAAGCATTGTTAATCACACATAACATATAAAATCATATTATAATGTTTTTCTTAATTTCACATACTGTAACACAGTGTCTGACTGTCTGCATACATATGGTGTATATTGGCCAATATTGTTTGTTGGTTGCTTGGTGCATTAAGCGAGCCATTGAATAATGGAACTCTTTCAAATGCAGTATAGTGTAAGAGCATCTCTAATGGGTCTCATAAAACCTATAATTTAGGAATTCCGAAAAAAACAGCACCCTAACGCGTCTTCTATATTTTTAGCAGCCGGCTATCCACGTAGGATGTGGTGGGCCGGTTTGCTAAAACTTCGTCCAAAATTGAACCAAAGATAGGATTATAGGAATGGGGAAAATAAAATGTTCCACGCTAGTTGAACTGGCGTGGAACCCTTTTTTTTTTTTTTTTTTATTCCACGCAGGTCAAACCAGCATGGAAACATTTTTTTTTTTTTTTTAATTCCACGCATGTCTAACCAGCGTGGAACCATAAATTTCAACGGCCATATTTTCCGAACGGCTAAATTTCCAAACGGTTATAAATCACATCTATATATACATGTTCTTCGTTTCGATATCTACTTCATTTCTACTTCTTCATTCTTCATTTTTTCATTTGAGTTTGATACTTTTTTTTATATAATTATGAAAGATGGTTCTGTCAAACACTTTTCGGGGCGCATTGAAGATCCGAAAGATGAAAAACGTGAAGAAATGGAGAAAGAAATCATCGAAGAAGAAAAACCATTAACACCCGAAGAACAAAAGCGTATCGATGATGAATTTAATCGACTTATTGACGAGTATGAAGATGAAATTCATGTGCTTCCCGAAAATTGTAATCATGATTCGTTTGAGTTTGATTATGTATTGGGTAAAATGTTTTGTTCAACTTGTGGTGAAGAGTATGAAAATTAAAATGTATCGAAGGTTAAAATATTTTATTTAATTATGTATTGAATTTTAAATTTAATTTGATTAATGTATTACTATTTTGATTAATATATTTTTATTACTATTTTAAACGAATAATAAATAAATCATTAAGAAATAACCATAAATTTATCTTCTATGGTGGTTCAACAGAAACAACCCTAATATCAAGCAATAGTATACAGTTAACAAACACTCAAACCAACCCTAATGGTGGTTGAACCAGCGTGGAACATATAACAGATCATGTCCCTCCCAGCCCAGCCTGCCCCAAGCCCAGCCCACGCCTCCCAGCCTACTGCCCCAAGCCCAGACCACGCGAAGCCCAAGTCTTCCACGTTGGTTCAACCAGAGTGGAACAGAAAAACATTTCCACGCTGGTTGGACCAGCGTGGAAGTTAAAATTTAGCAAAAAAAAATAGGTTTTGCGTTAGGGTTACCCCTGATATAGGTATGGAAGACCTACTAAAAAAAGTGATGGGAAAGTAGGTGGCACCTACGTGGAGGCTAAATCGTCCTATGTGTCGGCTAAATATGGGAGACCCATTAGAGATGCTCTAACCTATCCATAAAGCTATGTGATTGCTTTCATGCAAAACCAGTAAAAGTGCTCACAGGGATCATTCCATTGATTACAGATTGAGATTACTGTGTGTACTATGTGCTCTGACAGCATCACTGACTGATTGCATTTGCCCATTGGTTCAGATTGAGATTACTGTGTGTACTATGTGCTCTGACAGCATCACTGACTGATTGCATTTGCCCATTGGTTATGTTATTCTTGCTTTCAAACTAAGCGAGCAAAACTAGTAGAGCACATAGGTTTGGCTTGGATATAGCTAGCTACTAAATTCCAAAATTGTTATGGGAAAATGCAATACTCGATAGAGACCAATAACATGAAGCCCAAGAGCTGAGTGGGCTTCATAATATATAAAATTAAAAAAAAATACATATTTTTTTTTTGTTTAATTATTAATAATTAAATATTATTGTTTTATACATGAGTGTAACTGTAGAATAATATTATTTAATTATTAATATTATGGTGATTGAAGTCAGCTCCGTGGTATTATATACCATCTACAGTGAAACCTGTCTAAATGCACAACCTTTGGGACCAAGAAACAATGTGCATTTGCAGAGGTTGTGTGTGTTTATAAAGTAAAAATAAATATATACTCAATATACAGGGCACTAATATTTCTATACGTGTGCATTTATATAGTATAATTTAGTCAGGTTTCATTGTAAATATTATAATTTTAAGGTTATATTCTTTTATTTTTAAATTTTTTACAAAATAATAGGAATAAATTAAAAAAAAAAATTAAAGGTCGGGTGCTGCGGCACCATCCACATCCATTCGGAGGATAAAGATTACACAATTCACCATTGAATGCAAGAGTTGGGAACACTGAATATTAGTATACCAAAAGCCTAGCACACACCAATAAAAAATAATGTTTGATAATATATTGCGAATATTAGGCCATGAGGAGATTTTGAGAAAAAAATTCATCATATTACTAATTTTAATAATTTTAAATCTCCCTACCAAACATTTGCTTTGAATCAACTACCAAACAAAGAGTATTGGTTGAAATTGAAATTCATCGTATTCATGTTTTAATTTTGAAGTATAGTGCTAGCTAAATTCAAACAAACTATCATCAAGTTGAACTAATTAACTTGGATTGCCAATTTACATCATGGGCATAGTCCACTTGTTCATGATTTTTAAATTTCTACCCATTTGATCTTATCAAGTTTGTCCTTTTTGTGGATAAGGACCCCTAGTCATGGATCTATACCATTTTATATGACCTTACAGTTAGCTGAGTTGGACTTCAATGGCTGTAATGTTGGTATAAATCACATCAAACCAGTAGTTAATAAGTCATTTCACTGCTATAAATCCAAGCCCCATTTGGAAGTTGAAATTTGAGATACACTATTTGAAAAAAAAAAAAAAAAATTGAGATACCCTTATTTCAAGACAAAAGAGCTTTACAGCCGTAAGTGAGTTTTATTATGGACAGCTAAGATAACACCACATATTGAATTAGGGATATCTCAAAAAAAAAAAATTTAAATGGAGGGTATCTCAAATTTTGACTTTCAGATGGGGTATATCAAAAAATCTCTTTATATATTACCACTAAGAAGCCAAATTTTATTGTTTAATGCTCATGCTTAATGCAGTCAACTTATGATTACTTAGTGGCTTAGTGCTTGCAAACTAATCTTTGATTCCTTACTAAAGTATATTACAACATGCAACAACATGCTGAATTGATGATAATTTTTTCTAATATGATGATGTTTATATAATTCACACGCATAAGTCATGTACATTTGGTGAAGTTGCCCTGTATGACCATGCCAAATAAAAAAATGTAGAGCCCCAATGGTTGTTAGATATCAGAACCTTCAGAGAAGTAGAGACGGAACCAGACTGTCAGCTAGAATCGAGAGATGCAAATGGCGAAGAGGTTGTTGCTGCGAATGGTAGATGTGACTAATTAGTTTAATAAATCGAGCAATGTCCAATATTTATAATAACTGTTGTGCAGATACACTAGTTAATTTGGGATTACAAATGGCTGCAAATGAAGAATCTGGTCAGATGAGTTAATTGATGCTTTACATGTTTTTTGTTCGGCATGGTGGCATAATGTACGTTTTTTTTGTGTGATAGTTTTGTAAAAGATCTTAGAGGCTTCACAACCTCTAGAACTATAAATAAATAAATTTAGTTTATTACCAAAAAAAAAAAAAACTTATGACACAAAACAAAAAAAAAAAAAAAAAAAAAACACATTTCGCCCTTTCTCTCTGTAACTAAATGAACCTGAAAAAAGCCCATAGCCCCATATCTATTCTTCATTTGTTCAGTGTAGGGGTACTATATACAACATACATGTGGCACCATCTCTACCGTCCATCATGGTGCCACATGTCAACATCTAATGAGCTCTCTCTTGATGGCACAAGTAACAAAGTTAAGCCTTATTATTACAAAGATATTTTCTCCATTATTACCCTATTAATTGCTAAGAATGGAGTTACATTGTAGCCTATAAATATAAAGGCAAACTACTCATCTTCTCATGGTCTCATTGTGAATCATACACAAGACCTCAACACTCTCTCATGAGACCTCACCTCTCAGGTCTCATCTCTCTCTTGAGCTCTCTCCATTATCGAGCTCCCATTTTGTATCACCACTACTATAATAAAGTTCATTCTCTCTCTCCGTGGATGTAGGCACAATTGCCGAACCACGTATACAATGGTGTTCATGTCTCTACTTTATTATTATTGTTCATATCATTTACACATCATCTTTCATTAATGTATTGACCAACCTCACAAAAATGGTTAATACATGTAGGGGTACTATATACAACATACATGTGGCACCATCTCTACCGTCCATCATGGTGCCACATGTCAACATCTAATGAGCTCTCTCTTGATTGCACAAGTTACAAAGTTAAGCCTTATTATTACAAAGATATTTTCCCCATTATTACCCTATTAATTGCTAAGAATGGAGTTACATTGTAACCTATAAATATAAAGGCAAACTACTCATCTTCTCATGGTCTCATTGTGAATCATACACAAGACCTCAACACTCTCTTATGAGACCTCACCTCTCAGGTCTCATCTCTCTCTTGAGCTCTCTCCATTATCGAGCTCCCATTTTGTATCACCACTACTATAATAAAGTTCATTCTCTCTCTCCGTGGATGTAGGCACAATTGCCGAACCACGTATACAATGGTGTTCACGTCTCTACTTTATTATTGTTCATATCATACACATCATCATTTTTCATTAATGTATTGACCAACCTCACAAAAATGGTTAATACATTTGGCGCCGACTACAGGGACTTGGGATTTTCTCAAGCAAATTCCACCCACCAACCCCACCATTACACCATTGTTGTAAGGCTCTCAAAGTGGTGATTTCAAGTTCAAGAAATTCTATTTGGTAGAATTGTAATCACAATTTCCAATTGGGGGTTTACTTTCGCTTACCATTACTGTATGTGAAACTCGACGAAAGCAAGGTAAAACGATCTACCAGTTACAGCTAACAGAAAGCAACATTAAACTAAGGCATACAAGAAGAACTGTTTCAGTCCGTCCTGCTTGCAGCCATTCATCTCGTCTACCTGCCTTCTGAGCGAGCTACCAGGACTCCCTGGAAACTAGCTGACCAGGTCTCGTCGCGACCTCACTTCATGTTCAGGTCCTTCATCGCGACCTCACCAGGTCTATCAACGACCTCCTCAAATTACAGGTCTTTCAACGACCTCAAGAATATTTATGCCATACAGAGGGCTATTCTCACTTTATCTAATGAAATTAACTTATTATTAGCACAATTAGCTATTAATGATATTTTTTGTAGCTCTCTCTATGTGCAGGTCACATGAACACGACCTCACTCCCCATGAGCTATTTTTGCACAAATGTGTCACATTGCTTTCACTGAACTCTTTATAAGTGAAATGCTTGATATACAATATGGCCACCCTCATTGACTAGTGAGTCACTCGTATGCGGGACGACCTCAAACACAATTCTCTAGCCACACGCCTGGTCGAACGCATTCACTCTCAACGCAATGCAGACCCACAAAGGCCACATGCCCGAGAATTGTCAAACAGGTCTCCACGCTGCGACCATTCACTAGATCGGGCACCAAAAGGTTCCAAGTAACTCTCAAAACACTTGGTTAACCAATGCTCTTTCTCAAACGAGCTACATGTGCACTCCAAAGTGCCACATCTATCGGAATGTCCAATCACAAGGCGACAAAGATAGTACATACAAAACTCATAAGGAAGACATACAGTTCAGTGTAAGTCTCTTACTAAATTTTATAATATTTCACATGCTAACATTATCAACAAGTATCAGGTCTATGCAACTCGATCACAAAAAGACAACCACCCATGTATGCAAGAAGACCCACTTCAGTACGACCTGCTTGCGGCTGTCCATCTCGTCTACATGCCTTCTGAACGAGCTACCAGGTCTCCCTGGAACTAACTAGCTCGCTATACACAAATTCATGATCGAGTTGCCATTACCACAAGGGACCTTCATCGCGTCCTGCAAATCTCAATGATCAAGCTCATCAAAATTTGGGGCGGATCGACTTCGTTAAAAAACCCCATATTTCATTCATCTTGGGGGCTGGATCGGTTCGATTACTTCTTTTCAGCCCGAACTCCGTTCAACCTAAAAAGAGGGGGCTTATGTAGGAGTACTATATACAACATACATGTGGCACCATCTCTACCGTCCATCATGGTGCCACATGTCAACATCTAATGGGCTCTCTCTTGATGGCACAAGTAACAAAGTTAAGCCTTATTATTACAAAGATATTTTCTCCATTATTACCCTATTAATTGCTAAGAATGGAGTTACATTGTAGCCTATAAATATAAAGGCAAACTACTCATCTTCTCATGGTCTCATTGTGAATCATACACAAGACCTCAACACTCTCTTATGAGACCTCACCTCTCAGGTCTCATCTCTCTCTTGAGCTCTCTCCATTATCGAGCTCCCATTTTGTATCACCACTACTATAATAAAGTTCATTCTCTCTCTCCGTGGATGTAGGCACAATTGCCGAACCACGTATACAATGGTGTTCACGTCTCTACTTTATTATTGTTCATATCATACACATCATCATCTTTCATTAATGTATTGACCAACCTCACAAAAATGGTTAATACATTCAGTCTTCAGAACTTGATTCCTATGCTCCAGAAGCACCATAGTAGTGAAAAAACATCAGGTAATTGAAATATAACTAGTACTGTCAGTCATCCATGCACTTCTATAATTCAAAACATATGGTGATAACTTTTTCGTGCTGTTCTTTTGGTGTCAGATTGCGACAAAGGCAGAGACCCAACAAAACAATCTGTCAAAAAACAGGGAAAAAAAGCTGATGTTTTTTATACCACAGCTCAACAAAAAATAGGACCATTATCCCCAGGAAGGAAATATATGTGTATGCCAGTAAGGCAGTAGCAAGTATAAAAGGACCAAGTTCATCTACATAATTAGGGCCCGTTCAGCAATAACTAAGACGAAGTTTGGAAGAAATTTTCTTAAAACCGGCTACGAGACAGGAGAAACGAGAAAGCTAAGAATTAAAACTTACGTGATAATTCCTTTTCTGACTTATCAACGGTTACTTTCTAATTCAGGTTTTATAGTTTACCGAACAAACTTCCAACTTATTTCCTTTTAAGAAGTAGGGAAATATATTTCTGGGCCATTGCCTGAAAGACCTGAAAGTCAGGAAATAGATTGGTAACAAGGAAATTAAAAATGGACAATTACAACAATGGCATTTTATCAACATTATACTAGTATGCCTATGAAACATGCAGGGGACATCAATGCATTAGCCCAAATTATTATTGAACTGGACCTCTTAAAGATCGTCAAAAAAGTGCCAGAAAGTGCATCTTCTTGGAAGGAATTGTTGTACCTCTTATGGCTCTACAAGAATTATCTCAATGCTGGACGCTTGGGCACAACATCCATAACAGCATCTTACCTTTTTTTTTCTTGCAGAAAGCAAGAGTAGGGTTTAGGCAGACCCCAACCAATCTGCTGCCCTGTTTATCTCCCTCGTTCAATATCAGCCTCTTCAAATTCCTGCAAAAGTGTCATGATCTTAGTTATCATAACCACATCTTACTTGCTTCTCACCATTCTTGAATTTATATAATGACAGTTAATTGGTATGCTTCATTTTCCACATCGGGTTGCAATTGTCTGCACATTCCTTCGCAAGTTCATCTACATTAGATGTATGGATCATACGGTTGAATATTAAAAATAAAACTATGACTGTGTAACTGTGTTTAGTTCACATGAAAACGAGGGAAAGTGACGGAAAATGAAAATATAACCTAATTGCAGTGAGATACAGAGAAGTCGGTGTCATGAAGGGGTAGAAGACGAAGGAAAAGAGATTTCGTTCATCCATAATTATAAAGCAATCTTTGGAATAGGATTTTTGTTTTAAGAAAAAGGAATCTGCTTTCCTTATTTTACTCCTAATTCTATGGAGAGTTTTATTTTTACGCATCTTCTATTCTTTTTTTTACTACTTATTTTGGCCTGTTACATACCTTTTTTTCCTCCTCTTTCACTCATAGGGTCTGTTTGATAACGAATTCCCGCTTTGATAAGTTTTCGGACAAACCACGCAAAAGTGCGGCAAAAGTCACATTTGCCAGGTACTGGCAAATGTTTTGTCCGTTAAAATCAGTTTGCCATCGTTTGATAACAAAGTTGAAAAAAGCAGACAAACCTCAATTTGACGGTTAGAATACCTTTGATAACACTTTGGCAAACCTGGCAACTCATATTTGCCGATTATATTGGTAGGGTAGCAAAGTTAATAGGTCCACTGGGCTGAGTCCAATAAGCAAGTCCAAACCTGTTTGAGTTGAATTGCAAGACCATGATAATGACCATGAGTTACAAGAATGCAAAAATAATGCACTCCTAAACAACTTTTTCAAGTTACCTGGGTGGTCACTTTAAAAAATTTGTTTAGGAGTGTGTTATTTTTGTGTACTTGTAAACGAAATATAACCGAACTTATAAAACTAATCAAACCAAATATCATACAATAAGTCCTCAATAAAACACCACCAAGAATCATTCTTAAATATATAACATGTTTGCATAAAACACCACCAAGAATCATTCAAAAAAAAATAAAAACCAGTCTTGCATAATGAACATTCATATATCCGAAATAGTTTAAAATTATTCTACGAGTCTACCATATACTACCATCACACAAAATTACATAATAATAAAACACCACCAACAATCATAAACACCAGAAGTCTCAATTTTTAAAACTACCACCAAAAAGCATAAACACCAGAAGCCTAGTCAACGATATACGGCGAGTCAGGGGTGCCAAGCTCTTCTACTGAACATCAGACTGATCTGTAGCTGGACCTGAGCGTCACTTGTTAAGTAACTCGATACATGTTTTCCTCCATTTTTCATCATTTTTCGGTGAACCAAACACAACCTATATGTATGAATTAGGAATATGCATGAGATTTTGATCACTTACCTTGAGTAGCCATGGTAATAATCACAACTCAAACATTTTCTCTCTATTTCTTCATAATACCCACTAGTTGATGGATAACTATAAAGTGGTGATCGAGCATAGAGAGTGGCACTGGGTCTTTTTCTTATATATATAGGATTTTCTCCATATAAAAAAAACCTTAAAATTCCACAATAATATTGTATTAACCTATTTCTAGATTAATGCACTACTAGGTCAGGTCGCTGGGAGACTTGACCAAATGGGGGTGTTTGAGATCGGGGTGGCTGCACCTCGTTGAGATCGAGATTGCCTACGTACTCTAGCTCGGGGGAATTGAACTTAGAGATCAAGCCATCGTAGTTCTGTTTATATAGAAGGTGGAAGGGCGTGGATCGTGGATCTTGCAGATTCTTCGTCATCACAATGAGGCTTGAATGTGTAACGATCGAGGATCATGCCTGTGAATTAATTATGTAACTGACGAGGATATTCTGTGCATTGAATGAGAGCATGTGTGTATGGCAGGTCGTTGCTGGTTACGTGGTCGAGTCGCTGTGGTCGAGCTACTAGCAGGTCGGTATTGTGGCGACCTGATGGACGAATGACTGTGCCACGTGGCTGCTTCTGATTGGTTGGAGTATGTAGTACCCCTACATAAGCCCCCTCTTTTTAGGTCGACTGTAAAAAGTCGGGCTGAAAAGACTAAGAACTCTGATCGATGCTGATTTGTAGTTTGCTTTTTGAATTTGTGCACGTGGCAGTCATGCAGCGTTGCCTGTGGTAATCATGGCGCTCTTACGGGGAAGTGGAGGTGTTTCCTCGAGCAGTTAGCCGTGCAGTTATGGCAACTGGCGCACGTCTTGGTTGATTAGATCTCTTGATGGCACGTGGATTTATCCGACGATTGATGTGAATCGTTTTGTGAGTGGAGAATAACTGCAATGCATATGGAATCTTTGTTCGATCTCAGTCGTTCACCTGTTTGGAACCGATGGCTGGGATTACTCTTTCTACAGTATTTAAACTGTAGTTCCCTTGAGAAGGGTTTACCTATCTTGCCTTCATTTGAATTGCTGCCGTTTTTTTCTTGCGATCTGAAGACTTTCGAGAGCTCGTGAGGTTAGTTTTCTTGTCTTTCTTTCCTTTCATCTTCTGTTTTCTTTTCTGTTTGTTTGAGAGAAATGTCGGATGTGAGTGACTCTCAAAATGATAACTTGAGTGGTGGCGGTGAGGAGTATGAGTCTGAAAGGACTCAATCTGAAACATCGCCTCCCATTCATGGTGTGGACCTTGATAGCCCCCAGAGTAGCGGCTCTCATGGGGCGGACTCGTCTGATGAAGAAATGGTGGAAAGAGACGACGGTTCAAAGTGTAGAGTAGTGAATTTGAAGTATGTAAATAGGCACATTGCTTTTAGGAAGCAATATGGGCTTAGCTCGATTGAGCATTTGGAGATTAGATTTTTAGGAGACCGCTTACTTTCTGCTGAGTATCGACCTAAAAATCCCTTTTCTACTGTATTCACCTTGACTCAATTCTGAGCTGGGCTGAGGTTGCCATTGTCTAGTTTGGTGGTCGACCTGTTGAATGCTATTGGTCGAGCCCCCTGCCAGATGAATGGCAATTTCTGGAGAAATATGAGGGTCATTGACGACCTGAATAAGTTGCATAGGGGGAACATCACTGTGAAAGATGTGTTGGACCACTTTACTTTCAAACGCTCTTCAAAGGCTGATATTTCCGGTTATAACATGCAAGTTAGGCCAGAACGTTTGCCTTTGATCTATCCTGTAAGTAGTGACCCATGGTGGAAAGATCCCATGCTGATTACTGGGTCGATCGTTGAGGGGAGTATCCAGTTGCGTCATGTGACTAGGAATGATACTCGTAAGTTTCTGGTCGTTAGTCTTAGGATAGTAGATGGTTTTCCTTTTTCTGGACTTGATTATGTTGTGTGTTTTTGCAGCGATCAGGGACGATCACCTTGTGAGGAAGAACGATCTGCATTCCGTTTTGAACGGTTTTGGTTTCTTGGCTGACAAACGTAAGATCCGTCTGTTACCCCATCTGAAGGAGCATTTTACTCCCAAAGGTGGTCCGAAAACCGTTGAAGAAGAGCTTCAGAGGAGGAAGGCGCTGAGGAAGGCCCATATGTCGTCTGTTCATAGAGCTGAAACGGCACGGTCTGGTGGTAGTTCGCGTCCTGTGGAGAAGGAGCGAGCTGGTGGTAGCTCGAGGCCTGCTGAGAGAGAGCGGCCTGGTGGTGCTGCTCGGAGGTCGGAGAAGGAACGACCTGTGGAGAAGGAGAGAGTTGGTGGTAGCTCGCGCCCGTCGGAGGTAGTGGCGAGCCCCCTAGTCGTGTCTCCTCCGCCTTCACTTCCCAAACTGCCCGCCTTGTCTGGGCAGAAGAAGAGTCATTCAGGTAACCTGAAGCTGTTGGAGAGGCCCATTGTGCCGACACCTGCTCTTGCCCCGCCTGCTAGAGCTCCTGAGATGTCTGTTGTGTCCAGGAAGACTGCTGTTCGGCCTTCGGATAAAGGCAAGGGTGTGTCGTCTGTGTTTCGCCCTGGGCCGTTCGACTACTTGGACGGCCGTGATGAGAGGCATGTCGTATATGATAACGACAGTGCTATTGAGGACCCCTGCGTCGCTCGGGCTGTGAATGAGGACATCGTTCTGGAAGCTGATGCTCGAGCAGTGAAGTCTCAGTCTCTGATGGTCACCTGCTCAAAGTTGAATTAGGCGCTGTCTTTGGTGAGTGTTGTCATAAGTATTATTCTCTTTATTTCTGCTTAGTCGTTGTTGCCTAATTTTACTTGCACTTGCAGGTTAACGCGAGCTTCCAGGAAATTCGTCTGGTCGCTGAAGTTGGTGCCCGAGCTGAGGTTGATCTGAAGGAGATGAACGAGAAGCTTGAGCAGGCGAGGAACATTGCTGTTGTTGCGGAGTGCAAGGTGAGGGACAGGGATGCTCAGGTCGCAGCGTTGAAGGAGACGGTGGAGCAGTTGAAGGAGACGGTGGAGCAGCTGAAGGAAAATTTGGCTGCTGCTAAGGCTTCTGCTGAACATTGGCAGACTGTAAGCCAGGAGAATGGTGCGGCGTGGCAGGCCTACTGTGAGCAGCTGTAGAAAGCTATGATGGGGTCGCCCGAAGGAGAGGAGACGCGAGGTGGGGCCGAAGAAACTTTGGCGCCAGCTCAGGACGCCTTGATGGGCCCTAGTGACCAGGTCGCCAGTGGCTGTATGGAAATTGATGTCTCCAGCGACCAGGTTACGCAGCAGTGAGCTAGTCTTGGTCCCAACTTTCTTGTATTGGGTAACCTTGTGCAAAGTTTGCTTCTTGCACTCCTTGTTCTTGCAGTAAGTCTTCTTTGGCCTTCCTGGAAGCAGTCTTCTGAGTTTGTGAGCTTGTAATTAAGTCGTTCTGATCAGCTAGTTTCCAGGGAGTCCTGGTAGCTCGTTCAGAAGGCAGGTAGACGAGATGAATGGCTGCAAGCAGGACGAACTGAAACATTTCTTCTTGTATGCCTTAGTTTAATTGTGTTTTTACCTGTAATGGTTAGAATCTCATCAAGTAAAAAGAAATTTTGATGATTTACCTTACATTGTCATTCTTGTTACGTTGTCTGCTTGTATGAGTTTTGCAAACAAGTAGTAATCATAGTGCTGGACCTGCTGGTGGGTGAGGTCGCATGCATGATAGCTCGATTGTGCATAGGTCGTGGGAAGGGAATGACCAATGCACCAAGTTAAGTTGTTAATGTTGTAACTTAACAAAATTTAAATTATCAAAGGGACTAGAGTTTTGATAATTTGTAGGTCGAGGGATTGGACCTTTAGTAGCCATTCATGTTTGAGGAGAGATGAAGGCAAAAAATGGATTTATTCATTGAAATGCGATGAACAGATGCTTACATTTCATTGATAGAATTTCTTCAAGTGATACGCATTCCATGGGTTCTTAACGATCTCTCCTTCTGGTGTTTGAAGGCGATAAGAACCGTTGCTCTGAACCTTTGTAATAATGTAAGGGCCTTCCCAATTGGCGTTGAGCTTGCCGATAGTGTCCTTTCTTTTGTTGTTGAACATTTTCCTTAGGACTAGTTCTCCTGGTTGGAAAGATCTAGGTCGTACGCCTTTGTTATAAGCTCGCTTGAGTCTCTGCTGGTATTGCTCGAGTTTTATAACGGCATGATTCCGTCGTTCTTCAAGGAGGTCGATTCCGAACGACCAGACCTGGGTGTTAAGCTCTGTGTCGACCAGAAGTGATTTGGTCGTTCCGAATGTTAGCTCGGTGGGAATAACGGCCTCAACTCCGTAGCAAAGACTGAATGGTGACATCCCTGTGGATGTACGAGGAGTTGTCCTATAAGCCCATAGGATGTTCTCCAACTGCTGTGGCCATTGATCGTGCTGATCTTCGAGCTTCTTCTTAAGGTTGTTCAAAATCTGTCGATTTGCAGCTTCGACCTGGCCGTTGGCTTGTGGATATCTAGGTGTTGACCTTGAATGTTCTATTTTCCATAAGTCGTAGAAAGCCTTGATGTTTTTGCCAACGAACTGAGTGCCATTGTCTGTGACTACCCGTTTTGGTAGACCAAACCTTGTGATGATGTTTTCCCACATGAATCTCTGCACATCTGCTTGAGTAACGTTGGTTAGTGCGACAGCTTCCACCCATTTAGTGAAATAGTCGACGGCCACTAGAACGAATCTCTTTTCTGATTTCTTCTCTTTGATTAGGGGGCCCATGATATCAAGCCCCCACATGTGGAATGGCCATGGTGCATTGACGGTGATGAGATCATTGGGATGTTGATGTTGCTTATCAGCAAATCGTTGGCATTCTTTACACTTCAAAACGAATTTCTTGGCATCTTCCTTCATTCTTGGCCAGAAGTATCCCTGGGAGATTGCTTTATGGGCTAAGGTTCGCCCTCCGGAGTGGTTTCCACATTCCCCTTCATGGATTTCTTGAAATATCATCTGGCCCTGTTTGGGGATTAGGCACCGTAATAACAAACCAGTTGCAGACTTTCTGAAAAGTTTACCCTCGTGGAGTTTGTACATTGTGACTTTATGTAACAGCTGATTTGCTTCCTTTTTGTTGGATGGTAGGACACCATTCTGAAGGTAAGTAATGAAAGGCTCCATCCAAGTTCCTTGGATGTCTGCTGGAGTTGTCTTTAGTAAATCAGAAATTTGGTGAACATCTTCTTCCTTGAATAGATATGCGGGCTGTGTATTGATTGCTATGGTAAGAGCCCTCGGTCTGTCCGACTCGATCTTGGATGCTAAGAATGCCAATGAATCTGCGTGCCTGTTGTCATCTCTTGGTATGTGATCAATTGTGAAATAACTGAGCTTGCTGATGAGCTCCTTTGCCTTGCTAGCATATCTTATTAAGTTGACCCCATTGATCTGGTAACTACTTGTAATCTGATTGACTACTAGTTGAGAATCACTGTAAACTTTGAGACGAAGTGCTTGTAGGTCAATGGCCATCTGTAAGCCCTGGATGAGTGCTTCGTATTCGGCCTCGTTGTTGGAGGTCGAGAAGTCGAGACGAGTTGTTCTCTCGAGCTGTGAACCTTCAGGAGAAATTAATACAGCACCTATGCCACTTCCGTTGGAGTTGTGGGAACCATCTACATATAGCTGCCATGTGTCAGGAGGGCTGCTCTGGACTTGTCTTGTTTCAGGTTCTGGTTCCAAATTGGTATCCTCTGCTGGATAGTCTACTAAGAAATCGGCAACGACCTGGCCCTTGACGGCCTGCCGTGAAACGAACTCAAAAGTGTAATCACCCAGCTCGGCTGCCCATCGAGCCATACGCCCTGTTTTGTTCTTCTTTTCTAGTATATGGCGTAGTGGCTGGTCGGTGATTACTTTTACAGTGTGGGCTTGGAAATAAGGTTTGAACTTGCATGCAGCGTAAAGTAAAGCCAATGCTAACTTCTCTAGAGGTGTGTACCTTATTTCGGCCTACTGTAAGACTTTGCTTATGAAGTAGATAGGTCGCTCGAGCTGGTTTTCTTCCTTAAAGAGTACTGCACTGATCGCAAAATCTAATGTTGCGAGGTAAACGCCGAGTACATCTCCATCGTTGGGCCTTGTGAGAACTAGTGGAGTAGACAAATATGCCTTGAGATCATTGAAGGCTTTTTCGCATTCTTTTGTCCACTCGTAGGTAGCCCCCTTCTTTAGGATATGAAGCATTGGTCGACATTTGTCTGATGCTCTGGAAATGAATCTGTTTAGAGCTGATACCATGCCGTTGAGCTTCTGGATCTGTTTCTTTGTTTTTGGGCTGGGCATGTCGATCAGGGCTCTGATCTGGTCTGGATTTGCTTTGATACCTCTTCTGGTGACTAGGTAGCCGAGGAACTTTCCTGATGCAACCCCGAATAGACACTTCTCTGGATTGAGACGCATTCTGTATTGTCTTAATCTCTGGAATGTCTGGTCGAGATTGTACAAATGATCTTGTTCTTGGTTACTCTTCACTAGCATGTCGTCAATGTAGACTTCCATTGTTCAACCTAGGAGGTCGTCGAACATTCTTGTGACCAGTCTTTGATAGGTCGCTCCTGCAGTCCTTAACCCGAACGGCATAACCTTGTAGCAGAAAATACCTTGTTCTGTTGTGAAAGAGGTCTTCTCTTGGTCGGGCTCGTACATTGGGATTTGGTTATACCCTGAGTATGCGTCCATGAATGACAGTAGCTCAAAACCGCATGTCTGATCGACTAGCCTATCGATTCTTGGCAGTGGGAATGAATCTTTAGGACAAGCTTTGTTTAAACTTGTGAAGTCGATACAGACTCTTGTTTTCCCATTTTTCTTTAGGACTGGCACGATATTGGCTAGCCAGTCTGGAGTATCGACCTCTCTGATGAAGCCGACCTGTTTAATTCTGCTAATCTCTTCATTGACAGATTCGTGAAATTTGGGAGCAAGCCTTCTTGGTTTCTGCTTGACAGGTCGGTAATTGGGATTGACCCGCAGTTTATGGCATGCAATTGATGGGTCTATTCCAGGCATATCGATATACGACCAAGCAAAAACATCTTTATTAGTTGAAAGAAAATTTACAAAGTTATTGAACTTATCTCCTTCCAACTCTGCACCTACATAGACATATCTTGGGTCCTCATCTGACCCAATGTTCACACGCACACCTGGATCAGTACTTCCGAGGCTAACCTTGGGGGAGCTCGCTAGCTCCTTCTGTAGTTGCTATTTGGTGGCCTCACTCTTTTCTTTGGATGGGCTTTTTGACTTGTTGTCGCCCTGCTGAGCCTCTGGTGAGATTGGGCTCTTTCCTTTAACTTCAGCATCCTTGACTCCAGAGGTGGATGGCTTTGACGATGGAACAACTTCAATAATGCCGTGGCATTCCTGTGCGGTGTTCTGATTGCCGCGAAGTTCCATTATCCCATAAGGGCCGGGATAGCGGAATACTTGGTGATATGTTGACGGCACACCTCTCATAGCATGGATCCACTTTCGACCCAGAATCGCATTGTACTTGCTTGCGATATTGAGGACGCTGAACTTGCTGCTGACAACGACCTTGTCTTCCTTTTTGCCCACAGTGACGGGCAAAAGGATTTCACCCTTAGGGTCTTCCCTTGAACTATTGAAGCCAAGGATGGGTGTGAAGTCTGGGATGAGAACTGAGTCGGGCAACCTCATGTCTTTGAAGGTTCTGTACATGAGGATGTTGCATGATGCGCCAGGGTCTATGAATACCCTCTTGATGGTGTAGTCTGCTATCCGCAGTTTAACAACAAGGGCGTCGTTGTGAGGAGTAACGACCTTGTTGAGATCGTCCTCGGTGAAAGTGATGTCTGTCTCCTGGCGGGCAGGGATGTTGAAACGAGCTGCTCGGCCAGTAATGGAGTAGACATGATGAAGATGTTCTACTCGTCTCTTCTTGTCCCGTGAGACAGGGGTGTGGTGAGATTCGTCAATCATGTAAACTACATGACTTTCCGATTCGCTATCGCTGTCTATCTTGTGTGCGACCTTCTTGTTGATGTGGTCACGTAGGTCTCCTGTTGGACCTAAGCGTTGGGAGAGGCTACGCCTTCTGCTGCGGACTGGGCTTGCGGAGGCCGTTCTGGCCTTGCTGTGACCTCGCTTTGGTGAACGAGGAGGGGTTCTGGATCCCTTCTTCATCCGCTTGCTTGCGGAATCCTCTTGTCTGTCGAGGATCCAATTGTTGAGCCTTTTCTCGTCGGCCCATGTTTGAAGTGCGCATTTCAGAACGCGACAGTCATCTGTCTGATGACACCGTACCTTTTGGACTTTGCAGTACGGTCGACCAGATGTATCCTCCAACTGTGTGAAGGTGGGAATCCTGCACCAATGGTTGTGCTTGATCCGCTCGTAAATATAACCGGCTGGTCGTGTGAACCGGTGATACTCTCGTTGCTCAGTAGGCAACGACTTAGCTTTGAACCTCTTGATATCAGAACGAGGTCGCTTGGTGAAGCTAGACTCTACATTGCTGACTACGTGATTCTTTTCCCTCCCAGTGAGGGCTTCTTCGAGCTTGATATAACGATCTACCTTCAGGTAGTGCTCGTCCAGTGTTGAGGGTCTCTTCATAGCTAGAGACTTGTGGAGGTCGGATCCCTGGATCAGACCGTGGGAGAATGCAATGGTTGCAAAGGCCTCATGCTCCTTTGCAAAATCCTGAATTGAATGTAACTCAGATTTAAAACGAGCAAAGAAAACGCTTAGTGACTCACCATCTCGTTGCTTGACTTTAAAGATTGAATCGATGGTGACGGGGCGCTTCTTGTTGTGGATGTAGAAGACGACGAACTGCTTTTCGAGTTTCGGCAAACGAGCTGATGGATCCTGATTTCAAACGGTGAAACCAGTCGAGAGCAGGTCCAGTGAAGCTGGACTGGAACAGCAAACATAGAAGATGATCTTCTTTGATGAGAGGAAGGGATTTCCGGAATCCCTTGATGTGGTCGGTAGGATCTCCGACCCCGGCATACTGGTCAAACTTGGGGGCATTCAGCTTGCTCGGCAGATCATGCTCAAGGATCTCCTTAGAGAAAGGAGACTCCTGGAACTGCTGGAGGGACTGGACAGCAAGTTACTCCGCGGTGTGGCTCTTGGAATGGTGAAGGAGAGCCTGGGAGGCTTTGAACTCCGCCAGTTGTTGGCTGAGTTGTTCGTATTTCTAGTTGGAATCATCAGCAGGAATGACTCCGTGTCCGCCATTTTCAACTTGTTGCGCGGCCTTCAACCGTGCATTTTCTTCCTGCAACAGAGTGATTTGTGCATGCAGATCTTGGATAGTTAACTCTTGGTTAACCATTTGAACGAGTGATTTCTGAGTTTGGGTGGGAGGGTTTGGGTTTTTCGATTATATCGAATTCCTTGCAGTCGGCGCCAAATGTATTAACCTATTTCTAGATTAATGCACTACTAGGTCAGGTCGCTGGGAGACTTGACCAAATGGGGGTGTTTGAGATCGGGGTGGCTGCACCTCGTTGAGATCGAGATTGCCTACGTACTCTAGCTCGGGGGAATTGAACTTAGAGATCAAGCCATCGTAGTTCTGTTTATATAGAAGGTGGAAGGGCGTGGATCGTGGATCTTGCAGATTCTCCGTCATCACAATGAGGCTTGAATGTGTAACGATCGAGGATCATGCCTGTGAATTAATTATGTAACTGACGAGGATATTCTGTGCATTGAATGAGAGCATGTGTGTATGGCAGGTCGTTGCTGGTTACGTGGTCGAGTCGCTGTGGTCGAGCTACTAGCAGGTCGGTATTGTAGCGACCTGATGGACGAATGACTGTGCCACGTGGCTGCTTCTGATTGGTTGGAGTATGTAGTACCCGTACAAATATATTACATAATAACTTACCTAATTATTATCGAATAATGATCTTTAAAAGATATAAGAGATTTCTCATGTGAACCTAAAGAGTCACATTACTTATCAAACAAGGTCTCTTCAAATATCCTAATAGGCCTTCGAATAACAACTGGTTACTGGTCCATTAATCCAACATTCTCCCAGTTGGCCCTATAACTATTTAGGCCATAAAATAATTCTTCGACTTGGCCCTAATAGGATAGGCAATTGGGAATTTAAATTTGGATAAACAAAATATATCATAAAATGCTAAAATATTGATACTAATGTAAACCCCAAATAGTGTAATAATCTAATGAACTAATAACAAAATTAAACTAACTATGAAAGCAATAAAGAACACAGTTGTTTAATGTGGTAAAACCCAATCACTGGGAAACATCGACGACCGTCCTCACGACGATAAACAATCCACTATATGAAATAAAAAGATACACTCACTAATACAATATCAGATTAACCTAATCACAGAAGCTAATACTTGTAGAAGTGCTCTGTGTAGCCTTTTATCTCTGCAATCACTGCAACATCTTCTTAGACTCACTCTAAGAAGCAATCCTTGTTATTGTTGTTGGAATGGAGAAGATGAAGGTTTCCTTTTGCTTCACACAGTAACAATGGAGGTGGTAGAGATAATGGAAAACCTTAGGTTTCTTTGTTGAAGAGAAACCCTATTATAATTCCATGATGGGCCTTGATTCCATGTCGGCCCATTACTACAAGTGTGCTTGAATCACTCAAGCTCCACTTAAGCCCACGAATTGTGTCAACCTTGTAGACTGGCGGCTACAATCTCCCCCTTGACACATTTCGTGATAAAACACCTAAGGCTCTAATTCCTTACAACTCGGTCATTCCAGCTCAAGTAATGAAAAATAAGGTCATAACGCCTTTACAGACTCAAACAAAAACACTCTCACCTAGACCTTATGAGGATCACACAGAAGCTTCATAATCTTCAAGTGATACTCCCCCTCAATCAATGAATTGTAGAAGCCGGTCTTTTCCCCCCCTTAATTGGTGCATACCTGAAACATAATACAACCAAAATACACTCGGAGAAAAACATGATTAGAAGCAATAATTCTCCCTCCTTTTATCACAAATGGACAACGGAACCAAATTCACTAAACAAAATGAACAAGGAAATAACTAACTAATAGCATTTATATTAGAGAAACTACAAATAATCATGTCTCCGAAAAAAAAATAAAAAAACTAAAGAGAATCCATAAACAAAACTTAATAAAACACCTAAACATAAGAACCCCTATCTTAAAGGCCATGCCCACCACACAATGAGAATACTCCATATTGTCTGGCCAAAAACCATACATCCCACCATGGAAAGTGTAAAAAACAATAGCACGAGCGAACATAGAGGAGTGATTAGCCACAAAGTCCTTTTCCCATATCCACTTCAACTCCAAAGTGGAGAACAACTCTTCTAGCTAGCCAACGATCAAGAAAACAATCGGTGAAGAGAAATTGCTTTGAGCCATCCATATTTGAAAATAACAGATATCCCATTAAGGTCAGAATCCGAACTTAAAGATCAAAGGGAAGCCGTTCCCAATGATTCACACGCACAAGAGAAGGATTGAGGCTTGGCTTATTGAGATAATCAAAGCCATGAGGAACTTTGCAATATTCATATACCTTTTTGAAATCCTTGTAAGCAAAAAAGTTATGAGGCACACCATGATGCTCATAATTGCGAAGGAAAGGATGAAACCACCACCAAGAAAAAGCATCACGATAAGAGAAGGAACCATCCGGTTGATAGACCTTGAGACACTTAGCACAAAAACAAGAAGAGGAAGAAGAAGAAGACATGACCATAAAAGAAGAGAAGAAGAATGAAAAGAAAGAGACAATATGTAAGATAAAAACCCTAAACCTCAATATATAAGAAAACCTAGGCTTCATGGGCCTGAAACCGACCTAGGACAGGGTCCACAGACCAAAACTGCGCGATACGTTCGGACCGAAAAATTGAACGTCCGGACCTTTTTCTGACATTGAGGCTGATTGTTTTCGGTGCGAACCAATTTTCTTTACGTTCGGACCTTAAAAAGACGCGAACAGTTAGCCAAAAGTTTGGCCAAAAAACCGTCTGTGTACGGTACGTGAATAATTCGCCAAATGTTCTGCTGTAAAACCGTCTGCATACTGTACGCGAATAATTCGCGAACAATCGACGCAAGCCGGTTTTTTTTTATGGAAAATTTGGAAATTCGAAAAACGTCCGAACCTTGTTAGAACGATGTCCGAACCGAATTCACGAGCAATGATAAGTCCTCAAAACTGTATATTTGTCCCCCGAATAACACCTTGTTTGTATAGCGCTTAGCTTATATTATTGTGTTATATCTATTGATTAGTGCTTTCTTGTCATTTGTGTAGGTTTCATGAGCCGAAATGCGAATATTGTGTTAAAGCCCGCCAAAAGTCAAGAAAAGCCACCAAAAAAGTGTTATTTGCACAAGGAAAGAGAATTGATATTTGCACCCACAAAGTTACTAAGGGCACCCCACGGACTGGTCCTATGGACTTGACTTTATGTCAAAGTAGGGTGGCCCAAATCTCAGCCCAATCCAGGTTATATTGAGGCCCACAAGTCAGAATTTCTATTTAGGCCTTTATTAAAGCCCAATCTTAAAAAAACTCTACAAGAAGATCCAGAAGTCTGATTTGGGCCCATGAGCTGTCCAATTGAAGGTCTTGGTCCAAGCTACAACTTAAGCCCAAAATAATTAGGTTTTACTGAAAACCTAATGCCTCTAGAAGACCGACAGCAACAGCCACGAATTTGACCTAATTTGGAAGACTTTGTATGCAAGTATTATGCTTTGTATTTACTATATAAGAGAAGTAATAGCTAGGGTTTAAGTAGTTCATATAGAGTTGAAGTTCTTGTTGAAGGTTTAGGTTTTCATCTTCTTCTTTTGTATTGAACTCAATTCTTATCAATATCAATCCATTCACTTTTCCTTTATGATGTATTGTTATTTATTTACTTATTCCATAGTGTCATTATCAAGGATGAGTAGCTAAATTCCCTTAGGGGGGATGGTTGAAGCACTCTAGATAATGTAAAAGCACCATGTTTGTTCTTAATGTTCAATTTCTTAATGCTTGTTTATTACAATTCTAGATAAAAGTAAACATGATTATTTATGTGTTATTGTTATCCATGTTGATTAAATATTATTGTTAGAGTATAGGGAGACCCAGCTATAATGGTTGTATTGGATTAATTAGAGATATAGGATGTAATAGCTGAGAGGTGACGGTTTGATTATGAATTAATATGTTGAGTTAATTGAATTGAATAGCTGAGAGGTGACGGTTTAATTATTGAGATATATTCAATAACACATATAAAGAATCCCATTTTAATTGAGTGGAATAGCTGAGAGGTGACTACTTGATTATTATAGGTATTGATAATTAATTGGAATAGCTGAGAGGCGACTAATTAATTGTTATAGATTGAACATGAAAGGATGACATGTTATGTTTGCATGATTTAGTTTGTGGATACCAACTCTTCCCCTATGTCATCATAAGATCTTCTTTACATCGATCTATCCATCTTCTTAAGTTAGTTTAATTATTAGTTTATTTAACTATTGCCTGTAGGAAGTAGAATCAATCTCTCTATTAATTGTGATTCACTTGGTGTTTCTTAACCATTGTTTTCTATTGTGTTTGAGCTAAGATCTTCACCTTTGAGGTGGGTACGCCCTTGCTTGTTACTTGTCTACATTGATAACCAATATTTACAGGCACAAGAAGGAACTTCGTTATAAATCTATCTTTTGATTAGAGGTTACACAAATAGGTTTTATCAAGCAGAGAGCTCTTTTTTTACGTCCGGACCTAAAACACAGACGTCTAGACCCGAAAAACACGAAACTGAGGACGTACCGTTTGGTCCAACCGGAAACCGTCTGAACCAACCCAATAGAAACAGAAAACCGTCAGAACCACACAAAATCCGTCTGCACCACTGTTTTAAAGAATAAAAAATTTGGAGAAAAACCAAATTTTCTAGACAACAAAGAAGACAAAAAGAACTATATGAGTAAAGAAAAATCCTCACACACACGACACACATCCAAGAATGAGAGACACACCAAGAACCTACCTGTAGACATCACAAATATTGTCAAGAACAAGAAATAAGGCATTTGAACCAATAGAATAAAAATTTAATGCATTTGACATGTATCATAACTCAATTTTGGTGTGTGAAAATAATACAAAACAAGTAGAAATGCGTTCACCACACGCAAAGCTATATCGAACAAACAAGAACAACACATCAACCCTACAAGATGATTGAGATAAAAAGATAATGCCCGAGTTTTAGAAGAAATCTAAGGATGAAACACAAACCATCCAACGCCTTCATAAAAATTGTAATACTGAAAGAACTTGGTATTAAGGAACACAACTTCATATTTAGAAAGACATGTGCATCATCACTTAATTTTGTCACATGTGGTAGGGATCTTTACCTACATCGTTTTGTCATTCTCATGTGAGAAGGATATTTACCTCCATCTTTTCAAAAACATGAGGTAGGGTGTAGCCTACATTTTTTGACATATCTCCCACACCTAGTAGTGCAACACCATGGTAACATACAACACAAGAACTAACATCTCTTGAGTGCATCCGTCAGAGCATGACCCTCACAACCCCAACGGGCTTTCCACCAAATGCATATGCTCACAAGATAAACATAAGGCTGGGATATAGTGAGTTGTTGATCTAACTACCGAAAAAGAAATAACTAAGATCATTGAGGGCATAATCTAACACTTCAATCAACTCAAGAAATGACATAATGCACTCATAAGACCAATATACAAGAATGGTGCCCACAACGACTATCAAGCAAGTATAGCGTGCATAGTGCAGTCTAGCAAAATGAAAGATCATGATACATGTCAAATAAGCATGGAATAATACTCAATGATATCTAATGCATTATACTATGTAACCAACAATAGGATAGATAAACTACAAGAGAAGAAGATATGCTATCATGCAAGAATGCAACGGAAGAACCAATCCTTATACATATCAAAATTTTTATCCCTTAGAAGAAAAGAAAAAAAAATTGTTTGGTTTTCAAAAAAAATTCTTTAAACAAAATAGAAGAACACAAGACAGCACCAAGAACTAGCACAGAAAACATGAAAAGAAGGACTAGACAAAGTACCATACAGGAAAACAAAAAGAAAAAGGACAAAGCACTGACCCAAGACACACAAAAAGGAGAAAAGAAAACTAATAAAGAGAACTCAGTGGAGAGAAAACACACCTATGGAGTGCCTTAAGAAATCAAACCTATCACTTTTAAGAGGCTTAGTCAGAATAGCCAATTGTTGATATGTGTGAACATATATAGTCAACCATAATATCCTTCTTTTCAACCAACTCACGAATGAAATGAAAACGAATATCAATGTATCTTGTCCGGGAGTGTTGAACATGATTCTTGGCAATACTAACAACAACTGTATTGTCCCAAAAAAGAGTTATGACATCTTGAGAAATACCATAGTCACTAACCATTTGTTTCATCCATAATAATTATGTACAACAACTAGCAACAACAATATATTTAGCCTCTGCACTAGACATTGTAACTGTGGTCTGTTTCTTGCTATGCCAAGATACCAAATTATTACCCTGATAGAAACACCCACCACTAGTACTATGACGATCAGACAAATCACCACCATAGTGAGCATCACAATACCCTGCAACAACACTGTTAGTATCTAGGGTATACCATAACCCATAATCAGAGGTACTACTAACATAACGAATTATCCGTTTAACCGCAATATAGTTGTTGAACTATATGCAGTGATTAATTAAATCCCAACAATGTCAACAACCCGCAACCTAGATATTCGTGAGAACACCTCCTTTGCAATACATGATCCGTTTGTCAATAGTGTCAAAGATTACCAAACAATAAACAATAGTATAAGAAGAATAAAACAATAAAGAACAATAACACCAAGATATATGTGGTTCGGCAATGCCTACTTCCAGGGGGAACAATAAGAAGATTTCACTATAAGAAAAGAAACACCGATTACAATAATCTCCCTAGTATCTTTCTCAAGATCTTAATCTCTCACTTTAAACCCAATACACTCTTGGCTCCCAAAGTTCTCTCTCACTTACTCTTTCTATCTTTATGTTTCTATTGTTTTTTACTCTCTTGTCTTGTCTCACAAATACCAAGTTACTTGGGTATTTATAGCCTATGGATAGAAACCAAATCCATATAGGATTACTTATTCAAAACCGAGATAAATAGGAAACCGAGTCCAATGAGAACTCCTGCACATATATGGTTTCCTTAACCAATATAGGAACTGATCCTATGGATCACACCTCTTATAAGGTATGATCCTGTGCACCCAACTGTTGTGAGCCAATATACAACAATAGTGAGACTCTTTGGGATTGGATTGGAAACGAGCACACAAGCCAACACTATATGCAATGTCGGGACGACTAGCACTATGGTATAAGAAAGAACCAATACGACTACGATATTCTTTAATGTCAACAGACTTACCAAGCAAATCCTTGGTCAACTTAACCTTTTCACCCATAGGCATATCATGATGAGTGCAATCACCAAAGCCAAACTTCTTAACCAACTCCTTGGTATACTTGGTTTGGGAGATAACCGTACCATGCGCAAATTGCTTAACCTGCAAACCAAGAAAGAATGTTAGTTCACCCATAACTCTTATTTCAAACTCAGAGCTCATAAGACTAGAGAATGTCTCGGAGAGAGGAGCAAGAAGAACCAAACATAATATCATCAACATAGACTTGTGCAACTAGAAGATCAGTATTCTGTCGTTGAATGAACAAGGTACGATCAACACCACCACGAACAAAACCCTTGCTAAGAAGGAACGTAGTCAATCGATAATACCAAGCACGAGGAACCTGCTTAAGTCCACATAGTGCTTTCTTAAGCTTGTACACATGACTCGGGCATTGAGGATTAACAAAACCCTTAGGTTGTTCAACATAGACTTCCTCATTTAAGAAACCATTCAGGAAAGCACTCTTCACGTTCATTTGGAATAGCTTAAAGTTCAAATGGCATGCCCTGGCAAGAAGAAGACGAATACTCTCTAAACGAGCAACATGAGCAAAAGTCTCATCAAAGTCAATGCCCTCTACTTGACTATAACCTTGTGCCACAAGACGAGCTTGGTTACGTACAATTTGTCCAAACTTATCAAGCTTGTTCTTGAAGATCCACTTGGTCCCAACATCATTCGTGTGAGTGGGACGAGGTACTAGATGTCAAACCTCACTTCGTTTGAATTGACAAAGTTTTTCCTGCATTGCACTTAACCAATCATCATCAGTTAACACATCACCAACATTTCTAGGTTCAATAGTTGAAACATGGCAAGAGTAATTAACAAAGTTGATGGTTTTGGAGTGACTACGAGTTAGTCGTTGTTCATTAATATCACCAATGACATTCAAAGGTGAATGATGTTGCTTCACTCGTGTAGAAGCCTTGGAGAATATACCCCTAGCTGTGCACGAAGAGGAAGTGTCCAACATGCGAGGTTATGAACAAGTTGGAACATCAACACACAAAGAGTCATCCAAAGTTGCCTCTGTGGGAGATGTCTCAAAGGAGACAACCGACCCAGATGTCGGTGGAAGAATTGGTGTAGAGGAAGGCACAGAGGAAGAGACATGAGCCTACACAGGAGAGAGAACACCCAACTCTTGTGAACCGGTTAAAGCATTAGAGTCAAACATCGTAGTGTCATTAACAATAACATTGAACGATGCCATAACTTTATTAGTTCGATCATTATAGACGCCAAAAGTCCTACTATTGGAAGAGTATCCAAGAAAAATACCTGTATGACTCCGAGTATCAAATTTCCCAAGACTATCACGATCACAACATATATAGAAAACACTCCCAAAGATACGGAGATATTGAAGGTTAGGTGTCTTACCATACCAAAGTTCATAAGCCGTCTTAGACATCGATCTCCTTTATGAGGTATACCCAATTAATGATATAGCATGCAGAATGGATAGCCTCAACCCAAAATTGAACTGGAACTTTTCGATTATGAAGCGTAACTCGAGCCATCTCCTGAATTACTCTATTTTTACGCTCTGCCACACCATTTTGTTAGGGAGTGCGACGGGCGGAAAATTCCTGCCAAGTACAATTAGCAATACAATATTCAATAATCCCTGTATCTATGAACTCGCCCCCTCGATCACTACGAATGTGAGCAATTTGAGTGTCTTTTTCATTTTGAATACGCATGCAGATACCCTGAAACTCAAGAAAAGTGTTAGACTTGGCTCTTAAAAAAGCAACCCAAGTTAATAGGGTGAAATCATCTACCATTACAAGAATATACCTCTTACAACCAAGAGTCTATGTCATCAATTTTCGTCACATTACATTTGTGACTTTCTGCCAAGGAAGGCATAACAACTATCTGAGGTCCGCACACCTGTAAGAATACATTTGCTAGAGGGATAAAAAATGTGACATATATTCTTTTTAAACACAACATGATGATCAGAGTCACAAAGTTGACCAATGCCATCAATTATACCCTTCCCAATAATGGAGGAACGCTTACCATCTCCGTACGTGACCTTAGCATTGAATGAGATGATATAGGAGACTGAGTAAAAGTGTAACGCCCCGGGATTTCGTCCTCGCTCATCCCGGTGCGTCGAGCACCATACCGTTCGCTAATATCAATATTGTTCCCCTTTAGTCACTGCGGATATCCAGCAGTAGAGGGTTTTGGATCAGGGCCCACCCATGTGGTTTACCCCGAAAGGCCTTGACATTGGTTAGAGTATGGTTAAGCTTTATATACTACCATTACAACTATTTTCTTGGCAATGTGGGACTAACACCAACTCATGGGTGTTACAATCTCACCACCTTAGAATAGAGCCGTCCTCGGCTCTGCAGTACACTCAGAGCAGTCCCAAAATCTTCGACGTTTCCTGCCAAGTGAGAGAAGTACCTGGCGCTCCCTGGGCCTTTCCAACTTACTTCCTACCTGCAACAGGCGACCCGTCGTCAGCTCTGATACCATCTGTAACGCCCCGGGATTTTATCCTCGCTCATCCCGGTACGTCGAGCACCATACCGTTCGCTAATGTTAATATTGTCCCCCTTTAGTCACTGCAGATATCCAGGAGTAGAGGGATTTGGATCAGGGCCCACCCATGTGGTTTACCCCAAAAGGCATTGACATTAGTTAGAGTATGATTAAGCTCTATATACTACCAATACAACCATTTCCTTGGCAATGTAGGACTAACACCAACTCATGGGTGTTACAAAAAGTGCAAGAATAGAGATGTGACCTTTCATACCACAAGTGTAACACCACCTAGAAGAATTCCTACATTGTCGTGGCAAAAGAATAAGGGGTGGATTAACCTTACCAGGAGTGCCCTGAGATTGCGACATAGACCGTACGGGAGGTGTGGAAAGAGGCCCTGAAGTTGTATGTGAGAGAGGAGGTAGCTCAATGACTAACGTTGGTGAATGACTCACCGTCTTCAAAGTCACAGTCTCAAGCTCCATCTTCTTCACTTTGCCCTCAAAACCACAGATTATCTCCTGATGTTCGACAACCTCTTATTGAATGAGTTTGATCTTTTCACTTTGCCATGAATCATCAAACTCAACCGCAGCAGCAATGACAAGTACTTGAAGAAGAGAATCAATCTTCGCCGTAAACCATCTCTCTCCTTAATCAACCTTTCATTTTCTTTCAATGATAATCTACATAGTAGAGCCCAATCATTATCACTAATGAAGTGAAGTTCACCATCATCATCGTCAGAGGGATGTTTAGAACAATCATCCAGAACGTCAGTAGCTGCACACAGAGCTACGTGAGTACCCACAGAGGGACCATCATATTCCTGAATTAGGCGATCCCAAATTTTCTTGGATGTAGTGTAAGTAGACACCAACCAGAAAATAAAGGGACTCAAGGCATAAAACAAGGCTCTGCGACCCTTTTGTTTAACAAGGGATGCCATGTTGTCAGCCAATGTCCACTGTCCCCTTGGCTTAGGAACAGAAACGCTATTACTACCACAAGAAGTAATCATCATGGGTTCCATCCACCCATTTGCAACAACAAGCCATACATCATCACCTAAAACCTGAAGATAAGCATACATTCGAACTTTCCACATAGCAAAATTAGTGCCATCAAATTTAGATGGATGGTTAAGTCTACCAAACTTATGAGAATCCATTAGAATGCACTAAAGATCTATACTTGAGTAATTAAACTCTTAAACAAAGCGCCTTGCGACTAATACCACTTGTAAACCCCAAATACTGCAATAGTCTAATGAACTAATAACAGAATTAAACTAATTATGAAAGCAATAAAGAACACACTTGTTTAATGTGGTAAAACCCAATCAGTGAAAAATATCCACGATCGTCCTCACGACGATAAACAATCCACTATATGAAATAGAAAGATACACTCACTAATACAATCTCAGATTAACCCAATCACAGAAGCTAATACTTGTAGAAGTGTTTCGCGTAGTCTTCTATCTCTGCAATCACTGCAACACCTTCTTATACTCACTCTGAGAAGCAATCCTTGTTGTTGTTGTTGGAATGGAGAAGATGAAGGTTTCATTTGCTTCACACAATAGCAATGGAGGTGGTAGAGGTAATGGAAAACCTTAGGTTTCTTTGTTGAAGAGAAACCCTATTATAATTCTATGATGGGTCTTGATTCCATGTCGGCCCATTACTACAAGTGGGATTGAATCACTTAAGGTCCACTTAAGCCCGCGATTTGTGTTAACCTTGTAGGCTGGAGGCTACAACTAAATCATAAAAAAACTTGATCAAAGCAAATTTGTAATGAGAGTAATAGCGGTCATAATGAGAGCTTTCCAACGGTGTCTTTGGATCACAAATAGGATTTCTCTAACATGGTCTACCAAGGGCTCAAAGTTGCTTCGTTAACGCTGTTTTCTGCACATTTTTCGTCGTTTTTCTTCATTTTGTACTTTCTTCATGTTTTATACTTATATTCATGTAAAACTAACAATACCACACATTTCATATCACTTTATAATAAGTTAATTTGGGACAAACATGCATACTTTAAGGGCTTAAATATATATTTTTTTTGCACTTATCCATGGTTTAACTTGGGACAAACATGCAAGTTTTGTATATTGAAAATGTAATCAATGTCAATTATGATATAGTTTCTTATATTGCATGTCAAAAGTCATGTATGACTAACAATGAAGTCGTTCATTACTTCATATCCTACGTTCCCCGTTTGAATAAATAGAGACTATTTTTCCTCCGTATGAATCAATATTATTCTATTCCAATTCCTTCTCTTAACAAAGCCTTTCAAGGAAAATCCTGAATTGTTTCCAAATTGGCAGGTTAGTGTGAGCTTATTATACATTCGGTTATGCACTCTTCAAATAAGAACTCATTTTTTGAAACATTAAAATATCTTGACTTTCTTCTTTTGGTTGGTCGTCTGAGATCCATCCGATGATCTGTGTTGCATTAAAGGGATTAATATATGATCAGATCGAGTGGCGTAAGACCCATAATAGCAACTGAACCGGGGAAATAAGCTTCTTAACATGGGAGAGACTGAAATAGGTCATGACAATGTACTAGAAGTAATAACTTCCCCAAAAAGGCTTGAGTTTTGGGGTTTCAAACACACCACCCAATTTCATTCACATAATTACTTTATCATGTAACCTAGGGGCTAGCTGACATGAGCGTTGGAGAGGCTTTGGCTAGCAACATTTTGATTCGATCTAAGGTTGAGTAGGCACTCTATTAATTTCATCGGTTCTTAAATGGTACATCTATACTATTATCATAAACCTGAATAAAATTCAGGGGTAAGTCCCGGTTAATGAGAATTGAACTTTAGAACTTTGTCACCTAATTCTTACTAAATACCTTTTTAGTCATGATTTTTTGGTAAATTTACATAATACCCTTTAAATAATGGTTTTATTATAATTTAAAATATTTGTATTTATGGGCTGAATTTTTATTTATATACAAAAGGTCCAATAATTAAAAAAAAAAATTAAATTAATAAAATACAATGAGAATAATACTTAAAAAATAATTATTTCATACGATTTAATAAATTAGTGTAATTTGTAATATTTAATAAAATTAATAACTTCAAATTTGAATGTTAATTAGACACAGATAAATTAAAATTAACCGGTGCACCGGTTAAGACACTAGTATTAATTTATAATTGTACAAAAAAACTCCGCCACATTCACTAAATCAAGTACAGTATGTCAAAAAGGAAGGCATGATAACAAGGCACGACAAATATTCCGGGAAAGCTTTTGTAACCCTAAATTTTGTCGTTTAATAAGATAAAATTCAAATGTCATTATGCCATTAATAATCAAAAATCAACATTAAACGACAAAGGTGATCGATGATTAAACGTCTAACAAATAAACAACAAAATAGTAAGTTAAATTTCCAATTAATTTTGTACCTTAAAAGTTCAAATGTCGCTATGCTTCTAACAATTAATATCAACGTTAAACGACAACGACGATTTTAAACCGTTGATATAGGTAGACAACAAATTAGTAAGTTTTATTTTCGACCCAGTTCTAAAATTTATGTACCTTTAATGGTAACTAGAAGACTATTGTTATTTTAATTTTATGTTTGAATTCAAAATGATTACCAAAACAAATTGGAATGAAATTACGAGAAAAGACAACTTTAAGTAATATTTTAGGAGCCGACTATTGCCAAGTTAATATTTGCTACTGCCAAGGTACATTTTTTTAATTAGACTTATTTGCCCTCTAAATTTAATTGATTAAATATAATTATTTTCGTATGGGAATTGTGGGATAAATAAAACACCACCACGTATGGGTGTAGTGAACCTTACTGAATTTCAACAAGTTACTCTTTGTACTTTGGATTTGTTGAAAATTTAGGTTTAGAGGTAAAAAAAATTTTAATAATATATTTAAGGGCGAATAAGTCCAATAAAAAAATACACCTTGGCAATAGCATAAATTAGGTTGGCAATAACCGGCTCCTTATTTTATTATTCTTTTGTAATTTTATTCTAGATCTTGCCATCCCACACAACTTTATCAACTCCCTTTCTCTAGGAAAATCAATATACCATCCATTTTAAGGGACTTTATATAGTTTAACATTCCAAGACCCGATGGTAATGCTTGCAATCCATTGCGTTGATAAATATGTAACTCAACCAGGTTTGGAAAGAAGTTTATGTTGTTATTATCCTTGTGGTACGACAAATCCCATTCCTCCCAAGCAAACATTCCGGTTTCTTCAATTTTGGAAAAACAATTTGTTGTTGTTGTTGTTGTTGCACTGAATCTCTTCCTCCACCACCACCACGACACCACCACAACCACTACTAAGCCCATAAAATTTGTCGAATTGTCTCTAATGCGTTGCACCGACTTTAATTCATGTAAGACAACAACTTCAAGGAAAGGTACCTTCCCTAGCAGGCAGTTGGAATAATTCTTTAAGATTGACTAAATCTAACTTGACCAAATTGGATAACAATGATATCCAATCGGGCAATTTGGTCCCTTTATAACACTATATTTTTTATTCTTCCAAATTTGTATGCGGTACAAGACCTTCAAGAATTCCCTCATCATCATCATCATCATCATATCATTTTCTTAACCTTCTTCTTCACTTATCTTGAAAGAAAATTAAATCTAGGATTGGAGGGTTTTTTTTTTTTTTTTTCCTAGCTTTGCCTCTACAGCCTCATTTGCATTTACCACTTGACCCAAGTTACTTATCCATAGCTTTCCTTGGAGATGGTTCAGAAGCCCTAATTCCCTGATATTACACCCTTCTCCTTCAATCACATCTCCATCACCGATAATAAATTTGTTTAGTGTTCGAAGACAACTCAGTCTCCCTAATCCTTGCAGAAGATATTTTAGACTTCTAGTGTCTTCAATTACTAGATGTCGTAAAACTACACAACTTTCCGATTCTTTTGGGGAGTTTAACCAGTTCGTTATAGAATTCTTGTTTTAGCGTCTGCAAATTAAGTAAATTGCATATGGTTTCAGGCATTGTTCAAAATTTCGTGAGATCTCACGAAATCTCGCGAGATATCTTGAAAATAGGAGTATTCGGTATGAGATATTCGTGAGATCTCAAACTGTATGTATCCATACCAACCTTGTTGATATCTTTGAGATCTTGCGAGAAATTGTGAGATCTCGTGAGAAATCATATTTTTAGTGTTGAGATGTTCGAGATATAATAATTAAAAAAATAATAATAATAAATTATTTAATTTTTTTTTTAGAGTTAAATTAAAGGATTGCTATCAATTTGTAAATATAAGTTTGTTCTAAGTGAAAGTTTAAATTTGAAATTGTGAAATTTGTAGAATTCAACTTATAGATCTTGTTTAAATTAACTTCAAAACTAAAAATTGGTTGAATTTGGGTTATTGCCCGTAACTTTTTTAAATCAAGAAGAAATCTATTAAAAAATAAATTTAAGAATGTTAATTACATATAAATGTGTGTCGAAATTTGCTCAAAAACTTGTTCATCTCAACAAAGGCACCCGAGATCTCGAGTTTTAGACTTGTCGAGATCTCGAGGAATTCGAGATTTTGAACAATGGTTTCAGACAGTTCCTTTAATTTTGTATGAGACAAGTCCAAGTACCTTAGATGTAACAGTCTTTGTACCCTCACTTTGGAAATTCTTTAAGGTCACTAAACCTCAAATCCAATACTCGAAGGAATGCCAGTTGATGAAATAATCCAAGATGCTCACTCTTGGTTCCATAATACCATTTCAATGGCTTATCGAGAGCCAAAATGGTCAAATGACTGACATTGTCATTTTTGAGCTCTTCATGCATCCACCTTTGAAATACAAGTTTCACTTTTACGAAGAAATTATACAAAATCGTGGACAAGGTCATCCACAGCTTCTTTCACTTTATATTTTCTGCAAAAATCAACATCAACTACCTTTCTCTCTAACCATCCACGCTCCACAACTTTTTTCACTTTATATTTTCTGCAAAAATCGTCCAATTCTTTAATGGTACCTATACCTTCACATGGAGTACTTTCACTGTCTTCTCTATCTGATGTAGGACATCCTACCTACACCAATTGGTTTCCTATTTGGGTTAATGTTTATTTAGAAGTCATTATAAGTTTAGGATTTCTATTTTAGAGTCTAGAAGTTCTAGAATAGTTGGTTTACTATTAAGTTGATATTAGTAATACAATTCAAAGTAGGATTTGTATTTTGATTTATTTGCTTAGAAAGTCCTAGTGCTAGTTGGTCTAAAGTCTTTAGTCTATATAAAGAGTCATGCTTTGTAGAACAATTATTCAACCAATTCAATTATTCAATCTATACAATTAAGATTTGTCTCTACAATTTATTTTTCTTAGTTTTGTTTTAGTTCTTCCTTGTTTCAAGGCAATCCTCCCCTTGGGTTATTCAAGGTTTGATTTTTAATCGCTTCCGCTACGTCAATTGGTATCAGAGCTTCGTTTCGATCCTACAATGGTTAATGACGGAGATTCTTCAACCCGCTCCCAAGTCGGTAATCTTGGAGATTATGTGACGAAGGTTGAATTCAATTCAGCTATTGATCGTCTCACCGCTTTAATCGACAATCTTACTCTTAGATTTGATAAGTTGGAAGGTAAGCAAGATATTATTGATGCTCCCACCCTCCCACCCTCTTTCATACCACCACCACACCCACCCCCATCACCACAATTTACCACCACAACTGTACAACAAGTTTCCTATATTGGTTTCTCATCTCTCCCTATTAATGTCAACCCTCAACCATTACAAACCCTAGCCTCACAGCCCACTACAACTCCCAATACTCACAACCTTGTAATACCTCCCAACCATCTCACATTTCCATTACTCCACAATTTGCCACAACCTATACCACCATTACTTCTTCCTCACAGTGTCAAAGTCAAACCCTACTTTCAACCACACCACCAACAAATCATGTTTGTCTTAAAGAAGAAAAATGTCATAATAGAGAGCTACCAAGTTTTAATGGAGAGCCACCGAGTTTTAAGGAAGATTCTTCAAATATCATGGCCACAATTGATGAACAAAAACCAATTTTTACTGAAGACAAATATCATAAAGTTGAAATCGCTGCGAAAGATTCATTACCACTAAATGTTCAACATTATGATTTTATTGGAATTGATCATATACTATCACAAAAAGTTATTTTTGTTCTCCAAGTCCAAGGTTTTGAATCAAAAGACGGAACTACAACTTCCATTAATATGAGGAAAGTTTACAAGAGTCTGTGTTATTCAAAGTATTTTTTCTTATGGAACGGATGATATCAATACAACATAAATTCGAGGACGAATTCTTTTGAAGAATGGGGGACTGATGTAGGACATCCTACCTACACCAATTGGTTTCCTATTTGGGTTAATGTTTATTTAGAAGTCATTATAAGTTTAGGATTTCTATTTTAGAGTCTAGAAGTTTTAGAATAGTTGGTTTACTATTAAGTTGATATTAGTAATACAATTCAAAGTAGGATTTGTATTTTGATTTATTTGTTTAGAAAGTCCTAGTGCTAGTTGGTCTAAAGTCTTTAGTCTATATAAAGAGTCATGCTTTGTAGAACAATTATTCAATCTATACAATTAAGATTTGTCTCTACAATTTATTTTTCTTAGTTTTGTTTTAGTTCTTCCTTGTTTCAAGGCAATCCTCCCCTTGGGTTATTCAAGGTTTGATTTTTAATCGCTTCCGCTACGTCACTATCATACCAATCAGTATACTCATTCTTACTCTTTTGAAACTTCTTAGGGCATCTCTAATGGTTCATCAAATCTGTCACCAAACTCAAATTTGATGAGAAAGTAAGAAAAACTCCATCTAATGGATTATCAAAAGTTCACCAAATTTGATATTTCACCTAAAATCATCAAAAGTTCATCAAATTTGGTGAAAATTTGATGAAAAACATCAAATTTGATACTGGGTTGAGGCGGGCAAGAGAATTCTTATTTAATGAAGTGCCGCTTCAAGTGGCATTTCAAAGCCCACTTCAATTAAGTGGCACTTGGATGTTCGCCTCAACTAAATTCTTATTTAGCTTTTCTTTAAAGTAGCACTTCATTGTCCGTCTCAACTAACTGTTGGGTTAAGTGGCACTTTATTGCCCACCTCAACTGAAATTTTGGTTTAAGTGGCTCTTCAAAGCCCGCCCAACTCAAGTGTCACTTCATTACCCGCCTCAATTTAGTGAACTATTAGAAATTGAAGTTTTTTTTCATCAAATAGTCCATCAAATAGGTACCAAATCTGTTGAGGTGGCCCATCAAATTTGGTGAACCATTAGAGATACCCTTATACCAAACAGTACTGTAGTGACTTGGGTGGCTATACCAATCATCTTGCTCATAATCAGTACAAGAACCACAATCACCATAAGAATATCATACATAATATGATATCTATACTACTACTATAAACCTGAATAAAATTCAGGGGTAAGTCCCGGTTAGCTTTAGAATTTTGTCACCTAATTCCGATTAAAATATCATTTTAGTCATGTTTTTTTTAGTAAATTTACATAATACCCTTAAGTAATGGTTTTATTGTAATTTAACATATTTTTATTTATGCGCTGGATTTTTATTTATAAGCAAAAGGTCCAATAATTAAAAAAAATTAAATTAAAAAAAAAAATATAATGAACTCCTATAAAATATTAAGAAAAACTTTCCAAATTTACTTAAAAAATAATTATTTTATAAGATTTAATAAATTAGTATAGTTTATAATATTTTAAAAAATTAATAACTTCAAACTTAAATGGTAATAAAAAATGGATAAATTAAAATTAATATCACCGGCTAAGACACTAGTTTTTTGTAAAACCCATTACTAGGGTTAGGTATAATGGAGTTTCTTGATGATTTTGAGTACACAAATCTCTAATTTTCCATGATATTGTGCTGAAATTCTTGACAAATGTGTAACAAAGAAGAAGATTTTACCTTTGGAAAAAACATCAAAGATGAAACAAGTGTTACTCTTGCAACTTTTGCTCTGTTTCTAAGACTAAAAATACATTTTACCAAACAGATCCTAAATAAGTAAAATGAACTTATTACCCTTCAATGATTTTCCGGAAAACCCTAAAAGGTTTACTTAACTGGAAAAAAAAAACTCTATAAAGTATAAACCCCATTTCTTCTCCACTTTCAACATCATTCTCTTCTCTTTAGCCTCTTCTAGGGTTTTTTCTTTTCTCTCTCTTACCTTTTCATTGATTTGAATGTAGTTTTCTTGAATATGTTTTCTTGATGTTTGATTAGTTCATCAATTGATCTGCACGTTGCACCCCGGGCTTCTCTGAAAATGTATTTCAATGAAGAAGAAAGCCCCAATGCTCGTGCTAAATCAATTTATTTATTGGTCGTTCAGTGTTGCAAATCAACTTTATTTCTTTCTCCACAGTTGATCTGTGTCAAAGTAACGTCTATATTTCTTGAATTTATTGGTATTTTTAGAGTTTTTCTTATTGATTTTGCCTCTCCACACCTTAAAGTTCTTCTTTGATTAAATTGAAAAAACCTCTCAGAAGAGCTTAGTCATGGAGGCAAAAATTAAAGGAGGGGTTACACGTGGGGGCTTTTTGTCCTTTTAATGATTTTGCTTCTAAAAACTCTCTCCACACTTGTTTTTTTAATTCATTCTAATTAATGGGTTTTGTTTGAAATTGAATAAAAAGATTAGGTTTTTGGCAATGATTAAATATTATCCGCGCTTCTGAGAGAAATCTATGAAGTAAAGGATTTTAATGGTTGAATTTCTTGATATGAGCCAATTATCTGTAAAACAAATTGAATTTTTTTATTGTTTTTATGTTTGATTAAATTGTTGATTTAGATTATTAAGAGATTTTGGGCTATGATGATTTTTATTAAAGCTCCAATGCCAGTTCTGCTTCAGAAAATTCTTGATAGATAGAGCTTATTGTTGTCTGAGCCTTAAATCTCATAAATTGATTTTTTTTAATTATACAAAAAAATCATCAATTCTAGATTTCAAGTTTTTAAAATGTTATATTTGTATGTTGTGAATTGTGATATGCAATTGAAAGATGCAAATGATGATATTGTCCATATAATTGAGATGTAGTGGATCTGAGACCCTGTTTACAGGGAGAACCCCTTGGTGAAACTATCATTTCATATGAGAATACTAGACTTTTCTGATGCTTATTTCCTTTTTGCTTACTTCATTGTGTAATTGAAATGTTTAACGGAATTGTTACATATTGATATAAGGGCTTGTATTTGTTTGTAAATCTGCAAGAGATGAAATTGTCTATGTTATTGAGATGAAGTGGAACTGAGACCCTGTTTGTTTACAGGGAGAACCTTTTGGGGAAGCTTACATGTAAGTGAGAATAATGGACCTATCTTTTCTGTATGCTTATTTTTTGCTTATAGAATGTGAAATAATGTCATGAGTCTTGAATGCATTTTCATGTTGAGTTATAACTATCCTCCTGTCTTGCTTTTGTGAGTTATATGACAACACTATATTTTGATTCAAAGTATAATTGCTTTTAAAAAATTATCTGCTACATCTTCATTATATGTACTACTGTCAAGACCTGTTACTTTATATACCCAATCTATCTGCTACACTACAAACTGAAAGCTTGAAAGTTTTAAAACGCAAAGTGTGCATCTTTAGAACTTTAAAAATCAAAGATTGTATCTTTAACATTTTAAAAATCAAAACTTGCTTCTAGAAAATTTTTAAAATCAAAGTTTGCATCATGGAAACTTTAAAAATTATAAAAGTTTAAAATCAAAGCTTTCATCTTAAAAGCTTTAAAATCAAGACTTTCGAAATGAACAAACGACTCATTCATGAAAAGATTTGAACTATAGCAAACATTTACAAATTTAATGCGAATTTAGTGGTCATGAAACCGAAAATGAGACAATCCATATTTAATCTCAATCATTAGAATGTAAGGGTTTAAATGCATAAAACATACCAGGTATGGGTATTTTCTCCATAACATTAACTTTGTTCTTAGCCTTTTGTTTTCCCATTAAAACAATGAAAACTTGTTGATGATGGTACCACAGACAAATCGAAATTGTAAGATAAAGAAGGGCAAATAGATGGTAACAACAAAGTGAAAGACTAAAATGTTGAAATAGAAAAATCGTTTTTCACTTCTAGCAGACGAACAACAAACAGAAAAATAAAAAGTGAAAGAGGAAAAAGAAGATGAGTTGTTGTTTAAGGTTTACATCAAGAGATGGACGGTTGAGATGCAAAAATATGATCAAAGGGATAGTGTTCTTCTGCATGTCATTATCAAGTTTAATGAATAAGTACAATAAGAGAGAATGATAGTGATCTGTGAAAGTAAGAAAGGTAGGTTGAAAATTAATTTTTGGTAAATGTATATTGTACTTTGTATGGGAAGAAATAAAGACTTGTTGTGTTTTTGGGAAGACGACTAGTAATGTTGTGCTTATTCGGGTAATTTTCCGAATAAACACAACATTAGTATCAGTATTCCAAAAAACACAACAACATTATTTCTTCCCATACAAGCACAATATACAGTCATCTAAAATTCATTTTCATTTCTACCTTTCTTACACTCTCACCTAATTTTTCACACATCACTATCATTCTCTCTCTTTTTGTACTTTCTCCTTAAACTTGATAATGACATGTGGATGAACCTTATCCCTTTGATCAAATCTTTCCATCTCAATCGTCCATCTTTTGTTAAACCTTAAACAACAACCCAACTTCTCTCTCTTTTTGTACTTTCTCCTTAAACCTGATAATGACATGTGGATAAACCTTATCCCTTTGATCAAATCTTTCCATCTCAATCGTCCATCTTTTGTTAAACCTTAAATAACAACCCAACTTTTTCTTCCTTTTTATTTTATTCTTCTTGTTTCTTCATCTGCTAGAAGCTTAAAATAAGTTTTCTATTTCCACATTTTTTGTCTTTCACTTTGTTGTTACTATTCGTTTTCCTTTCTTCACCCACAATTTTGATTTCTTTGTGTTACCATCATCAACAACAAGTTCTCACTGTTTCTCACGGTTCAATGGGGAAACAAAAAACAATTAAAAATAAAATTAATGTTATGGAGGAAATATCCATACTTGGTATGTTTTATTCATTTAAACCCTTACATTCTAATGATTTGCATTGAATATGGGTTGTCTAATTTTGGGTTTCATGAATATTAAATTCGTTAGGGTTTGGTATGGTTATTTGTTTATTTTGTGAGCCATGATTTTTATAGTTTTTAAGATGCAAGGTTTGATTTTTCAAGTTTTCAACATACAAGATTTAATTTTTAAATTTTTCTAGATGCAAGCTTTGATTTTTAAACTTTTCAAGATGCACGTTTTGATTTTTAAAGTGTTGAAGATGCAATCTTTGATTTTGAAAGTTTTCAAAATGCAAACTTTGTTTTTTTTCTAAATTTTTTTTCAAGCTTTTAGTTTGTAATGTAGCAGATATATTGGGTATATATAGCAACAGATTTTGACAGTAGCAGATATAATAAACATGTAGCAGATAATTCTCTAAAAGTAATTATATTTTGAATATCTACTATAAAATTGTGATACTAATCCAACATGTTATTGATATGTTGATGCAGCGAATACTTTCAATGTTATTTTTCGATTTAGTGGTCAGTTGGAGGTTACAACTGAGGGAGAAGAGGTTAGATATGTGGATGGGAAGTCAAGAATAAAAATTGTTGATATTAAAACATCCTATGCAGATTTCCTTACACATCCTATGCATCCAATGGTTATGGAATGCAATTGAAAAGTGGTAATGGTTGAGAAGATGGAAAATTAAAGAAGACGAGAGAGAACAGTTGTTTTGTGTTCAAAACCCTAACATTTCATCCAAAGATGAAATCCCACTTTAATTCCCCGCCTATTCATTGCTCAAACGACTCTTGCCACGTGTAAAGTGATGTAGTAGATAATTAAAGTTTTGTTGCAAATAAAATTAATCTTAACCTAGCTAGTATCCAATGGTCAGATATGATTAAGTAGATCCAATGGTCTTTATTTAATTAAGAGGTATTTTTTCACCTGTTGCATCTGTCTGTAAAAAAAAAAGTACTAAGTACAAAAAATATCTAAAGAATAAGGGTAAAGTTGGAACAAAATTTAGCTAGTAGACAATTTTTTTTTTGCAAAGGAATAAGGGTGTTTTTGGAAAGATTGATACTAATGTTGTGCTTATTCGGAAAATTACCCTAAATACTTTGATTTTTACTACATTGCATTAGTCTGTTTACTTTCTTTTTCACGTGTTTGGAAAAACACATGGAAGTGGTTCTAGGCCCTCATTAAGCACCTATAAAACACAATTGGCCCAACTAAAGCCCGGTTTATAATATTGGCCCTCATTAAGCATTTGTAAAATAAGAAAAGACCCATTTAACGTTATATTGTAAAAACGGCCCTTTCACTACCGATAATACCTTTCTAGTTTATGCAAACAAATGTTTGCATTTTATGGTATGTCATTGTTTCGAGTATGCAAACAAGTTTTTGTATTTAATCTTTATGTGTTGTGACTGATGGAAACAAGTCTTTACATTTTCTAGTTTATCTTGTTGTCGTTTCGAGTATGCAAACAATTCTTTGCATTTAATGTTTATGGTTTATGTTGTTGTTTGCAAGTATGCAAACAAGTCTTTGGATTTTATATTTGTATTGTGACTGATATAAATAAGTATGTTTATATGTTTATGATATGCAAACAAGTCTTTGCATCAGTCGAAGGGTAAACTAGTACATAAGACATAGAAATCAGCGGTTGGGCCTATTTTACCATTAGTTCCCTAACTGGTCCAATCTTATATTTCCACACCTTAAATGGGTCCGTTTTTTTTTTCCCTAGGAAAAACAAGTGTTTTTTTAATCTTGTTGTTATAACCAGCAGGTCATGGGTACTAAGTTTTCTTTTTCTTTACATGAGTGAAATTGTACAAATATTTTTTTCAAACAATCTAACCGAAAATTGAATGTATAGATCTGTTTTAAATTTTTGTTTAATGTTAAAGCTTTCTGTTTAATTTTTGTTTAATGTTAAAGCAGGCATAAATTCTGTATCAAATTCTAATACTAAAAGTAAGGTATAGCAATTTTTTTGGTTAGATATTAGACAAATCCAATCATCGAATTCATGATTTAGATGCATTAAAATCAGTACATTCTTTTGTTTAAATTTAAGCTATTGTTTTAGACAACTCTTAACAAAAGAATGTGTTTTCATCCCATTTAAAATTTTAAAACTTAGGAAATGAGTATATCATAAATGAATGTATTATTTTAGAACTCACAATTCTACAGTTTAGCAAAAGAGAAAATGTATTGCATGAACTTAAATCAAATTGATTTTGTTAAATATCTCAGGTGCAATTCTATCCTTGATATTTGCTTCGAGGTTGCTCTTGCTCCCAGAGTTTTTATATTTGCCTGGAGGTTTGCTCACAGAACTGTAGTGTTGCTACTGGGTTTTGTCAAACTGGACAAGGTTTACTCCAATGTCCAAACATCTTTTATGTTAATACAAACACAAACCAAAGTAGAATCTATTTATGGTTTTGTATCACTATTTTTCATTATCTGAACTTATATTATTAGTAGTTAGTACAATGACTCAAGAAACACACAATTCTTATTCAAAGTTCATGAATTTTGTATATACCCATTACCGAGTTCTCTTACTCGGAATGCCAAACACCGACTTTACACTCATTTCATCCGACTTCGTATCTAATCACATTTCATTCACTTCTGTTCAAATCCTAATCTCACTAACTCGGTATACTAAACACCGACTCTGCACTCATTTCATCCGACTTCAATCGAGTTACATCACCCGAGCTCAAGCCCATTTCCAACTTGGCCCACCCGACATGCAGACAAGTTATACTCCAACTCGGTGACTCATGAGCTCGTGTGGCGCTTACGTGGCAATGCATATTAATTACAAGATCAATATCAAATATATTCTCCATTATTACTTGTCCGTTATTTGTCCGTTATTTTCCGTTACAACATCAATGTATTTATATCACACATGTAATTCCCTATCTATATAAAGGGATCTATTCCATGTGAAAGAGGACAAACTCTCTCTAGCTCTTGGGAAGCTCTCTCTAGCTCCTCACAAGCTCTCTACTCATCTCATCTCATATCAATAAAATACACTTATCTCTCCCGTGGATGTAGGCACCATTGCCGAACCACGTAAAATTCATGTGTCTATTTACTTTTATTTTGCAATCTCCATCACGACTTGTTCTTTTTTATGTAATGTATTTACATTGGCGCCGACTGTTTGTGATCGAACAAAAAGTTACATATTCGTCATCAACAAATCACTATGATTTTTTTTTTTCTCAAAATACAAGAATTGTTAATTGGGGAAAGCAAGATAAGTATTAGATGTCTATGATATTTCTCTGATCTCTATGATATATGTTTCTATTTCTCTGATCTCTGATCTCTGATCAATATGACTTTCATTCTCTATGTTTATTGCTACCATCTTAACTATATGGTTATTAGTATAGGCATATCTATTATTAAATATATTCTCCTATATATGTACAATATGGCCACATGCATCTTTTATTGTCCACATATTTGACATATATGCTATGAGTCAATTACTTGTTTTTCTTTCTCACATATAATATCATTATTCTTTTCCATTCATGGGAATGGATGAACAGCAACATCCACCAATCATACGCATCATATACTAATCTTAACTTCTGGTTCCATTTGTTATGATGAGATATATGCAATTAATATTACATCTTATTTCAACTAGCTCAATTTGATTTCTTATGCACTTACAGTATATTGGGGGCTATCATCAAGCCCATATGCCCATTTACATGCTACATATTTCTGGCCTACATGCTACTGATGTTCCCTGCTACATAGTCATGCGACATCACACATCTACTATCATTTTTTTTTTGATACAAATGTACTGGCTACCATTTTGGCTTAACATGACACAACTATTCAAGGACCAGAAATTGAGGCTTCACTAAAGCGAGCTCAATTATATGGACTTTTATTTCATGTCATTTTACTGATCTTATCACTTATACACATACTTTAAAGGTAAAATTGATAAAAAATACAACGTACTTTACCACTTTTTCCAATTAATACAATGTACAAAAAAACTGACCAAACAATGCTTGTACTTTCGTTTTGTTTCTACGTTATACAATCTGTTAAAATGAAGCTAACAGACTGCTTATCTGTACAACATTTTCTGACGTGGTTTTATCTAATTAAGTTAATTTGCTGAGGTGTAAAAAAATAACAAAAGTTTTAATAATCCACGTGTTATCAGATCTTATTTCCACATGTTTCGATCTTAGCCGTCCACAAATAATCACATACATATTAATCAAATTGTTCTGGATAAACCTATCTTCCCCAAACCAAAATTTCAAAACATGGGCATGAACTTTTGTTATTGAACAGGAGAAGGAGGAGGAGGGTTTGTTTGTTTAGGTGGATTTAGAAATGTTAGAGGTGTTTATGATTGGAAAGGATTGACATTGGAATTAGATGAAACTCAATTTGATTTTGGTACTTGTTATGAGGTGTTTATGATTGGAAAGAAGGAATGGAAGTTGAAGTTAAACTTCGTCTTCCTGACTTTGCTACACACCAAAAGCTTTCAGATCTTCTTTCTCCATTCCATATAAAAACTCATCTTCAAGAAAACATCTTCTTCGACGGAACTGCCAAAGAACTCTCATCAAAACTTGTTGTATTACGTCTTCGTTTTTATAATAGTGATTCACGTTGTGTTGTTTCTCTTAAAGCTAAAGCTGTACTTGTTAATGGAGTTAGTCGTGTTGAAGAAGATGATGAAGATATTGATCCATCTATTGGTCGTGCTTGTGTTGCTGAACCTTGGAGACTTTGTTCTATTGGTTATTCTTCAAGGATTTTGAAAAGGGTCAGAGATGAATTTTGAGAGGGTTTAAGGAAGGTGAAGTAGATTGAAGAAGATTTCATCATTCTTCTTTCTTTTGTTTTACATTAATGGTAATAAAGATTTCATCTTTGATAGTTTCTAAGCAAATTCCAAAATGGGTAACTTTTATTTCATCATTTTCTTTAATTTCATGTGCTACCTAAATCTCAAATTCTTCAGAAACTGATCAAAACTCACTCAATAGTAGTGATTTTGAAGTAAAGATTCGATTTTTGAAAAATAAGTTAAATACAGAAAACTTAATTCAAGTTTTAGATTCTACTAAAGATTTTAATTCATCAAATTAACTTAATTAGATAACACGTGGATTATTAAAACTTTTGTTATTTTTTTACACCTCAGCAAATTAACTTAATTAGATAAAACCACGTCAGAAAATGTTGTACAGATAAGCAGTCTGTTAGCTCATTTTAACAGATTGTATAACGTAGAAACAAAACGAAAGTACAAACATTGTTTGGTCAGTTTTTTTGTACATTGTATTAATGGGAAAAAGTGGTAAAGTACGTTGTATTTTTTATCAATTTTACCTACTTTAAACATATTATTTGTTACTTCATATGATTATTCGGTATGAGACTGGGGGCTAACTTTTATCCCTCAGGTACTAATTGTTTTTTTTAAGTTTCAGGAAATGGTGAACTCAAGTATGATGATTTGAACACTAATTTTCATCCCTATCATATGAGCCCATTTTTCTTAAAATTCATACCAATTTTGTGTCTATCACTCAAACTTGATATCAAAAGCTTTTCAAAGGAAATTGGTACAAGGGTTAGATTTTTCATGTGCATAGAAATGTCAAATCAAATCAACTAAGACCTCAATGGCATTATACGTCTATCCAATGTCAACATTGTCATCGTGACACGACATTCGGAAACGATTCAAAAACAAACGCTCAGCTCACGGAAGCGAACGCTTACGAAATTACGGTTTGGTTGAGATTTCGAATGCATATGAAACTTTTAACTCGAATTCTACATCCTTTTTCAAAAAGTCAATCATTCTCAAAACCCGTTTTCTACTTCTTATCAAGCTGACCAATTTCGGTCAACTTAATAAGAGGGGGCTATGTATATACCCATTACCGAGTTCTCTTACTCGGAATGCCAAACACCGATTTTACACTCATTTCATCCGACTTCGTATCTAATCACATTTCATTCACTTCTGTTCAAATCCTAATCTCACTAACTCGGTATACTAAACACCGACTCTGCACTCATTTCATCCGACTTCAATCGAGTTACATCACCCGAGCTCAAGCCCATTTCCAACTTGGCCCACCCGACATGCAGACAAGTTATACTCCAACTCGGTGACTCATGAGCTCGTGTGGCGCTTACGTGGCAATGCATATTAATTACAAGATCAATATCAAATATATTCTCCATTATTACTTGTCCGTTATTTGTCCGTTATTTTCCGTTACAACATCAATGTATTTATATCCCACATGTAATTCCCTATCTATATAAAGGGATCTATTCCATGTGAAAGAGGACAAGCTCTCTCTAGCTCTTGGGAAGCTCTCTCTAGCTCCTCACAAGCTCTCTACTCATCTCATCTCATATCAATAAAATACACTTATCTCTCCCGTGGATGTAGGCACCATTGCCGAACCACGTAAAATTCATGTGTCTATTTACTTTTATTTTGCAATCTCCATCACGACTTGTTCTTTTTTATGTAATGTATTTACAAATTTGTCGCGATGGGTACTTGTTATTTTCTTTATTTACAAGTGTATGCAGTGATATGCAAATGAAAGATGCAATTGCTGATATTGTCCAAGTTATTGTGGTGTAGTGGATCTGAAACCCTGTTTACAGGGAGATCCCCTTGGTGAAACTTAATCCTTGATGTTTATGCCTTGATTCTTTGATTGTGTAATCGAAACATGGGGACTTTTTGTCTATTCTCAATGATTTTGTCTCTAAAAATTCTCTCCATAATTGCTTTTAATCAATTCTGATTAATGGGTTTTGTTTGTAATTGAATATAAAGATTGGGTTTTTGGCAATGATTAAATATTATCCGCGCTTCTGAGAGAAATCTATGAAGTAAAAGATTTTAATGGTTGAATTTCTTGATATGAACTAATTATTTATAAAATAAGTTTGATTTTTTTTTTTGTTATTTGATTAAATTGATGACATATGATTAAGAGATTTTGGCTACGATGTTTTTTTTTAAAGCTCTAATGCCAGTTCTGCTTCAGAAAATTCTTGATAGATAGAGCTTATTGATGTCTGAGCCTTAAAGTGAAACTATTTTTCTGGTGCTTGATCTTGGGGTGAACACAAACGAAGGGAAAACTTGAATCGAAAGGGAATGCATCTTGATCCTGTTTATGTGATGTGTAACAATGCAGATGAATCTATGCTCCATCTTTTTCTCCAATGCAATTTTGCCAGTCAGATATGGGAGATGGTTCTGAGTCCTTTGTGTAATTCGAAGCCCGACTCAAGGTCTGCAACAGGGGTTCAAAGGTGGCTGGAGAGTTGGCCTGCTGTGACACCTTCACAACTTGGTGCTTAACTATGGGAGTTGGCTCCGTACGCGGTTATTTGGGCAATATGGAAGGCTCGAAACGAGAAGATTTTCAAGGGTAAATTCAGGAATGCACAAACGGTATGTCTGGAAGCGAAATGGTATCTCTGGTATTGGCTTTCTTGCTCTGTAGTCAGAAGGGGACATAACTTACATTAGCTGCTCCTGGACTAGGATGCACATGTAAGGGGAAGGTAGAAGTAGGAGTTGTAATTGCTTTTTTTTGTTTTTTTCTTGTATCCCAGGTGAGTTCCTATCTCACCTTGAAAGCTCTTTCATTTGTTCATCAATCATCAATAAAGCTTTGAACTTATCAAAAAATGTCTGAGCCTTAAATCTCATTGATTCGTTTTTCCATTAATATTACATTTCAAGTTTTTAAAATTTTATATTTGGAATTGAAAGATGCAAATGATGATATTGTCTATATAATTGAGGTGTAGTGGATATGAGACCCTGTTTACAGGGAGAACCCCTTGGGGAAGCTTACATTTACATGAGAATTGTATGCCTGTTTTATTCGTTATTGAATGTGAAATATTGTATTTAGTCTTGAATGAGTAACAATGTTGAGTTATAACTATCTTTGTGCTTTGCTTAGTGAAGGCATGTAGCCTGAAATGACTCAGAAAGTTTTGTATTTTGGTATTTCCTACATTGCATTAGTTTGGTTGGTGTGTTTTTTTAATCTTGTTGTTATAACCAGCAGGTTACTAAGTTCTTTTTACATGTTGTAGATTTGTGGTAAATTGTTTAATGGATTAGATTTTTCTTTTCATTAAAGCATTATCTTTTTTATTTTTACCAAAAATTCATGGAAGGCATAAATCCTGTATCAAATTCCTTTGGTTCAAGTTTTGTCCCACACTAGCTAGCTCGATCAGACATGAATCATCACATTGAAGATTACCACTTTTCAGTACACTATAGCTTAATTACAGAGTCATATTCATCATTCACATAATCACATTAATAAGTGCACTTAAGATTTTTTACCCGGTAAAGAAGAAAAAACCTTAAAACCTTAAAAATGGCAAAGTCCCCTTGGCGACTCTGCCAAACTTTCCGCTTTTAGAGTTTCTCGACCTCGCCTTAATGACAACCACTTCGAATCCAGCAGGGATGGATGGAACCCTGCCTGGATCTTCTACTACTCCATCTTTTTCCTTTCTTTTCAAGCAGTTTCAGCCTAAACCTATTGACCTTACCCCTGCAACCTACAGATCCTTTAAGAAAGATGGTAAGCATGCTATCTGTTTTAGCAAGCAAGACATTGAACGTGGCCAAAACCTGATCTCCACCTTTGCTATTGTTCTCAAGTTCTCCTCCCAAAGACCTCAACTTTCTGATATCAGGGGCTGTATAACTAGAGATTGGAACGTGGTGGGGGGTGGGGGTTACCATGAGACTGATTGATCCTAGACATGTTCTGGTTCGTTTTGAATCAGAGCTGGAAGTGACTAAGGCTCTATCAAGATTTAACTGTAATTTCATGGGAATAAGATATAAAGTATTCAGGTGGCATACTGGCTTCAACCTCAGAAAGGACCCTGAGCTAGCACCAGTTTGGGTGGATATGCCAGGACTTCCACTGGACTTTTACCATCCATCTCTGCTAAAAGCCATTGGAGATGACATTGGACTTTCCTCTCGGTGGACAAAAGCACTATCTGCTACACAAGACCAGATGTGGCTAGGGTTTCTGTAGAGATGAGTGTTCAGGAGGAACTACCTGTATCCATTTGGCTTGAAGGCCCTAATTACCCAGGTTTCTGGCAACCTCTTTTTTACGCTCACTTCCTATACTGTTCTTTTTGTTCTAAGATTGGACACTCAACAAACTTCTGTTCTAAAAGGAAGAATGGTACTAGCACCAAAGGCAAGGCTTCTCTGGATGGCCAAGCCCCCAAAGTCTCAGCTCTTCCAAAGCCTAAGTCAAACTGGAGATATCAGAGAAGACAGGCTGTAATTTCATGGGAATAAGATATAAAGTATTCAGGTGGCATACTGGCTTCAACCTCAGAAAGGACCCTGAGCTAGCACCAGTTTGGGTGGATATGCCAGGACTTCCACTGGACTTTTACCATCCATCTCTGCTAAAAGCCATTGGAGATGACATTGGACTTTCCTCTCGGTGGACAAAAGCACTATCTGCTACACAAGACCAGATGTGGCTAGGGTTTCTGTAGAGATGAGTGTTCAGGAGGAACTACCTGTATCCATTTGGCTTGAAGGCCCTAATTACCCAGGTTTCTGGCAACCTCTTTTTTACGCTCACTTCCTATACTGTTCTTTTTGTTCTAAGATTGGACACTCAACAAACTTCTGTTCTAAAAGGAAGAATGGTACTAGCACCAAAGGCAAGGCTTCTCTGGATAGCCAAGCCCCCAAAGTCTCAGCTCTTCCAAAGCCTAAGTCAAACTGGAGATATCAGAGAAGACAGGCTGTAATTTCATGGGAATAAGATATAAAGTATTCAGGTGGCATACTGGCTTCAACCTCAGAAAGGACCCTGAGCTAGCACCAGTTTGGGTGGATATGCCAGGACTTCCACTGGACTTTTACCATCCATCTCTGCTAAAAGCCATTGGAGATGACATTGGACTTTCCTCTCGGTGGACAAAAGCACTATCTGCTACACAAGACCAGATGTGGCTAGGGTTTCTGTAGAGATGAGTGTTCAGGAGGAACTACCTGTATCCATTTGGCTTGAAGGCCCTAATTACCCAGGTTTCTGGCAACCTCTTTTTTACGCTCACTTCCTATACTGTTCTTTTTGTTCTAAGATTGGACACTCAACAAACTTCTGTTCTAAAAGGAAGAATGGTACTAGCACCAAAGGCAAGGCTTCTCTGGATGGCCAAGCCCCCAAAGTCTCAGCTCTTCCAAAGCCTAAGTCAAACTGGAGATATCAGAGAAGACAGGCTGTAATTTCATGGGAATAAGATATAAAGTATTCAGGTGGCATACTGGCTTCAACCTCAGAAAGGACCCTGAGCTAGCACCAGTTTGGGTGGATATGCCAGGACTTCCACTGGACTTTTACCATCCATCTCTGCTAAAAGCCATTGGAGATGACATTGGACTTTCCTCTCGGTGGACAAAAGCACTATCTGCTACACAAGACCAGATGTGGCTAGGGTTTCTGTAGAGATGAGTGTTCAGGAGGAACTACCTGTATCCATTTGGCTTGAAGGCCCTAATTACCCAGGTTTCTGGCAACCTCTTTTTTACGCTCACTTCCTATACTGTTCTTTTTGTTCTAAGATTGGACACTCAACAAACTTCTGTTCTAAAAGGAAGAATGGTACTAGCACCAAAGGCAAGGCTTCTCTGGATGGCCAAGCCCCCAAAGTCTCAGCTCTTCCAAAGCCTAAGTCAAACTGGAGATATCAGAGAAGACAGGCTGTAATTTCATGGGAATAAGATATAAAGTATTCAGGTGGCATACTGGCTTCAACCTCAGAAAGGACCCTGAGCTAGCACCAGTTTGGGTGGATATGCCAGGACTTCCACTGGACTTTTACCATCCATCTCTGCTAAAAGCCATTGGAGATGACATTGGACTTTCCTCTCGGTGGACAAAAGCACTATCTGCTACACAAGACCAGATGTGGCTAGGGTTTCTGTAGAGATGAGTGTTCAGGAGGAACTACCTGTATCCATTTGGCTTGAAGGCCCTAATTACCCAGGTTTCTGGCAACCTCTTTTTTACGCTCACTTCCTATACTGTTCTTTTTGTTCTAAGATTGGACACTCAACAAACTTCTGTTCTAAAAGGAAGAATGGTACTAGCACCAAAGGCAAGGCTTCTCTGGATGGCCAAGCCCCCAAAGTCTCAGCTCTTCCAAAGCCTAAGTCAAACTGGAGATATCAGAGAAGACAGGCTGTAATTTCATGGGAATAAGATATAAAGTATTCAGGTGGCATACTGGCTTCAACCTCAGAAAGGACCCTGAGCTAGCACCAGTTTGGGTGGATATGCCAGGACTTCCACTGGACTTTTACCATCCATCTCTGCTAAAAGCCATTGGAGATGACATTGGACTTTCCTCTCGGTGGACAAAAGCACTATCTGCTACACAAGACCAGATGTGGCTAGGGTTTCTGTAGAGATGAGTGTTCAGGAGGAACTACCTGTATCCATTTGGCTTGAAGGCCCTAATTACCCAGGTTTCTGGCAACCTCTTTTTTACGCTCACTTCCTATACTGTTCTTTTTGTTCTAAGATTGGACACTCAACAAACTTCTGTTCTAAAAGGAAGAATGGTACTAGCACCAAAGGCAAGGCTTCTCTGGATGGCCAAGCCCCCAAAGTCTCAGCTCTTCCAAAGCCTAAGTCAAACTGGAGATATCAGAGAAGACAGGCTATCTACAGACCTATAACTAAACCTGCCAATGATGTCGCTGGACCCAGTGGAGCCATGGACAAGGAAGGCAAGGAAATCTCTTCTCCTATACTTCCCTCCCAAGATCTTGAACCTATAACAACTCCTCAAGGTACTGAACCTATTGCAACTCCTCAAATTGTTCCTACCCCCCTGGGTGTGACAACAACCAACTCCTTCAGTTTGCTGGCGGATGAATGTGAAGATGTAGCGACCCGGCCTATATCACCACCGATATTGTCCCCACTTTGCCACTGTGGACATCCGTCAGTGTGGGGTTTTATGGGCAGCAGTCTGCTTGCCAGGAGGTCACCCATCCTGAGATTACTCCCACTCGAGCACGCTTAACTCCGGAGTTCTTTCGAACTCTAGAGCCAAGTGAGCCCAAAAGGCCTCGGTGATAATATATGACGGATCTATACCTATATTCCAATGTCAGGACATCCTCCTCTCATGTGCCGTAGGACTCACCCCCTCGGCAAACCACCTGCCAACCCGGGGTGTTACAGAAGACATAGTCAAGGAGACTCAGCTGGATACCCCCCAACTTATAGAATCCACCCCTGTGGCAACATCCATTCCTACTGGAACTAGAGTTCTTCCTGCTTACATGACTACACCTGTAGCTGGTCTGGTAATCTTAGAAGATTCTAGCCCTAATCTGCCAAGTCCAACAACCCCATCTCCCAGCTCATCACCCAGCTCATCTGGGTCTCAGGGGAAGAAGGCTTCACAGGGGAGGGGGGGGGGGGGATGAGGCTGAGGCCATTTCTCCTCACAGGTCTGATGTGAGTGCACAGTTTCAGTCTAGGGAGCTGGCCATTGTACCTGCTGCAGATCACTCCATGCAACTACATGATGACATTCTCATCATCATCCCTGAAATAGTTCCCCTAAGATCAGAGGTTCCAGCTGAAGGCTCAGATAAGGAAGATGAAGATGATGATTACTTTGAAGATTCAAGAAATCATATTGTCACTTATGGATCGGATTCAGAGCTCGCTAAGAAGAAACACAGATCCTCCCAGCCTAGTCCCATGGTAACCATGTCAAAGGCCAGCCCCCAGTGTTCCTCAAAAAAATATTCTTTTAAATGTTGCAAAGCATATCAGTATGAATGCCAGAGGTATTGGCAACAAAGAAACAATGAAGAAGATTAAAAGAATTATCAAAGAGCATCCTATAGACATTGTTATCATATTAGAGGCTATGATCCATCACAGAATGTTGGCAAGAACTGCCAAATCTCTCAAGCTTCATAATTACACATCCAACAGTTCTAGCCAGGGTAAGGTCTCGATTTTTTGGAATGATACTTTCAATATCACTCATATTAGTGAGTCTAATCAGTGCTGTAATATCCTTATAGAGCACATAGGACTGCAAAAGAGTTGCATTGCCTCATTAGTCTATGCTAAGTGCCCTTTTGCACTTAGAAGACCTCTGTGGCAAGACCTATTAATACATTTTGGCTCCTCCTACTCTCTTCCATGGATGGTTGGGGGGGGGGGGGGGGATTTCAATGCTGTAGTGTCATCAGATGAAAGACTGGGAGGTGAGCTTGTAAACCTTGACTCTATGGAGGATTTCAATGACTTCATCATGTCTGCAGGCTTAGTAGACTGTGGATACACTGGAAATAAGTTCACTTGGTGTAATAACCAACAGGGTTCAAATTGGAAGTGGGCAAGATTAGATAGAGTACTAGTAAATGCATCATGGGATTCTGAGCTACCTCCTCTAAAAGTTGAACATCTAGCAAAGGCTTATTCTGATCACCTACCTCTCCTTATTTCATGTCAACAATCAGCTGCAAAGAGGGGTCCCCATCCTTTTAAGTTTAAAAGAATGTGGACAAGTCATGAAGATTTCCATACTTTCATCAAGGAAAACTGGAACTTATCTGGGTTCTCTCCTTCCCCCCTCCTCTCACTAGAGAAGAAAATCAAAAATATAAGAGCCAAGTTGAAATGGTGGAATAAATTTATTTTTGGGAACATTCAGCAAAAAGTGAAGGATCTTGAGGACAAGGTCACTGAACTTGATTGCAAGCTTCTGACAGGTTGGGATAGTAGTATTTTTATAGAGCTTAAAAAACATCAAGCTCTATACCAGCAAGCAGTAAATCAAGAAGAACAATTCTGGATGGAGAGATCTGGTTAGAAATGGTTGATGGATGGGGAAAAGAACACTAAATTCTTCCATGCCTCCATTGCTATCAGAAGGAAGGTGCAGGTCAACAGGTTGCTTCTTACTGAGGATCCTAATGTATGGTGTGATGACATAGAGGAAATTCACAACTCAGTTGTGGACTTCTTTCATACTCATCTTACCTCCCAGAGCTGTAACCCTAATGACCCTTGTCTGGATGTTATTAAAACCATGATTTCTACTCAGGATAATGATATGCTACTATCCACTCCCACATTGGAAGAGGTGAAGGAGGCAGTTTTCAGTTTTGCTGCTGACAGTGCTCCTGGTCCTGATGGCCTCACTGCACATTTTTATCAAGTCTGTTGGGATTATATCAAGGAGGACATTCACAAGGAAGCTATATCCTTTCTCTTAGGTGACACCATTCCTAAATCCTTTCTGGCTAATTTTATTTGTATGATCCCTAAAAAGGACAAGCTTGTAAGATTGTCTAACTTCAGACCCATTAGCTTATGCAATGTCTCTTACAAAATCTTTTCTAAGCTTATCACTAGAAGACTAACAGATATTCTCCCCAATATTATTTCTTTGGAACAAGGAGCTTTTGTCAAGGGAAGACTGATGATCACAGAAAATGTAAGTTTGGCCCAAGAAATGATGCAATACCTTGATCATAAAGTATTGGGGGGAAATGTGGCTCTCAAGCTGGACATGGAAAAAGCCTTTGACAGAGTGGAATGGCCTTACCTCAAACAAGTTCTTCTTAAGTTTGGTTTTTCTGACAGCTTCATCTCACTTCTTCTGACATGTGTGGACTCATGTCAATTTTCAGTGATGTTTCAAGGATGTTACAGGAGGAATTTCAGGTCTACTAGGGGACTACGACAAGGGGACCCTCTATCCCCTTTTCTATTTATCATTGCAGCTGAAGTTCTAAGCAAAGGATTGTCCAGATCTTTCCAGCTTCAAGATATATACTCTTTCTCCAATCCTAGATTATGCAAGCCTATCTCTCATCTGCTATATGCTAACGACACTATCATTTTCCTAAATGGAAGGAGCAGTTCATTGGAGGGTTGTATGGCCTTTCTGGAGAAATACTGTGCATGTTCAGGCCAGAAAGTTAATGCCTCTAAAAGCTCTTTTATGGTTTCCTCTAAAGCTGCTCTGAGCCTCAAGCATGCTATAGCAAATGCTACAGGGTTTGTTCATAAGCCAGCACCAATGGAATATCTAGGAGTTCCAATTTTTTCTGGGAGGTCTAACCCTGCTTATTTGAAAATTTGCTCAGCAAGATCAGGAGGAAGATTGATGGTTGGAAAAACAAGCTACTCTCTTCAGGGGGGAAGTTGATTCTACTAAGCCATGTCCTCTACAGCATGCCAATCTATTTGTTCTCTGCATTTGCCGTCCCTAAAAGGGTGTTGACGAATCTGGAAGCAATGTTTGCTACATTCCTCTGGGGTAAAGCAAATGGGAAAAGAAAGAAGAGCTGGATTTCCTGGGGAAATATCACAAAACCAAAAGACCAAGGAGGACTTGGGGTGAGACCTCTATCCCTAATTCTCCAAGCCTTTAGAATGAAATCTACTTCATGAGGTCTAAATATATCCAGGGTAAGACTCCCAAGAGTATCAAGCTTATGGCCTCCAAAACTTGGAGGGACACATGGCATTGTATAGAAGAAATGGTGGATTTATCCACATGGGATTTTGGCCCTGGTAATTTCAGTTTCTCTTATGAGAACTGGACTGGTAATGGTTGTCTTGCCCCCACTCAGGTATCCAATGACTGTCTCCCCCTCACTCTACAAGAAGCAACTGCTTCTCAGTTTCATCATCCCCTTATTCCTGTTGACCTACAAGGGAATCTACAAGAACTCTACAGCCTGCATACTCAGACAATTCAGAAGATAGAAGAATCTGGCCTTTAACTCCCTCATGCAAGTTCTCCATCAAATCCTATATAAATCTACATCAGCTTGGAGTCTCAACACCTATTTTCAAACAGGTGTGGAAGCACTATATCCCAACCAAGGTATCTATTTTCATATGGAAACTTCTATATGGAGCTGTCCCTACTGATGAGGTAGTCAGGGGGTTCCTTATCCCCATTATCTCTCTATGCAACTGCTGTCTTCATCCTTCGATGGAGACCAACCTTCATTTGTTCTCCAAGAGTGACCTTGCCTATACAGTTTGGTCTAATTTTAACTTCATTTTTGGTATTAACTGGCCCAGGTTCTACAACATGTCAACCATGTTATCTTTATGGTTTGGTATAGGGAGGGCTGGTTCTATGGAGCATCTTTGTGCATCACTGATCCCTATGCTAGTTCTATGGGAGGTTTGGAAGGAAAGGTGCTCTAGAAGGTATGATGAGGACTATAAGCCAAGGGAGAATCAGTGTATGCAGATTATTCTTAAAATTAGATCTTGGATCATGAGGCTTAGTGAGGTCTATATCCCAAAATCAATGTCAAGTTTGGCTTTCAAGAAGGTGGCTGCACAATTGGGAATTTGTCACTAAAATCCTGTACTTCCACCACCTCTGGTCATCTATTGGCTAAGGCTTGCAGAGGGGTATTTTGCCCTTAATACAGATGGTTCAAGTAAGGAGGATGTAGCTGCAGGGGGAGGAATTATTAGGAAATGGGATGGAAATCACATTGCTAATTTCTTTTCTTATTATGGACATGGCACTAACAATTTGGCAGAGTCTAGAGGTATTCTGGAAGGGCTGGAGTAATGCAGTGCGCTGGGCATTTCTCATGTACACCTACAATCTGACTCTAAACTTTCTATCCAATGGTTTCACAAACAGATTTCTGTCCCATGGTCCATAAGGTGTTGGTGGGAAAAAATATATAAGATATCTGAGAGGCTCAACATTGAAGCCACTCATGTCTTCAGAGAATGGAATGGGCTGGCTGATCATCTCTCCAAGGTAGGCATGAAGTACAAAGGTAATGGAGCAGCTAATGTTCAACAGGATAAAACATTCAAACAGTTGTGGAGAGCAGATAAATCAAACATTCCAAATCTTAGACATGCCAAAGTCTAAACAAAGTACTACTAATCAGATAGGAATTATGTCATACATACTGCAAGGAAATCTTGGCTTAAGGCCTAATTTTGATACAATTTTCCAGAAAACAACAATTATAAAGCTGCTGTTATGCTATTCAAAGAGTAGGTGGATGGAGAAAGTTACTTACTGCTCAAAGCTTGGGCCTCTTGGCTTTTTTCTGGTGCTCTTCATCTTCACTCTCAGAACCAGGGGGTCCTGCATCATCAATCTGCACACTTGGGTCTCCCCCATCTTCATCAGGAAGAACATTCGGGGGGCAACAGCTCCATTATCTTCATCATCACTTATCACGATCACCTGACCCACAGCTTCATGTCCCTCATTCAAAGGTATGTGCTCCTCTTCTTCAGCATTTGGGGCATCAGACTCATGACCATCTTCTTTTGCATCCTCTTCACTTGGGAGCTCGTCATCCCAGCCAAAGGTGGAGGAGTTAATCCTGCATGTCTCACAAGTTCTTATGGTGCATGTACCTCCCATAAAAACTCCATTGAAAACACAAGTCTTGAAGTGGCTTCCCCTCCCCAGATCTCAACCAGTAATCGAAATGCTCCCAATCTTCCCTCCTTACCTTCTCTGGGGGGGGGGGGGGGGGGGGGGGAGTAGTTACAAATTTGATTCTGAAGATTAGCTCGAGACCTGACAGTAAGCTCACACACTCTCCTCAGTTTGGTATGGAATTCATCAAAGGAAGCAAAGTGGGTGAGGCACATGGACCTCTGAACGACAAGGTAGATCTGGTCATATAAAAGCATGGCACTGTGGATGCGTTCTTCAGAGGAATCAGAGTTGGAAGAGGAGGAAGAAGAGGCTGCCATGACTCTTTGATGAATGCTCCGCCTTCCAACCGTATATTGAATGTAGCAGCCAAATCTTTTGGCGCTTTGATTTCCAAGAAGCTGACTTTTGCTTTTTGGGCTCTCTTTTATTTCTGTATCTGCTTTTAAGAGACTGTAAAGCCCATGTTAATTGGCCTATCTGGCCAGATGTTGTAAGCTCCTACTTGTATAGAGGCCAGGCCTTAAGTCCCCCCTCTGGTTTTCAAAGTTTATCTAATATACAGGTAGGGGTCTGCCAAACCCCACCCCCTTCTTGGGGTGTTTTCAAAGTTTGTAATGGGTTATTTCACAGTAATATGTGATTGTGGGTGGCTGCCTAGTGTCTACCTGTTATTTATAAGTGTATGCAGTGATATGCAATTGTTGATATTGTCCAATTTATTGTGTTGTAGTGGATCTGACGTCTCTTTGTGAAACTTAATCCTTGATTGTATAATCGGAATGGTTTGCTTGTTGATATGCAAATGAAAGATGTAATTGTTGATGCTTATGTATAACTGAGACCCTGTTTACAAGGAGAGATAATATTGTTCAAATAATTGAGATTAAGTAAAACTTAGACCTTTTAATCATGTTTTTTTTATGCTTATAGAATGTGAGATATTGTAGTGAAGGCATGTATGTAGTCTGAAATAAGGATTGTATATATTATTGCAAAAAAAAAAGAATCTAAATTCTAAAGATTTGAAACGGACTAGAAGGTAAGTGTAAGTTTTAGGTAAGTAAAAGCTGGGAATCCAAGCAGGTGGCATACAAATTTACTCTTTATGCTAATTGTGGTTTGGCACGTATTTTACAACAGACATTGCCGATACCATTACTTTGTTTTTATCTACTTTTACATGCCAGAAAGACCCTTAACTTTGTCTTACACTCCCTGCTTCATCTGCCACCTCTTTGCATGACTGACGCGCTTCATCACACTAGCTAGTCAGTTTCTTTCTTCTTCCTTTATATATACTTCTTCTTCTTCTCCATTTCTCATCACCTCATTCAGGCTTTGATCTCAGGTAATAGTGTTTGCTATTCTCTATTTCTTCTTGTTTTGAGCTTTTTTGTTTTTGATGATTCTAATTAACTTTTTGGTGATGTTAGGTTATTTTGAGGAGCAATGGATGCAGTATCATCAGGAGTGAACCAAACGACTAGGAACCAATTTCCTCGAGGAAATGATAATGAGGTGATCAAAATTGAGAATGCTAAGTTGTGGTTTATTGGAGGTCATGAGATGAATCGAGTAAGTGGTATTGTCAAAGAAGGAGACTTCTCAATACGTATGGTGATACAAACTTTAAGTCCTGTTTTAATGACAAAATGCATCGTTGGTGACATTCAGTGGCCACTGACTAAGGACTCTCCTGTCCTGCGAGTTGGGGCACGGAGCTTTGCTTTTGCAATGCCTGGTCTTCTTTATGGTCTTCAACTCTCACCCAATTGTCATGATGAGATTTTTGAGATGCTTGAAAGCATCTTCATGACGTTTGCTTGCTATCAAGATGGTAAATTATTTCTTACTTGGGGTATTTATGTCATACAAATTAATATATTCAGCATTTTTTGTAAATCTCTGACTTTTTTTTTCTTTGCATATGGAAGGTTCTTTACATCTTTTTTTCCTAGAAATATTATGTTTTTAATTAGTAAAAAGGTACCTTTAAGATTTCATTTTAATTAAAATTATTTTTCATTGTTGCAACAGTAAGGATGATATTTGGATCTGAGGATTACCCATATTTTTGGCCATTATCACAATGGGCCATTGAATGCTTAACCCAACAATTTCTGAAGAGTGTTGGTGCTTACTGGAAAAGAGATGAAAATCAATTTTTCAACATGAAAGAAAGAGTATTAAGAGTACAACAAATGTCTTTTGTGGTCAAATTGATCACCAAAGGCCTTCTTACTGGGAAAATTGATCCCACTGAACATGTTGAAGTTAAAGGAAAAAAACAGCCTCAAGAAGTTGGTGATGATGATGATGATATTGACTTGCAAGCATCCCCCACAATATTCCTTTTCTCAGATCTTGTCGAAGCTTTAGAAGAATCAAAAGTGATTATGAAAGGGGAATATCATTTAGTTGCTCCATACAAACCTCGATGGATCCCTATTCCAGATATTGCATTTTGGAATGTTAACAAAAAAGGTCTGCTTATGATGCTAACAACGATAAAAAGTGCTGTCTATATAGATTTTGAAGTGCCCATTCGTGAACTTCTCATGCCTGCTGTGAAAATGGTGGAACCTGGTGAAAATGCACCAACAGTAGCAGTAGTACAAGAAGAAAACAAGCCCCAGGGTGAGATCAGGTTTCCAATCTTAAATGATGTTGCTGAGACTTCTAACCAACAATCAAACAACTCTTTTGTTGAGCAACCGTGGGTTGGCTTGTGCTCATTTGGGAATGCAGAAGTTGAAGCAGAAGCAAGAACCTATATAGCTAAGTAGAATAACAAGTAATTAAGCAGACTTTGTTTTGTTTTGATATATTGTATTAGGCTTTAGTTTTTAACTTTTGTGTCTTCAAAATGAATAAATGTACAATATGTGTCAAGTATCTAGTTAAGAGTTCGGTGCATTATTTTCTTTAGGGATAACTCTTTCGAAAGAGCATGGTTTCACTTGTAATTTTGAAAATTGTTATTTGGACTTATATGGGCGTCTAAAAATTTATCTCTATAACTCTATTGTTACTGTCTCGCTGCTTTATTAAGGTTGGATTATTGTCACTTGTTATTTGGACTTATTTGGGCGTCTAAAAATTTATCTCTATAACTCGACGATGACAACTACCTCAACAGAAGGGGAACTAACAACCTAAGTATCTTTTTTTTTCAATTGAAGTGGTACCCACAATAGAAGAGAAAGCCTTGACAGTTTTCTTGCTTCTTCTTCGTCTTACCCTTCTTTAAAGACTTTGTAGTAGCTGACGGTGCATGTTTTATTCACGGTTTTGAGCACGTACTCCTTGTCCACCTAAACATGTAACACAAAATGACCTAATGGAAACATATCAATATTCCAAATAGGATTTCCATGATTTTCTTTTTTCTTTTCCAAAACATAAAGTGCAAGAATTTCATAATCTTCAGGCCTATCACAAAGTGAATGTATCAACAAGAGTGTGAACGTGAACCTTAGGGTGCTTGGTGTCACAGAAAACAAATGCAACATATCAGAAAAACTTCAAAAATCAAAAGATACAAATTTCAACTCACGGCCAGAATTGAAAGGCCAACACTTGAAATGGTTAGTGATATCGTACCCTTTCCACCAAAAGCCTTGCTAATTAACGATCGAAGAATAATCAGTCCAAGCTTTATCACTACCTAGGATCGACTAGTAATGGTCATTCTTCTGGGTCTATAGATAATGTGGATATACTCGACCCCAAACGTTATTCCTAAGATGATTGGTGTTACGAATATCTTTAAAGGTCACGATATAACCATCTTTACTAGCTATTAAGTTTATTAAATGCTATAATCCCCCAAAGGTTTGAGTGGCACTGACCGGGAGCAATGCGATAATAGTTTAGAATATCACAGTCTAATGAGATTAAAGGAAACCTCAACCCAACGGTGAGCAAAATGTAAGACCTTCTAATAATGTTTTAAGTTAACATCATCAGGAAAATGGTAAAGAACTCTAAATAGCGCCAGGTTCGGTCTATAGTACTCAAACGTTTCAGGGTGCCATTTGCCTAAGAAATATCAACTATTTTCCACATCGGTAGTCCCAGGAACATCAATCCCCTCGGTATTTTCTACCACAATCCCCTTCTTCTTCTTCTTCTTGTTCTAGTAGCTTATAAGCTATCAAAAACTTGTACAACCGAAAAAGAAACAGCACCTGAATCACAATTTCAGTTAATAATCAAAGTAGGTTTCTTCCAACTTAAAGTTTAAAGTGGAGACAATTAAAGTTCAAGAGTAACACCAAAGCAAATCAATATTGAAGACAACAAAATGCTTGTTCGAAAAAGCAGATATAGGAAAGGAGAGCAAACAATACTAACCTGAGGCTCAAACTGTTAAGAGTATAAGGTTACTTTGATAATTAGTCTAGGATTGGTTTAGGGTTTCAATGATAGAGTCGGTTCAAAGTAATTTATTTATTGTAATTGGTTTTATGGAATATAATAACGTATTATTATTAACTATATGATCTTCTACTTTATCATGGTATCACCCACAAGATCTTGGATCTTCTCCTAGGGTTTATCTTGTATGCAATTCTTTTGATTCCATAACATCAATCTTCTCTATTACCATGGCTGCTGAAAGAGATGATAGTTTTCATTCCATTAGTATGAAGTTGGATGGCAAAATTAACTATGCATATTGGAGCTATGTTATGAAGAATGTTTTAAAAGGAAAGAAGATGTGGGGATATGTTAATGGTGTTTACAAAAAACCTAATGAAAGTTATGCCAAATATGCCGATTTATTGGATCTATGGGATGTTAACAACTCCAAGATTCTCACTTGGATCAACAACTCAGTTGAGCATTCAATTGGTTTTTAATTGGCCAAGTATGTAACTGAAACCGGCACTCGGTTGTTTGACATTAATTTTGTGACATCGTATGTCCATGGTTATCTCGCCTTGAGTTCATTGTTAGGAAAACCTCATTGTACGCGCGTCGTCCCTAGTCCTTCTCTTCGCGTCAAGTTTGTCAAAAGTGAGTTTTTGGGTTTAGGACGTACGTACCTAGTTAGGGCGTACGTACGTCATGTTAGGCAGCAAACATGTTTTGGTCAGGACGTACGTACCTAGTTAGGGCGTTCGTACGTCCAAGCAGGCAGCGAACTTTTACAGTGTGGGGACGTACGAACGTTGTTTCGACGTACGTACGTCCAATGTGGATTTCAGCAATTTCGGCCCATTTTGTGTGTGTTCTAACCCTAAGTATAAATAAGGTTTTTCTACCAAATAACAAATTAGTTCTTTGGCCGTCCAATTGAAGTCTTATTCTTGGAGTTTGTTTAGGTTTTGTTTAAGGTTGTTTTTGGTGATTGAACTCTTCTTCTTCCTTCTTCCCCATTCATCTTCTTCTTAATTATTGAATAGTGATTTAGCTTCGAGTCTTCTTGTGTGTTCATCAAGAAGTCGAGTATCCTTGTGTGTTCATCAAGGAACTCTGGTGTAAGCTTGCTTCATAGATTGGCTTCGAGTCTTCTTGTGTGTTCATCAAGAAGTCGAGTGTCTTGTGCGTACATCAAGGTGCTCCGGTGAAGTCAAGGTGTTAGAGATAACCAGGAGTGTCAACTTGCAGTGATTGCAGGTAGTTGATAGGCTTGTAAATCTCTTTTCATCTAGTGGATTTATTTGTTGTCGTGAGGACAACCGTGGACGTTTTCCATATTGGGTTTTACCACGTTAAAAATTCTTGTGTGTTCTTTATTTGTTTACTGCTTTATTGTTTGCCTTATTATTGTTATATTGCACATATATTGGGTTCTCAATTGGTATCAGTCGCAGGACGCTTGTTAAGGAGCGTAAAGGCTCACGCGTAGATCCTTAGTGCAATTTTAATGGATTCTGATAAATTTGGAACACTAATTTGTCCTCCTAAATTTGATGGAACTAATTTTCCCTATTGGAAAGTTCGTATGGCTGCGTATTTGCAGGCTATGAGTGAGGATGTGTGGATCGCTGTGGAAGATGGTTGGTCACCACCGAGAGTTACTACAGGTAGTACAGATGAGGTTGTTACAAGTGTAAAGCCACGAAACACATGGAGTGTGGAAGACAAAGTTGCTTCTACTAACAACCAAATAGGGCTTAATGCTATATTTATGGCTTTGGATGCTAGTGAATTTCGGAGAGTTTATGGTTGTATAACATCCAAAGAGGCTTGGGATAGGTTGGTAAGAACTCATGAGGGTGACATTGCTGTCAAAGAGAGTAAGCTTGAACTTCTTATTACTCAATTTGAAACTATGAAAATGGATAATAATGAATCTTTTGATGAATTCTTTATTCGTTTGCAGGATATTATCAACACTAGTGCATCTTTAGGTTTAGTGTACACCGATACTCAAATAGTACGTAAAGTTCTTCGGTCTTTGCCATCTAGATTCCGTTCTAGGAAAGATGTCATTCAAGAAAGCAATGACTTAAAGACCATGTCCATAGAGACCTTAGCAGGAAAATTGAGAACTTATGAACTTGAGGTTCAACTTGAACAACCTCAAAATAAATCCTTTGCTTTTAAAGCTGGAACTTTTGAGGATGTACAAGATGAAAAAATTAATCATGATAAGTCTCTTGACACTAAGCAACATCTAAGTATCATTTATCGTTATCTTAAACATATTTTTAAGACTATGAAATATAATGGTTTGACTAACCATGGTTTTGACGAGTGTAAGCTTCCCAAGAAATTTGGTGCACAAGGGATAGAACAACAAAAAATCAAGTTATCTACCACTTGGGAGGAAGATGAAAGCGATGATGATGATGATGATGATGTAGCGGAAGACCATGCTACACATTGTGTTGCCTATGGAGCATCTTTGAATGAGAATGTGGATTGTCAGGTAACCGATATTGTCGATCATGAATTCGATGATTCTATTTTGGTAAGTCCTGGTGAGTTAAGGGAATTACATATGTCATCTGTTAAACAATGTCAATCCTTGCGTAAGACTAATCAGATTTTAAATGATATGGTTGAGTCTCTTGTAAAAGAGAAATATGTACTTGCAGGTGATATGAATGCCTTATCTGAGGAGTTTTCCCAAGAAAAGCTAGATTTCCAATCTAGAATTATTTCTTTGGAAATATCCAATCGTGAGATAGAAGATAAGTATCGTTCTTTGTTGTTGGAGCATGAAGCTGTGAAAAAAGATTTATTTGCTTCTACTAAGCGATTGCAAGGGTTTGAGAAAGCTTCAGTTGATCTAGACACCCTTATTAAAAGTGGAAAGTTTTCTTCAGATAAGACTGGTTTAGGATATGACTATGTTGGAGCTTCCTCCAGTTGTGTCCCTCCTACTACTTCTTTTGTGAGGCCATCATTGCCTCCTTTGTTACCAAATCCTCATATTCCTACTCCGCCTCCACCTATCAAGGCTTTTGAATCTAAGCCAAATGTGATGACCAAGAACAAGACAAGTCCTACACATAGACATTTTAAGTGTTTTACTTGTGGTCGGTTAGGTCATACTTCAGCTTTCTGTTGGGATAAAAATTCCATGGTTCCATATTCTTCTTCTTATGGTAATAATTATTGGAACTCACATTGTTCTTTTCCTGTACAGGCTCATCATTCCTCTTGGCCTCCTTTTATGCGAAGAAGTGGCCCTAAAAAACCACAACACTTCAACAATAGAAAGAGGGTTGTGCAAAAGGTCATCAAACCACCCCACATATGGGATAGAAGCATCGATGTTGCCAAATGTAGTCTAGAGAATGAGAGGTTAAGGATTGGAAAGTCTACTATCAGAGATAATATTCAAAAATCCTCCATATCCGGGTCCAACTTGCAGAATATCTCTCAAGTATGGGTACGAAAGGATGACTTGAACGTTCTTTTTTGACTTCTTAAAGTCAGATTGAATATCATCTTCGTATTTTTATTTTTATTTTTATTTTATTTATTTTTTTTTTTGTTTGTTTTCTAGCCTTGTGTTATTTTAATTGCATATTTTTATAACCATATAGGCTATTTGTTTGGTGTGTTTTGTCTTTTTGTTTATGCATGCTTTGTTTCTTTGGGTTGAATATCATAAAAAAAAAAAAAAAAAAAATAGTTTACTTTGTTATGGGTGTTTGGGATACACATACTTTGTATATGCATGTGGTTAGATTGGTCTATTACTTTCAATCATTCTTGTATGCTTAATATTCATGGATATAACTATTTTATTACACTTAGCATACGCTTGTGCTTTCATGTTTAGATTTTAGACTAACATTTATCTAGTTGTGTCTCATGCATATATCCTTGCTTGTTTACACTATGCACAACTAGGTGACACTTTGAGAGTTTGTTTGCATATCTTTTTCCATCCTTTGAACATGATGAACTTCTAGGATAATCATTAGTTGGAAATATACGTATGCATGCCTTCTTATGTTATCTTGATTATTAGTATGAAGGCGGTGTGGTAGTGGTCAACAATTCACAAAATCCCCAGCCTTTTGATCTTCTTGAGAAAGAAATCATTTGGTATACATACCCGTTGGGACCGTGAGGGTCATGCAATGACGGATGCACTCAAGAGATGTTAGTTCTTGTGTTGCACGTTACCATGATGTTGCACTACTTTGAAAAGGGGAAGTAATTTGAAAAGATGTAGGCTACACCCTACCACATGTTGCAAAAGATGAAGGTAAAAATCCCTTTCACATGTTAATTTATGCACAATAAAAAAAAAACAGGTTATAAGTGCATTTCCCCGTGTCTGTTTAGGCGTTTGTGAAGTGAAATCCTTCTATTGGTGAATAGTAGTTGTTTTGAGTGTTCTTATGGTTTGTGAGTGAGGTGTGGAAATGACTCTCTTTGTGTCTTCTTTAGCTTTCCCACACACCAAGGATATTTGTATGATGCATTTCTAGTAGATGTTTGGTTTCATATCTTAATCTTTGATTGGTGCGTACTTTGTTTAATGAAACCAAGTTTATTCATCTTTACTAAGTATCTTGTTTTAATTGAGCTTGCATATACTCTCTTCTACCCTTGTATGCATGGTTCTTTGTGTGTTTCAAATATCCTTATTTGGTTTGTTTGTTCTAGGGGCATCTTTCTCATATGCATTGCATTTAGGTGGAGCTTTTGTTTAGGGGGAGAATTCTTTGTATTGACATCGTGTTAACAAGTGTTTATTTTATGGCTTCCGTTGCATATCCTTTTTGTTGTTAACATGATTGTTCTTTTTCTTTTCTTCTTTAATCTTATTTGTTATGGTTTGGTATTTTTCTTTTCTCTTTCTTTTGTTCCCTTACTTCATTTGTGACAAAAAGGGGGAGATTTATGACTCTAATACTAACACCTTCTTCTTCTTCTTTGTTAGTGTATTTTTGGGTCATGTTTCAGGTATGCTACACGTATGGGGGAATGAACGTGTTGATGTTTAGAGGTTGTACAGTTTTGGATCATGTTTCAAGTATACTACATGTACGGGGGAGTGAACATGTATGGGTGAGTGAAAGTGATGATGATCACAAAGTGCATATACAGTTTTGGGTAAGCTCGAGTATTAAACCTTGGAGCTCATGAAGTATGGGGGAGTTGTTCGGGAACTTCCGTTGGCTCTTTGATTGTTGTTGCTTCCGTTCGGTGTCTGATGGTTAAAGTGTCTTACTCAAGCTGGATATCAAGAATTGGTGACTCGGTATGTGTTCTACCTTGAGTGTTTTTGTAGGCATGTTTTATAAATGCCATGGTTTGGGTTTGTAAGCAAGTTTTATAAGTGCTATTAGAGTCATAGGTTTTTGTCACAAAATCAATGTCAAAGGGGGAGATTGAAACCGGCACTCGGTTGTTTGACATTAATTTTGTGACATTGGATGTCCATGGTTATCTCGCCTTGAGTTCATTGTTAGGAAAACCTCGTTGTACGCGCGTCGTCCCTAGTCCTTCTCTTCGCCTCAAGTTTGTCAAAAGTGAGTTTTTGGGTTTAAGACGTACGTACCTAGTTAGGGCGTACGTACGTCATGTTAGGCAGCAAACATGTTTTGGTCAGGACGTACGTACCTAGTTAGGGCGTTCGTACGTCCAAGCAGGCAGCGAACTTTTACAGTGTGGGGACGTACGAACGTTGTTTCGACGTACGTACGTCCAATGTGTATTTCAGCAATTCCGGCCCATTTTGTGTGTGTTCTAACCCTAAGTATAAATAAGGTTTCTCTACCAAAGAACAAATTAGTTCTTTGGCCGTCCAATTGAAGTCTTATTCTTGGAGTTTGTTTAGGTTTTGTTTAAGGTTGTTTTTGGTGATTGAACTCTTCTTCTTCCTTCTTCCCCAATCATCTTCTTCTTAATTATTGAATAGTGATTTAGCTTCGAGTCTTCTTGTGTGTTCATCAAGAAGTCGAGTATCCTTGTGTGTTCATCAAGGAACTCTGGTGTAAGCTTGCTTCATAGATCAGCTTCGAGTCTTCTTGTGTGTTCATCAAGAAGTCGAGTGTCTTGTGCGTACATCAAGGTGCTCCGGTGAAGTCAAGGTGTTAGAGATAACCAGGAGTGTCAACTTGCAGTGATTGCAGGTAGTTGATAGGTTTGTAAATCTCTTTTCATCTAGTGGATGTATTTGTTGTCGTGAGGACAACCGTGGACGTTTCCCATATTGGGTTTTACCACGTTAAAAATTCTTGTGTGTTCTTTATTTGTTTACTGCTTTATTGTTTGCCTTATTATTGTTATATTCCACATATATTGGGTTCTCAGTAACAACAAAAGAGGTTGGGATCACTTAGCGAGATTGTTCACTGAATCCAATTTTGCGAAACAGTATCAAGTTGAAGTAGATCTATGTGTTATCAAACGAGGTGATCAAAGTATTCATGAGTTCTTTGCTACTATGACTAATCTTTGGGATGAGTTGACTTTAATGGAGTCTACTATAAGCTTAAAGCATTTGCACCTTATGTTGCCTACTGAGGAACAAACTTTGCATGGTTTAGTTTTTAATGGCGTTTCGTGATGATTTGTAGAATTTGCGTGGTTCTATATTTCATCGCAATCCTCTTCCTTCGGTTCATGCAGTTGTCAACGAGTTACTAGCTGAAGAAATGCGCCTTCATTCTCGTCCAGATAATCATATTGTCCCTAGTCAAAGTGTTTTAGCTGTTTCACGTAAGTTTTCTTCTATTGCGTCAGGTTCACAACATCGAGTTGGTTTTGATGAATGCACTCACTGCAAAGAAAATGGTCACTAGAGGAAAATTTTTCCTCATTTGGTGAATAGTGGAAAGCCAAAATATGATTCATCTGGATCTGGGGAGTCAGCTGTTCTCACCGTCTCTGATATTGCAGAGCAATTATTTAAGCTTCTGACAACAAATGGGCCTACTGCTTTTGCTGGTTTAGCTACACAAGCTCCTTCAGTACCATTTACTGAAGAAGCCGATTGGGATATGGTATAATAATGATTTTTCGTTTGTTTTGTTTGGGAATCAATTGGAGCTTGACGATCTCGCTTCATCCTGATAGTGTCGGCTCGACCCAAGATTACATGAACTATATGGGTTCATGAACAAGAAGGATGTCCTACATTTTTAGGACATGGTTTTGAATGAACTACTCTAGTCTAGTGGTACTGTTTTTTTTTTTTTTTTTGGCGGGGATGTTTTATATATAGAAAATGTATTCAATGTCAATTATACATGATATAGTTTCTTATATTGCTTGTCAAGTCCTGTATAATTCACAATGAAGTGGTCCATTACTTCATATCCTACGTAGTTCCCCGTTTAAATCAATAAAGACTGATTACCAAAAAAAAAAAATAAAAAAAAAAATAAAAATCAATAGACAATTTTTCTCTGTATGATTCATTGTTATTCTCCCAACGCTAACTATTCCAATTCTTTCTTGTTACCTAGCCTCCCAAGGAAAATCCTGAATCGTTTCCAAATTGACAGGTTAGTGTCAGCTTATCCATTCGGTTATGCACTCTTCGAATAAGAATTCATTTTTTGAAAGAGTAAACTATCTTGACTTTCGTGTTTTGGTAGGTCGTCGAGATCCTTCCGATGACCTGACCTAGGTGGTGTTGAAGGGATAGATATATGATCAAATTGAGTGGCGTAATAAGACCCATAATAGCAACTGAACCGTGGAAATAGGCTTCCTAATTTGGGAGAGACTGAAATAGGTCATGGCAATGTACTGGAAGTAAAAACTTACCCCAAAAGGCTTAGAGTTTTGGGGTTTCAGACACACAACCCAATTTCATTCACATAATTATTTTATCATGTTACCTAGGGCCCTAGGGGCTAGCTGACTTGATCGTTGGAGAGGCTTTGGCCAACAGCATTTTGATTCCATCCAAGGTTGACTAGGTATGTACTCTATTGATTTTATCATATCTGTTCTTAAATTGTAAATACTAATTTACAATTGTGCAAAAAAAGCTCCGCCACATTCGTTAAATCAAGTACAGTATGTCAAAAAGGAAAGCATGCATGACAAATATTCCTGCAAAGCCTTTGAAACCCTAAAATTTGTCGTTTAATAAGATAAAATTCAAATGCCGTTATGCCATAATAATCAAAATCAATAATAAAACGAAAAAAAAAAAAAAGATGATTATACGTCTGACAGATAAACGACAAAATAGTAAGTTAAATTTCCAATTAATTTTGTACCCTAATAGTTCAAATGTCGCTATGCTTCTAACAGTTAGTATCAACGTTAAACAATTTTTAACCGTTGACAAGTAGACGATAAATTATTAACTTATATTTCCAACCTAGTTCTTTAATGAAATATGGCTAAAGAAAAATATGGTTACAAGGCGGCTAGTGGTCTTTTTATTTTATGTTTGAATTCAAAATGATTACCAAAACAATTTGGAATGAAATTAGGGGTATTTAGGGTTTAGTCACTATAAGTAATTAGGGAAATAACACTTAAGTTCAATTAATTAGGTTTTGATCACTAGGTTTGACCGAAATTGCAAAAAACCTTATTCAACCAGAATATTTTCTCAAATGGCTAGAATACCCCTGTGAAAGTCATGTGTGATGCACATGATAACTTAAAATGAAAACAAAACATAATGTGTCTAGAGCTAGTCGTATCATTCAGGAAAGTGGATCATCTCTTGGGCTCGTGCTTAATGTGTCTAAGACAGAGTTGTTATGGCCTTCTGTTGATCCTAACTGCTCTTATCCAGATATCTTTCCGGTTGGTATATCATGTCCTCAACGAGGGGTTAAGTTGCTTGGAGGGGCTGTAAGTATTGATGCATCCTTTATTGTGGGTAATGCTCGTCAACGAGTGGATAAGACATTTCAGCTTATGGATTTATTACCACAACTAAAGGATCCGCAATGTGAGTTGGCACTTTTACGTTCTTCTATGGGATTATCTAAACTCGCCGTTGCTCTTCGTACTTGCCCTCCTGATTATGTTCAGGAAACAGCCGAATGGTTTGACCACAAGCTTCGTGCAGCCCTTCAGAATATTTTGGTTTCTGATGGACCTGGTTTTGGCGATTTACAGTGGCGTATGGCAACCCTCCCATTACGTATCGGTGGAATTGGTATCTATTGTGCTACTGATGTTATGAAGTTTGCTTTTGTAGCTTCACGTACGCAAACTAAGGATCTCCAAGACCACATTCTTCGAGGTTGTGAGACTGCACCTATGGGTAATATTTTCGATACTGCCATTGCTAGTTTACATATTTCTATACCTGATTTTGATCTCAGTAATCTTGCTCTAACTGCTACCGTCCCCTTCAGACCCCAACATGTCTTGGTGCAAACATACTACAACAAGATTAGTTCTGGTCTTGAGAGGGAATTTGAGTTGTCAGCTAGACAGAAGGCCGTGATTGGATTTGTGCAGTCAGAACATGCCAAAGATTTTCACCTTGCTATCCCGATGGAAGGGCTTGGACAAGGCATGACGCCTGTAGAATATCGTGCCATTCTTCGTTATCGATTGATGATCTCTTTATATTCATGTGGTGAGCTTTGTCCAGTGTGCAAGAAGAGCAGACTTGATGCTTTCGGGGACCATGCAACCCATTGTAAGCATTATCCCGGCTTCAAGTACAGACATGACCACGTTAGAGATATCTTGTGTGATATGTTCTGGCGGGCAGGAGTACAACTGCTCTGAAGGTAAACATATGTGTGTTGATGTTACAGGGGCATCTCCGATGGTTGGGCTGTGTGCTGGGATTTTTGAGGTGGGGCTAGCAGCTAACAATGCAGCAGCAACAAAAGTGGACAAACATGACGGAGCTTGTAGGGCTAACCAACATAGTTTCATCCCTACTTTTTAATAACAATGTGTCTTTACAGTGAGAACTACGACAATGTGTCTCGTGCTACTCACATGTTTTTTATCTGAGGGTATTTTGGCTAGTTTATAATGTTGTGTGGTTCAACAACCGGTTCGTGATCAAAACCTAATTAATCAAACTTAAATGTTATTTCCCTAATTAGTATATACATATAGTGACTAAAACCTAAATACGCCATGAAATTACGAGAAAAAATAAAATTTGAGTATTTTTTTTAAATTTTATTTTTCTTTTGTAATTTTATCTATAAACTATAAAATAAAATACAAAATTTTTTTTCTCAAAGGAAATTAAATTTTGTTAGAGAGAAAAAAAGATTACAAGTGATTATCAGGGATTATCCCAAAACAGTTAAAATTGAAAAGTAACAAAAGGCCATTTCATGGTTTTCAAGAAGATGGGCCATTCATTTCATGGTTTTCAAGAATCTACTAGCTAGTGCCTAGTGCAAGGCTTGCATCCAATTTTGTACTACTATCAGCACTTAAATTGCATTCCCTCAAGTACAAGTACTAGATATGGAAAACCAGTCAAATTTGTGTTTAAGTCTCTCCCATTTTCTTCTTGCACACCCCCAAAGGGTGCTATTGCAATTGGCTAACCCCCCCCTGTCTGATGTTATGAAGGCCAATGTTGATGGATTGTCACATGAAAATCCAGGTAAGGCAGGTTGGTTTTTTTTTCCAGAGATATATATAGTAATGTTTTAACTCATAGAGTCTATGTGGGAGGCTTGGATGCAGCCACAAATGTTTGCGCAGTCCAGGCTTACCAATAAGATAAACTTCATTGGTGTAAAATAAAAGAGCCGGCTATTGCCAAGGCAGTATTTGCTATTGCAAAGATGTATTTTTCTGTTAGACTTATTTACCCTCAAATATATTATTATATTATTTTAGCTAGTTTTTTTTTTTCAACAAAGATTATTTTATTGATAAGCTCAAAAAATTACACAAAAGTAGAGGACAAACACGCTACAAACTGTGTTGCAAGTCCTTTTTGAATAGCAACCCCGATTCTCCTAAATACATATTCGTTCGAACCCGCAGTCATCACGTTGCTATCCATTATCTTCCGCACTCTCCTAAGGAGCTCAACTGCTTCTGAGTCTAACAATCCAAATGTGTCAAATGCAAAGGGGATAAAACTATGTTGGTTAGCCTTACAAGCTCTATCATGTTTTTCCACTTTTGTTGTTGCTGCATTGTTAGCTTCTAGCCCCACCTCGAAAATCCCAGCCCGACCATCGGAGATGCCCCTGTAACATCAACACACGCATGTTTGTCTTCAGACCAGTTGTAGACCTGAATATCAGTGAGAAAGTTAACAGGAGCCTCTTTCTTAACCTGTACTCTAGCTCGCCAGAATACATCACACAAGATATCTCTAACGTGGTCATGTATGTACTTGAAGCCCGGGAAATGCTTACAATGAGCTGCATGGTCCCCGAAAGCGTCTAATCTGCTCTTCTTGCGCACCGGACAAAGCTCGCCATCTATATATAGATGGATCATCAACCGATAATGAAGAATGGCACGGTATTCGACATGCGTTGTCCAAGCCCTTCTTTCGGGATATCAAGGAGGAAATCTTTGGCATTTTCAGACTGCACACATCCAATCACGGCCTTCTGTCTAGCTGACAACTCAAATTCCCTCTCAAGACCAGAACTCATCTTGTTGTAGTATGTTTCCGCCAAGACATGTTGGGGTCTGAAGGGGACGGTAACAGTTGGAATAAGATTACTAAGATCAAAATCAGGCAAAGAAAGATGTAAACTAGCAATGGCAATATAAAAAATATTACCAAAAGGTACAGTCTCACAACCTCGAAGAATGTGGTTTTGAAGATCCTTGGTTTGCGTACGTGAAGCTACGAAAGCAAACTTCATAACATCAGTGGCACAATAGATACCAAGTTCACCCAGGCGTAATGGAAGGGTTGCCATACGCCACAATATTCCTTTTCTAAGATCTTGTCGAAGCTTTAGAAGAATCAAAAGTGATCATGAAAGGGTAATATCATTTAATTGCTCCATACAAACCTCGATGGATCCCTATTCCAGATATTACATTTTGGAATGTTAACAAAAAAGGTCTGCTTATGATGCTAAGAGCATCTCTAATGGGTCTGCCATATTTAGCCTACACATGGGACGATGTAGCCTCCACGTCGGTGCCACCTCCTTTTCTATCGCTTTTTTTAGCAGGTCTTCCATACCTATATCAGGGGTATCCCTAACGCGTTTCCTATTTTTTTTGCCAAATTTTTATCTTCCACTCTGGTTGCACCAGCGTGGAAATGTTTTTCTGTTCCACGCTGGTCCAACCAACGTGGAAGACTTGGGGGCAGTAGCTGGGCTGGGCTTGGAATTAAAAAAAATGTTCCACGCCGGTTTGACCTGCGTGGAATAAAAAAAAAAAAAAAAAAAAAAATGTTGATTTGGTAATTAAACATTAAACATGTTAATCATCTCTAATTAATCATAATTTTAATTAATTAAAAAAAAAAAAAAAGGTTCCACGCCGGTTTGACCTGCGTGGAATAAAAAAAAAAAAAAAAAAAAAAATGTTGATTTGGTAATTAAACATTAAACATGTTAATCATCTCTAATTAATCATAATTTTAATTAATTAAAAAAAAAAAAAAAGGTTCCACGCCGGTTTGACCTGCGTGGAATAAAAAAAAAAAAAAAAAAAATTTTGTACGCTGGTTGAACCAGCGTGGAATTAAAATAATAATAAAAAAAAAATTTTATTTTAGCAACTCCTATAATTCTATCTTTGGTTCGATTTTGGACGAAGTTTTAGCAGACCGGCCCACCACATCCTACGTGGATAGCCGGCTGCTAAAATTATAGACGACGCGTTAGGGAATGCTTTTTTTCGGTATTCCTATAATTTGGATTTTAGCAGACCCATTAGAGATGCTCTAACAACGATAAAAAGTGTTGTCAATATAGATTTTGAAGTGACCATTCGTGCACTTCTCATCCCTGCTGTGAAAATGGTGGAACCTGGTAAAAATGCACCAACAATAGCAGCAACAGAAGAAGAAAACAAGCCCCAGCGTGAGATCAGGTTTCCAATCTTAAATGATGTTGCCAAGACTCTTCATATTGAGGATTGTTAAAACACTCTTAAATGATGTTGCTAAGACTCTTCACAATTCGAGTTTGAAGAACCTTGTCTTCATATTGAGGATTGTTAAAACACTCTTGACAAGCACAAGGTTCGGCACAGTATTTTCCAGCGGCAAAATACTCACAATTCAACCATAACAGAAAACAAAACCCCTTTTCTAAATGGAAGTAAATTGGGAGAAAAAAATCATACCTTTTTGTTTTTGTTTTTCGTGAGAGAGAGAGAGCAATAGCTAGAGAGAGAGGGAAATAGCAAGAGAGAGATGACAATCTGTTTGAGTTGGAGGGAGAAGAGAAGAAAAGGAAAAGATAAAATGAAACGATTTTTTTTTTTTTCAAATAAAGGGGAATAGTCGGACAGACAAAAAAAAAAATAGAAATAGAGTGGGGAACAGACATGAGTTTCAGTCCCACTCGACACATAAAGAACCTTCTAACGTCAGTCGATAATGTACATTACGTATGTGTCAAGTATCCAGTTAAGAGTCGTGGATAATTTGGTTAGGTATAGCTTTTTGTTAATAGAGCACGTTGAAAACTAAAGTTTGGTTTTCAACACTACTCAATGTTGAATCTCACACCTATATATCTCACGGCTACAAGGCAGCAATATATAAAACCTCGTGGTTATACAAGGTTTCTCATGGAATTCAATTCTATATTACAAAGTAAATCACACCTATATATCTCACGGCTACGTGGCAGCAATATATAAGACCGATTTTTGGCGAATATTCGTTTTGTAAAAAGACGGATTAAACCAAGGATATCCGTTCACCTGTGTCGAATATTTGTGGTTTGACTTTGACTTTTATAATTTTTTTTTTTTCTTTTTTTTTTTTTTTTTTTTTTTTTATAAAAAGATTAAATTTTATTGATAAGCTCAACGAATTACACAAAAGTAGAGGACAAACGCGCTACAAACTGCGCGGCAAGTCCTTTCTGGATAGCAAACCCGATTCTCCTAAATACATATTCGTTCGAACCTGCAGTCATCACGTTGCTATCCATTATCTTCTGCACTCTCCTGAGGAGCTCAACTGCTTCTGAGCCTAGCAATCCAAATGTGTCAAATGCAAAAGGGATGAAACTATGTTGGTTAGCCCTACAAGCTCCGTCATGTTTCTCCACTTTTGCCGCTGCTGCATTGCTAGCTGCTAGCCCCACCTCAAAAATCCCAGCACTCAGCCCAACCATCGGAGACGCCCAACCATCTTTTTTTAGATGTATGTTGTGATATCATTTAGCTAACACGTGGTGACTTCTACTACTAAAATTTCAACACATATCTATTATATTCTATTAAAACAGAAAATACCCCTAAGAAAATATCTCTTTAATTAGGCTATCAATTAGATTGAAATTGATAGCCTAATTGAAGAGAATGTTGATTAAGTTTGGATATATTTATAATTACGTAAAAGTGGATCATCATCACAGATATAATTAAGCCCAGTTAGACCAAATCATGGACATAATTAAGCCCAATAAAAAATTAAAAGTATACCCAATCCCAAGTATAATCAAGTCTAGCTCGTATCCAGTTGGACCAAATCACAAGCATAATTAAGCCTAGTAAAAAAAAAATTAAAAGTATACCCAATCCAAGTAGAATAAAATACAGTATAACCTCGATAAATTAATAGTCTTGGGACTAGAAAAAATTATTAATTAAACGAGATATTAATTCATCGATTAATTAATAAACTATTAGTTTACATAAACAATATATTTTCATGTATATCTTTTTTTTTTTTTTTGGGGGGGGGGGGGGGGCTAACATGATGAAGCTGGACAATCATTTTATTCTAGAACTCGTTCCACTAAAAGAAGCACTAAATCGATAATGATATTGGAATAATTTCTTCTTGCAATACAAAATACAACACCAGATTAACTAAATCAATTTTGAGAATAAAAAGCAACAATTGACTTTTATTATAAAAAAATAAAAAATATATTTATATATCAAAAAAATATTAATTTATATATTAGTTGGGTCTTCAAGGATCTAAAATGTATTATCTAATAAATTTAGCGAAATATTAATTTATCAACCAATGCCCAAGTTGAGACTAACCAAAATTATTATTTAAAGGAGATAATTAATTTATCGAGTATTATCTTATCGAGGTTTTACTGTATCTCTTCAATTACGTTGAAATTGATAACCTACTTGAAGAGAAATTCATTCGATTTTTGGTATTTTTGTTAACTACACAAAATAAATAAAAATGGGTCAATATGTAATTTTACATCTTAAATACAACCACTTTCATAAATAACCCTAACTTGAATTCTTTATACGCAGTAAACCAATTTATCACCACTAGATCTAATACCAGTAATTGACTACCATTGATAAAATGCCCTAACTCGAATTTCTTTCAATTCAATAATTTTAATTTCAATAAGTTTACCAGTAATTTTTTTTGAATAAGTAGCTAAATAATTGTCTGGTGGAAGTAGTGGTTTACAAGTATCTCCAATATTTACATTGAAATCACCAGATGATTTACTACGTTTGTACAACTTCTCCATCTTTCTCTTCACTCAAAGTCTATGATATGTCTGCTTATATGTTTATATTTGATCCATGTATATTTGATGTTTGCTGAAGATATCTCGACGACACAGAAATCAAAACTCACCAGTATTCTAAATCAAATGGGCAGGTATGCAAGTTTATTAATAAGATCATTAATAATATTAATATGATATTATTGTGGACACACATCAAACATGTTTGTTATGGGCTTATGGTCATTTTCAAGTACATTCTCAACTTGGCAAAAAGTATATTTTGCAGGATATGGAAAACCAGTAATTTAATTCATTTCCTTGCACTTAGTAGACATTGACAAAAAGTAAATGAAAATAGAAAATATACTCCAATAAAGATGATGATATAATCTTCAATACATTTCAATGGTGGAGATATGAAAGGGGACCCAAGTAGCAGTAAGACCTAGTTACTGTACTTTCATGAAATTTGAGTTTCCCTTAATTTGTGATCTAATGTATGTAAATGTGTTGTAGACGAGACTATATCAAAAAAGGGTCGCAAGATTCACATAAACATGGATCGTATGGTTGCCTTCCGGAAAGGCTTAACTACATGGGCCTAAGATGATCTCTCCGTAACATTACAAGTAAGTCATCTTTATCATCATAATAGTTTGTTAAATATTTCGAATTTTCAGGATGTTAACTATTACAAGCCAATTAAGATACGCTCGACTGCTAATGGACTACTGTGAAAAGATTGTTTCCCAAAGTGATGAAACCTCAACAACCAAGTCAGGCCAAATTCTAATTGAGACTTTGAGAATTGAGAGTGCTGCAAAATTCCACTCTCCTGATATCTTCAACTGCTTTGGGTTTAATTTCCATGTATATATAATAATCATTCAATTTCAATACTCAGAGATTTATAATAATTCTAAATGAAATCATACCAGATCAAAGACTTTTGAAACGGGCTAAACAAAATATTACAAGTTACAAAACCAAAAACAACATAACCCCCCACCCCCCCCCCCCAAAAAAAAAAAAAAAAACTCTAAAACAATCAGATCTGAAAATCCAATATGTGCAATATGATAATAGTAAAACAAATAATAAAGCAATAAAGAAGTAAAGAACACGCGATATTTTTAATGTGGTAAAACCCAATATGGGAAACGTCCACGGTTGTCCTCGCGACAATAAATAAATCAATTAGATGAAAAGAGATGTACAAACCAATCAACTACCTGCAATCACTGCGAGTTGACACAATTGGTTATCTCTAACACCATGACTTCACCAGAGTACCTTGATGTACGCACAAAACACTCGACTTCTTGATGAACACACAAGAAGACTCGAAGCCGAACTATGAAGCAAGCTTACACCAGAGTTCCTTGATGAACACACAAGGATACTCGACTTCTTGATGAACACACAAGAAGACTCGAAGCTGATCTCAATATTCAATAAGGAAGAAGAAGATGAATGGGGAAGAAGAGAATGAGTTCAATCACCTAAACAAACCTAAACAAACTCAAGAAGAAGACTTCAATTAGACGGCAAAAGAACTATTTTGTTCTATGGTTGAAAAACCTATTTATACTTAGAGTTTTGGGAAAGAGAGAAAATGGGCCAAAAACAAAAATCCATACGACGACGTACGTACGCCCTAACTAGGTACGTACGTCCTTGAACGAATAAGTGATCTGTTGAACAGGAGGTACGTACGTCCTAACCAAAAATAAAAGATCTGCCCAACCCTACGTACGTACGTCCTAACTAGGTACATACGTCCTAGAATAAACAACAAACTGACAGACTTTGAATAAGAGTAAGAAGACACGGGACGACGCTCACACTTCAAGGTACTTCCTAATAATGACGTCAAGGCGAGATAACCTCAGACACTCCCAACCTAGTCACAAAATGATGTCAAACAACCGAATGTCGGTTTCAAGATCTGCCCGTGTATTGCACGGGCCTAAGGACTAGTAGTATAATATAATTGAAAAATCTAGATTTTCAAGGAATCCCTATACACTGAAGATTTTCTTCTCCTTTCTCTTTTCGAGTTTCTTCTATATCTGCTAGAAGGAAATTCTCTTCATTCTTAATCAAAACTTAAGAAAAAAAGTATCTCCTCTCTGACTCTCTCTGAGTTGTTCTTTAATCCCTCTTCTTAATTAAACAACCTTTTTAAGAAAAAAAATAAAAAATTTAAATCATCTGTTTTCTCTAAACTGTGTTAAATATATGGAAAATTTCAATCAATTTAACCAATTATGGGGTGCGTTTTACAAATCGACGAAGTTCTAAGAAGATATTCTCCAAAATACTACAGATATACAAGATCTAGGTTTTTGAAGATTTACCAATTTAGAAAACACTGTTTCTTTTTAGGAAAGAACCGGAGATTCGAGTCAATTTTCAAAATTTGCTTCGATTTTTACGGATATTCGAAAATTTCGGCCAGAATGGTGGGGTTTGTGATTCGATCATAATCCGTGATTCGTACCGATCCGAATTCCCAAAAAACGGATAATTTCGTCGGATATTCACGATTTTTTCAACTATGCTCAGTAGTATACTTGTATTAATTTGGAGTTCTACAGACCCCCTCCCTCCACTTAGGAAAATTCCTGCCACCCACTACTTGCCATTATATGTTCTATAATTATGATTAATTGATCGAAACCATTAAACAGGAAATTTAGACATTGGTGTTTGCTAAAGGGAAAACTTATCTGTCTATTCATGATTAGCCTCAGTAAATATAACTCTAATTCAACATCCATCGACTTGTAGTGATGTAGGAAACATTCGAGTTCGACATGCAGATGCTACAAGCAGAGAAGTAACACAAAGAAATGCAATTTCATTGTGAGAAGAAAATGGATAATCGGCAAAGTCATTTGTGAGAAGAAATGCAGTTTGGTTAGTTAGACGACAATATGAAACACAGTTCATGCATGCTCCCTACTAGAGGAAACTTAAAGCAACCAATGCAGTACAAGTTGTAAGTACCATGGCAGGTGGTGTGTACAGGATGTGAGGCATGCCAGGGGAAGAAGAACCAAGAACTACCTGATAATAGCTTGGAACATTCTGGAGTGTCACGGATAAAACACGTGATGCCTGGCTGTCAAGCATTTACCCCATAGCATGTGGTGGAGAATGAAACACGTAGGAGATGGGAGAACCATAGGATGCATAGAGAGATCCTACGGTTGAAGGAAAACGGTGATTACCGCTATATAAGAAAAACGTTAGGGTTCACATAAGGTAACAGTTCATTCTGGATAAAACCTATTTCTAAACCTAGCCACTTTACTGACTTGATCGTTGGAGCTTTATCCACTGGTCATTGTCCGGTGGTCATTTCAGGTACTAGGAGTGAAGCAGCTAAAGAACACAGCAGACTCAAACCTTTGGATCACAACAAAGCTCGTCAAGAAAAGGGGCTTACATTTGGTGCTAGAAGAAGGGCTTGAAGATCTAGGGTTTTGAGAAAAAGGTCGAGGGAAACAAACAGAGAACTATGGTGACACAAACTAGATCGTCCACATATCCTGGAGGTGCAGCTGGTGGAGGAGCTCCTCGGGTTGGCCATCCTCAACCGCCCCAGGAAGGAGAAGATGAGACGAGCAGGTTAAGGGAAGAAAACTTAAGGCTGAGGGAGCAACTAGGAAGAATGGAGGAGATGGAACGTCAAAACCTCCAGGAGGGAGAGAATGAGGCGGTCAGAAATGAAAACCTACGGAGACCTATGGAAGGAGCAACACCAGGAGAAGGGGAAGGAAGAACAAGGCATCAGATTCCAGGCCCAAGGTTGAATGAAGAAGAAGGGTCAAGTGAATCAGGAGTAAGAGCTCGTGAAGGGAATCGAAAAGAAGGTGTGAACGATGAAGAGATTCCGGCGGCTGACCCGTACACCAGACTTTTCGATATGATATGCAAGGTCCAAGAGGACATGAAGGCGCAGACCAAAGGAAAAAACGTAGAGGTGACTCAAGACTTGGAGAGATTGGGCAAAAGACCATTAGCTGAAGTGTGCTACCATCATGGGTTCCCAAGTAAGTTTCAACCCCCTAAGTTCAATGAGTATGACGGAACAACTGACCCTGTGCAGCACTTGAACAACTTCAAGCAAAAGATGGCGGCTTGGGAAGGTAGTCAGTATGACGGGATGTGGTGTCGATTATTTCCTAGCAGTCTGAAGGACAACGCTACAGACTGGTATCTCAGTTTATCACCAGGGAGTGTGTCAAGCTTTGCTCAGTTAAGTGAGATGTTTGTGAAACATTATATTCATCAGAAGAGGCAGGCTGCAGATATAGCGTCATTGTTTGATTTGGAACAAGCTCCAGGTGAGTCTCTTAGGAAGTTTGTTACTAACTTCAAAAATGAGATTCTGAGAACAGATGGCGGAGTAGATGAAAGAACAGCGGTGGTAGCATTTCAAAAGGGCATAAACAAGAAATCTCCGGCATACGACTCAATTGTATCATCACGGATGGCGACTCTAAATGAACTTTTCCAGAAGACAGAAAAGTACATCAGACTAGAAGACATAGTATCACGGAGAGCTCCCAAGGTGTTGTCGGCTACCATTAACATAGTGGCGGAAAAAAGAAAGAAAGGAGAAGCTAGCTCACTAAGTGATACACCACAAAGGGATTCCGGCAGTAGGAGAAACAGAGATGGATCGAGAGGTCAGGACAAAAGAGAAAGGAGGGAGGATAGAGATACTTCGCCAAGGAAGCTGACACCACCGAGACCGCTACCGCAACTCACCATGTCGCTTGATCAAATCTTGAAGAGAATAAGAGGAAGGAAGTACTTCCAGGAGCCGTCGGTAAGATGCAGGACGGTTAGGGGAAAGCCTTTCTGTGAGTATCATCAGACTTACAACCACCCTATTGGGGATTGCTAGGAGTTCAAATCCTTGATCTGGAAATGGATTGAGGAGGGCCATTTACGAGAATTTATAGTGGAAAAGAACAGGGAGGAAACCAAAGCAAAAATACAGGTCAGAGGGACCGTTAACATGATCTTAGAAGGAGCTAGAGAGTCCATGAACGAGGTCAGGAGGAAGATACGAAGAGTGATGCAGATAAGAGAAGACCTGCAAACAATAGGAGCCGTACCAGTCATGAGAAACGGCAGGCCAGTGCATCAGAATGACCCGATCGGGTTTTCAGAGGAAGACCTCAAAGGAGTAGTCACGCCACACAATGACCCATTGGTCATTTCCATACTCATTGGAAATTGGAATGTCACCAAAGTGCTAGTAGATTGTGGAAGTGAAGTAGATGTTTTGTTCACTAGGGGCTTGGATCAAATGAAACTAGAAAGAAGCAGCTTGGCGAATTCACCTGGAGACATTTACGGATTCAATGGACGAGCAGTGCAGCCAGTGGGAGAGATAGTTTTACCGGTTACAGCACACACCACAACTATCATGTCAAGGTTTGTGGTCATAGATGCGCCAACAGAGTACAATGCAATCTTGGGGAGAGAGTGGATTCATCCAATGAAGGCAATTCTGTCAAGTTACTACCAGAAAATCCGATTCCCGACTGAAGACGGGCAATATGAGATAAGGAGTAATCAAGCTATGGCCAAGAACTTGAAGATAGCAACAGTCAAAAGCATGAGGCAAGGCACAACAGGTGTTGGGCCGTCATCTGTCACTGCATAGCAACGACAGAAGGAGGATGACGGGTTCTCACGTGAAACTTTAAAGACAGAAGAACAAACGGAACCCGTCAACCTCAATGAAGTAGGGGGTCAACAGATCACCTACATGGGAACAAGCTTGGATCCGAAGGTGAGACATGATCTTTTACAGTTCTTGAAAGTTAATGTAGATGTGTTTACTTGGTCTATGAACAATATGACAGGGATCGATCCAGATATAGCATGTCACAAGTTAAACGTCGATCAAAATTTCAGACCAGTTGCACAGAAGGTGAGAACTATGAAACCTACACTGGCAGAGGCGTTACAAAAGGAGATTGAAAAAATGGAGGTAGCTGGGATAATAAGGGAAGTTCAGTATCCAGAGTGGGTAGCTAACATAGTAGCGGTACCTAAGAAGAATGGAAAGGTTCGGATTTGCATAAACTTCACAAACTTAAACAAAGCATGCCCCAAAGATAGATATGTCATGCCAAGGGTAGATGAGCTCGTGGACAGGACAACAGGCTTTGGATTACTATCGTTCATGGATGGCTATTCCGGTTACAACCAAATCCCACTTTATGGTCCAGATCAAGAGAAAACCGCCTTATATGCTGGTAAAAAAATATTACGTTATACCAAAATGCCATTTGGCTTGAAGAATGCAGGTGCCACTTACCAGAGGCTAGTAGAGATGATGTTCGAAAACCAGCTGAAGAAGACGGTAGAAGTATACATTGACGACATGTTGGTCAAGTCCAAGGAGCCGGATGACCATCTGAAAGACCTGGGAGAAACCTTTCAAACATTGGGTCAATTTAACATGAAGCTTAATCCAGAAAAATGTACATTCAGAGTACAGTCGGGAAAGTTCCTTGGTTACATTGTTACCAAGAGAGGGATAGAGGTTAGTCAGGAGCAGATCAGGGCACTCACAGATATGGCGTCACCAAGGACACAGAAGGAAGTACAGGTACTAGCCGGCCGAATCACGACGTTGGGAAGATTCATATCAAGGTCCACAGATAAATGCAAGCCAATTCTAAAGCTCTTAAAAAAGAATTTATCCTTTACCTGGAACGATGAATGCGAAAAAGCTTTCCAGAAATTGAAAGAATACTTGAGTAGGCCACCAGTTCTATCAAAGCCATCACCAGGGGAGACACTCTATATCTACCTAGTAGTATCCGACATTGCAGTGAGTGTAGTCCTAACTAGAAGAGAGGCTGCAAAGTTGAACCCGGTCTATTTCCTCAGCAAAAAGATGACTTCCCCAGAAACAAGGTACTCAAGAGTTGAGAAGTATGCCCTCGCCTTACTCTTTGCGGCACAAAGGTTAAGACCTTATTTTGAAGCCTATAGTCTCACAGTGGTTACAAACCTCCCACTGAATCAAGTGATTCCTAAGCTCGAGCGTTCTGGAAGAATGGAGAAATGGGCAGTTTCGTTGAGTAAGTATCACATTCAGTATGAACCAAAGAAGGCGGAAAAATCCCGAGGAGCAGCTAGGGACCCTAGAAACTCAGGATACCAGGTGGAAAACCGTGAAGGGATGGAAGGTGTTTACAGATGGATCAGTAAATAAAGGGAGATCGGCAATCGGGATAGTAGTGGTAACGCCAGAAGACACCAAGATTGAGATCGCAGAAAACTTAGCTTTTTCGGCTACCAACAATGAGACAGAGTACGAGGCAGTACTAAAAGGCTTGGAAGTGTTGCTGAAGCTAGAGGCAAAGGAGGTAACGGTTTTCACGAACTCAAAGCTGGTGGTGGAACAGTTCAACGGGGCATATAGAGCTCTAACTGGGAAGATGATGCTGTACTTGGAGGCATTGAAGAAGAGTGTGGCTAAATTTTCAAAGGTAGAGATTGTGCATCTGTTTAGGGGAGAGAATCGACATGCTGATGCCTTGGCTTACCTGGCAACGACAACAGAAGAAAATTCAACTAAAACTATAACGTTCATGTAGAGATCTCAGCCAATGATAGAGGTGGAGGAGGTGACTGTCAACCTCATTCAGAGCATGGGAGCAAGCTGGATGGATCCAATAACAACCTACTTAAAGAATGGTTCTCTTCCAGAAGAAAAAACAGAAGCCAGATCTATTTTGGAACAGTCCAAAAGGTATGCAATGATAGGGGAAGACCTATATAGAAGATCACCGGCTGGGCCGTTATTGAAGTGTGTACACCCATCCCAAAAAGAAGGGATCATGGCGGAATGCCACAACGATAGGGGAACAGTCCAAAAGGTATGCAATGATAGGGGAAGACCTATATAGAAGATCACCGGCTGGGCCGTTATTGAAGTGTGTACACCCATCCCAAAAAGAAGGGATCATGGCGGAATGCCACAACGGAAGTTGCGGGAGTCATTCACCGGGACGAGCCATGGCGCACAGGATAATGATACATGGGCATTACTGGCCAAGCATGTACAAAGATTGCTGCGACTATGCTAAGAAGTGTCACGGTTGTCAAATTCATGGGAGACTGATACATACCCCAGCCGAGAACCTCCATTTCATTAGTAACCCGTGGCCGTTTTCGATGTGGGGGATTGATATTGTAGGAAAACTGGAGAAGTCACAGGGAAGAGAATATCTAATAGTGGCCACAGATTACTTTACAAAATGGATTGAGGCAGAACCGTTACGAAGGATTAAGGAGACAGAAGTCAAAGATTTCATCTGGACCAACATCATCTGCAGATTTGGGTTACCAAGGGCTATAGTGGCGGATAACGGTGCACAATTCCGTGGAGATAAGTTGAAGCAGTTTCTGGCAAGTTATAACATAAAGCAACTCTTCGCAACACCATTTCACCCGCAAGGAAATGGGCAGGCTGAAGCATCAAACAAAGCCATACTGGAGGTATTGAAAAAGAAGCTGGAAGATAGGAAAGAAAGGTGGTATGAAAATCTTTGGGAAGTGCTATGGGCCTACCGGACGACACCAAGAAGGTCAACGGGGGCGACTCCATTCTCTCTCACCTATGGCATGGAAGCCGTGATCCCACAAGAGATGTTGGTGCATACGGCTAGGAGGGTGGTAGTCGACCTTGGAAAGAACAACGAGAGAGAGTTGGTCTTAGCAGAGGAGGTCCGGGAGTGCGCCAAGCTCAGGTTGGAGAACTATCACCGGCAAGTAGAGAAGGCTTACAACAAAAAGGTCAAGCCAAGAAGGCTTGTTCCAGAGGATCTCGTGCTAAGGAAGCAGAATCCACCTCCAGCCAAGCTAGAGCCAAACTGGGAAGGGCCTTTTGTGGTAGACAAGGTGGGAACCAATGAAGCATACTACTTGACCTACCAAAACGGTACCCCACTTGACAAGCCATGGAGTATCAGCAATTTAAAGAAATACTATCCCTAGGAGGCAGAGATGTATTAGTTCAACTAGACAGTAGATGTTATTAAGGGAGAATCGCCAAAAGTTGAAAGTATTAACTTGTTAAAGTTTCAATGAAATAGTAAAAGTTCATTTCGGTTTATTTTGGTTTATCCAGTTGCATATATTAATATAGTTTTGTCTGAGACCAGGCCAAAGGTCAGGCAAAATAGAAATCCAACTAAGGATGGTGAGAGATAGCATAAGTGTAGACTTGGCGGGGCATGCCGTTAACTAAATGTTAAAGTCTCTATATGATTATCTCTTCCCCACTGAGTTTGGTTTAGACAATACAGTGGGGTGCCTCTAAGTGAGAAGAGCAATAGTGTAATGTGTTAACGGGGTTGCACTTGCTGAACCGTGACGACGGGATCAGTAGAAGTATAGCCTAATGTTAACACATGAGAAACCGCCACCAGAAAGATAGCATAAAATTGATAACAAATATAAAAGTTTTACCCTAATGTTAACACATGAGAAACCGCCACCAGAAAGATAGCATAAAATTGATAACAAATATAAAAGTTTTACAAGAAGATCAAAATGCTAACATAAAAGTTTTACAACTGCATAAGAATGCTGCAGGAAAACTAATCGGATTACACCTCAAGGGTGGGGGTTTGGAGAGGAAGCACTTGGAGATGAAGGCGTCATCCTCATTCTCTTGGCAGCAAGAATAGAAGACAAGTTCTCCTTCACCTGAGCCTTCACCTGCATGGCGATCTGCTCTTTAGATTTAACCACCAACTCGTCATACTTGGCTTTGTACTCAGCCATGATGGCGGTGATGGCCTCCTCTTTCTCTCCTTTAAGAGCTTCCTCCTGCTCCTTTACCTCGAGCTGCCACTGCTCATAGTCAATTTCGTGACGGGCATTTAGTTCACCTATCTTGATTATTTCGCCATGGTATTTGTCCTGCCACGTCGCTATCTCCTTGGCGTGAGCAGATTCAAGTGCAGCAATGTGCTCGCGGTGCTCACCCTCCAACCTTGCCCGGTTCTTCTCGATCTCGGCCTCACGAGATGTGGCTGCTTCCATGCGTTGAATCTTAAGTTGTTCAATCTCAGCTTGAAGAGCCCATTTCTCGTGGATCAGCCGGTTCTTCTCTAGCGTAAGGTCATGTTTCTCTTTAAAAGTTTTCTCTTGCTCATCCGCCAAGTTAGAAACGTACGTAGTAGACCTAACGGAGAGACCGTTAACCTGCAATTCAATAGAGGAATTAGAGCCTAAATCTCTTATATATAAAAAAAAAAAAAAAAAAAAAAAAAAAAAAAAGACTCAGAAGGGAAAAAGCTTACAAGAGCTAGACCCCGGAAAAGTGCGTCTCTGCATTCATCGAAGCTCATCTGATCAATTCTAGCTTGATCAGAAGGCAGAATAGAACGATGGGGAACAGAGAAAGCAGTTGCTCCGTTGTCGAAAGCCGAATCAGAGGGGCCGCAAGGAGGAGGAACAACAAGAGGCTTGCTTGGAGATTGGGGAGGCAGAGGGCCAGCAGATGAGCTACCGCGATAAGAGGAGCCAACCTTGTCAGGGTCTGGAACCGGCATGGTCTCTGTGGTCACAAGAGGAGGAAGTTTCGAAGCGACACCGGTATCTAGTGCCGTAGTAGTCTCCACGGGTGCAGTGGAAGGAAGTTTGGAAGCCTCTCCGGCAGCCGTTGCCGGATTAATCTCGGTGGTGGAGTCTGGAGCAGAGTAGGGAGTAGGAGCAACATCAGAGGTTGGAGGGAATTGCTGGTCATCCCTAGCTCGATCACCTGATCCAGACGAAGAATAGTTAGAAGTACGTTGGCACACGTACCTAGGCGCTTCACGGATGGGTGCAACAAATGTAGCAACATCAAAAATTTCATGATCAACAGGTAATGGTCGAGGCACCCCACCGACAGCAGGGGGCTCATTTGGATCAAGGAGAGCCATGGAAAATTCCCGAAGGCGAGAAGATGAAGGGTGAGAAGTTGAACCTGGTTGGTCGATGTCTTCCATGCCGGTATCTCTAAATTCGATACCACCATCATCAAATCCAAGTTCATCAAGGTTCACGGAAACCTTGACTCCACTGAAATCTGGTTGGTCAGGAAGTTCCATCGAGTTGTTGGAGGGATTAGAGGAATGTTCCGGGAGGGGAGCAGAAGCTTCAGCCCTTTTGGCTCCCATCACTCTCGGAAAGGTCCAAAATGCTTTGAGCGTGCCAGGGGAACTTCACGAGATTCTGGCGACGTCTCTGGTTCACCTTGGATTGCCTGAAAGTCAGAATTTTCAGTTGGAGGAGGAGTAAGATCACAACTAGAGTGTCTGACAATCTTTTGAACTCAAAGGGCAGATAAGAAAGGGGGGAGTTGGGCTGTTACTCTTTTTTGCTTCTTCTTCTCGGGCGATGTCGGAATAGCAGAAGGAGACTCACGAGCTCTTTTTTTTGTTAAGATCTCTTGGAGTGGGATGTTGTCTCCGTCATCATCAGAATCTCTTCCCATCATCAGAATCTCTTCCCAGGATTTTCATCCTAGAAATGTTGGTATATGAACAAATTAGAAAAAGGAAAGAAAAGACCTCCTAGATTAAACCGCCAGTATTTCAATGGATTGGAAATCCCAGGACCTTTTCCCCCAAAGTTGCCATAGACAATCATAAGAAAGTCAGGCCATTCCTTATCACTTTCCGGCAACTTCTCAACAATAGACCGCCTACCGGGGCGCTTGACGAAGTAGTAGTAAGGCTCGCCACTTTTCTCTTCACAGACTTGAAGATAGTAGCACTGTCGTATATCCGCAAGGGAAACAATGGTTTCCTCGCTATTAAGTTGATCGGCAACCCGTAAGATGCGCCAGAAATTTCCAATACATTGGCAAGGGGCGACTTTATAAAAGTTTAGCACATCACGGACTAGGTTCGAAAAGGGAAACCGGCAACCATAGGCTATTTGGTGTGCCGTCACCATAATGGCGTCTTGTCTATGGAAGTCGTGGTGTGCAAAGCGGAGGGGTTTCTTGTAATTAAAAATTTCTACGTCATCAGGGATGTCGTATAGCTCACAGAAGAGGTCTAGGTCAGGTCTATATGGGTAAGTGTCGGGCTCATGTAAGTCCAGGTAGTAGCCGGAAGAAGGGGGATGGGTGGTAGTGCGGAGTTGGACACCGCCATCTCCATGGCTCTCTTCCACCGTCTTCTTCAAGGAATTTTTCTTATGGTTTTGCCGAGGCGCCATTTTTATAGAAAAATGAACATACAAAGTGCTTAACCGAAGAAAATTTAGGGGCGTTTAGGTGGTATCCTAAAGTAAGAGAAGAAAGGAAAGATAAGAGTAGAAGGTGCCGACTAAGATCAGTTGAGGGGAGAAAGAAAAATTAACAGCAACCAAAATTCTAGTCTAAAACAAAGGAGAAAAGAGAGAAAAGGAAAAGGGAAAGAAAAAAGAACCTGAGATTGTGGAGAAGTAACCGGAAAGCAATCCTTTGCTGAGCGATGACAGAAGAGTAAGTCGGTAACCTTCAAGAAAAGAAAAAGAACGCAGAGAGTTTGGAGAAAGAAGAGAGTAAAGAAAAGGGAAATGGAGAAATTGGGGCTAAGGAGTCTATTTAAAGGAAAGTGGAATTGAGGGGTAAAAAGGGGAGAAAAAGCAGTTGTGACAAGACAGGGGCATGCGGAAGCGAAAGAGCAGCAGTCATTGTCATGATTACGCCTAGGGGGAATCAGAAAGGCACGTGATAGAGGTTCAAAGCACGATGAACACGAGTAGATAGAGGTTCAAAGCACGATGAACACGCGTAATAAATGGACAGTTGGAAAATCAGAGATAGGACGTAACAGAGCACATGAGGAGCACGTGAAATGGCACAGGATAAGAAGGAAATATCCCGCTTCCGTGAGGATTGGCGGGGAAATTAAGAAAGCCTTTGTTCCTTTGATCCGCCATTTAGAGAATCTGGGTGGCGGTCAAAGGAGGGGCGATGTAAGTACCATGGCAGGTGGCGTGTACAGGGTGTGAGGCATGCCAGGGGAAGAAGAACCAAGAACTACCTGATAATAGCTTGGAACATTCTGGAGTGTCATGGATAAAACACGTGATGTCTGGCTGTCAAACATTTACCCCATAGCATGTGATGGAGAAAAAAACACGTAGGAGATGGGAGAACCATAGGATGCCTAGAGAGATCCTACGGTTGAAGGAAAGCGGTGATTACCGCTATATAAGAAAAACGTTAGGGTCGCATAAGGTAACTGTTCATTCTGGATAAAACCTATTTCTAAACCTAGCCACTTTACTGACTTGATCGTTGGAGCTTTATCCACCGGTCATTGTCCGGTGGTCATTTCAGGTACTAGGAGTGAAGCAGCTAAAAAACACAACAGACTCAAACCTTTGGATCACAACAAAGCTCGTCAAGAAAAGGAGCTTACACAGGTTTTGCACGAGGCAACATGAAAGTTCAAATTAAAACTATGTATTGCTCACCTTCTGAACATGTTCAATACCTCATTTATCACCCCAAGAGATTAATCGAACAAGGCAACGAACATGGAGAACTCACCTATTGTGAACATGATTGGTGCACAGTGGGCTGGCAATGGACCGGTTCGGACTGGATATTAGAAATACCATACTCGAACCAATAAAAAAACCAATAATCCTGGACCCGGAACCGGACCCGATTATCGGGTCCCAAAGTATGGAACCATACCCGTACCAAATCTTATCGGATCGGATTCGGGTATTTTGACCATAAATTGATATGTCAAAATTATGTATACAAATTTAGAAAAAATGAGTTATTTTAAGAATCTAGATATATTTAGTAAATATATATAATCAAGTATACAACTATAGTATATGGTTTTATTTATTTCTATGTTTTTAATGTAATTGCATATACTTATAAGATAATTAGTATTAAAAAATTTATTTACAAAAATCAATTTCTAAAATTTAAGATTTTTATGGTATGTATCGTAGTGAATCTAAAATATTCAAAATCTCAAAATAATTTATATCGGGTCCATATCGGTTCGGTATCTACTAATTCCAAACCCGATCCGATAACAATCGGGTCCTAATTTTAAAAACCAGACCCGTACCAATACATAAAAATACAATACCAAACCCGTTCTTATCGGTAAGGATCGAACCGGGTTTCGGGTCTAACCCGTACCATTGCCAGCCCTCGGTGCACCGTGCACTACAGCCTGACCTGAGGTCTTCAAGGGATGTTGAAAGTGCACCAATAACAGTAGATTTTGTTATGCACTCAACTCTGCTGGTGGAGGCTTATGGCTTGAAGATGGAGAGAGCTCAGATTTTTAAGTATGGTGACTTGTACTGCTCGATTGTTGGCACTCTACCATAACAATCATGATGATATCATTTATCTTCTTCTTGCTGGTGAAAGCAGATTAGTTGAAGCAGAGTAGCCTGAAAGCTTCATCTACAAAATGTGGGATTGAAAGTGGTTGGGACTTGGGACTTGGTTTTGCAAGTGGAATCAACCAACTAGACCATAACAAATCTCGCAATTCACAAACAAAGCCCTTAGTGGATCCCCAGGTATAAAACTTCAGACTTAGTTAAGATTATGGCTTTGTAAGTCGATGTCCATTGCTCGGATTTCAGTTTATGCATTATATGTAGGGCTGAGACTGGGTCTTACACTCTTACTATAACTGATCCAACATGACAATTGTTAAAAAAACTACATTACATGCCCAACTGTTAGACCTTTTGGCCTTGAGCACTTCTGACAAGCTTAAGGGCATGTCAGAATGCAGCCCCGGTGTGGGCATTGTCAGATTACAAGAGAACCAAGGCGCGGTGGGCAGTACCGCGCCGCATTCTTGTCAGGCAGCAAGGCAGATCATGCTGGTGCATTGATACTGGTTCATTGACTAGGTATAGGGAATACATGGAGGCAGTGTGTTGGACATTGCCTTGAGTCTAGGTGGTTTGGGAGCGGTTACGACGGTTTTGACAGTTATGTAACCGCTCACACGTGGTAGACTTTTGTTGGCAAGGCTTGACAAGTGTTGTGATGTGTTTGTTGGGCAAACAAGTATGCAACACATAGACAGCAAGATGCCAGCAGGTTTGGGTAGTTATTGGCAGTTACGGAACTGCCACACATGGCAAAGATTGAGTGTTTAGTGTAACACTTGTAAGAAGGCTATGGTGTGGGTTTGTCGCACCTTGACATGTGTATAGTTTGTTGGTCTATAAAACCAGACTTGATCTGATTGGGGCCAAAGATGGATTGAGTGTTGTATTCCCCAAGTGTAAAGGAATAAAAATGGTTGCGGCCTTACAAACCAGTTCAGTAGTCTAATTGTGTATGCAAGTGTGTATGTGGCCTGAGACTAGAGTGAGTTTCTAGTGACATAACAGGGCAGAAAACTTGTCAGAAAATAACCCTGTTACAGTGTTTGACCAACCAACATCAGAAAATTGAACATCTCAGCACTGTCACTCAACCATGAGATCCTCCAATAAAGTCAAAAATTATATGGCCATCATGATTTATGCCCTTTTGGTTTTTTATCAAATTTTGACTTGATCAATATTAGAAATATTTTTATATTGCAATAAAAAATAAAAGGTCAAATAAGACAATCTGTCAACACACTAAAAAACATCTGGTACTTTTTTTCGACACCACAAGTCAAGAATTATGCTAGCATATAATACAATATTGCTAGCATAATGACATTTCATTAACATTATAATAAGAGTTGATGTCTGTGAAACATGCAGGGGACGGCGTAATCTATACAAGAGCATTAGGGCCCCCCATAGCTATACATATCACCCCATACTTTTATTTTGACAGCACAAGACCCAAACTAGCAACACTAGACACTTAAAGATATCACCTAAAAAGTACCAGAAACAGCATCTTCTTTGAAGAACTTGTTGCACCACTTGGGACTCTACAAGAACTTCTCAATACTGGTGGTAAGTGTAGACTTGGGTACAGCACCTACAACCGTATCTTTCTTTTCGCCGTTCTTGAATAATATGACAGTTGGTATGCTTCGTATGGCATATTGGGTTGCAATTGAAGGGTTGTCATCAGTATTCAATTTAAAGCATTTTAACTTACCTGCAAATTCCTTTGCAAGCTCATCTACTACTGGATGAATCAAACGGCATGGTCCACACCATGGAGCCCAGAACTCAACTAGTACAGGTACATCACTCTCAAGGACAAGTGACTTCCAAGTTGCCTCAGCAACTTCAGGCACTGCAATATTGCAAACCAAGAATATATTACAGGAAGTGAAGTCACAAATGTTTCTAGCTATAGAAGACAGAATATAACCAATGTAAGGGCCTAGTTGACACTAATATTTACTTATCTAGGACTACCTTCGTTACTAATCATAATTCAGTTTCTCAGATCTTATAACAGAATGTCAAGCAAGAACTGCATGCAAAAGAATTATCATACATACCTGAAAATGCATACTAGTGATTCATGGAAAGAAGCTGAGCAAATCACTGAAGGTTCAAGTTTGTGTGGAAAAAAATAAAAAAATCATAGCTTTTCGACATTTACGACCTCTGTATACCGGAGCATACTAACCAGAGCATTTTAATCTGCAGTTGATTGTTATAGTAAAACGGCATTTGATTCTGTAGCATAATATCTTGCAGCTACCATCTTTAGAAAACTAATCTCAGAAAGGCCATACAATTCATAGTCCCAAATCGTAAATTGTTGCAATGTAAAGTTTTTTATGAAATCAAAAGTTTAGAGCCATGGGAGGGTGAGACAAGTGTTCATCCGAGCCCCAGTAAAAGAAGAAAGGTAGAAGGACGCCAGAAACAGAAAACCATAACATCATGATCCAACTAAGTTCCCAAAAGTTACAACCTCTCCTCTCTAACTGAACCTAGTAAATAAAACTGAAGTCAATGAAATCAGAATACCAAGGATCTAAATTGGCGGATAAGTGAATCAATAGATTTAAAGGAAGAACTAAAAGGGAAGCGAAGGGTTTCACTTTGCCCTTGTACACTAGTTCAAGCTTTCACAAAAGAACCAACACAGTATCTGGACCAGAGATGCAACTACTTAAAACTTGAATGGTTATAGTTTTAACTCAGTAGCAGGGAATCTATGGTCATATTTCGATACACGTACAATTATAAGAAGTCAAAAATCCCTCATTGTTCACAATAAAACAACGAGAAGTTTCAAACTCCAAAAATCATAACGCTAAGAGGCCAAGACACCGAGATGAGCGGGATTCTAGTTACGACTCTCTCTTTCAAAGACAGCCTAAGAGCTTTTTCCAAACTGTTCAGAATCAGAATAACATCGTTTTGCATTAGTGAGTGGTACCTCAAAAATAAGACCAAGTTCACACAATCATTTTACCAGGCCAGTGTGCACCAATGCTACTTGATATAACCCGGGACAGAAGTAAAGAATCGTGTGGTCAGTTTACAATTAAGCTTGGAGTAGTCAACTATTAACTTCCCTTCAATCATAGATGTCAGGGTAATTCCCCATTGTATATGAATAGCTTGGGCTAACATTCATCATTTTCCATCTGCAGAGTAAAGGGTTTTCACCAGGCCAATGTGCACCAATGCTACAATATATAACCCGGGACAGAAGGAAAGAATCGTGTGGTCAGTTTACATCAAAGCTTGAAGTAGCATAATACTTTCCATTATTCATTTCCCTTCAATCATAAATGTCTAGATAATTACCCATTGTATATCAAAAGCTTACGCGCCATTTTCCATCTGCAGAGTAAAGGGGTTTTCAGATTTTTCACCTAAACAACCACGCTCAATTTATTAAAACATTTTGAATTTTATTTCAGCGAGTTAATTGAACGACCTATATAAAAATTCCGTTCGAGATAGATCTACATCTTCATTCAAATTGTGTTGACACAATTAAAAGTTACATTCTAATCCATTAAAATACCATTAATTAAAAAGTCAAACTACTAATACTCAAAACCCGAAAATTTCATCAAAATAACTCTGGGGCAACAAGATTTCATTCAAAAACACCAAAATTTCAAAAACAAAACACCCAAATAAGAAAACCCAAAACACCAATTCCATTAAAGAAATGAAAATAAATAAATAAATAAACCAACCTATAACAGCAGTATTCTGACTCTCACAAACAATCCCATTTACAGAACGAGCAGTCTTCACTTTCTTTGAATTCCCCAATACTAAACTTCCCATTGAAGTTCCATTTTGAGTCTTCAAACCATTAAACTTAGGTAAAGATTTCAACTTTAAGGTATTTGAAAGAGAAAAACCATAACCCATTATAGGTGAACAAAGATTTGATGAAATACATACTGATCTAGGTAAAACAGCCATGGAAGATGATTGGAATGTAAAGTTTGAGAAATTTACAGAAATTGCCACTGAATGATGAACAGGTGTATGTGAACTGTGAAAGTATGTACAAGAAAGTTGCAGGGTTTTTTATTTTTTTTTCTGGTTTTTAATTTTTTGGTGTTTTTGATGAAACAAAATGTGGAGGTGGATAAAGGGTTTTGTTGATAAACCAATAATTGAGATGGAGAGATGTGATTGTGTGTGTGTGTGTGTGTTTTTTTGTTTTTGTTTTTGTTTTGTAGGATAAAATTTGATGATGTGGTATTGTAAATTGGCCACAAATTTTACACAAATCTGATTGTGATAAGGACATAATCACATACAGGACATTTTTTTTATATTTTTTTCACACATTTTTTTTCATCATCACTTACAATAAAATACCTAATATGTAAAATGGTAAATGGTTAAAACCTTTACCGAGGGTGTTACCCTGTCATCTTCTTTCGTAGAGAAAGATCGACATGCCTTAGAGAAAAAAAGAATAATTTTTTGCTGATATGGACTAACCACGTTATTAAACAGGTTAGTCTAGTTTTTGGCAAAAGGTTGTTTCGGGTTTTTAAGGGCCCTGGGCAATAACTTAAATAAAAATAGCCTTCAAAAATAATATAATAATATGATCAGGGACGGAGCCAGGAATTTGAGTCTGGGACTCTGGGGTGGTGAAAATATTTATAACCTATAAGTGAAAAAATTTAGGGGGCAAATACTTATATTTTTATTAAAAACATAACTATTTGGCTACATGAGTTATTTTCGTAAAATTACCTAATTTTTTATACTCTATTAAAGTAGAAAAATACCATTAAGAAAAATATCTCTTCAATTAGGCTACCTAGAACTAGCCCATTTAGCACATACAATGCATCGGCCTTGAAGTTGCAGCCCATTTAAGTCATTAAGTTGTGCTCCAACTCCTCCACTTAAGAATATTGTAAAATTATAAATTTGACTTTCATAAAATTAAAACTAAACTCAATTATCTTCAATTAGGCTCAAGACAAAAAAAAAAAAAAAAATTCTTATGGCCATGTTCTTTAAGTTTATAGAGTATAAATTTTAATTAATTTTGGGTATATTTATAATTAAGCAAAACGGGACAACCCATCACGCGTATAGTATAATACTATAATCAAGCCCAGCTGGACCAAATCACATGCACTGTTAAGTCTATTCCAAAACAATTTAAGGTGGACCCAATCCCAAATACAATCAAATTCAGCCCGTGTATTACACGGGCCCAATCACTTGTTATAGCTTCAATGAGTAAATGATATGCCATGGAAGAAAGGAGTTCTAGGGACTTAAGAAATGTTTGACTCAATTTTCATTCAATCATATTTTGGATATTTGTATATGTTGGATTGGCATGATTTTTAGTAGGATGAATGTTCTCATTATGTACGACATCTTCACCAAAACTTATGATAATCTAATTTTTTTAACCCCATAAAAATCATATTACAAGTTAATGTATTGTGGAACGTTCATTTTTACTGTTGAATTTAATATTACATTTGATGGGTCTAAATCTTTTCAAATATTACATTTAATTATGCCAATCCAACATGTATAAGTACCCTAAATTAAATTGAGTCAAACATTTCTTGAATCCCTAGAACGAACCTCTCTCATCTCGCCATTAGAATATCTAAACTACTATAAAGAAAGGAGACCGAGTGACATCATTATACGTCTCCGTCTCCAGGAACAAAGCTTTTGACGCGTATCATATCCATAGGTATTTCATACTGTATAATGCATAAAGTTTAAGCCCATTAGTGCAGCCCTGGGATGAGTTACATAGTCACTAATAGCAAGAATGCAACAGTGAGCAATATGAAGCAAAATCAAAGACAAGTAGACAGTTGGGACTTGAATTTGAGAAGGAATCCGTTTGATTGGAAACGCGGTCAGTTTACTTAATTGCAGAACTTATTAGAGGGAGTGGTTCTTTCTGAAGATAGCGATAGCTGGAGATGGAAATGGTTAAGTAATGGATTGTTCTCCATCAACTCTTTTTAGGTACAGATAGTGGAGAATGAAAGACCAGCTGGGGAGAAGTTGCTCAGTTCAACGAAAATTTTATGTGGACTAGACAAATGCCATCCAAATGCAAGATCTTTTTCTGGTGTACCCTGCTAAATACACTAGTATCCTTACCTAAATGCACGATGTGCAATCTTAGCAATGCTAATATTGCACATGTTCCTTCATTGTTCAAAAGCTTTGGAATTGTGGCATGTTCTATTGCAGCCAAGGAGCAGAACCTATACACTATTATTCTAACTGCAGATCCAGTAGAGGAGCTACTTAGCATGGCCTAAAGGAAGAGGGGTGCATCTGGGGAGTAGACTATGGGAACTCCTGCCCTAACTATGTGGGAAATATGGAGAGCAAGAAACGATTTGATGTTCACCAACAAACTTTGTTCAGTAGAAAGGATATGCAATGAGGTCAAAGCAACACTTTGGTATTGGCTTGGAGTCTAGCCTGGCAGGAGACACTACAGTTTCCCAGATCTGGTGCATTGCTGGTTTGAACTGCTGAATGGCGATCTTGTCAGAGAAGGGCACTTACAGACACAAGGGCATGGGATCTTGGTTAATACAACTGCCTAATCTATTGAATTTTTCTTGCTCTGTTTTATATATGTGAATGCCAGCACAGCTTACCCTTGGGACCATATAATCCGCCTCACTCATACCAGTGAAGCGCTTTGAGGGGATCTGAGATTAATCCTTTCGCTCAGCGTTAAGCACTAATGGCTTGGGAAACCAGACAATGGGTGAGTGAGATCCTCAACCAAAATAGTAGGTACTCAAATACACATATGATTCCCCTCACATGTACACTTTCAGGCACTGCAGAGTTCACTGTCATTAATCAGCATCCCCATCACTGTACAGAACATCCCAGCAGCAGAACTGCACAGTTTCAGCCGCTGAAGACTCTGCAGCAGTTTCAATTGCTTTACTCAATAGCCTTCATCCCCATAGCCTGCCAGCCATTACTAGTACTGCAACCAATTGGTCTACAGACCTTACAGTACTAGTAACCTCCCATCATGCAGTCTGTGGGTATGTTACACCTGTTCATACCTGCAGCAAAGCAAAGAGACCAGGCACCCTCCTCAGAGCACCCGTCTCAGCTGTCTTTCCGTACAAACTGATCACCTATCAACAAAAATGATAACAATGAAGTTCCATCGAAGTTGTGCCTATTCTTTGTCTGAATCCATGGAACTAAGAATCTTTCCATTGAAGTTGTACCTAAACATCTTGTTCCATGGATACAGGATCTCTCTGCCCAGCTTTCGTGGGTAAGGAATGTTCAAAATAAGACCCAAAACCGCCGCTAACAAACGTCTTCCTATACCTAAAGTTTCATAGCCCTCTCAATATTTCCAGAATAAGTCATTGCTTAATGTATTAACCTATTTCTAGATTAATGCATCAACAGGGTCAGGTCGTTATGGAGACTTGGCCAAATGGGGGTGTTTGAGATCGGGGTGGCTGCACCTCGTTGAGATCGAGATTGCCTACGTACTCTAGCTCGGGGGAATTGAACTTAGAGATCAAGCCATCGTAGTTCTGTTTATATAGAAGATGGAAGGGCGTGGATCGTGGATCTTGCAGATTCTCCGCCATCATAATGAGGATTAAATGTGTAACGCGCGAGGATCATCCCTGTGAATTAATTATGTAACTGATGAGAATATTCTGTGCATTGAATAGGAGCACGTGTGCATAGCAGGTCGCTGGTCCTTGTGTAGTCTGGTCGCTTTAGTCGAGCTGCGAGTGGGTAGAGATCGTGGCGACCTGACGGATGGATGACTGTGCCACGTGGCTGCTTTTGATTGGTCGGAGTATGTAGTACCCCTACATAAGCCCCCTATTTTTAGGTCGACTATGGGAGTCGGGCTGAAAAGACTAATTACTCTTATCGATGCTGATTTGTAGTTTACTTTTTTGAATTTGCTTACGTGGCAGTCATGCAGCGCTGTCTGTGGTAATCATGGCGCTGTTACGGGGAAGTGGAGGAGTTTCCTCGAGCAGTTAGATGTGGTTATGGCAACTGACGCACGTATTGCCTGATTTGCTATCTGTCTTGCACGTGGATCTATCCAACGGTGGATGCGAACCGTTTTGTGAGTGGAGAATGACTGTACTGCATATGGATCCTTTTGTCGATCTCAGCCGTTCGTTTGTTTTGAATCGATGGCTGGAAATTCTCGAGCTACAGTATATAAACTGTAGTTACGTTGATAAGGGTTTACTTATCTTGCCTTTATTTGAATTGCTGCCGCTTTTGCCTTGCGATCTGAAGAAATTTGAGAGCTCGTGAGGTTTGTTCTCTTCTCTTTTCTCTGATTGTTTATTTTCTTTCTTTTTCATCTTCTGTTGTCTTCTGTATTGCTTGAGAGTAATGTCTGAGGGTAGTGATTCGCAAAATGATCACTTGAGTGATGGTGGACTTGAGGAGTATGAGTCTGAGAGTACTCATTCTGACCCTCCGTCTCCCGTTCCCGATGAGAATGTAGATAGCCCCCAGAGTAGTGGTTCTCATGGTCCAGATTCTTCTGATGATGAGATGGTTGAGGACGACAATGGTAGAATGTGTAGAGTTGTGAATATGAACTATGTACATAGGCATTTTGCTGTTAGGAGGCATTATCAGTTTAGGTCGATTAGGCATTTAGAGATAAGGTTCCTTGGGGACCGCTTACTTTCTTCTGACTACCGACCTAATAATCCTTCATCTACTGTATTGACATTGAACCAATTCCGTGCTGGGCTGAGGTTGCCGTTGTCTGAATTGGTGGTCGACCTGTTGAATGCCATTAGGCGAGCCCCCTGTCAGATGAATGGTAATTTCTGGCGGAACATGAGGGTAATTGACGACCTCAACAAGTTGCATAGGTGGAACATTACAGTGGAAGATGTATTGAACCACTTTTGCTTCAAACGCTCTTCGAAGGTTGAACTCTCTGGCTATAACATGCAGGTTAGGCCAGAACGTTTGCCTTTGATTTATCCAGTGAGTAGCGAGCCATGGTGGAAAGATCCCATGCTGTTCACTGGGCCGATTGTTGAAGGGGATATCCAGTTGCGTCATACGATTAGGAATGACGCTCGTAAGTTAGTTGTCTGTAGTTCTATGATTGTTGGTTCGTCTTACTGCTTTTGAACTTGATGTCTTTGTATTTTTTGCTTCAGCGATCCGTGACGATCATTTGATTAGGAAAAACGATCTGCGATCTGCTCTGAACTGTTTTGGTAAGTTGACCGACGAGCGGAAGATCTCGTTTCTGCCTCACCTAAAGGAGCATTTTATTCCTAAAGGTGGTCCAAAAACTGTTTGGGACGAGCTCCAGAGGAGGAAAGCTTTGAAGAAAGCATTCATGTCTGCTGTTCACAAGGCTGGAGGTAGGCGATCTGGTAGTGGTTCTCGAGCTGATGATAGTGAACGGGCTAGTGGTGGCTCGCGGGGTGGTGAGAAGGAACGAGCTGGTGGTAGTTCGAGGTCTTCTGAGGAGAAGGGACGAGCTGTGTGTAGCTCGAGGGCTGCTGAGAGAGAGCGGCCTGCTGGTGCTGCTCGTAGGCCGGAGAAAGAACGGCCTGTGGAGAATGAGAAAGTTGGTGGTGGCTCGCGCCAGGTGGAGGCAGTGGCGAGCCCCCTAGTCGTGTCTCCTCCGCCTTCATTTCCCAAACTGCCTACGTTTTCTGGGCAGAAGAAGAGGTCTCACTCGGGTGCTCTGAAGCTGTTGGAGAGACCCGTTGTGCCGACACCTGCTCTTACCCCGCCTGTTAGGGGTCCTGAGATGTCTGCTGTGTCGATGAAGACTGTTGCTCGGCCTTCGCAGAAAGGCAAGGGTGTGACATCTGAGTTTCGCCCTGGGCCCTTCGACTACTTGGATGGCCGTGGTGAGAGGCATGTCGTGTATGATAACGACAGTGCCATTGCGGACCCCTGCGTCGCCCGGGCCGTGAATGAGGGCATCGTTCTGGAAGCTGATGCTCGAGCAGTGAAGTCTCAATCTCTTCTGGTGAACTGCTCAAAGCTGAATTCGGCGCTGTCTTTGGTAGGTGTTGTCATGAGTATAATTTTCTGCGTAGTCGTTGTTGTCTAAATTTGTTTGCGCTTTGTAGGTTAACGCGACCTTCCAGGAGATTCGCCTGGTCGCTGAAGTAGGCGCCCAGGCTGAGGCTGAGCTGAAGGTGATGAATGACAAGCTTGAGCAAGCGAAGAATGTTGCTCTTGTTGCGGAGTGCAACTTGAGGGACAGGGATGCTCAGGTCGCGGCGCTGAAGGAGACAGTGGAGCAGCTGAAGGAGACCAATGAGCAGTTGAAGGAAAATGTGGTTGCTGCTAACGCTTCTGCTGTGCACTGGCAGAACGTAAGCCAGGAGAATGGTGCGGCGTGGCAGGCCTACTGTGAGCAGCTGCAGAAAGCTTTGATGGGGTCGCCCGAAGGAGAGGAGACGCGAGGTGGTGTTGGAGATGCTTCGGCACCAGCTCAGGACACCTCGATGGGCCCTAGTGACCAGGTCGCTGGAGCCCTTATTGAAGTTGATACTTCAGGCGACCAGTCTGTGCAGCAATGAGCTAGACTTGGTTTCCCTTTCTTATATTGGGTAACCTTGCTTTCCCTTTCTTGTATTGGGTAACCTTGTTTTCCCTTTCTTGTACTGGGTTATCTTGTTTTCCCTTTCTTGTATTGGGTAACCTTGTGCAAAGTTTGCTTCTTGCACTCCTTGTTGCTGCAGTGTGTCTTCTAGAGCTTGTTCTTGAGAGCCCCCTTGTAATTTTGACAGCTTGAGTGGAGAGATCTTTGTCTTTTGTATTTGGCATCAGTAATCAGCTTTTACTTTGATGACTTTTGTATGGATTCCTTTTGACCAGCTAGTTTCCAGGAAGTCCTGGTAGCTCGTTCAGAAGGCAGGTAGACGAGATGAATGGCTGCAAGCAGGGCGTACTGAAACAGTTCCTCTTGTATGCCTTGATTCTATTTTGGTTGTACCTGTAATTGTTAAAATCTCATAAAGTAAAAAGTTAATTCAACGATTTACCTTGCATTGTTGCTCATGTCGTTTTGTCTGCTTGAATGGATTTGCAAACAATATGTGACATTTGTTCGACCTGATTGTGGGTTGAGGTCGCATTTAACATAATTGTGCTTGGGTCGTGGGAAGAGAAAGACCAATGCACCAAGTTAAGTTGCTAGTGATTTAACTTAACAAACTTTTAAATTATCAAAGGGACTAGAGTATTGATAATTTGTAGGTCGAGGGATTGGACCTTTAGTAGCCATTCATGTTTGAGCAGAGATGAAGGCAAAATTGAATTTATAGATTGAAATGCAATGAATGGATGCTTACATTTCACTGATAAAATTTCTTTAAATGAAAAGCGTTCCACGGGTTCTTAACGATCTCCCCTTCTGGTGTCTGAAGACGATAAGAACCGTTGCTCTGTACTTTTGTGATTATGTAAGGACCTTCCCAATTGGCGTTGAGCCTGCCGATAGTGTCCTTTCTTTTGTTACTGAACATTCTTCTTAAGACTAGTTCCCCTGGCTGGAAAGTTCTTGGTCGCACGCCTTTGTTATAAGCTCGCTTGAGTCTCTGTTGGTATTGCTCGAGCTTTATAGTGGCGTGGTTACGTCGCTCTTCGAGGAGGTCGACTCCAAACGACCAGATCTGATTGTTGAGCTCCGTGTCGACCAAAAGAGACTTGGTCGTTCCAAATGTTAATTCAGTGGGAATAACGGCCTCAACTCCATAGCAAAGACTGAATGGTGACATCCCTGTGGATGTGCGAGGAGTTGTCCTATAAGCCCATAGGATGTTCTCCAACTGTTATGGCCATTGATCATGCTGGTCTTCGAGCTTCTTCTTCAAATTGGTTAGAATCTGTCGATTTGCAGCTTCGACCTGGCCGTTGGCTTGTGGGTACCTAGGAGTTGACCTTGAATGCTCGATTTTCCAGAGGTCGTAGAATTTTTTGATATTCTTCCCAACGAACTGAGTGCCATTGTCTGTGACTACTCGTTTAGGTAGCCCGAACCTTGTGATGATATTTTCCCACATAAATTTTTGGACATCTGCCTGTGTGACATTGGTTAAGGCAACAGCTTCCACCCATTTAGTGAAATAGTCGACGGCTACTAGAACGAACCTCTTCTCAGACTTCTTTTCCTTGATGAGGGGACCCATGATATCAAGCCCCCACATGTGGAATGGCCATGGTGCAGTGATGTTGATGAGATCATTTGGATGCTGGTGTTGCTTATCAGCAAATCACTGGCATTCTTTGCACTTCAAAACAAATTTCTTTGCATCTTCATTCATTCTTGGCCAGAAGTATCCTTGAGAGATTGCTTTATGGGCTAAGGTACGCCCACCGGAATGGTTTCCACATTCACCTTCATGGATTTCTTGAAATATCATCTGACCTTGCTTCGGGATCAAGCATCGTAATAACAATCCAGTTGCTGATTTCCTGAAAAGTTTGCCCTCATGGATTTTGTACATTGTGACTTTATGCAGCAATCGACTGGCTTCCTTTTTGTCGGATGGTAGGGCACCAGTTTACAGATAAACCATGAAAGGCTCCATCCAAGTCCCCTGGATGTCTGCTGGAGTTGTTTCAAGTAGATCGGAGATTTGATGAATATCCTCTTCCTTGAAGAGATATGCGGGCTGTGAGTTGATTGCTATAGTTAGGGCCCGCGGTCTGTCTGAGTCGATCTTAGATGCTAGAAATGCTAATGAATCAGCATGTCTGTTGTCGTCTCTAGGTATATGCTCAATTGTGAAATAGCTGAGCTTGCTGATGAGCTCCTTTGCCTTGCTAGCATATCTGATGAGGTTGACCCCATTGATCTGGTAATTGTTAGTAATCTGATTGACTACCAGCTGTGAATCGCTGTACACCTTGAGACGAACTGCTTGTAAGTCGATGGCCATTTTTAGGCCCTGTATGAGTGCTTCGTATTCAGCCTCGTTGTTGGAGGTCGAAAAGTCCAGACGAGTTGCTCTTTCGAGCTGTGATCCTTCAGGAGAGATTAGCACACTACCTATTCCACTTCCATTGGAGTTGTGGGAACCATCTACATACAGCTGCCAAGTATCTGGGGGGTTGTCTTGGACTTGCCTTGTTTCAGGTTCAGGTTCCCAATTGACATCCTCTGCTGGATAGTCTACCAAAAAGTCTGCGACGACCTGGCCCTTGACGGCCTGTCGTGAAACGAACTCGAAAGTGTAATCACCCAGCTCGGCTGCCCATCGAGCCATACGACCTGTTTTGTTTTTCTTTTCCAGTATGTGTCGTAATGGCTGATCGGTGATTACTTTTACAGTGTGTGCTTGGAAATAAGGCTTGAATTTGCATGCAGCGTAAAGTAATGCTAATGCTAACTTCTCCAGAGGTGTGTACCTTATTTCAGCTTGCTGTAAGACTTTGCTTGTGAAGTAGATAGGTCGTTCCACTTGATTGTCTTCCTTGAAAAGTACTGCGCTTATCGCAAAATCTGATGTTGCGAGGTAAACGCCAAGTACATCGCCATCTTTTGGTCTTGTAAGAACTGGTGGAGTAGACAGATATGCCTTGAGATCGTCGAAGGCTTTCTCGCACTCTTCTGTCCACTCATATGTAGCCCCCTTCTTTAAGATATGAAGCATTGGTCTACATTTATCTGATGCTCTGGAGATGAATCTGTTCAGAGCTGAAACCATGCCGTTGAGTTTCTGGATTTGTTTCTTTGTTTTTGGACTTGGCATGTCGATCAGGGCTCTGATCTGGTCGGGATTTGCTTCGATGCCTCGTCTGGTGACTAGGTAGCCTAGGAATTTTCCTGATGCGACCCCGAACAGACACTTTTCTGGATTAAGACGCATTCTGTATTGCCTTAATCTTTGGAATGCCTGGTCGAGGTTGTACAAATGATCTCGTTCTTTGTCGCTCTTCACTAGCATGTCATCAATGTAGACCTCCATTGTTCGACCTAGGAGGTCGTCGAACATTCTGGTGACCAGTCTTTGGTAGGTCGCCCCTGCATTCCTTAGCCCGAATGGCATGACTTTGTAACAGAAAATACCTTGCTCAGTTGTAAAAGAGGTCTTTTCTTGATCAGGCTCGTACATTGGGATCTGATTATACCCTGAGTATGCGTCCATGAATGACAGTAGCTCAAACCCGCATGTCTGATCAACTAGCCTATCGATTCGTGGCAGTGGGAATGAATCTTTAGGACAAGCTTTATTCAAGCTTGTGAAGTCGATGCAGACCCTTGTTTTTCCATTCTTCTTTAGGGCTGGGACTATGTTGGCTAGCCAGTCTGGAGTGTCGACTTCTCTGATGAAGCCGACCTGCTTGAGTCTATTGATTTCTTCGTTGACGGCTTCATGAAATTTGGGAGCAAGTCTCCTTGGTTGCTGCTTCACAGGTCGATAATTGGGATTGACTCGTAGCCTATGGCATGCAATTGATGGATCTATTCCGGGCATATCGATATACGACCAAGCAAAAACATCTTTATTCATTGAAAGAAAATTTACAAAATTAACGAACTTATCTTCTTCCATTTCTGAACCTACATAGACATACCTTGGGTCCTCATCTGACCCAATGTTAACTCGCACGCCTGGATCGGTGCTTCCGAGACTTAGCTTGGGGGAGCTCGTTTGCTCCTTCTGTAATTGCTATTTGGCAGGTTCATCCTTTTCTTTGGACGGGCTCTTTGACTTGTTGTTCCCCTCCTGAGCCTCTGTTGTGACTAGGCTCTTTCCTTTGACATCACCATCCTTGACTCCAGAGGTGGATGGCTTTGACGATGGGACAACTTCAATAACACCGTGGCATTCTTGTGCGGTGTTCTGATTGCCGTGGAGCTCCATTATCCCATAAGGGCCGGGATAGCGGAATACCTGATGGTAAGTTGACGGCACACCTCTCATAGCATGGATCCACTTTCGACCCAGAATCGCATTGTATTTGCTTGCGATATTTAGGACGCTGAACTTGCTGGTTACAACGACCTTGTCTTCCCTTCTGCCTACAGTGACGGGCAGAAGGATCTCCCCTTTAAGGTCTTCCCTTGAACTATTGAAGCCAAGGATCGGTGTGAAGTCTGGGATGAGCACTGAGTCGGGCAGCCTCATGTCCTTGAAGGTTCGGTACATGAGAATGTTGCATGATGCTCCAGGGTCAATGAATACCCTCTTGATAGTATAATCTGCTATTCTGAGTTCAACGACTAGGGCGTCGTTGTGTGGAGTAACGACCTTGTTGAGATCGTCTTCAGTGAAGGTGATGTCAGTCTCTTGGCGGGCAGGGATGTTGAAGCGAGCTGCTCGGCCACTGATAGAGTAGACATGGTGGAGATGTTCCACTCGTCTCTTTTTGTCCCGAGAGACAGGGGTGTGATGAGATTCGTCAATCATGTAGACCACATGACTGTCCGAGTCGCTGTCGCTGTCAACCTTGTTTGCGACCTTCTTGTTGATGTGATCGCGTAGGTCGCCTGTTGGACCTAAGCGCTGGGAGAGGCTACGCCCTCTGCTGCGTGCTGGGCTTGCGGAGGCCGCTCTGGCCTTGCTTTGACCCCGCTTTGGTGAACGAGGAGGGGTTCTGGATTCCTTCCTCATCCGCTTGCCTGTGGACTCCTCATTCCTTCCGAGGATCCAATTATTGAGCCTTTTCTCATCGGCCCAGGTTTGAAGTGCGCGCTTCAAGACGCGACAATCATCAGTCTGATGACACCGAACTTTATGGACTTTGCAGTACGGGCGACCACATGTATCCTCCAACTGTGTGAAGGCAGGAATCTTGCACCAATGGTTGTGCTTGATCCTTTCGTAGATATAACCGGCTGGTCGCGTAAACCGGTGATACTCTCGCTGCTCGGTAGGCAGCGACTTAGCTTTGAACCTCTTTCCATCTGATCGAGGTCGTTTGCTTGAGCCAGCCTCAATGTTGCTGACTACATGGTTCTTCTCCCTCCCAGTGAGGGCTTCTTCCAGCTTTATATAACGATCTACCTTTAGGTAGAGCTCGTCAAGTGATGAAGGTCTCTTCATTGCCAGAGACTTGTGAACGTCGGACCCTTGGATCAGTCCGTGAGAGAAAGCAATAGTCGCGAAGGTCTCATGCTCCTTTGCGAAGTCCTGAATGGAATGTAATTCAGTCTTAAAACGTGCAAAGAAAACGCTAAGTGACTCACCCTCTTTCTGCTTGACTTTGAAGATGGAGTCAATGGTAACAGGGCGCTTCTTATTGTGGATGTAGAAGATGACGAATTGTTTCTCAAGCTCTGCAAACGAGCTGATGGATCCTGGCTTTAATCGATGAAACCAGTCGAGAGCTGGTCCGGTGAGGCTGGACTGAAACAGCAAACACAAAAGATGATCCTCCTTGATCAGAGGAAGGGACTTCCGGAATCCCTTGACATGGTCGGTTGGATCTCCGACTCCTGCATACTGGTCGAATTTGGGTGCATTCAGCTTGTTCGGCAGATCATGTTCCAGGATCTCGTTGGAGAAAGGAGACTCCTGGAATTGTTGAAGGGACTGCACAGCAAGTTGCTCTGCAGTGTGGCTCTTGGACCGGTGAAGGAGAGCCTGAGATGCTTTGAACTCCGCCAGCTGCTGGCTGAGTTGCTCAAACTTTTGGTTGGAATCATCAGCAGGAATGACTCCAAGTCCGCTATTTTCCCCTTGCTGGGGGTTGGTTTGTGCGGCTTTTAGACGCTCATTTTCTTCCTGCAGACGTGTAATCTGTGCCTGCAGATCTTGGATAGTGACTTCCTGATTGGTCATTTTGAACGAGTGATATTGATTTTAAGGGTGGGAGGGTTTTGGGTTTTCGATTATATCGAATTCCTTGCAGTCGGCGCCAAATGTATTAACCTATTTCTAGATTAATGCATCAACAGGGTCAGGTCGTTATGGAGACTTGGCCAAATGGGGGTGTTTGAGATCGGGGTGGCTGCACCTCGTTGAGATCGAGATTGCCTACGTACTCTAGCTCGGGGGAATTGAACTTAGAGATCAAGCCATCGTAGTTCTGTTTATATAGAAGATGGAAGGGCGTGGATCGTGGATCTTGCAGATTCTCCGCCATCATAATGAGGATTAAATGTGTAACGCGCGAGGATCATCCCTGTGAATTAATTATGTAACTGATGAGAATATTCTGTGCATTGAATAGGAGCACGTGTGCATAGCAGGTCGCTGATCGTTGTGTAGTCTGGTCGCTTTAGTCGAGCTGCGAGTGGGTAGAGATCGTGGCGACCTGACGGATGGATGACTGTGCCACGTGGCTGCTTTTGATTGGTCGGAGTATGTAGTACCCCTAACTATTTCTATCATTCAAGACATTTAACTAATTATTAGAGTACAATACAAACGATTTGTACATCCAGTCTTCTTATATAGCACTTATGCCAAAGAACAAATAAGGATTTTTTTGATACGCAGGACAAAATCTACACAACATATCTAACTGAATACTTTAGACCTGATTACATGGAAAAAAAAAAAAAAAAAAAACTCATTTTCAGTCCCCTGCTCCCTCCTCTTCATTGTGACACCAGGAAATGCCGAACATCTGACTAAAATAAAACTATCAATTATGACCACTATAGGTGGCTCCTGCCAAATTAACAATATCCTACAGCTTCCTTGGAAGCAAAGTTTCTCTAAAAGGCAACTTAGTATACTCTCTTTGACCCCCAAACATGTTAGACTCAATACTTCTAACCAAAGTGAAACAAGCTTATCAGTGTTAAAAACCATTCGTTAACAAGAAACCTACATAAACGCAACGATCACATTAATAAATAAAGTAAACATGCAGTTTCAAACATACAACAAATCTTCATATACAATGTCAAAACTTTAGTTCCAACTTCTTCGTAAACAAAAAATCATTCATTTAATGTTTCTTCATATATGTAGAGCATTCCAATAAAGAATAAATATAAAGATACAATAACATCCATATAATGTTTTTATTACTAATTAAAAATAAAAACTAATAAATCCTGTCATATTTTAAATAGCAAATTATATAACAGCAGGAGCCTGTAAGACCAGATAAAGAAAGAGAATATGATCATACCACACGACACGAGTCTTCGTCTCCCTTTTAGCCACAATAGGTGCTTTTGATTGAAACAAGACTTTCCTTGTAGTTAGCAAACAATATACAAGGTTGAAAATGCACTTCGAATGGTATTTTCATTGATTCTTTGGTAATGGGATCGCACCAACACAAACTTAAATCCTCGTTTTGTTGGAACATTTTCACCCAAATAATCATCCCATTCATCGAAAGATGATTAAGGAAAGAAAAAGACTCTAACACTACCGTATATACTTTTGTCCAAGATTCCTTTAGACCATATTCATTCAACATCCAAATTTCACAGTGCGAGTTTTGTCTTCCAGATTCAATGCAAGCAATGTTTTCCCTTAACAAGGCTAACTTTAGATGACAATTTTCCTTACGGTGGTAAACGTCAGCTGGCACTGGCAAAGTTCCAAACACCTCCTCAGTAAAGTCAAATGAAAGAATTAAATTATGAGTTTTCGACATATCAATTTCCCCCAATGAATCCCATTCCCATCCTGACCAACAATAAATTCCATTCTGAAATGGTGTGTTCAGTTTAGAAACTATTTCAATATTAACAGGCAAAACAACATCTATACTTCTCCAAGAATCCGTGTTTAAGCTGTAAACCTCGACTAGGTTGTTTCTCTCTTTAAGCTGACGAATAATTCTCACCACCTTGTAATCATTGGTTCTGATATCAAAACCAAATCCATGATTGATCATATTATCACTGTCACGTTGTAGACGGGGAACCGCTGATTTAGGAAGAATTCTAAATTGTTTTGTGGCAGGGTTCCATAGACAAACATGTTGGAATTTCCACATATAAAGCCCAACCCATAATGTGGTCCATGTACCTTTAACCTTGGTTTAATATAGAAATAAACTAATTAGTAATAGGTTATGTGGAAGTCATATCTACCGTAGATCTTAACTATGATGGACGGTCTAGATCTAATGGGCTTAGGTTTGTAGATTTAGGTCCTCTCTCCACCTCTATAAATTGGTGTATGATCTCCATCCTCATACACTTACTATTACAACACATATTAGGGTTTAAGAGGCAAGGAGAGAGAAACCTAAATCTTGTGCAGCTTCTCAGATCATCAATGGCTATGGACAAAGGTATGTGTAGTGATTAATTATATGATTCATGATCCTTATTGTTTATTGATAATGCTATTATACTTGTATGTGGTATCAGTCGCCTCGTATGAATCATATTTTTAATTCTAACATCACCGTTCAATATAATACTGTATTATAATTCCGCACTCAAGAAACAGTATTTTTTTTTGACACCCCTTATTCAATTTTATCTTATTGTTTAAAGATGCACTTTCTTGAATCATGGTTGTTACTGTTCATGCGTATCATACTATTGACACCTTACGGTAAACCGGTGTTCTGATGTTGTATGGGACCTATGGGTATTAGGATATAAAACACTTTTTGACTTCATCATCATTAATAGTTGGCATCAATATATGGTTTAATGGTGTATAACTTCTCAATGCATGTTCACACTGACATATGCATGATTAATTGGACAATAAGGACAGAACAAATTCAACAAAGTTTAGTTGTATATTTTTATGGCTACTTCTTTTATATTATTCATGATTACTGTTTGAAACTAGCACCATTACTGATTTACTCTCAAACGATTTAATTCTGAGTTTTGATTTAATGCATGTTTGGTCTAGTGGAGACTTGTTAATTATGTTAGGTTACGGTTTGTATCAATACAAGACGAAAATATCAGCTAATGGGCCTTAGTGTTTAGCCCATTATTAATATGTCTTGGGTCTAACAATTAATTGTTGTGCATCATCTTCCTGAATAATAAATAGAACTGATCCATGATAGCATGAGTATTTTTTTTAACTAATCAAAGATATGCCTCATTGCCTCTTGTACACTGTATGGTGTAAATCATGTGGACTTGTATTAATGGCCTGATTGATTTGCCATTGTTTATAGACTATCTTTAATGACTGAACTTAATGTTAATTGGTAGAATGCAAAATTCTTATGTAACCCGGTTCTACAGACCCATTCATTCGTCTACAAATCTGGTTTGTTTGGGCATACATAGTCCATTAATATTTTTGGTAATTCCTATTTCAATTAATGTTGTAGTGTTGTACTACACATTTTAGCAAAGGATATGGTAATCTGTTATAGCATACTTTGGGTTTTGGGCCTTACTGTTACATCCATATTAAGTATAAGTATTTTGGTCATATAGTAGACTATTATGTACCAGTTATTACTTAGTGACAAGAACCTATCCCATTATATTATGATGACGTATTTTACTGACTAAATATTGTGCAAAACTATAATGGTAATTTTCATAACAAGAAACGCGTTGGTACTCACCACAGTGATCCCATCTAAATTGTTGTGAAAATTATTTTCTTGTTTGGGATTCATGTTAAAGTTTTTATTGGTATTCACCACAGTGAAGCCAAATATGTTTATGAATATTGATTTTTATGAATATACCATAATGTAAAACTAAGCCAATTATTGTTTGGACTTAGTCTTGTCCATTATTTGGTAGTTTTGGTATTTTCATTTACTGTTTGCACACGATTTTCATAATGATAACGGGATCATTTTTGGGCCTAATAGTTATAATCTATAATTAATGTGTTTGGATCTTACTGTTAGATATTTTGTGCTAGTTTATATTGAGATGTATTTTACTTTCATGCCTCTGTCATATATTAGTCACATATGTACAGTAGGTTAATGTTAGTTGCTTCCATGTCTAATTCAGACTTGTATGCCTTATGATAATTCTTGGTTTTCACCCATATTATGCATGTGCCCTAGTTGAATTTATTAAATTGTGCACTTCTTATGATTAAGATGCATTGTGATATTTTGATCTTGTAGCATTTATTCAGCTGCATGTTTATTCCCTTAAGGTTCATGTCATCATGATTTGGTATCACCACAGTGAACCAACTAAGATTATGAACATTGGTTTTCGTTTTATATTCATATCAAGTTTTATATTGGTATCCACCGCAGTGATTCCAATATGTTTAATGAATATTAAAACTTCTTTGAACATTCATATTATGATTTAGTTTTCACCACAGTGAACTAAATATTGTGTTGAATGTTAGACTAAGTACCTTATTACCTATTTATTCACTTGCATTATTGAGCTACCCACAGGTAGATCAGGCATATGTTAGATTGAATAAAATTAAGGGGTTGCACGTATTTGTGATTAAATGAGTGTACGATATCCACAGATACCATGCTTATTTTGATCATGTGATATGTCACCCATTTATAGTATTACTAAAAATCTTAGTCATATTGTTTAATTAATGTGTTGACTAATGTTGTGAGCATGTTTATTTTTCTCGTTCTATTATTCTTGTATTTCGTATATTTTGTATGTTTTATCCTTAATAAAACTAATGAACTAGAATGAATAAGTCTAGTTGATTTTAGTGGGAGTTCTAGATCTTGGCATATATTTCCTTATTGTTGAATCTACTGTTATTTTATAAAAGCAGTAAAAAGGAGAAAATTATGCATTATGCATGAACTAGATTGAACATGCAAATTAAACATAATGTTTATGTGAATAATTGTTGATGAATAATATTAAGAATCATTTTCGCACTGCTAGCTGAAAAGTTAATTGTTGAACTGATTACTATTGATAGTACTCATAGTATGCATGACTATGTCCTTGAGTTTTCCAATTTAGTTGTTAAATTAAAGAATTTAGACATGTTAGTGGATGATTACTTTGTCCTCCAATTTGTTCTAAATTTCTTGCCTACATAGTATGTTCAGTTTCACTATTACACTATTAAAGACAAGTGGAATGTGAGTTAAATGGCGAGACTACTAGTTCAAATATAGGCAAGGCTTAAACAACATTATAATCAGGTCACTCAAGTTTAATTCATGTTTCAAGGAGTTCAATGCATAATTCTCTAATTGTGTTTGTATATACACTATGTGTGTGCCAATGCCATTTATGTGAATATGGCGTTTGTTTGATATAAAAGATAAGCTTTTGGTTTTAGTATCTTTCGATCAAACTCAATTGGCATTTCTAATGCTTAACTTAGTGAATTGATTATGATTAATATTTATCTTTCTTGTGGCATAAGAGACTGGATCATACATCTAGATGAAAAGTAGACTAGTAAAAGAAGGGGTTTTCCCGAACCTTGACTTTACTAATTTTGGTGTATGTGGATTGCATTAAGTTAAGTAAACCAAACACACAAAAAAGAGCCATAGGAAGTACAAAGCTTCTTAAAAAAAAAAAAAAAAATTCAAACAGACATATGTGTACTTTTGATGTTCCACATTTTGGTGGAGAAAAGTATTTCATTACCTTTATTGATGATTTTTTCTCGTTATTGTATCTATCTATAGCATAATAAGTCTCATATGTAAATGTTATTGAAATTTACATAACTGAAGTTAAGAGACAATTAAATAGAAAGGTGGAAACTATACATTTTGATAGAGGTATTGAATTTCTTGGAAAGTATGATCTATGACACGGGACAACATCCCGGTTGCCAAACTTCTAGAACGGCTAGGAATTTGTGCCTAATACACAATGTCTGGTTTTCCATGACAGAATGGTGTAGCTCAAAGGCATAATCAAACCCTTATGAATATGGTTCGAAGTATGATGTGTAATTCTAATTTCCCCATATCATTGTGGATGTATACTTTATAAACCGAAGTGTATATATTGAATTGGGTTCCTATTAAGGCAGTTACAAAAACACCTTTTGAAATGTGGAAAAGATGGAAACCTAGTTTAAGACATTTACACATTTAGGGTTTATCTAGAAAAGTCTAAAGGGTATAGATTTTACTATCCTAACCATACCACTAGAATTATTTTAACTGGAAATTATTGATCATTATGAATGGCAAAATCAGTGGGAGTGATCATATCAAAGAGGTAATCATTAAAGAAGTTAGGGTACCAATTTTGTTACCTCGATTTTTTTGTAATGATATTATTGTTACTTCTGTTGTTTCTCATGTTGTTGCACCGCTTAACAACAATAAACAACTAGTTGCTTCTCAACCACTTAATGAAATTAATGCCATTGAACTGAATGTAAACACACACAAAAAGTAGCATTAAAAAGATCTTAAAGGTCACGACCAGCTATTTGGATGACCACATGTTGTATTTACAAGAATTTGAATTTAATGATCTAGTTACATTTTCACAAGCCATTACTTATAGTAATTCTGATAAAAAGATTCATGCCATGAATGAAGAGATAAATTAAGTGTGGATTTTAACTAAGTCTGGAGTTAGTAGAATTGACTCAAAAGGTTCTATTGAATGCCATAAAGCAAGACTTGTATCCAAACAGTTTACTCAATATGGTGACATTACTTTCTCGTGCGTGAAACCTTCACTTATGTGTTAAAGAAGGATTATCTTAGAATCATTATGGCATTGGTGACTCATTTCGATTTAGAGTTACACCAAATAAATGTGAAAATGATATTTTGAATGAAAGTTTGGATAAAGTCTACATGGTTTAATTAGCCACACAACTTCATAAAGGAAGAACAAGAACACATAATCTATTTGTTAAAGAAATCAATATACATACATAAAACAAGCTTCTCGAAAATGGTACCTAATGATTAATCGTATCAAACCTTTGGGTTTAATGTACATACCCAAAGTTCAGTGGGAGTAAGTTTATTATTTTGATTATGTATGTTGATGATTTATTGTTTCGCAGCAGTGATTTTCATTTATGTAAACATTTTTTCTGTCTGAACACTTTGCAATGAAAGTTATGGTGATGCGTCATATGTGATAGAAATAAAAATATTTCGGGATTGATCACGATAATTGTTGGAACGTCTCAGAAAGATTTTATTAATAAAGTTTTGGATAGATTTAATGTGTTACAGCATAATTATAATAATGTTCCAATTCAGAGGGGGACTATTTGAATTAAATCAAGATCTTATGAATGAATTGTAACAAGAACGAATGAAAGAGAAACCTTATGCTCATACTTTAAGAGATCTAATCACCTTGAGGTGATTGGTTTTACAAATTCGGAATTTAATGGGTGTGTGGATAGTCGGTAAAACATTATTGTTTCACCCGCCATAGAAGCCGAATTTGTAGCATGTTGTAAAGCTACATGCAAAGTTGTATAGTTGCAAAACTTTATATCATAACTTAGAGTTATTGATTTCTATGTCCTTTGAATTTTATTGTAATAATGTTGCAACTATATGCCTTTGTAAGAATGATAGGTATTCTAATGTTTAGCACATGATATAAAATACCTATTGATTATGGCTTAAGTTTAGAACAAATGAGTGTCAATGGAACACATTAGTACACGTGTTAGTAAATCCACTAACTTAAGAGCTTGAAATAATGATATTCTAGCATCATGTTAACTAGTTGGGTTTTGAATGTAACCCATAACATAATGATTTGTGGATTACTTAATGCTTATTATTTGACATTATTTTGAGCTCATTATTATTGATTAAGTTCTGAATTTTTTGTTTTCCATTGTTTATGTACATGTATGTGAATGGATAATTGTTGACAGAAATAGTCTTTTACGAAGACATTACTGGACCATTATTGTTACTTCCGCTTATAGACCTAGTTAATTAAATTGTTGATATCGTAGTACATGGAAGGAACCATGTCATTTATGCGATGTGGAACCGCCATGACTCATATTAGTGGTTTAATTAATGACGGTATTATGATAACCATTTCGGAAACTAATTTAGCTCTTATTGCACGCCTTATGTATTCTACATTAAACCGTATGTGAGATTTTACTATGGACCAAGTGGGAGACTGTTGGAATTTCCACATATAAAGCCCAACCCATAATGTGGTCCATGTACCTTTAACCTTGGTTTAATATAGAAATAAGCTAATTAGTAATAGGTTATGTGGAAGTCATATCTACCGTAGATCTTAACTATGATGGACGGTCTAGATCTAATGGGCTTAGGTTTGTAGATTTAGGTCCTCTCTCCACCTCTATAAATTGGTGAATGATCTCCATCCTCATACACTTACTATTACAACACATATTAGGGTTTAAGAGGCAAGAAGAGAGAAACCTAAATCTTGTGCAGCTTCTCAGATCATCAATGACTATGGACAAAGGTATGTGTAGTGATTAATTATATGATTCATGATCCTTATTGTTTATTGATAATGCTATTATACTTATAAAACATAGTAAGAATCGTCATAATATCTATGAACTTGACAAAAAATTCCGTTACAAGAGACAATCTGTCCATAAGGACTAAGACGACTGTTAAAACGGTGAGACAAATCTAAAGTTTCAGAAGTTTGAAACTTATTACCAAACAATAGCAAGAATCTAAGGGCGCAAAAACGTTCACCATCGTTAAGATGCCTCGGATGACCCAAAATAACCAGTTTGCCATTATCTTTTGAATTGGATAGATGAAGGTGTCGAGTGATGAAATCAGAGGTTTCAATGAGAGAGCACCAAGCCTTGCAAACTAACTTGAATCGCAAAAGAGATACAACAGGTAGCCACAATAAAATGTGGTACATCACATCTTCAGGCAACATATCACAGCTACTACTAGCCATTAGGTACTGATATCCACTACCTATATATGAAAACAAATACGCGACTGTTAGATTGATTTATATTACTCAACTTGTGCATCAAATCTCAATGGTCGAAGTATTTTCATTAAAATCTAAAATTGTTCATGATGTGAGTATATATATATACTGGAGTAATATATATAGCTTGGGGAGAAGGGAAGAAAGATTTAATAGGTATATCATGATGAACAATTTTGGTTAGTCACACATTTTCTCCCCAAATGGTATGTAAGCTTTCTCACCGAAACTGTTCATGAAGGCAGTACAACTTCACCCCTTCTCTCCAAATGCTTCAAATCTCTTGAGAAAATTATACCAAAATACCCTAATTTCTTATTGATGAAGTCTTTGTAATTTGTAAATTTAATTTCTTTAAAAAGTAAAAGATTGAAAAATATAATTCTTGATGTTTAATAATTAACCTTGATGAACTAATCATATATGGAATTAAAAACTGAAAATATAATTATTGATGTTTAATAACCTTCAAACAATTTAAATTCCTAAATGGATCTCAATGAATATTAATTAAAACTACAGAGAGAGAGAGAGAGAGAGAGCTTACAAGGCTTTAGATCTTGCAGATTGGATTGGGAAGAAGATGAACTATACAGAAGTTGGTGGAGAAGCAAAATGTATATAGACTATAGAGGTTAGAGAGCTCTAAGTAAAAAAAAAAATATATCCAATTATGGAGGGAAAATTGACCCCACGCTTGCATGTAATACAAGTGCCAGAAGCTTATTGAAAATATCGTTTTTATTAATTTAGCTGCGAAAAAAATATAATTATATGGGTGCAAATAAAAACAATGGAATATGGGTGTAACCCAATCCATTGCCTGCCCTATTTTCGACAGAAGGAAAACAACTTCGAAATCTTCAATTGCAATCTCCACGTATGTGGATGCAGAACAGCAACATGAAGGAAATTTTTGCCTTAGTATGTGGTCGATCAGCTTTGAACATTCTGGGCAAAGCTTAAAAATGTCCGCAATGGCACTTAAATCACCATCATTTGCAGCATGGTGAGGTGCTGTCCACCCATGCATTGTCTGGTATGCGTACTTTACTTTGGCTAGGCTGCATCTCTAACAGGTACGTTCTAATTTTTCCTGGAAGCATATAAATTTGGGATTCAATTCCAAGGGACTAGATATGCGCGCGTGATATACCATACCAACAGAACCTTCAATGGCCAAATCAGATTACATGTGTAGGGGTACTACATACTCCAACCAATCAAAAGCAGCCACGTGGCACAGTCATTCATCCATCAGGTCGCCACGATCTCTACCTGCTAGTAGCTCGACCACAACAGCTCGATCTCACAACGAGCAGCGGCCTGCTTATACACACGTGCTCTCATTCAATACACAGAATATCCTCGTCAGTTACATAATTAATTCACAGGGATGATCCTCGCGCGTTACACAATTAATCCTCATTATGATGACGGAGAATCTGCAAGATCCACGATCCACGCCTTTCTACCTTCTATAAGAACAGAACTACGATGGCTTGATCTCTAAGTTCAATCCCCTCGAGCTAAGAGTACGTAGGCAATCTCAATCTGAATGAGGTGCAGCCACCCCGATCTAAAACTTCCCCTTTGGTCAAGTCTCCCAACGACCTGATCTAGTAGTGCATTAATCTAGAAATAGGTTAATACATTTGGCGCCGACTGAGGGGAATTCGATATAATCTAGGGGTACTACATACTCCAACGGAAGTGGCATAGGTGCTGTATTAATTTCTCCTGAAGGTTCACAGCTCGAGAGATCAACTCGTCTCGATTTCGCGACCTCCAACAACGAGGCCGAATACGAAGCTCTAATCCAGGGCCTACAGATGGCCATCGACCTACAAGCAGTTCGCCTGAAGGTGTACAGTGATTCACAACTGGTAGTCAATCAGATTACCAGTAATTACCAGATCAATGGGGTCAACCTAATCAGGTATGCTAGCAAAGCAAATGAGCTCATGAACAAGCTCAGTTATTTCATGGAAATGGTTCTAGGACCTCATTAAGCACCTATAAAACACAATTGGCCCAACTAAGGCCCGGTTTATAATATTGGCCCTCATTAAGCATTTGCAAAATAAGAAAAGACCCATTTAACGTTGATATTGTAAAAACGGCCCTTTCACTACCGATAATACCCTTCTGGTTTATGCAAACAAATGTTTGCATTTTTATGGTATGTCATTGTTTCGAGTATGCAAACAAGTTTTTGCATTTAATCTTTATGTGTTGTGACTGATGCAAACAAGTCTTTACATTTTCTAGTTTATCTTGCTGTCGTTTCGAGTATGCAAACAATTCTTTGCATTTAATGTTTATGTGTGTTGTAACTGATGCAAACAAATCTTTACATTTTATGGTTTATGTTGTTGTTTGCAAGTATGCAAACAAGTCTTTGCATTTTATATTTGTATTGTGACTGATATAAATAAGTATGTTTATATGTTTATGATATGCAAACAAGTCTTTGCATCAGTCAAAGGATAAACTAGTCCATAAGACACGAAAATCAGTGGTTGGGCCTATTTTACCATTAGTTCCCTAACTGGTCCAATCTTATATTTAAACATTTTAAAGGGGTCCGTTTTTTTAATCCCTGCAGTTATTTCACAATCGAGCACATACCGAGAGATGACAACAGACACGCTGATTCATTGGCATTCTTAGCATCTAAGATCGAGTTAGACAGACCGCGGGCTCTCACTATAGCAATCAGTACACAGCCCGCATATCTATTCAAGGAAGAAGATGTTCATCAAATCTCTGATCTACTAGAGACAACTCCAGCAGACATCCAAGGAACTTGGATGGAACCTTTCATTACTTACCTTCAAACTGGTGTCCTACCATCCAACAAAAAGGAAGCCAGTCAGCTGTTACATAAGGTCACCATGTACAAACTCCATGAGGGTAAGCTTTTCAGAAAATCTGCAACTGGTTTGTTATTGCGCTGCCTGATTCCCAAACACGGCCAAATCATCTTCCAAGAGATCCATGAAGGAGAATGCAGAAACCACTCTGCAGGTCGAACATTAGCTCATAAAGCGATCTCCCAGGGATATTTCTGGCCAAGAATGAAAGAAGATCCCAAGAAATTTGTGTTAAAGTGTAAAGAATGCCAGCGTTTTGCTGATAACCAACATCAGCATCCAAACGATCTAATCAACATCACTGCGCCATGGCCATTTCACATGTGGGGGCTAGATATCATGGGCCCTTTTATCAAAGAAAAGAAGTCTGAAAAGAAGTTTGTTCTAGTCGCCATTGACTACTTCACAAAATGGGTAGAAGCCGTTGCACTCGCCAACATCACTCAAGCTGATGTTCAAAGATTCATGTGGGAAAACATAATCACACGATTCGGTCTACCAAAACGAATAGTCACGGATAATGGCACTCAGTTCGTTGGCAAAAACATCAAAGCTTTCTACGAGCTATGGAAAATCGAACATTCCAGGTCAACACCTAGATATCCACAAGCCAATGGCCAAGTCGAAGCTGCAAATCGACAGATTCTGAACAACCTAAAGAAAAAGCTGGAAGATCAACACGATCAATGGCCACAACAGTTGGAGAACATCCTTTGGGCTTACAGAACAACCCCTCGTACATCTACAGGGATGTCACCATTCAGTCTTTGCTATGGAGTTGAGGCCGTTATTCCCACCGAGTTAACATTTGGAACGACCAAATCCCTTCTGGTCGATACAGAGCTTAACAATCAGGTCTGGTCGTTCGGAATCGATCTCCTTGAGGAGCGACGAAAACACGCCGTTATAAAGCTTGAGCAGTATCAACAACGACTAAAGCGAGCTTATAACAAAGGCGTACGACCTAGATCTTTTCAACCAGGAGAACTAGTTCTAAGGAAAATGTTCCACAACAAAAGGAAGGATATTATTGGCAAGCTCAATGCCAATTGGGAAGGACCTTACATTATCACCAAGGTTCAAAGCAACGGTTCTTATCATCTTCAAACACCAGAAGGAGAGATTATCAAGAACCCATGGAATGCTTATCACTTGAAAAAGTTTTATCAATGAAATGTAAGCATCTATCTATTACATTTCAATATACAAACTCATTTTTGCCTTCATCTTAGCTCAAACATGAATGGCTCTTAAAGGTCTAATCCCTCGACCTATAAATTATCAAAACTCTAGTCCCTTTGATGATTTTAATTTTGTTAAGTTCAAACATCTGCAACTTAACTTGGTGCATCGGTCGTAACATTCCCACGACCCATGTACAATCAAGCAACCATGCATGCGACCTCATCCACCAGCAGGTCCAGAACTATGATTACTACTTGTTTGCAAAACTCATACAAGCAAACAACGTAACAAGAATGACAATATAAGGTAAATCATTGAAATTTCTTTTTACTTCATAAGATTCTAACCATTAAAGGTAAAAGCAAAGTTAAACTAAGGCATACAAGAAGAACTGTTTCAGTTCGTCCTGCTTGCAGCCATTCATCTCGTCTACCTGCCTTCTGAACGAGCTACCAGGATTCCCTGGAAACTAGCTGATCAGAATGGCAAAAATACAAGCTCTTCAAATAAATTTACTGCTGTTCATTACAACACCAAACAAAACAAGTGATTGTTTACTCGAGCTCACAAACCCAGAAGACTGCTTTGAGGAAGGCCAAAGAAGACTTACTGCAAGAACAAGGAGTGCAAGAAGCAAACTTTGCACAAGGTTACCCAATACAAGAAGGTCGGTACCAAGACTAGCTCACTGCTGCATAGACTGGTCGCTGGAACCATCAATCTCTGTACGACCACTGGCGACCTGGTCATTAGGGCCCATCAAGGCGTCCTGAGCTGGCACCAAAGCTCCATCGGCACCATCTCGCGTCTCCTCTCCTTCGGGCGACCCCTCCAAAGCTTTCATCAAGTTGTCGCAGTAGGCCTTCCACGCTGCGTCATTCTCTTGGCATGCGTGCTCCCAATATTCAGCAGAAGCCTTAGCACCAACGGAGTCTACCTTCAACTACTCCGCCATCTCCTTCAACTGCTCCACCGTCTCCTTCAACGCCGCGACCTGCGCATCCCTGTCCTTCACCTTGCACTCAGCCACAACAGTAACGTTCTTCGCCTGCTCGAGCTTCTCGTTGAGGTCCTTCAACTCAATCTCAGCTCGAGCACCAACCTCAGCAACCAAACGCACCTCCTGGAAGCTTGCGTTCAGCTGCAAGTGCAAACAAAGTTTAGTCAGCAATGACTAAACACAAAAAAAAAAAAAAAGAGAAAAAAAAACTTATGATCGCACTCACCAAAGACAGCGCCGCATTTATCTTCGAGCAGGTCACCAACAAAGTCTGCGACTTCACTGCTCGAGCATCAGCATCCAAGACGATGCCCTCATTCACAGCCCGAGCAACGCAGGGGTCATCAATAGCACTATCATTATCATACACGATATGCTTCTCACCGCGGCCATCCAAATAATCGAACGGCCCAGGGCGAAACTCAGACGATACCCCCTTGCCTTTCTGCAAAGGCCCAGCAACAGTCTTCCTGGACTTGAGAGGAGGCTCAGGAGATTTCACGAACTTTGGAGGAACAGAGGATGGCATAGTTGGAGGCTCCATCAACTTCAGGTTCCCTGAAAGTGACCTTTTCTTCCCGGCCAAGGCAGGTAATTTAGGGAGTGAGGCCGGAGGGGATACCACTGGGGGGCTCGCCACTACCTCCCCCCGGCGCGAACTAGCAGCAGATCGTTCCTTCTCCAACCTCCGAGCAGCGCTTCCAGATCGCTCTCTCTCCTCAGGCCTCGAGCTACCACTAGCTCGTTCCTTCTCCCCAGCATGCGAACTACCACCAGAACGCCCAGCCTCAGCTTTATGCACAGAAGTCATATAAGCCTTCTTCAGCGACTTCCTCCTCTCGAGCTCTTCTTCAACGGTTTTCGGACCACCTTTGGGAATAAAATACTCCTTCAGGTGGGGTAAGAACTGTATCTTACGTTTGTCAGACAAGAAACCAAAACCGTTCAAAGCGGACTGCAGATCGTTCTTCCTCACAAGATGATCGTCCCTGATCGCTGCAAAAAGATACAACATAATCAGGTCCAGAAAAAGGAAAATCATCTACTGTCCTAAGACTAACGACCAGGAACTTACGAGCATCATTCCTAGTCACATGACGCAACTGGATACTCCCCTCAATGATAGACCCAGTAATCAGCATGGGATCTTTCCACCATGGCTCACTACTTACCGGATAAATCAAAGGCAAACGTTCTGGCCTAACTTGCATGTTATAGCCGGAAAAATCAGCCTTTGAAGAACGTTTGAAGCTGAAGTGGTCCAATACATCACTTACAGTAATGTTGCACTTATGTAGCTTATCCAGGTCATCAATTACCCTTAAATTCCTCCAGAAATTGCCATTCATCTGGCAGGGGGCTCGACCAATAGCATTCAACAGGTCGACCACCAAACGAGACAATGGCAGCCTCAGCCCAGCTCGGAATTGGGTCAAGGTAAATACAGTAGAGAAGGGATTTTTAGGTCGATAATCAGAAGAAAGTAAACGTTCCCCTAAAAATCTAATCTCTAAATGCTCAATCGAGCTAAGCTCATATTGCTTCCTAAACGCAATGTGCCTATTTACATACTTAAGGTTCACTACTCTACACATCGAACCATCGTCTCCTTCCACCATTTCTTCATCAGACGTGTCCGCCGCATGAGAACCGCTACTCTGGGGGCTATCATGGTCCACACCATGAGTGGGAGACAAGGCTTCAGAATGAGTCCCTTCAGACTCATACTCCTCACCGCCACCACCACTCAAGTGATCATTTTCAGAGTCACTCAAGTCAGACATTTCTCTCAAGCCAACAGAAAAGAAAACAGAAGATGAAAGAAAAGAAGAAGAAGGAAACTAACCTCACGAGCTCTCAAAGTTCCTCAGATCGCAAGAGAAAAGCGGCAGCAATTCAAATGAAGGCGAGATAGGTAAACCCTTCTCAAGAGAGCTACAGTTTAAATACCGTAGCACAAGTACTCCCAGCCATCGGTTCGAAACAGGTGAACGGCTGAGATCGACCACAGAAACCATAACAATTGCAGTTATTTTCCACTCACAAAATGATTCACATCCACCGTCGGATCAACCCACGTGCCACGCAAAGACTATATCAAGCAAGAAGTGCGTCAGTTGCCAAAACTGCACAGCTAGCTGCTCGAGGAAAATCCTCCACTTCCCTGTAAGAGCGCCATGATTAGTACAGACAAGCCTGCATGACTGTCACGTCCGCAAATTCAAAAAGCAAACTACAAATCAGCATCGATCAGAGTTCTTAGTCTTTTCAGCCCGACTTCTACAGCCGACCTAAAAAGAGGGGGCTTATGTAGGGGTACTACATACTCCAACCAATCAAAAGTAGCCACGTGGCACAGTCATTCATCCATCAGGTCGCCACGATCTCTACCTTCTAGTAGCTCGACCACAACAGCTCGATCTCACAACGAGCAGCGGCCTGCTTATACACACGTGCTCTCATTCAATACACAGAATATCCTCGTCAGTTACATAATTAATTCACAGGGATGATCCTCGCGCGTTACACAATTAATCCTCATTATGATGACGGAGAATCTGCAAGATCCACGATCCACGCCTTTCTACCTTCTATAAGAACAGAACTACGATGGCTTGATCTCTAAGTTCAATCCCCTCGAGCTAAGAGTACGTAGGCAATCTCAATCTCAACGAGGTGCAGCCACCCCGATCTAAAACTTCCCCTTTGGTCAAGTCTCCCAACGACCTGATCTAGTAGTGCATTAATCTAGAAATAGGTTAATACAACATGTCAATGGAGAGCTGGGTTAATATAATACCCCTCTTAGATACCCGTGGGCATGCATATTTATGCTGGTAGTCACATACAGATATCAGTCACATTGGACATCAAATGGCAGAAAAAAAAATTACAGCAATAAATCATGATATTGATTGGACATTTGACATTTCAATCAGATTACAAGCATTTTTAGTCCTAAGTCAACAAGGTCTGTAGGGTCCCGAAAGCGTGATTCATTTTAGTGTTCTTCACACGAAGTTGTGAACAACTACTACTCTACTAGCTGATCAGTTCCTAAAGGCATATCTCTCTCCATATGGGAGATTGATATGTATGTAGGTTCAATCATAGTTAAAAATTTCAGTGATATCCGTGGATATTTGAGATATTAGAAAATTAAAGAATATGCACAAAAACTCGGCTTTTAAGTTTTAACTTGGTTTGTAATGTTGAAATCTTAGTAAAATTTGTTTTTAATGGTCGAAAATTTAATCCCAAATTTGCATTTTTAATGATGCATAGGGGTGGCAGTTTATAACTGGACCCGCGCTACCTGACACAAAAATAGTGGGGTTGGGTCAGCATAAAATGGGTTTAGGTCATAAACAGGTGAACCTGCTCCTGCTAATCTGTAAACCTGCCAAATATATGGGTTGGGTTTGGGTTTGAGTTTTACAAGCCATTCAGTGATCTATATTTTCATGATAAGCATATATGCGTTAAAAAGAGTAAATAGGTCACCACTCACTACATATGGAAGACATATGCTAATGCACACAAATCATGAGTCAAAAACAAGCTTTCATAAGTATAATTTGTGTCGGGAAATTTTGACTTAACCCCCCCTTTTATGGTCACGTTTTAAATAACCCCTCCCCCATTTGTCCAAGTTTAGATTTTACCCCTCCTCCCTCCCTCTGCTCCCGTCCCATTTAACATCCAAATTCAATTTTTTTGTCCAAAATACCCTTGTCTGCTTCTTTCAAAAAAATTATTATTGGTTTGTAGAAAATCCCCATGTTCGTGATAATCTTTGAGATGCCCCCCCTTCCCCTTACAAAAACAAGACTTAGTGAAGAAGATAAAGTCTAAAACAATGGATTCACTTCAAAAAAGTTCAACTTGGGAGAGAAAATTAAATGTGTACGGTTTATACCTTATCCTTGCTTTGAGATCCATACTCCATTTTATTAGCTTAAGTTTTATATCTATGGTTTTAGTTTCTAAACTCAAATTGGTTAAGAAGAAATAAAAACGAAAAAAAAAAAGGATGAAAAAGAAGAAGGAAGAAACGGAAGAAAGAATAATGGTGGAGGAACGGGAGGAGGGGGGGCGACAAAATCCATTTTATTAGCTTAAGGTTTAGATCTAGGGTTTTAATTTCAAAAACAACAAAAGGAAAAGAAAAAAAGAAAAAGAAAAACAGACGATGAAGGAATAATGGTGGGTTTAAGGAGAAGGAATAATGGTGGAGCAACGGGGGTGTAAAATCCATTTTAATTACTAGCTTAAGGTTTAGATCTAGGGTTTTAATTTTTTAATTTTTTAATTTTTTTGAAAGAAAAGAAGAAAGAAGACGAAGGAATAATGGTGGGTTTAAGGAGAAGAAATAAGAAGGAATTATTGGCCTATTGGAAGGTTAAGTCTAAAGAAATAGGAAGGGGTATTTTGGGAAGAAAATTTGAATTTAAAAGTTAAATGGGAACGAAGCGAACGGAAGGGGGGCAAAGTTCAAGTTTGGACAAATAAGGGGGTTTATTTAAAATCTTTATAACCTAATTGAAGCGAATTTTGATTAAGTTTTAGTATATTTGTAATTACGCAAAAGTGGACCACCCATCACGATTATAATCAAGCCTAATTAGATTAAATCACGGGCATAATTAACCCCAGTCCAAAATAACTTAAACTCCAATCCCAAATAATCAAGTCTAGCCCGTGCATTACATGGATTTAAGCAATAGTAATTTATTAAAGCAGAAAATATCCCTAAGAAAATATTTTTTAAATGAGGCTATCAATTAGATGAGAATTGATGGCCTAATTGAAAAGGAATTTGATTAGGTTTGGGCATATTTATAATTACGCAAAATTAAACTACCAATCACGGATATAATTAAGCCCAGTCGAAAACAACTTGAAGTGGACTCAATCCCATATATAATCAAGTCCAACTCGTGCATTTGTAACGAAATAATGTGCGACTAGTTATAATATATGGACAGTTTTGTATCACGGTTGGAATCAGGGGCGGATCATAGAATGGGCTCAAAGGGGCTCTAGCCCGGGGTAAGTTGAAAAACAATTTAATGATTATTAGATATATCTACGATAAACATAGAAAAAATAAATAAACAACGTCACGTCCACGAAAAATTTAGGATGTGGCCCATTTTGTATGTGGTTATGTAGAGCCAATCAAAACATAATACGTGTTAGTTAAGTTACCAATTCAAGCTCACTAGGGCTTGTTGCACCCGTACAAAAAGGGATATTTTAGTAAATAAACAAAACTTTAATAACACATGGCGTGTTGTGATTGGAGCCCTCATGACCACATACAAAATGGGGTCACAACCTAAATTTTCTGCCACGTCTAGGTCTTTTTTCTTTTCTTTTTTTTCTTTTCTTATATTTTCTTTCTCTGTTTGGTTTTTTCTCAACTAAACAAAACAATAACATTCTTTCTCTACTAGTCTAGACTACCAATAATCGATTTGCCATTCTTGTCAAGTCATTTAATTTGATCAATTTCTAAGCCTCTAAGGTAATTTCTTTCTTGTCTCTTTTATTTTTTTATATTATTGTATTTGTATTAATAAATTTAGATAATTAATTTAGGTTTTCTTGTTAAGCATGTAGTTGTTTAATTATTCATAGTGAACTTCAAGAAGTTTTTTTTTTATTAGATTTTTACTTAGTAAATTAATAATCAGTAAATTTAGGTTTTCATGTTAAGCTAAAAACGTTGGGAAACCTAATTAAGGTGTGTGAGAGATCTATTAGAACCCATTGGAGAGTTTAAGAGAGAACTCCTTGTGAGGAAGAGCACCATATCCGTTTCTTCATGAGTGCTTTGTGAGATCGTGTCCAACAACGAGAACAAGTGAGAGAATTTTTATCCTCAATTTGTTATTGTTTCGTTGAGAGATTTGGTGAGAATTTGAGAAACAAGAAACCTGGGGTTTCTCTATTTGTTGGAGAACTTTCTACTATCTTCTCCAATAGTAAAAGATATTATATTTATTTGTCTGTGGACGTAGGCAAACAAGTCAAACCACATTATATTTGTGTCCCTCTCTATTGTTTGTCATTGATAGGGCCTAAATTTTGAACCAACTCACGTCCTAAATAAAAATTCAACTCTCCACAATATCGTTAATATGTATAGCACAAGTAGGGATGTCAAACCAAATCAAGGTTGGATCAAATAGCAAAAGAAAACTAAACAAATTATATCTAAAGGGAAGTAGTTGAGATAATTAAAAGATATAAGAATTAGAATTAAACTAAATAAACTAAAGAGTAATATACAAGATAATCTTCAAGAAAATTGAATTCACTTAATTACCATGCAGTATAATTAACTTAAATTAATTCTAGTAATCAAACAAGTAAATCGTTAAAGAAATAATTGAAATCAAAACCCTAACAGGATGGTATGATCAACAAACCATGTATTATTTGCTCTTAGCATAAATATAAATATATTATAATCATTCTTATCAAGCATATATGAGAATCGGTCGAAGGAAAAGGTATCTCATTGAAATGATCACCACATGTTCATCCTATCTCTAAAGAACTGCAAACCTAAGAAGAAAGACATGAGAGATAACAATATATGATCAAAATAGAAAAATCTACCTATACATGTTCGAACCACATTGTGTTGTGTATTCATTATAATCATGTAGAAATATGAATTAGAAGATATGAAAACTAATTAAGAACGAGAAGAAGAAAATTATAAAACAATAAAGTAAAAAAACTTCATCTCGTTTCTTGAAGAGGAGACTTAATTAGCCTAGCATGCTAGAACTAAAAGACAACAATTGAAGGAAAAAAATATTTATTGAAGAAGAAGAAATCTCTACAATTTTATGCCTACTTCTCTCCTAAAAATCGTGTAGAGAATGAGGCGAAATCGAAAATACAAGGATTTTTGGTTTTTATCACACTTTGAATTAAATTTTGGGGTCTAGGTTCATTAAATCTTGATGGAATTTGGACACATTAAGTGTCGTAGAAACTCTTTGATTTTTATCTTCACGAAGCTTCCTTCTTGTGACTTAAGCCATCCCTTGAAAAGTTTGCTTTCCATCAATATTTTAAACCCTAGTTTTTTCTTCTAGAACGTCTTGGAGTATTTCGTAATTTCAGCAGAAAATTGGGCCTTGGGACCACCTCTATTGGATCCATCACGTAAATATTACGAGAAATAATTTGCTCCTAGCATTATTTGCTCCTTGCCTTATTCTCCACTAATATTATGACACGTGTGGTATCTAAATATGATGACTTAACTGGTTTATTTATTAACGATAACACATAAACGAAACCGAGAGAAAAACACACAACACAATCAAACAACAAACAAACCTAAAAAAATCAACCATTTATCTTGTTTCATTATTGATTTTTTTTTTTTTTTTGATTGCCAAGCAGGGTTGAGGGGACCCTTACCCTTTTAAATTAGGTGTGAAAACTTATATCAACAATCAGCTGTTGACGTGTTTCGAACCCACAACCTCTCCACTTTGTGAGAGGGGTGCTACCATTGAGCCACAGGCTCATTCGCTGTTTCATTACCGATTTCTCTTCTTTATCTTTTGCTCAAACTCTTCCAATATCGTTGACATGATTATTAATATAAAGAACACAATCAACAATCAACAAGCAAACATACCTAAACATAATCATTTCTTCTTTATTTCTTACCTTAATCTCTAATAAGTTAGGTAGACACACTGATTACATTTAAGAAAAATGCGAATACAATCATTACAAGAATACTCCAAATTCGCCACGGACTAGAACGGTGGCAAAACGTGATTAGCCATTGTCCAAATCCGTGGCAAGACCGTGGGTGTTGAGGGCGTAGCTAAATTGTTTGCCACGGTCCGGGTCCGTGGCAGACACAAATAATTAGCCACGGTCCAAAACCGTGGGCTTTGCCACGGATATCAACCGTGGCAAATTTAATATTAGCTACTGCTATTGGCCGTGGCAAATCTTAAATTTCTTTCAAAAACAAATAGATTAGCTACTGCTTTGAGCCGTGGCAAATCTGGTCCATTTTTTCCCCAAAAAAAATATATATATATGTATATATAAAAATAGCAATTACATTGGCTTGAACCTGCACAAAGCATTAATCATAAATCATTTTGGATTCTTTACTTTTTCTCAATGTGCAATTACAGCTTATTAATCCTAAATCCTAAAAAATAGCAATTACAGATAAACTCTTTATACATAATAATGAATGTCACAAGCTATGACAAATAAAGTATACAATAATTTTACTGATAAAAGATAGTTTTATTAGTATTCAAGCAAACCAATTACATTCTGATCACCCTGTATAAATACATCGTCATGTCGTAAGATTTCACATTAAAAAACAGAATCTAAAACACCATGGTTGTCACTTCACTGCTGTAGCTTTATACCCCTGAGACTGCAATGCTTCACTACTTGGCAAAGCTCGATCTATTGCACTGGATCATCCCCACCATAGACTATACTGTTGTTGTAATGTTACCATGCATGTAATCTGCTCTGCCAGTGGTATCCTGACATTATTGGCATTCAGTCCATTGATGATCTGCATGGAGATTAAATAATTATATAAGCATAAAAATTAATCAGATCTTGTGTTTGCCATTGTTTGCATTATTTCTTTATTGTAAAGGAACAGATATATAATTCTGATAAGAAGCTATTATATCGTAAGCTTTCTACTTGAATGGTGAATGAAAGATCAGAGAGAGACGCCAAGCAACATACATGTACTTGAGTGTTTTGGATCAGAATCCAGAGTGACTAGGCCTATACCCCCATCAATTGCACCCAGGCTAAATGCCCTTACGATGTGGACCTACAACAATGACAAACATATGGTAAAATCAGGTGGTCGACAGAAAATCACAAATGATTACTTACAGGAAAAAGTTCCCTGATTAACCCACTTCATAGTAATATTATAGGACACTAAGTTCAACCATAACAATTTTTTTACCCAAGTTGTTCAATAACTAGAGCTAGCAAACTTTTCTATTGCTTGGGTAGATACTTGCGGTTGATTACAAAAATGAATCATGCAGTTTGGTGATGGTTTTAATCCTACCTTACGGCCTGAAAATGTTATCGTGTAATAGTAAATCATGGATTGAGAAAAATAGCAAAGGAAGAGTTGATCTCTTGAGTAGACAACGACCAACTAGACATAACTCGTGAAGAAGATAATTACAAAGGAATCTAAATTAAACCTGGAATGTGGTAGCCTTGATTAATTGAAAAACCAACGCATCTCTTTCCACCAATTTGTGAGCAACAGCGAAACCTTTCCACCCACCGCTCAGTCCAATCTTATGCAAGAGGTAATTAGTAACAAATTCTTCCCGATTCTCATCAACCAAAGTAATTGTAACATCATGTTTTGGAAGGTCGCTTTGCAGAATTGTCCAGGAATTCTCTAATATTAAAGGAAAATATTAATAAAGACATATCTATGTATATAATACTCCAAATCCAATATGTCTCTAGATGATATTTATAATATAATTCTACATGTTTATAGAAGATTATCTTCAATTACCATCCAAAATCCTTTAATGACATGTGAGTGGAGCATGGATTTAACAAAGCTAGGGAACCGAGGGTCTAAATTTGCTTGAACTTCTTCTGCTCGTTGTATAGCGCAGAGCTTAACTTTATCATGATTAGGAAATGCTTGTTCTTGTTCATAGCTTCAAGCAATCAGAAAACAATTACGAGACAACAATCAACAAACTATAAATGGAGAAATTGTTGAAACACCGAAAGAAATGAACAACAGCTTGCTACTGACCTCAAAGGTGCCTCTGCAGGCTTATCCAAAACTACTTGTTGAAAACTTGGTACTGACCTCGAAGGTGTCTCGGGTTTATTGAGAACGACCTGTTCAAACTTATTGCAGTCAGCCAATATGGATGTAATTAAAGTAGGCATGCAGTGTACTATGGTTTATTTATTCATCAGCATTAAAATGTAAAATTACGACACTAATGAGCAACTTTCTTATGAATTATTCAAAGAAATATGTCTGCAAATTTTGTGCAATTGTATTAACAAAATTGTAAATGTATTGCCATCATCATCATATCATAACATCCAAAATCTCATTGAAATGCATATTAATTATTAACCAATCTACAGAGCTCAAACAAATAAGTGACATGCAGAGAGTGAGTGAGAGAGAATTGAACCATGGAAAGGGGAGTCAGGGGCTCAGAGGAGCTTTGTAAAGACTGGAAACACTGAGCTAAAGTCATCTGACCTTCATTAATACCTTCATTCTCCTTCTCCTTTTTAGACTTTATCATCATTCCAAACTCTTCTTATTCCATTTCCTTTTCACTACTGGTATCTGTCATTATCATCATTCTCAACTCCCCTTTAAAGTCAAATTCTTCCTCTGGTGCTGCCTCCATGTTAAACTTCACACTTCAGATCGTTTGCTGAATTTGGGCATGACTGCAGAACCCCTTTGCACACTCTACAACAACGAATAAGAGTCCATCCTTTTCACCTTTTCATCCGCTTCCCTTTCACTCGATCTTTCCCTATGGGAGGAAGCAACTGGTGGCATTATTGAGACTATAGAATTCTTCAGCTCTGTTAACTCCATCGAACAGTTACTCACGGCATTGCATCAAAACTATGGAAGCGACATTGCATCAAAACTGTGGAAGTTCATCCCTGCGGCAGTCCATTGGATCACATGGAAATCCAGAAATAGGAGAATTTTCAGAGCTACAGAGGCAAACACAACAAGCATTTTAAAGAGAATTAAAGGGACACCTCTCACTTAAAAGCCCTAAACTTATAATTCAGAAAACCCCAATTCTTACATCAAGCCAATAAATTTAATTTAGTAAAATGAAAGAGAAACCAGAAAAAGAATTATAAGTAACACTCACAGATTCATAAATGTATTGATGGAGAGTTTTCAATTTCTATTAATTCGAAGCAGTTAGTTGAGCTAACCACAATCAGTAGCAGCGTAATCTTGCAATTTTTGTTTACTTGAATTAACATAATGAAAACAAGAAAAAGTGGAGAAGAAGATAGAATTAGGGTTGTGGGATATTGAGATGTGAACGATGGAGTGAAGAGTGAGAAGAAGAAAGGTTTTCTCTCGTCAATTAGTGTGGACTGTGGATATTTCTTGTGATATGAAATATCAATCCGACGGTTCTAATCCAATACATACCCACGGTCCATAGCTGTAAGTAAATTCTAAAAAAAACTAAAAAAGAGGATATATTATTGCCACGGCCAATACCAACATTGCCACCGACCTGAACCGTGGCCAATTTAACCACAGACCCGGACCGTGGCGAAGGAAATCGTAGGTCCGTAGCATATATTAGATTTTCTTGTAGTGATAATTCTCCTAATTCCTAAATGGCAAATACTATGCTCAATTGCTTATTCATGATGGAACATCGAGAGGTTTGAGTATTTGGGGGCTTCACTGCTTCAATGTAAATTTGTTTCTTAAATTTTTCTTTTTGAAAATTTTCACATAGATTAAAAAACACTAGAGATGATGACGTGATGTACTAAACTGCTATTTTTAATTACGGTGTGGTTTGAAAGAAGTCAGGAAGACGATGAACAATTGAAGAGGATTTTTAGTTCCGCAATATCTCTATTACTGTCATCTTGCCGTTATCTTAAGAGATCCCATAATAAAAATAGGGAAATTTTGACTTAACCCCTCATTATTTTGTCCACGGTTTGAATACCCCCCCTCCCCCCCATTTGTCCAAGTTTAGACTTTACCCCTTCTCCGTCAGCTCCCATCAAAAAGAAAAAATATCAATAGGTGGTAACTGGGATGAGAGCTGACAGAGGGGGGGGGGGGGTAAAGTCTAAACTTAGACAAATTGGGGGTTTATTCAAAACGTGGACAAAAAAAGGGGGGGGGGGGGGGTAAGTCTAACTTTCCCATAAAAATAACGCCACGTGTTTTAATATTATTGACAATGAGGCAACAACAAATAATGTCATGAGCAAATTATTTCTCTAAAATGGGCCCAATTTGGCCTTTTGGATTACAAGATATGGCTGGTCAAATTAAGCTGCTTTCAGGTTAAACTGAGTTGACTAAGTGGTATTTGATCTTTGACTTTGATCAAGCCCAAATAGACTCCAATTGGTCCAAGATGAACAAATACTACTCCATACACCATATTATACACTCCGGAACTCTTCATAGCCTTAAAAATCTCACTTTGACATGTAATCACTCTACGGTACTTTCGAGTCTTCTATAGAAAACACCCAAAATGTGTCATTTTAATTATAGATTTTTTCATTGTTTCTTGACTTTGAGGTATTTTCTTATAAAATACACACAATACCCATTTTCAAGCATAATTCATCATAAAAGAGGTAGTAACACTATATTAATTGAGGGTGCAAAACTCATATTTTGAAAATAAAATATGAGTTTATTACTTGCTTTGTTTATTTTATACACTAGCATCGATCTCCAACACCATTCTTAAAGAAATAAAAATAAATAAAAACCAAATTGGTTAGATTTTAATATATTCCATAACTAACTTTTATATTTCTCCCCTCATTCTCCATTTCCACTACCCTAAACAATCTCTACACCCTTTTCTCCATTGTCCACTACCCCAAACAATCTCTACACCCATTTTCTCCACTTTCCCACTAGACTTTAAACACAAACATCTTCATAAATAATATAGCCCAAAAACAAATTAATAATTGTTGTGATATATTGGATGACCACATGATCAAAGCATTTAATTAAAGTGTAAAGGCTTTTTTTTGTTTTTTTTATTGACAAGCGGGGTTGAGGGGACCCCTACCCCTTTTTAAAATTAGGTATGGAAACATATATCAACAATCAGCTGTTAGCTGTTGACGTATTTCGAACCCACGACCTCTCCACTTTGTGAGAGGGGTGCTACCATTGAGCCACAAGCTCGATCATTCACTGTGTAAAGGCTTTTGAGTCGGTATAACTCATGATCTTTGAGTTATACCATTAATGATGTATCTCCTATATAAAGATAACTAAGTTATGAGAATACTACACATGAAAATTGAAACAATTGAAGATCAATACTTCTTTTCTTCTCTAAGTTCTAATATATTATGTTTAAGGCAATATTTTAGTTCAGAATATCTTATACTTAGGAATAACCATATATAACCAATATTATTAATTTTATATGCATATGTATATATTGAAACCGGCACACGGTTATTTGACATTAATTTTGTGACATGATTAGTCTCGGTTATCTCGCCTTGAAATCATTGTTAGGAAAACCAAGTTGTACGCACATCATTCTGTGTCCATGTCCTCTCGTCTTGTGTCAAAGTCAAGTTTTGGGTTCAGGACGTACGTACCTAGTTAGGACCTACGTACGTCCATCGAGGCAGCGAACTTTTATTGTTTTGGACGTACGTACTGAGTTAGGGCGTACGTACGTCATTGGAGGCAGCAAACTTATTTTGGTCAGGACGTACGTACGTAGTTAGGACGTTCGTACGTCCAAATAGGCAGCAAACTTCTTCCGTGTGGGGACGTACGAACGTTGTTTCGACGTACGTACGTCCAATGTGGTTTTTACCTATTCCGGCCCATTTTCTGTGTATTCCAACCCTAGGTACAAATAGGGTTTCTTCCCTATTGAACAAGTAGTTCTTCGGCTATCAAAGTAAAGGGTTCTTGGAGTTTGGTGTTGTTGGGGTCCTTGCTAGTGAACTCAATTTTTTCCCTTCTTTCTTCAATTCCTCATCTTCTTATTGAATAGCGATTTAGCTTCGAGTCTTCTTGTTTTATTCAAGAAGTCGAGTATCCTTGTGTGTTCATCAAGGAACTCTGGTGTAAGCTTGCTACATAGATCGGCTTCGAGTCTTCTTGTGTGTTCATCAAGAAGTCGGGTGTCTTGTGCGTACATCAAGGTGCTCTGGTGAAGTCAAGGTGTTAGAGATAACCTGAAGTGTCAACTCGCAGTGATTGCAGGTAGTTGATAAGTTTGTAAATTTCCTTCATCTAGTGGATTCTTTTGTTGTCACTAAGGCAACCGTGGATGTTTCCCAATTTGGGTTTTACCACGTTAAAATTCTTGTGTGTTCTCTTTCATTAATTCTGTTCATTGAATTAGTTAATTGATAATTAACAATTGTTAGAATAACACTATTGTTTTTCAATTGGTATCAGTCGCAGGACGTTGGTTATGGAGCGTAATGGCTCACGCGTTGATCCTTTTAGTGCTATGACTTACTCTGGTAAGCCACATGTCTCGTTTGTGGCTCGGTTGTCTGATGAACAATCAACTGTAAGTAAAGAATGCTCTAGTGACTGTGACAGGGAATTGATTCTTGTTGAAAATACTGATTGGGCTACCCTATACCAGTTATCCAGAAAGGAATGTCTAAGGTTAGAGGCAAAGAATAGTATTCTTCAAGAAAGACTGGACTTACTATCTTCTAGTTCCTCGTCCATGTCAACCTTGGATAAGGAAACTGAATCCTGGCGTATTGATAAGGTAAAATTATTGAGCAATCTCGCTGCTCTTGAGCACGACAATGTTGAATGGGAGGCTCGGTGTAGGATTTTGTCCACTGAACTAGAAGATGTCAAAAAGGAACTGTTTCGTCTTAAGTCCTCTGTAAGTTGCAATGGGCTGTCATCTTCTGAACTGCCTCCGCTACTGCCCAATCCTCCTATCACAAATTCTAATAATCATCAATCCACGGCCAAGGTAGGCAGCGGGAGTAAATGGAAACCGTTTAGGCGTGCTCCTCCTCAGGGCAGAAAACGTGTGGGCAGCTTGGACATTGGGCCCCTCAGTGTGTCGTGACTGCTCCTGTGTCACAACCGTGGATGCTGTTTTCTCAGCCATCGCATGTCTATCCGCTTTATCAATACTCGTCTTACTCTTCTCTATGTAATTTTGCAGGCAATGCTTCAAATGTGGCGATTACTGCTCTCCATGTTTCGAGCTCAGACAGTGAATGGCTACTTGATAGTGGTGCTTCGAAACATATGTCAGGTAATGCCAAACTTTTCGCATCTGTTACTGCTATAGATGGTGGTAGTGTCACTTTTGGAAATGGTAAGCGCTCTCCTGTGATTGGAAAAGGCTTTGTTGATGGTATTGGTCTATCCTCGAATGATGTTTGCTTATTAGTTGATGGTTTGCGTGTTAATTTGATCAGCATTAGCCAACTGTGCGATACTAATCATACTGTTAATTTTTCAAAAAATGTATGTACTGTTCTTGATAGTTTGGGCAAGTGCATCATGACAGGTAAACACACATTGGATAACTGTTATGCCATTCAGCCTCTTACACCTGGTATAAACTGAATGAGGTTCAGTTGTGGCACCAACGCCTTGGTCATGTCAACTTTGAACTCCTAGACAATCTAACTCGAAATGAATATATTAGGGGAGTTCCAAGACTTGGAAGGGCTCGGGACACCGTGTGTGGGGGATGTCAACTAGGCAAACAAATACGTAGTCCACATTCCAAGAAAAAGTCTATAACCACATCCTCTCCTTTAGAACTCATACACATGGACCTCATGGGTCCCACTCGTACTCCTAGCTTAGGGGGCAAACGGTACATCTTAGTCATGGTTGATGATTTCACTCGCTTTACTTGGGTATCATTTTTGCGTGAAAAATCTGATGCGTTTCTTGACTTTCAGGGGATATGCCTTCGTGTTCAGAATGAGAAAGATACTCAAATTAAACATGTTCGGAGTGACAAGGGTGGTGAATTCACAAACACAGGTGTTCTTGAATATTGCATTGCAAACGGTACGTGGCAAGAATTTTTGGCTCCATACACTCCACAACAAAACGGAGTTGCTGAAAGGAAGAACCGTGTCATTCAGGAGATGGCTCATGCTATGTTACATGTGAAGGATGTTCCCAACAAATTCTGGGCTGAAGCGGTCCATACTGCTTGTTACATCATAAACCGTGTATACCTTCGGTCTGGTACTACTCAAACTGCTTATGAGCTATGGTATGGTAAGAAGCCAAATCTCAAATACATGCGAGTTTTTGGCAGTGTTTGTTATGTGTGCAAGGACCGACAAAGTCTTTCTAAGTTTGATAGTCGAGGTGATGTTGCTCTTTTACTTGGTTGTTCCTCCAATAGCAGGGCCTTTCGCGTATTTAACTACAACACTCGCAAAGTCATAGAATCCTTTAATGTTGTTGTTGACGACACCATTATAATTGACTCTTCTGTTTTTACTGGTGCACAGGATTCTACAGTTCTCTCACCCTTATCAGAATCTATAGACATGTCTCCAACTTCGTTATCCTTACCTGATAATGGTGATGATGGTGATGAACCTCTGGCTACTTCAGAGGATTTGCCCAGTAGGACCAGCAATGTGCACACACCGGATGATGTAGTAACACCAGAGGTGGTTGATGTGCCTCAGGATCACCCTACTGTGACTATTGAGCCTGAAGAGTTGTTTGAGAAAGCTTCAACTTGTGTTAAACAACACCACTACATTGTTGATGTCATAGGGGACATTAATGATCAGCGCTTGACTCGTAGGCAGGCCAAGGAGACAAATTGTGCTCACTATGTTTGTTATGTTTCCTCTATTGAACCTAAAAATGTTACTGATGCTCTTACTGATGATGATTGGCTAGTTGCTATGCAGGAAGAACTGGGTCAGTTTAAGCGTAGTGATGTTTGGACATTGGTTCCCAGACCGACTCACACTAATGTGGTTGGCACTAAGTGGATCTTTAAAAATAAAATGGATGGGTTTGGGCAGATTGTGCGAAACAAGGCTCGGCTGGTAGCTCAGGGCTACAGTCAAATTGAAGGTATTGATTATGGAGAGACTTTTGCTCCTGTGGCTAGGTTGGAATCTGTCAGACTTCTTCTAGCTATGGCCTGCCATATTTAGACTTCAAACTGTACCGAATGGATGTCAAAAGTGCGTTCCTGAATGGTCTTCTCAATGAAGAGGTCTATGTTGAACAACCAAAAGGGTTTGTTGATCACACCTTTCCGAATCATGTCTTCGAATTGTGAAAAGCATTGTATGGTTTAAAACAGGCTCCTCGAGCATGGTATGAACGTCTGACATCTTTCTTATTAGGGAAAGGATTTGTTCGTGGTAGTGTTGACCGGACCCTTTTCATCCTGAGAAAGGAAAACGATGTTCTTCTAGCACAAGTCTATGTGGATGATATTGTGTTTGGATCCACTTGTCCCTCTCTTTCTGAATCTTTTTCTCGGTTAATGAGTTCTGAATTTGAAATAAGTTTAATGGGGGAACTAAATTTTTTCCTTGGCTTGCAGGTGAAGCAGTTTAATCATGGAGCGTTCATCTCTCAAAAAAAGTATGCCAAAGAACTTGTCAAAAAGTTTGGTTTTAGTGCTTCGAGTGGTCAAGATACTCCCATGGGTGATAGGGTACGTCTTGGTAAGGATGTTATGGGTAAGTCTGTTGATATTCGTGAATATCGTAGTATGATTGGTAGTCTTTTGTATCTCACTGCTAGTCATCCAGATATTGCTTATAGTGTTGGAGTGTGTGCAAGGTTTCAGGCTAACCATAAGGAATCTCATCTCACTGCTGTTAAACGTATCATTCGGTATGTTGGTAGCACGCTTGATCATGGATTATGGTTTACCAGAGATACAAATAGTATTATGGCAGGTTATTGTGATGCTGACTGGGGTGGTAATCTTGATGATCGTCATAGTACCAGTGGTGGCTGTTTCTATGTTGGGAATAATCTTGTTTCCTGGCATAGCAAGAAACAATCATCCGTATACATCTCCACGTGTGAGGCTGAGTATATAGCTGCAGCTAGTGCATATACACAACTTCTGTGGATGCGTCAGATGCTTCGGGACTATGGCATCCAACAGAAGGCGATGGACTTGTACTGTGACAACACCAACACCATTAGTATATCCAAAAACCCTGTTCAACACTCACGAACAAAGCATATCGACATTCGTCATCATTTTCTTCGTGAGGCGGTTGAGAAGGGTGATATAGCAATGGATTCATTCCTACTGAACATCATCTACCGGACATTCTTACGAAACCTCTTGATGCAGCTCGCTTCCATTCTCTGCGCAAGTCCATTGGGGTTGTTCTTCTTCCCTAAATGTTATTGGTAGTCTCCTCTCCTCTCTCTCTTCTTCCTTGTATATTATTTTTCTCTTTCTCTGTATATATCTGGTCAAGTTTGTTTTGTCGTAATGGTCTGTGTTGGTTCTCCATATTCTGTTGAGGGCATAGTTTTTTTTTTTTTTCTGATTATCGTTTTGGTTCTCGTCCTTAAATAATGTGCAATATGTTGAGGTTCTTAGTCTTTCTGCTCAAATAAGGTCATTGGGATCTCTCATGGTCATTCTCCTGGTTTACATTGCATAATGATTGGCTTACATGTTAGAATTTGTTATTGGTATACCCCCTCTTTGTCTTGTGGATTTTACTCATCTTGTCACCTCCTGCAAGTGGTCAATAACTCACGAAATCCCCAGCCATTTGAATGTCTTGAGAGCATAATCATTTGGCTAAGAACCCGTTGGGGCTGTGAGGGTCATGCTATGACGGATGCACTCGAGAGATGTTAGTTCTTCTGTTGCACGTTATCATGGTATTGCACTTCTGGACTGTATTCTTGCCAAAAAGATGTAGGCTACACCCTACCCTCGTGTATTGAAAAAGATGGAGGTCATCAATTTCTCCAACACGGGAATGGCAGTTTGTCTTTTTATTTTTATATCACTCGGCATATTCATATTCAAAAAAAAAAGGAAAAAAAAAAAAGAACATGCCAAAGATTTTCTCCTTGCTATCCCGATGGAAGGGCTTGGACAACGCATGACGCATGTAGAATATCGTGCCATTCTTCGTTATCGATTGATGATCCCTCTATATTCAGATGGTGAGCTTTGTCCAGTGTGCAAGAAGAGTAGACTTGATGCTTTCGGGGACCATGCGGCCCATTGTAAGCATTACCCCGGCTTCAAGTACAGGCATGACCACGTTAGAGATATCTTGTGTGATGTGTTCTGGCGGGCTGGCGTACATGTTAAGAAGGAGGCTCCTGTTAACTTTCTTACTGATCCTAAGGAAGGAAGATCGACATTATGTCCTGCTGATAATCTGGTCTACAACTGGTCTGAAGGTAAACATGCGTGTAAACTACAAATAGTGCTAGTATAACAAATGTGAATTCAAACAAGCAAACAAACAATACGCAGAAAGTAAATAACACACAGAGATTTTTAACGTGGTAAAACCCAAACAGGGAAACGTCCACGGTTGTCCTCGCGACAACAAAATAATCCACTAGATGAAAAGAGATGTACAAACCTATCAACTACCTGCACTCACTGCGAGTTGATACTCCTGGTTATCTCTAACACCTTGACTTCACCAGAGCACCTTGATGTACGCACAAGACACTCGACTTCTTGATGAACACACAAGAAGACTCGAAGCCGAATTCACAATAACTCTTGAGATCACAAAGATATGAATTGAGAAAAGGGGGAAGAAAGGGAATTGAGTTCAATAGCCACAAACAATTTCAATATCACAAACCTAACCAAAACACATGAACTAGAAGAAGGATGGACGGCCAAAGAACTAACTTCTTCTATGGAAGAGAAACCCTATTTATACTTAGGGTTGAAAACCTAGGAAAATGGGCCGAAACTGTGCAAACCGACTTTGGACGTTCGTACGTCGATATGACGTTCGAACGTCGCCACACAAAAATAAGCCTGCTGCCTAACATGACGTACGAACGCTCTAACTCGGTACGTACGTCTCCATACGAAAACACGTCTGCTGCCTACTTGGACGTACGAACGTCCTACCTGAGTACGTACGTCCTGACCAAAAGATGTTTGCTGCTTCAGTGAACGTACGTACGTCCTAACTCGGTACGTACGTCCAGAACCCAATAACTTTTCCTGGACAGACCTAAGAGACACAAGGACACGAGACGACCATGCGTACATCTTGATTTTCCTAACAATGAATTCAAGGCGAGATAACCAAAGACACTTTGTCACAAAATTGATGTCAAACCACTTCGTGCCGGTTTCAATCTCCCCCTTTGACATTGATTTTGTGACAAAAACCTATGACTCTAATAGCACTTATAAAACGTGCTTACAATCCCAAACCATGGCATTTATAAAACATGCCTACAAAAACACTCAAAATAGAAACACATAACAAGTCACCAATTCTTGTTATCCAGCTTTAGGAAGATGCTTTAACCATCAGAGATCGAACGGAAGCAATCAAGGATTCAACAGAAGTTCCTTCGAGCAACTCCCCCATACTTCATGAGCTCCAAAATATGTTTGGCACTCGAACTCCCCCATAACAATATAACTTCTAAAATCATCAACACGTTCACTCCCCCATACGTGTAGCATACCTGAAACATGACCCAAAAATAACCTAACAACAAGAAGACGATTGTTAGTACTTAGAGTCATAAATCTCCCCCTTTTTGTCACAACAAGTGAACAAAATAACCAACCAACAAAGGAAAAGAACAACAATAAACCAATAATCAAGAAGAAGAAATCAATACCAAACAAAGAATACAAAACAGATAAAAATATAAACCGAACCCAACTGTTAAAAGTTCAGAAAGTCAACTAATATCCAAACAGAAAAATCCATAAGCAGAAAAAGCAAAACGACAAAAACAGAAGGCTTGAATTAACGAATTCGAAAAACCCGTTCCCAATGTCCTCAAGGAAGCTTGGAGAAGTAAGCTTCCGCACGAGCCGAAGGTCTATTCCACCGAGCAATCACATGATCATCATAATCCTCCAGCCATTCACTCGTACAAAACAACTCCTCAATTCTGCTGTCCAAGCCACAGTCGGTAAGTGGACCAGCAAGTCCCGGAACCTTCGGATAACCAACCAACTCCAAGATGTGATTTTGAAGATGTCCCGGTAATCTCTCCCAATGATTGACACGAACCAAACAAGGATTAAGAAAAGGACGATGAATATAGTCATATCCATGGGGAACGCGACATAAACGACAAACCTTAGCATTGTTCTTATACTCCATTACCATGAACGACACATAACCAACAGTCGGAACAAAAATTCCATGAAGTTCATATTCTGCCATAGAGGATTCTGAAGAACAAAGAGAGAATTAGCAAGAAGTAAGAAGACACAATAGGAGTGAAAGAGAAAAAGACTCCCTATTTATAAGAAAAATAGGAGTAAACATATCATGGGCCCAAAAAGAAAGGTCCATTACCTCAGAAAAATTTACTGCAAAACAAGGAAACCAACTTGAACTAACATGAAAATAGCAATATCCAAGAACATGTACAATACTAAAAAAAATAGAAACAAACCAATATAGCAGTTAAGTACAAAAATGGGAAGAGGAAACCATAAAACCAACTACTCGGATTCCGAGGCACCATCACTCGGTTCACCATCACCCTCGTCCTCACTCTCTGAGTCATCACCATCACTCGCACCAGGAACTGGAGGCACCTCTTCCGGAAACGGAGGCAAGTCTGTGGGAGTGAAGTCTAGCTGTAGATGACGCATCTGAGCAACATTCATCGCATGAATATCACTGATCATGACATCATGACGAGAAAGAATGACCCCAAAACGATCTAACCGAGCATCCATATGATCCTGATGTCGTCGGAGAGAGGAGACCCGAGCATCAATTGCGGCAACAGCCCGATTTCCCCTAGCAGAGGCTGGGATGGGTCGTCCAGATGTCAAGGCCCGATCAAAATCATCTTGGCGATCAAGAGCCCGGCCTCCCCAAATAAGGTGATGCGTCAAACGCGCACCCACAGACTCAAAGGCAACCTTCCGAGACTGACAGCCTTTCTTAATGGCGTTGACCCAGTCATGGCCAACGAACCTTGGAGGGCTCACCTCCATGTACTGTCCCTGAAAACCCAAGTGCCTGAGAATTGTCATTATAAAGCTAGGGAAAGGAAGAGTACCCTTAGCTGCATCAATTTGAAGCATCCGATTGTAGATGACCTCAGAAAGACTAATATGGTGCACCGACATACAAACCACCAATTTGACCATGTCGTCGGTCATGATTATCTTGTTGCCCTTGGTGGGGTAGATGTTGGAGTGAGCAACCATGTGGACAAGGATGGCGCTGTAGAACTTTGCGTGATATTTTTCCGTGACCCCATCGATGAACATCCGCTGAACTTGATCGACAAGGTCAATCTGAATCTCATCCGGAATAGGCCATCGGACATGAACAGCACCTTCAGGGAGAAAATCACCGTCAATACCCAACGCCTCACGGATCACCTTCGGAGAAATAGTGTATCTTCGACCGTCAATGAGGACCGAAAAACTCGAGCGATTCTGCGAAGGACTCTTCGTCTCATAGAATGCTATCGTATGCTCAACCGAGTACTTGGTGATTGGTTGAGCCACCCTTAGCCAATTCCGAGTCTCAAAGAACAATGCGATATTGCCAAGTTGAGAAGCCCCGAGAGGAGTGGCAGCAATGTCTCCCAAGTCGAAGAAACGCTCGGGAACAATGGCCTTGGCTCGAGGATGAGTGCCAAGGGATGAAGGATGAGATGACAAACCCGGAGTGGAACCACGACCCCTCGGAGCGCGAGAAGAAGATGCACCCTTAGATGCGGATGCCGTGGAGGTGCGTGCACGCTTTGAAGCCATTTCCTACACAAACACACCAGTACACAAATCAACAATGGAAGCAAATCGACAAAAAGAACAATAGCAGGGTCATTGAGGCATTTAATCAAACACTTGATGTGCAGAAACAAGACACATGCTATGGACAACAAGGTAGCAATGGTGAGCACCCAAACACATCACAAAACAATCCCAACAGTAAAGAAGCAATAACAAGAAATAGAGATAGCCAATTCGTCCAACAATTTCAAGGAATTGAATGGAAATACTAACCAACAAGACAAATAAAACAAACAGATATTTCAAAGAAAAATGGAAACTAACCATGCAATCCAATCAATACCAAGAGAGGAAGGAGAAGAGAAGAAGAAGAATATAGGAAGAAGTAGAGTTTACTTACTTGAGTAAGAACAGAGTATGCACTAGACAGAGAAACTTCGGAAGTTAAGCAACAAACAACCTCCAAGGAAGAGGAGGAAAAAGGAAATGCTAGAAGGAGAAGAGAGACCAAAAACGGTTGAAGGAGAGTGGAGAATTCCAAGTGTACGTGCAAGAGAAGAAGAAGCACGATCGATATAACAATTGGCCATTGGTTTAAACAAGAAAGTGAATTTAAACAGCAAATGGGCCTAACTGTACGAGACACGTACGTACGTTTTACAGACGTTCGTACGTCGGGACTCAAAAAAAAAAACATCTGTCAGACCCTACGTTCGTACGTTCTAATAACGTTCGTACGTTGGAAATAGATCTGCCCACCTCAACGTTCGGACGTCATCACAGCGTTCGTACGACCCCCTTTTTTTTTTTTTTTTTTTTTTAAAAAAAAATAGGAAGAACCAACCTAACAGCTAGATAATAAACCACATAACCCGAAAAACAGATATTGAGAGACATCACAAGAAAACACTTCTACGTATCATACGAATTCCAATTACAACCGAATATAGTTTAAACAAACCTCAACCACAAGAGAATGCAAAATCGAAGAACGACATCATACACCATGACATGGTAGTTACTAGAATGATGCAAGTATGTAGAAGAACCTGATAGACCAATACCAATCTCCGAAAAACAAACTAAAGACATGATCATTGAGAATATTGAAAGTCACTTGCAACTAGCCCAAAATGAAACTAAACCAGATCACAATACCAACCTAAAACACACACTATTGTTTTTCTTCTTGTCTTTCAACTAGACAAATGCGAAAGCCACTATTCATCCATTTTTTTTTTTTTTTTTTTTTTTTTGTTTATTTTGTAAACCATTGAAACAGATGCCATTCCCGTGTGGGAGTATGAAATATCTCCATCTTTTACCAGAACACGAGGGTAGGGTGTAGCCTACATCTTTTCGGCAAAACACACTCAAGAAGTGCAATACCATGATAACGTGCAACACAAGAACTAACATCTCTTGAGTGCATCCGTCAGAGCATGACCCTCACAGCCCCAACGGGTTCTTAGCCAAATGAGTATGCTCTCAAGACATTCAAATGGCTGGGGATTTTGTGAGTCATTGACCACTTACAAGAGGTGAGAGAATAAAGAAAATAAAAAACAACGATCATGAAAAAGCAACCATGGAAGACTGGAGTTAAACATGTATTGAAAATGTCAAGCCAACCACATTGAAATGCATCATGCAAGAAACTACCAATACGAAGAGAGTATAATGTAACCCTACACCTATGCATGACACAAAGACAGTTGAGAACGCCAAACTAGAAACATCTGTAAAATGAAATCCACACAATAGAGAATGTAGTATGTCCTCAATACCAACAACAACAATAAATGACCAACCCTAAACATCCTAAACACAGACAGTTCCAATGAACACATTAGACATATGAATGCAGAAGAGGTGTAGTGACAATGAAGCAGTTATCAGATGAGCGACTACCAGATAACACCAAGATATGATTGGAATCAAAAACATCACACCTATTATCCTCAAACACAACCTTAAATTTAGCATCACATAACTGACTAATACTCAATAGATTGGACCTAAGACCCTTAACAAAAAGAAGCTCATGACTATTGAGCGATTCAACCTCAGAAAAGTTACCTTTACCTTCAACCGGAAGCAATTTACCATTACCAAACCTAACCTTACCTCCATAACCAAGAGTCAGGTTATCAATCAGAGTCTTATCACCTGTCATATGACGCGAACAACCGCTGTCAAGATACCATGATGAAGGCAATGGTTCAACCAAACGAGCCATGTGAGACACCATTTTCCTGGATGCATCCATACTCCTATCCCAGAAATGTGGTGGTGGAGTAGGCATGGGTGTTGCTTGAGAACGGTTTCCATAAGGAGAAGTTCTGGGTAAACCCCACGGAGCATAGCCATTCCACATGTATGGAGCCTGCATGGAGAAGGTGGAAGACTTGTTCCAATATGAGTTACCTGCAAAAGAAGGATGATGAGCAGGATACAAATTATTCCAACAAAAAGCAGAAGTGTGACCCATGCGACCACATGTTAGACATTTAAAGCCTTTGTGTCTAGAGTTCTTTTTCCGAACATGCTTTACATGAGTAACCTTGGGTGGTGATACCACACTAGACACCTGCACAGGAGCAGGAATAGCGACACTTGTTGGTCGCACAAAGGTAGTGCGGGAAGTGCTAGCAGTAGCAAGGGGAACAGAAGTGTCATAACCTAAACCAGATTTATCTGAATGGGATTTACCGATTCCCAACAGAGAGTTTAGATTAGCACTTGCTTTACCAAACCCAACCAATTGTTTGTTAGCAGCAAACAATTCAGCCTTTACTCTCTCATGCTCCAGTACAAGGGATCGATACCGTGTTTCCAGATCATTATTCAGTTTTTCCAGAGTGACAATACGCACTTGGAAATCCTCCTTTTCCTTCACAAATTCTTCCTTTAACATGTTGGAATCACCTGTAAGAGTGCATATATCCTGTCCAAGACTCTCTACCTGATCCAGCAAGACAGTGTTAGTTTTTTCAAGCAACTTTACTTGTTGCATAGAAAACTTATACATGTCACATAATTCACTAGTAGTAGCATGAACACCAGAATCAGAAACATTAATATCAGCAGAAGAAGATACAATACCTCCTGGATGTTCATCCAGGGATGCACTGAAGACCACATAATTGGAGACAACATTTGAGAGATTCCCATCATCATCTTCATCTGAATCATCCCATGTTACTGTGAGATTCGCTTTGGAATTATCACCAGGTTTGCGATCGACCTTCTTATCACATTCATTTGCAAAGTGTCCATAATCACGACACTTGTAACATTGGACATCTTTACGATCAACCCGAGCTCTCCTCCCATCCACAGAGAACCGCTCAAAACCACGACTTCTAGGAGCATTTGAGGAATCAGGAAATCGCTTTCGAGGATCTCGATTCTGTTGATATTTCAGAATCTTCTGAAAGCTACGTGACAGAAACGCATAGTTATCATCCACATCCTGTTCTTCATCATCAGAAGGTCCTGTGGAAGGTTCTTTAGACGATGTAGCTTTGAATGCAACAGATTTGTTCTTCAAAGGTTCTTCCAAAGCCTGTTCCATCTCACATGTCCTTAGTTTGCCAGCAAGTGTCTCGATGGACATGTTCTTAATCACATTACTTTCAGTGATGGCATCCTTTCGTGAACGAAACCGAGGAGGCAAAGCACGCAATATCTTACGTACCACCTGTGTGTCAGTATATGCATGACCAATAGCTGCACTGCAGTTGATGATGTCTTGGAGACGAATAAAGAAATCATCAAAGGTCTCAGAATTATCCATCCGTAGATTCTCAAACTGAGATGTTAACAGTTCCAGCTTACTTTCTTTGACTGTTTCGTCACCTTCATGTGTACAGATAAGCCTGTTCCATGCATCTTTAGCCTCTTCACAGCCCTGCACCCTACGAAACTCACTAGCATTTAATGCCATGAAAATAGCATTGAGTGCCTTGTTGTTATAATTTGCCAACAACTTCTGTTCAGGCGTCCACTTTTCACGTGGCGTCAGTGATGTAACAGCAGTATCATCAGTACCTGTAGTAGTCAGAGGTTCTTTCCACCCTGTGACAACAGAAAGCCAGACTTCTTCTCCTAATGCTTGGAGATAAGCTCGCATACGTACTTTCCAATGACCAAAGTCCTTTCCACTGAATTGTGGAGGAAGACTTGAAGTAGCAGACTTGTGAGATTCCATAAAGCACTATTGATCGTTAGCGTGAGCCTTTACGCTCCTTAACCAACCCCCAGCGACTGATACCAATTGAGAAACTACAAATAGTGCTAGTATAACAAATGTGAATTCAAACAAGCAAACAAACAATACGCAGAAAGTAAATAACACACAGAGATTTTTAACGTGGTAAAACCCAAACAGGGAAACGTCCACGGTTGTCCTCGCGACAACAAAATAATCCACTAGATGAAAAGAGATGTACAAACTTATCAACTACCTGCACTCACTGCGAGTTGATACTCCTGGTTATCTCTAACACCTTGACTTCACCAGAGCACCTTGATGTACGCACAAGACACTCGACTTCTTGATGAACACACAAGAAGACTCGAAGCCGAATTCACAATAACTCTTGAAGATCACAAAGATATGAATTGAGAAAAGGGGGAAGAAAGGGAATTGAGTTCAATAGCCACAAACAATTTCAATATCACAAACCTAACCAAAACACATGAACTAGAAGAAGGATGGACGGCCAAAGAACTAACTTCTTCTATGGAAGAGAAACCCTATTTATACTTAGGGTTGAAAACCTAGGAAAATGGGCCGAAACTGTGCAAACCGACTTTGGACGTTCGTACGTCGATATGACGTTCGAACGTCGCCACACAAAAATAAGCCTGCTGCCTAACATGACGTACGAACGCTCTAACTCGGTACGTACGTCTCCATACGAAAACACGTCTGCTGCCTACTTGGACGTACGAACGTCCTACCTGAGTACGTACGTCCTGACCAAAAGATGTTTGCTGCTTCAGTGAACGTACGTACGTCCTAACTCGGTACGTACGTCCAGAACCCAATAACTTTTCCTGGACAGACCTAAGAGACACAAGGACACGAGACGACCATGCGTACATCTTGATTTTCCTAACAATGAATTCAAGGCGAGATAACCAAAGACACTTTGTCACAAAATTGATGTCAAACCACTTCGTGCCGGTTTCATCTCCGATGGTTGGGCTGAGTGCTGGGATTTTTGAGGTGGGGCTAGCAGCTAGCAATGCAGCAACAGCAAAAGTGGAGAAACATGACGGAGCTTGTAGGGCTAACCAACATAGTTTCATCCCCTTTGCATTTGACACATTTGGATTGCTAGGCTCAGAAGTAGTTGAGCTCCTTAGGAGAGTGCAGAAGATAATGGATAGCAACGTGATGACTGCAGGTTCGAACGAATATGTATTTAGGAGAATCGGGTTTGCTATCCAGAAAGGACTTGCCGCGCAGTTTGTAGCGCGTTTGTCCTCTACTTTTTTGTAATTCGTTGAGCTTATCAATAAAATTTGAATTATAAAAAAAAAAAAGAAAAAAATTGGCTGCTTGATGGAGAGTATCCATTGTCCATTTCAAAATTTTGATGGATGCACCAATGGACCGTGTGGAAATGGATACAAATCTTCGTACATCCCAACGCATGTTAAGAAAGATCACTTGAAGAGGGTTAATGACATCGACAGGCTGAGAGATGCGATCAAGGTTGATATAGGTTTATTTTCGTCGCTTGACAGTACTTTGAAGAGGATGAACAAATAGATGTGTGGTGATTGTTTTGGTATCCATGCATCGACCATAAAATGTAAACATCTGGATGGTGCAGTCATCAAACCACCTGCGCGAAAGGAGACCGGTGAGTTAGAGTGTGCAATTGTAGGTATACAACCACCACAGCTTGTGCATGTTGATAATCCACCTGCACCTACAGCAGGAGGGGACACTGGTATCGATACTCACTTTTCTATTGTTGCACCTTCTTTAGATGAGATATCACTTGATCGTATTTTCTGTAGACCTTTTCGCAAAGTGAAATGTATTCCACTTCCTTTTCGATTAGCATTCTCCTGTGCATTGAAGTCAGTCTTGTATGAGGTTACTGCAGACCCCATGTCGACAGGGCCATGGGTTAGATTGCTCCTGCTTCCTTATTGCACATTGCAAGTGTTCCATCCGCAGAATCGCCAAGAGCGTCGTTCTGGTGCTCGAAAATATCTCCAGCAGAATCAGATTTTGCAGGCTCTCTCTATTTGGAACGAGCCTGGGGGTATATTTCGTTTGATTGAGAGGGTCACACACACAGAGCCTCCGTTGGAACGACCATCTCGACAGTCCCAAAGCAAGAATGTACGACGGTGTTTGCAAAAGGTTGCAGACGGGCACTTTGCAGCAGCCGTGAAGGTGTTGGCATCATCAGGGGTTGCTCCGAACACTCCAGAGACGCAGCGGGCTTTAGAGGATAAACACTCGAAGCATCCACCACCATCTGTCCCCGACATTCCTTTACTTGAGTCACCTTTGTCAGTTGAGAGGGATGTGATATTATCAGCATCAGGTCCTTCCCCAAAGGGACGTCTTGTGGGCGAGATGGTCTCTGGGCCCAACACCTATTGGATGCTATGAGTGGGGCTGCATCCGCTGTAGCCACAGATCTTATGGAGGCCTTGACACCGGTTGTGAACTTATGGCTACAAGGTCGATGCCCACGGGTCTTGGCAGAGTTCATAGCTAGTGCACCGCTCACCCCACTTCTTAAGCCAGGTAACGACATTCGCCCAATAGCTGTGGGTATGGTTTGGCGTCGCCTGGTGTCTAAGATTGCCATGAGAGGAGTTTCTAACGATATTGTCCCATACCTAGAGGATTTTCAGTTTGGGGTTGGTGTGCCTGGTGGAGCAGAGGCAATTTTGCATGCTGTTAATCGGTTGGTTTATGCCAACAAGGATGACACATCGCTTTCTATGCTGCTTGTGGACTTTCAGAATGCCTTCAACCTTGTTGATCGGTCTGCTATGCTACGGGAGGTACGTAATCATTGTCCATCTATTGCTCTATGGGTCGAATACCTCTATTGTCAACCTGCTCGATTGTATCTAGGGTCTACTCATATTTGGTCAGCAGCTGGGATACATCAGGGGAACCCTTTGGGGCCTCTTCTCTTTGCTTTGGTCTTGCATCCATTGATACATCGCATTCAGTCAGAATGCCACTTGGAGTTGCAGGCATGGTACTTAGATGATGGTACTCTGATTGGTAGTACAGAACATGTGGCTAGAGTTATTAGTATCATTCAGGAAAGAGGACCATCTCTTGGGCTCGTGCTTAATGTGTCTAAGACATAGTTGTTCTGGCCTTCTGTTGATCCTGACTGCTCCTATCCAGATATCTTTCCGGTTGGTATATCATGTCCTCAGCGAGGGGTTAAGTTGCTTGGAGGGGATGTAAGTATTGATGCATCATTTATTGTGGGTAATGTTCGTCAACGAGTGGATAAGACACTTCAACTTATGGACTTATTACCACAGCTAAAGGATCCGCAGTGTGAGTTGGCACTTTTACGTTCTTGTTTGGGACTATCTAAACTCACCTTTGCTCTCCGTACTTGCCCCCCTGACTATGTTCAGGAAACAGCCGAATGGTTTGACCACAAGCTTCGTGCAGCCCTTCAAAATATTGTGGTTTCTGATGGACCTGGTTTTGGCGATCTACAGTGGCGTATGGCAACCCTCCCATTACGTATGGGTGGACTTGGTATCTATTGTGCTACTGATGTTATGAAGTTTGCTTTCGTAGCTTCACGTACGCAAACCAAGGATCTCCAGGACCACATTCTTCGAGGTTGTGACACCACCTATGGGTAATGTTTTTGATACTGCCATTGCTAGTTTACATCTTTCAATACCTGATTTTGATCTCAGTAATCTTGCTCCAAATGCTACCGTCCCCTTCAGACCCCAACATGTCTTGGCGGAAGCATACTACAACAAGATTAGTTCTGGTCTTGAGAGGGAATTTGGGTTGTCAGCTAGACAAAAAGCCGTGATTGGATGTGTGCAGTCAGAACATGCCAAAGATTTTCTCCTTGCTATCCCGATGGAAGGGCTTGGACAACGCATGACGCCTGTAGAATATCGTGTCATTCTTCGTTATCGATTGATGATCCCTCTATATTCAGATGGTGAGCTTTGTCCAGTGTGCAAGAAGAGTAGACTTGATGCTTTCGGGGACCATGCGGCCCATTGTAAGCATTACCCCGGCTTCAAGTACAGGCATGACCACGTTAGAGATATCTTGTGTGATGTGTTCTGGCGGGCTGGCGTACAGGTTAAGAAGGAGGCTCCTGTTAACTTTCTTACTGATCCTAAGGAAGGAAGATTGACATTACGTCCTGCTGATATTCTGGTCTACAACTGGTATGAAGGTAAACATGCGTGTGTTGATGTTACAGGGGCGTCTCCGATGGTTGGGCTGAGTGTTGGGATTTTTGAGGTGGGGCTAGCAGCTAGCAATGCAGCAGCGGCAAAAGTGGAGAAACATGACGGAGCTTGTAGGGCTAACTAACATAGTTTCATCCCCTTTGCATTTGACACATTTGGATTGCTAGGCTCAGAAGCAGTTGAGCTCCTCAGGAGAGTGCAGAAGATAATGGATAGCAACGTGATGACTGCAGGTTCGAACGAATATGAATTTAGGAGAATCGGGTTTGCTATCCAGAAAGGACTTGCCGCGCAGTTTGTAGCGCGTTTGTCCTCTACTTTTGTGTAATTCGTTGAGCTTATCAATAAAATTTATATTAAAAAAAAAATAAAAAAATAAAAAAATAAAAAACACTGCAATTGAGAGAGAGAGCCGCCACCACCGCCACCACTATCGAGCGGCGCATGGTCATCTTCTCTATGACCTGCGCCTCTACTCAGACCCTCCCCTTCAACGTTGGTTGAACTCACCGCCTTTCGGCCACCACCTTCCACCTCCCCTTTAATAACTCCGACCACCACCAACTTCCCACCTTAACTGCTAACACCACCACCAGATCACCAGATCCCCTTCTTGATCTCCATTAGATCGGGATCTGGTTTCTTCTCCCATTCCTTTTCTTCATCAGATCGTAAATTTGGCTGTGACTAGCCGAGCCATTTCAGCAAACTGAGCCAGACCAGTTGAACCAGCCGAGCCAAACCAGCCGAACGAGCAGCTCAAGCCAGTTAGCCAGACCAGCTGAACCAGCAGCCAGACCAGCCGAACCATCCAAACCGGTAGCCAGACCAGCAGAACCAGCAGCCACACCAGCAGTTCAAGCCAGCCAAGCCAAAAAAAAAAAAAAAAAAAAATTTGCTGCTTGATGGAGAGTATCCATTGTCCATTTCGAAATTTTGATGGATGCACCAATGGACCGTGTGGAAATGGATACAAATCTTCGTACATCCCAACGCATGTTAAGAAAGATCACTTGAAGAGGGTTAATGACATCGACAGGCTGAGAGATGCGATCAAAGTTGATATAGGTTTATTTTTGTCGCTTGACAATACTTTGAAGAGGATGAACAAATGGATGTGTGGTGATTGTTTTGGTATCCATGCATCGACCATAAAATGTAAACATTCAGATGGTGCAGTCATCAAACCACCTGCGCGAAAGGAGACCGGTGAGTTAGAGTGTGCAATTGTAGGTATACAACCACCACAACTTGTGCATGTTGATAATCCACCCGCACCTACAACAGGAGCGGACACTGGTATCGATACTCACCTTTCTATTGTTGCACCTTCTTTAGATGAGATATCACTTGATCGTATTTTCTGTAGACCTTTTCGCACAGTGAAAAGTATTCCACGTCCTTGTCGATTAACATTCTCATGTGCATTGAAGTCAGTCTTGTATGAGGTTACTGCAGACCCCATGTCGACAGGGCCATGGGTTAGATTGCTCTTGCTTCCCTATTGCACATTGCAAGTGTTCCATCCGCAGAATCGCCAAGAGCGTCGTTCTGGTGCTCGGAAATATCTCCAGCAGAATCAGATTCTGCAGGCTCTCTCTATTTGGAACGAGCCTGGGGGTATATTTCGTTTGATTGAGAGGGTCACACACACAGAGCCTCCGTTGGAACGACCATCTCGACAGTCCCAAAGCAAGAATGTACGACGGTGTTTGCAAAAGGTTGCAGACGGGCACTTTGCAGCAGCCGTGAAGGTGTTGGCATCATCAGGGGTTGCTCCGAACACTCCAGAGACGCAGCGGGCTTTAGAGGATAAACACCCGAAGCATCCACCACCATCTATCCCCGACATTCCTTTACTTGAGTCACCTTTGTCAGTTGAGAGGGATGTGATATTATCATGCATCAGGTCCTTCCCCAAAGGGACGTCTCGGGGACCATGCGGCCCATTGTAAGCATTACCCCGGCTTCAAGTACAGGCATGATCACGTTAGAGATATCTTGTGTGATGTGTTCTGGCGGGATGGCGTACAGGTTAAGAAGGAGACTCCTGTTAACTTTCTTACTGATCCTAAGGAAGGAAGATCGACATTACGTCCTGCTGATATTCTGGTCTACAACTGGTCTGAAGGTAAACATGCGTGTGTTGATGTTACAGGGGCGTCTCCGATGGTTGGGCTGAGTGCTGGGATTTTTGAGGTGGGGCTAGCAGCTAGCAATGCAGCAGCGGCAAAAGTGGAGAAACATGACGGAGCTTGTAGGGATAACCAACATAGTTTCATCCCCTTTGCATTTGACACATTTGGATTGCTAGGCTCAGAAGCAGTTGAGCTCCTCAGGAGAGTGCAGAAGATAATGGATAGCAACGTGACGACTGCAGGTTCGAACGAATATGTATTTAGGAGAATCGGGTTTGCTATCCAGAAAGGACTTGCCGCGCAGTTTGTAGCGCGTTTGTCCTCTACTTTTGTGTAATTCGTTGAGCTTATCAATAAAATTTGTATACGTTATATTAAAAAAAAAAAAAAAAAAAAAAAGGGTGGAAAGAAAGGAAGATTTAAAGTAAAGGGAGGGGCATAGGATGAATGGAATTTTTTTTTTTTGGTATTATTTTCCATTGTGTTCTCCTCAGTGCTTGTAGGCATCCTACTGTTTGTTCGTGGGATACCTTATCCCTTGGTTCCTAGTGCATGATTGGTTCTGGTGTTGTAAATGGTGTTTTGATTATGTGTCATCTCAATCCCTTTGAGCATGTGGTTTGGTAACCTCTTCATATTGCTTGTTTTATTTTATTGGATGCAACTAAATCGATTTTTGGGAGCCTTGTAGTGCTTCTCCCTGATCTAAGGTCTATGTGTCTTTCTTGTTCTATCCGTATCTCTGTTTGCTAATTGGCCCACTTGGTGTGTTAACGCCCATTTAACTCCATTGGTACTAGTTATATAAACAAAGTGTTTTGGGGTTCATCAAATCCCTACATGTTCTTTTATATTATTTTTGTTAAGGTTTAGTTATTTCTCCCTGCTTTCTGCTCACTCTGTTATGGGTTCTTCTTACTGTTCATCTTCCCCTTTGTATCATCGATATTCTTCTAATCCGTTGCTGTTCAATCCTGTTCTCCGTCTCAATGATAGTCTGGGGTTGGACTATGATTTCCTTGAATATTAGAAAGAGTCTCTAATTTGTGGCTACTGCAAGGCATCTCATGGTTTCAATTATCTCAATAAGGCGAGTTTGGAGCTTAACATGGTTCGCATTAATCTTTGGGAAAAATCGCCTCTTGATCTTCAAGTGTACATCCTACTGTTGGTTGGTTATCCTTTATTCGAACAACCCATTCTTCTCATCTATCTTGTTTCTCTTACATGTTATTCTCTTGGTTGCAGTGTTTCTTACTTGTTTTCCTATACCTCTCCTTTGTTCACTTGTTGTGACAAAAAGGGGGAGAATCTATGACTCTAAATACTAACAATCGTCTCTTCGCTGTTAGGATATTCTTGGGTCATGTTTCAGGTATTGAGAAGCTGTACAGTTATGGGGGAGCTCGAGTATCTATGATTGGAGCTCATAAAGTATGGGGGAGTTATTCTAAATTCTTCGTTGCTTCCGTTCGGTCTCTGATGATTAAATTGTCTTGATCAAGATGGACGTCAAGAATTGGTGACTTGGTATGTGTTCTAACTTGAGTGTTTTTGTAGGCATGATTTATAAATGCCGTGGTTTGGGTTTGTAAGCACGTTTTATAAGTGCTATTAGAGTCATCGGTCTTTGTCACAAAATCAATGTCAAATGGGGAGATTGAAACCGACACTCGGTTATTTGACATTAATTTTGTGACATGATTAGTCTCGGTTATCTCGCCTTGAAATCATTGTTAGGAAAACCAAGTTGTACGCACATCATTCCATGTCCATGTCCTCTCGTCTTGTGTCAAAGTCAAGTTTTGGGTTCAGGATGTACGTACCTAGTTAGGACGTACGTACGTCCATCGAGGCAGCGAACTTTTATTGTTTTGGACGTACGTACTGAGTTAGGGCGTACGTACGTCATTGGTGGCAGCAAACTTATTTTGGTCAGGACGTACGTACGTAGTTAGGACATTCGTACGTCCAAGCAGGCAGCAAACTTCTTCCGTGTGGGGACGTACAAACGTTGTTTCGACGTACGTACGTCCAATGTGGTTTTTACCTATTCCGGCCCATTTTCTGTGTATTCCAACCCTAGGTACAAATAGGGTTTCTTCCCTATTGAACAAGTAGTTCTTCGGCTATCAAAGTAAAGGGTTCTTGGAGTTTGGTGTTGTTGGGGTCCTGGCTAGTGAACTCAATTCTTTCCCTTCTTTCTTCAATTCCTCATCTTCTTATTGAATAGCGATTTAGCTTCGAGTCTTCTTGTCTTCTTCAAGAAGTCGAGTATCCTTGTGTGTTCATTAAGGAACTCTGGTGTAAGCTTGCTACATAGATCGGCTTCGAGTCTTCTTGTGTGTTCATCAAGAAGTCGGGTGTCTTGTGCGTACATCAAAGTGCTCTGGTGAAGTCAAGGTGTTAGAGATAACCTGAAGTGTCAACTCGCAGTGATTGCAGGTAGTTGATAGGTTTGTAAATCTCCTTCATCTAGTGGATTCTTTTGTTGTCACTAAGGCAACCGTGGATGTTTCCCAATTTGGGTTTTACCACGTTAAAATTCTTGTGTGTTCTCTTTCATTAATTCTGTTAATTGAATTAGTTAATTGATAATTAACAATTGTTAGAATAACACTATTGTTTTTCATATATAAATATATTTTTTTTATATAAAATTCTCCAATCTTCGGTGCATAACACGGTTTCCAGCTTAAACGATGAACTTATTTCCAATCCCCTCTTGCACCAGTTTTTTATTGTTCAATTAATTTATATCCATAGGTATGAAATGCACAAATAATTGAAATACTCCAACTAGATTTATATGGAACACATGGATATAACTTGAGACCATTGTTTGCAAGCAAAATTAAAAACAAACAATTAAAATTTTGTGGGTAATTAAATACTTGTTGAGTCATAACAATAGATTCACTAATCATTTGTCGTAAAGATGGTTTGAACTAATTAGACAAAATAAGAATTAGTATGAGGCTTGGTTCGAGATTACAAGGCCCATGCTCTTATGATGATGATATAGTTAGGTGTTCTGTCATAATGATTATGTGGCTAGGTGTTCTTCAACGAAAGCATGTCCCTGAGTAGCAGAATTTCTCGAGTTGCAATGTGGCGGTGTGAACGTTTAGGTGGTAGCATCAGTAGCCTTCAGGCCTTGTCTTTGTAAGCTCTTAGGGCACTATCCTTGTAGGCCTTCGGGCCATTAAAAAAAAAAGTTTGGAGGAGGTGAAAGACAAGGAAAAAAAGTGCAAATAATTTTTCAAAGAGTATGGGTGGCTCTTATCACTCGGGTGCAAATAATCTTTCTTCAGTTGTACTTAAGATTGGGGGTATAGCTCATGGTAAAAGCAGGGTTGTCAAAATGATTTCCTTGTGGGTTTGATATTTAACCTTAAGTCGAACAGTCAACCATTTGTTCCATAATCAATACGTTTGTTTCCATTGTTTCTGGATGAAACTGACTTGAAGTTCAACTTCACCTATGCACTGCAAGCATAAACACGGTGCAGTTAACGCGTTACAGATTGGTTATGGAAAAAGAAAATAAAAACATGGTGCAGTTTTTTCCATGCATTATCAATCACTTACTAGTATTTCTGACTATGTGAATGATCATAACTAAATAAGCCAAATTCAATATGTCTCAAGCTTGTAAACTGTCCAGTTCTATAGCTTTCAAGTGATGGGTATTGGGTAACGTAGAGGATTTGATATTTGAATTTTTCCATGCATAATCAATCACTTACTATATTTCTCATTAAAACAGTGAAGATTTTGACTTGAATTTTATTATTTTGATCGAAAATTAATCTATATATAATACTATTCAGTTCAGAAGCTTCAACATTTTCAGTGGCAATGAAGATTCCAACTAAATCTTAGACCATACTCTCATATTTTTGTCCAATTATATTACAAGGCGTCAAGACTTTTTATATTTTTAGATATTTTTCTCATTAAATTACAAGGCATGAAGACTTAATTAAAATGGTGAAGATTTTGACTTGAATTTTATTATTTTGAAAATTAATAATCTATATATACTTGTATTAACCTATTTCTAGATTAATGCATCAACAGGGTCAGGTCGTTATGGAGACTTGGCCAAATGGGGGTGTTTGAGATCGGGGTGGCTGCACCTCGTTGAGATCGAGATTGCCTACGTACTCTAGCTCGGGGGAATTGAACTTAGAGATCAAGCCATCGTAGTTCTGTTTATATAGAAGATGGAAGGGCGTGGATCGTGGATCTTGCAGATTCTCCGCCATCATAATGAGGATTAAATGTGTAACGCGCGAGGATCATCCCTGTGAATTAATTATGTAACTGATGAGAATATTCTGTGCATTGAATAGGAGCACGTGTGCATAGCAGGTCGCTGGTCGTTGTGTAGTCTGGTCGCTTTAGTCGAGCTGCGAGTGGGTAGAGATCGTGGCGACCTGACGGATGGATGACTGTGCCACGTGGCTGCTTTTGATTGGTCGGAGTATGTAGTACCCCTACATAAGCCCCCTCTTTTTAGGTCGACTATGTGAGTCGGGCTGAAAAGACTAATTACTCTTATCGATGCTGATTTGTAGTTTACTTTTTTGAATTTGCTTACGTGGCAGTCATGCAGCGCTGTCTGTGGTAATCATGGCGCTGTTACGGGGAAGTGGAGGAGTTTCCTCGAGCAGTTAGATGTGGTTATGGCAACTGACGCACGTATTGCCTGATTTGCTATCTGTCTTGCACGTGGATCTATCCAACGGTGGATGCGAACCGTTTTGTGAGTGGAGAATGACTGTACTGCATATGGATCCTTTTGTCGATCTCAGCCGTTCGTTTGTTTTGAATCGATGGCTGGAAATTCTCGAGCTACAGTATATAAACTGTAGTTACGTTGATAAGGGTTTACTTATCTTGCCTTTATTTGAATTGCTGCCGCTTTTTCCTTGCGATCTGAAGAAATTTGAGAGCTCATGAGGTTTGTTCTCTTCTCTTTTCTCTGATTGTTTATTTTCTTTCTTTTTCATCTTCTGTTGTCTTCTGTATTGCTTGAGAGTAATGTCTGAGGGTAGTGATTCGCAAAATGATCACTTGAGTGATGGTGGACTTGAGGAGTATGAGTCTGAGAGTACTCATTCTGACCCTCCGTCTCCCGTTCCCGATGAGAATGTAGATAGCCCCCAGAGTAGTGGTTCTCATGGTCCAGATTCTTCTGATGATGAGATGGTTGAGGACGACAATGGTAGAATGTGTAGAGTTGTGAATATGAACTATGTACATAGGCATTTTGCTGTTAGGAGGCATTATCAGTTTAGGTCGATTAGGCATTTAGAGATAAGGTTCCTTGGGGACCGCTTACTTTCTCCTGACTACCGACCTAATAATCCTTCATCTACTGTATTGACATTGAACCAATTCCGTGCTGGGCTGAGGTTGCCGTTGTCTGAATTGGTGGTCGACTTGTTGAATGCCATTAGGCGAGCCCCCTGTCAGATGAATGGTAATTTCTGGCGGAACATGAGGGTAATTGACGACCTCAACAAGTTGCATAGGTGGAACATTACAGTGGAAGATGTATTGAACCACTTTTGCTTCAAACGCTCTTCGAAGGTTGAACTCTCTGGCTATAACATGCAGGTTAGGCCAGAACGTTTGCCTTTGATTTATCCAGTGAGTAGCGAGCCATGGTGGAAAGATCCCATGCTGTTCACTGGGCCGATTGTTGAAGGGGATATCCAGTTGCGTCATACGATTAGGAATGACGCTCGTAAGTTAGTTGTCTGTAGTTCTATGATTGTTGGTTCGTCTTACTGCTTTTGAACTTGATGTCTTTGTATTTTTTGTTTCAGCGATCCGTGACGATCATTTGATTAGGAAAAACGATCTGCGATCTGCTCTGAACTGTTTTGGTAAGTTGACCGACGAGCGGAAGATCTCGTTTCTGCCTCACCTAAAGGAGCATTTTATTCCTAAAGGTGGTCCAAAAACTGTTTGGGACGAGCTCCAGAGGAGGAAAGCTTTGAAGAAAGCATTCATGTCTGCTGTTCACAAGGCTGGAGGTGGGCGATCTGATAGTGGTTCTCTAGCTGATGATAGTGAACGGGCTAGTGGTGGCTCGCGGGGTGGTGAGAAGGAACGAGCTGGTGGTAGTTCGAGGTCTTCTGAGGAGAAGGGACGAGCTGTGTGTAGCTCGAGGGCTGCTGAGAGAGAGCGGCCTGCTGGTGCTGCTCGTAGGCCGAAGAAAGAACGGCCTGTGGAGAATGAGAAAGTTGGTGGTGGCTCGCGCCAGGTGGAGGCAGTGGCGAGCCCCCTAGTCGTGTCTCCTCCGCCTTCATTTCCCAAACTGCCTACGTTTTCTGGGCAGAAGAAGAGGTCTCACTCGGGTGCTCTGAAGCTGTTGGAGAGACCCGTTGTGCCGACACCTGCTCTTACCCCGCCTGTTAGGGGTCCTGAGATGTCTGCTGTGTCGATGAAGACTGTTGCTCGGCCTTCGCAGAAAGGCAAGGGTGTGACATCTGAGTTTCGCCCTGGGCCCTTCGACTACTTGGATGGCCGTGGTGAGAGGCATGTCGTGTATGATAACGACAGTGCCATTGCGGACCCCTGCGTCGCCCGGGCCGTGAATGAGGGCATCGTTCTGGAAGCTGATGCTCGAGCAGTGAAGTCTCAATCTCTTCTGGTGAACTGCTCAAAGCTGAATTCGGCGCTGTCTTTGGTAGGTGTTGTCATGAGTATAATTTTCTGCGTAGTCGTTGTTGTCTAAATTTGTTTGCGCTTTGTAGGTTAACGCGACCTTCCAGGAGATTCGCCTGGTCGCTGAAGTAGGCGCCCAGGCTGAGGCTGAGCTGAAGGTGATGAATGACAAGCTTGAGCAAGCGAAGAATGTTGCTCTTGTTGCGGAGTGCAACTTGAGGGACAGGGATGCTCAGGTCGCGGCGCTGAAGGAGACAGTGGAGCAGCTGAAGGAGACCAATGAGCAGTTGAAGGAAAATGTGGTTGCTGCTAACGCTTCTGCTGTGCACTGGCAGAACGTAAGCCAGGAGAATGGTGCGGCGTGGCAGGCCTACTGTGAGCAGCTGCAGAAAGCTTTGATGGGGTCGCCCGAAGGAGAGGAGACGCGAGGTGGTGTTGGAGATGCTTCGGCACCAGCTCAGGACACCTCGATGGGCCCTAGTGACCAGGTCGCTGGAGCCCTTATTGAAGTTGATACTTCAGGCGACCAGTCTGTGCAGCAATGAGCTAGACTTGGTTTCCCTTTCTTATATTGGGTAACCTTGCTTTCCCTTTCTTGTATTGGGTAACCTTGTTTTCCCTTTCTTGTACTGGGTTATCTTGTTTTCCCTTTCTTGTATTGGGTAACCTTGTGCAAAGTTTGCTTCTTGCACTCCTTGTTGCTGCAGTGTGTCTTCTAGAGCTTGTTCTTGAGAGCCCCCTTGTAATTTTGACAGCTTGAGTGGAGAGATCTTTGTCTTTTGTATTTGGCATCAGTAATCAGCTTTTACTTTGATGACTTTTGTATGGATTCCTTTTGACCAGCTAGTTTCCAGGAAGTCCTGGTAGCTCGTTCAGAAGGCAGGTAGACGAGATGAATGGCTGCAAGCAGGGCGTACTGAAACAGTTCCTCTTGTATGCCTTGATTCTATTTTGGTTGTACCTGTAATTGTTAAAATCTCATAAAGTAAAAAGTTAATTCAACGATTTACCTTGCATTGTTGCTCATGTCGTTTTGTCTGCTTGAATGGATTTGCAAACAATATGTGACATTTGTTCGACCTGATTGTGGGTTGAGGTCGCATTTAACATAATTGTGCTTGGGTCGTGGGAAGAGAAAGACCAATGCACCAAGTTAAGTTGCTAGTGATTTAACTTAACAAACTTTTAAATTATCAAAGGGACTAGAGTATTGATAATTTGTAGGTCGAGGGATTGGACCTTTAGTAGCCATTCATGTTTGAGCAGAGATGAAGGCAAAATTGAATTTATAGATTGAAATGCAATGAATGGATGCTTACATTTCACTGATAAAATTTCTTTAAATGAAAAGCGTTCCACGGGTTCTTAACGATCTCCCCTTCTGGTGTCTGAAGACGATAAGAACCGTTGCTCTGTACTTTTGTGATTATGTAAGGACCTTCCCAATTGGCGTTGAGCCTGCCGATAGTGTCCTTTCTTTTGTTACTGAACATTCTTCTTAAGACTAGTTCCCCTGGCTGGAAAGTTCTTGGTCGCACGCCTTTGTTATAAGCTCGCTTGAGTCTCTGTTGGTATTGCTCGAGCTTTATAGTGGCGTGGTTACGTCGCTCTTCGAGGAGGTCGACTCCAAACGACCAGATCTGATTGTTGAGCTCCGTGTCGACCAAAAGAGACTTGGTCGTTCCAAATGTTAATTCAGTGGGAATAACGGCCTCAACTCCATAGCAAAGACTGAATGGTGACATCCCTGTGGATGTGCGAGGAGTTGTCCTATAAGCCCATAGGATGTTCTCCAACTGTTATGGCCATTGATCATGCTGGTCTTCGAGCTTCTTCTTCAAATTGGTTAGAATCTGTCGATTTGCAGCTTCGACCTGGCCGTTGGCTTGTGGGTACCTAGGAGTTGACCTTGAATGCTCGATTTTCCAGAGGTCGTAGAATTTTTTGATATTCTTCCCAACGAACTGAGTGCCATTGTCTGTGACTACTCGTTTAGGTAGCCCGAACCTTGTGATGATATTTTCCCACATAAATTTTTGGACATCTGCCTGTGTGACATTGGTTAAGGCAACAGCTTCCACCCATTTAGTGAAATAGTCGACGGCTACTAGAACGAACCTCTTCTCAGACTTCTTTTCCTTGATGAGGGGACCCATGATATCAAGCCCCCACATGTGGAATGGCCATGGTGCAGTGATGTTGATGAGATCATTTGGATGCTGGTGTTGCTTATCAGCAAATCACTGGCATTCTTTGCACTTCAAAACAAATTTCTTTGCATCTTCATTCATTCTTGGCCAGAAGTATCCTTGAGAGATTGCTTTATGGGCTAAGGTACGCCCACCGGAATGGTTTCCACATTCACCTTCATGGATTTCTTGAAATATCATCTGACCTTGCTTCGGGATCAAGCATCGTAATAACAATCCAGTTGCTGATTTCCTGAAAAGTTTGCCCTCATGGATTTTGTACATTGTGACTTTATGCAGCAATCGACTGGCTTCCTTTTTGTCGGATGGTAGGGCACCAGTTTACAGATAAACCATGAAAGGCTCCATCCAAGTCCCCTGGATGTCTGCTGGAGTTGTTTCAAGTAGATCGGAGATTTGATGAATATCCTCTTCCTTGAAGAGATATGCGGGCTGTGAGTTGATTGCTATAGTTAGGGCCCGCGGTCTGTTTGAGTCGATCTTAGATGCTAGAAATGCTAATGAATCAGCATGTCTGTTGTCGTCTCTAGGTATATGCTCAATTGTGAAATAGCTGAGCTTGCTGATGAGCTCCTTTGCCTTGCTAGCATATCTGATGAGGTTGACCCCATTGATCTGGTAATTGTTAGTAATCTGATTGACTACCAGCTGTGAATCGCTGTACACCTTGAGACGAACTGCTTGTAAGTCGATGGCCATTTTTAGGCCCTGTATGAGTGCTTCGTATTCAGCCTCGTTGTTGGAGGTCGAAAAGTCCAGACGAGTTGCTCTTTCGAGCTGTGATCCTTCAGGAGAGATTAGCACACTACCTATTCCACTTCCATTGGAGTTGTGGGAACCATCTACATACAGCTGCCAAGTATCTGGGGGGTTGTCTTGGACTTGCCTTGTTTCAGGTTCAGGTTCCCAATTGACATCCTCTGCTGGATAGTCTACCAAAAAGTCTGCGACGACCTGGCCCTTGACGGCCTGTCGTGAAACGAACTCGAAAGTGTAATCACCCAGCTCGGCTGCCCATCGAGCCATACGACCTGTTTTGTTTTTCTTTTCCAGTATGTGTCGTAATGGCTGATCGGTGATTACTTTTACAGTGTGTGCTTGGAAATAAGGCTTGAATTTGCATGCAGCGTAAAGTAATGCTAATGCTAACTTCTCCAGAGGTGTGTACCTTATTTCAGCTTGCTGTAAGACTTTGCTTGTGAAGTAGATAGGTCGTTCCACTTGATTGTCTTCCTTGAAAAGTACTGCGCTTATCGCAAAATCTGATGTTGCGAGGTAAACGCCAAGTACATCGCCATCTTTTGGTCTTGTAAGAACTGGTGGAGTAGACAGATATGCCTTGAGATCGTCGAAGGCTTTCTCGCACTCTTCTGTCCACTCATATGTAGCCCCCTTCTTTAAGATATGAAGCATTGGTCTACATTTATCTGATGCTCTGGAGATGAATCTGTTCAGAGCTGAAACCATGCCGTTGAGTTTCTGGATTTGTTTCTTTGTTTTTGGACTTGGCATGTCGATCAGGGCTCTGATCTGGTCGGGATTTGCTTCGATGCCTCGTCTGGTGACTAGGTAGCCTAGGAATTTTCCTGATGCGACCCCGAACAGACACTTTTCTGGATTAAGACGCATTCTGTATTGCCTTAATCTTTGGAATGCCTGGTCGAGGTTGTACAAATGATCTCGTTCTTTGTCGCTCTTCACTAGCATGTCATCAATGTAGACCTCCATTGTTCGACCTAGGAGGTCGTCGAACATTCTGGTGACCAATCTTTGGTAGGTCGCCCCTGCATTCCTTAGCCCGAATGGCATGACTTTGTAACAGAAAATACCTTGCTCAGTTGTAAAAGAGGTCTTTTCTTGATCAGGCTCGTACATTGGGATCTGATTATACCCTGAGTATGCGTCCATGAATGACAGTAGCTCAAAACCGCATGTCTGATCAACTAGCCTATCGATTCGTGGCAGTGGGAATGAATCTTTAGGACAAGCTTTATTCAAGCTTGTGAAGTCGATGCAGACCCTTGTTTTTCCATTCTTCTTTAGGACTGGGACTATGTTGGCTAGCCAGTCTGGAGTGTCGACTTCTCTGATGAAGCCGACCTGCTTGAGTCTATTGATTTCTTCGTTGACGGCTTCATGAAATTTGGGAGCAAGTCTCCTTGGTTTCTGCTTCACAGGTCGATAATTGGGATTGACTCGTAGCCTATGGCATGCAATTGATGGATCTATTCCGGGCATATCGATATACGACCAAGCAAAAACATCTTTATTCATTGAAAGAAAATTTACAAAATTAGCGAACTTATCTTCTTCCATTTCTGAACCTACATAGACATACCTTGGGTCCTCATCTGACCCAATGTTAACTCGCACGCCTGGATCGGTGCTTCCGAGACTCAGCTTGGGGGAGCTCGTTTGCTCCTTCTGTAATTGCTATTTGGCATGTTCATCCTTTTCTTTGGACGGGCTCTTTGACTTGTTGTTCCCCTCCTGAGCCTCTGTTGTGACTAGGCTCTTTCCTTTGACATCACCATCCTTGACTCCAGAGGTGGATGGCTTTGACGATGGGACAGCTTCAATAACACCGTGGCATTCTTGTGCGGTGTTCTGATTGCCACGGAGCTCCATTATCCCATAAGGGCCGGGATAGCGGAATACCTGATGGTAAGTTGACGGCACACCTCTCATAGCATGGATCCACTTTCGACCCAGAATCGCATTGTATTTGCTTGCGATATTTAGGACGCTGAACTTGCTGGTTACAACGACCTTGTCTTCCCTTCTGCCTACAGTGACGGGCAGAAGGATCTCCCCTTTAGGGTCTTCCCTTGAACTATTGAAGCCAAGGATCGGTGTGAAGTCTGGGATGAGCACTGAGTTGGGCAGCCTCATGTCCTTGAAGGTTCGGTACATGAGAATGTTGCATGATGCTCCAGGGTCAATGAATACCCTCTTGATAGTATAATCTGCTATTCTGAGTTCAACGACTAGGGCGTCGTTGTGTGGAGTAACGACCTTGTTGAGATCGTCTTCAGTGAAGGTGATGTCAATCTCTTGGCGGGCAGGGATGTTGAAGCGAGCTGCTCGGCCACTGATAGAGTAGACATGGTGGAGATGTTCCACTCGTCTCTTTTTGTCCCGAGAGACAGGGGTGTGATGAGATTCGTCAATCATGTAGACCACATGACTGTCCGAGTTGCTGTCGCTGTCAACCTTGTTTGCGACCTTCTTGTTGATGTGATCGCGTAGGTCGCCTGTTGGACCTAAGCGCTGGGAGAGGCTACGCCCTCTGCTGCGTGCTGGGCTTGCGGAGGCCGCTCTGGCCTTGCTTTGACCCCGCTTTGGTGAACGAGGAGGGGTTCTGGATTCCTTCCTCATCCGCTTGCCTGTGGACTCCTCATTCCTTCCGAGGATCCAATTATTGAGCCTTTTCTCATCGGCCCAGGTTTGAAGTGCGCGCTTCAAGACGCGACAATCATCAGTCTGATGACACCGTACTTTATGGACTTTGCAGTACGGGCGACCAGATGTATCCTCCAACTGTGTGAAGGCAGGAATCTTGCACCAATGGTTGTGCTTGATCCTTTCGTAGATATAACCGGCTGGTCGCGTAAATCGGTGATACTCTCGCTGCTCGGTAGGCAGCGACTTAGCTTTGAACCTCTTTCCATCTGATCGAGGTCGTTTGCTTGAGCCAGCCTCAATGTTGCTGACTACATGGTTCTTCTCCCTCCCAGTGAGGGCTTCTTCCAGCTTTATATAACGATCTACCTTTAGGTAGAGCTCGTCAAGTGATGAAGGTCTCTTCATTGCCAGAGACTTGTGAAGGTCGGACCCTTGGATCAGTCCGTGAGAGAAAGCAATAGTCGCGAAGGTCTCATGCTCCTTTGCGAAGTCCTGAATGGAATGTAATTCAGTCTTAAAACGTGCAAAGAAAACGCTAAGTGACTCACCCTCTTTCTGCTTGACTTTGAAGATGGAGTCAATGGTAACAGGGCGCTTCTTATTGTGGATGTAGAAGATGACGAATTGTTTCTCAAGCTCTGCAAACGAGCTGATGGATCCTGGCTTTAATCGATGAAACCAGTCGAGAGCTGGTCCGGTGAGGCTGGACTGAAACAGCAAACACAAAAGATGATCCTCCTTGATCAGAGGAAGGGACTTCCGGAATCCCTTGACATGGTCGGTTGGATCTCCGACTCCTGCATACTGGTCGAATTTGGGTGCATTCAGCTTGTTCGGCAGATCATGTTCCAGGATCTCGTTGGAGAAAGGAGACTCCTGGAATTGTTGAAGGGACTGCACAGCAAGTTGCTCTGCAGTGTGGCTCTTGGACCGGTGAAGGAGAGCCTGAGATGCTTTGAACTCCGCCAGCTGCTGGCTGAGTTGCTCAAACTTTTGGTTGGAATCATCAGCAGGAATGACTCCAAGTCCGCTATTTTCCCCTTGCTGGGGGTTGGTTTGTGCGGCTTTTAGACGCTCATTTTCTTCCTGCAGACGTGTAATCTGTGCCTGCAGATCTTGGATAGTGACTTCCTGATTGGTCATTTTGAACGAGTGATATTGATTTTAAGGGTGGGAGGGTTTTGGGTTTTCGATTATATCGAATTCCTTGCAGTCGGCGCCAAATGTATTAACCTATTTCTAGATTAATGCATCAACAGGGTCAGGTCGTTATGGAGACTTGGCCAAATGGGGGTGTTTGAGATCGGGGTGGCTGCACCTCGTTGAGATCGAGATTGCCTACGTACTCTAGCTCGGGGGAATTGAACTTAGAGATCAAGCCATCGTAGTTCTGTTTATATAGAAGATGGAAGGGCGTGGATCGTGGATCTTGCAGATTCTCCGCCATCATAATGAGGATTAAATGTGTAACGCGCGAGGATCATCCCTGTGAATTAATTATGTAACTGATGAGAATATTCTGTGCATTGAATAGGAGCACGTGTGCATAGCAGGTCGCTGGTCGTTGTGTAGTCTGGTCGCTTTAGTCGAGCTGCGAGTGGGTAGAGATCGTGGCGACCTGACGGATGGATGACTGTGCCACGTGGCTGCTTTTGATTGGTCGGAGTATGTAGTACCCCTACAATACTCTTTACATTATTATAAAATACTATTCAGTTCAGAAGATCCAACATATATATTCAGTGGCAATATGAAGATTCCACCTACATCTTACCTCCCAGTTCCTTCTCTTCTAACCATTGTCTTAATATGGTTTGTGCTTGTAAACAAAGGCACAACAGATGCTAAAACAATGTCTACTGTAGATGTAGGGGTAATTCTAGATTTGGATACATTGGTTGGAAAGATGATGAAAAGCTCATTAACAATGGCACTCGAGGATTATTATTCAACGCACAACTACACAACACAGTTAGTCCTTCACATCCGTGACTCACACGGAGACACAGTTGATGCTGCTTCATCAGGTATGTATATAAACTAATAAACATAGCACCGGTTAATTTTAATTTATTTCTATATGGTTACCATTCGAGTTTTAAGTTATTAATTACATATGTAAGTTAGTAAAAATTGAAATTTTGACTAATTTATTAAATTGTATGAAACAAATATTTTTAAGCAAATTTGGGTAATGTTTTTTAATATTTTTCTTATAGAAGTTCACGGTTAAAAATTATTAGTATAAAAATAAAAATAAAAAATAAAAACAGTTAACAATTATTAGTTCTCATGATATTTATCAATTTAGCTATATTTTAAATTATTGGGCCTCTTGCCCATATATAATAATCCAACCCATAAATAATTATAGTTTAAATTACGATAAAACCATTACTTAAGGGTAATATGTGAATTTACTGGTAAAACCTTTGGATGATGATACTAGAGGTCCGAGGCTCAAATCCTGCCAGCATTATCGAGTTACTGATCTCATTAAAAACATGCTTACCAAACCATTATTTGTGAATGAGCCTGTGGCTCAATCGTAGCACCCGTCTCACAAAGTGGAGAGGGACCCCTCAACCCCGCTTGCCAATAAACATGATTAATAGGCCGAATAATTTAAAATAGGGCCACAACCTAGATTTTCTATCCTTTTCATATATGGAAACGAAATTCCAGACGAAACCAAAACTTACAAACAACCGTTAAAGCAATCAAAATAGTTAATTAAAAGTCCTATCACCTATGTGTATTAGGATATATTCAAAGAGACATCAGACATACATCACACTACACATGCTTATAATGGATGTTTTTTTTTCTTTCTTTTATGATTGGCAAGCCTGTTTTTATTGAGATCAGCAACTCAAAGATGCATTGCCTGGGATCCAACCCCATACCTCTGGTATCATCGCCCAAAGGTATTACACGTACTATTACCGATTGGGCTCTGCTGGCATTTGCAAGTGGAAGACTTTTCATTAACTTAAAACTATGTGAATGTGCACGTGTAAACACGTAGGGTTGTGAATTGAATGTGCCTGTAACGCGCTCGGCCTTGTCCACCCTTTCCACTTTGTTGTTTCATTATTAGTATAAGCCCAGTTTTATTCATAAAGCCTTCAAAGTCTTAAAACTGCAACCCACGAAAACTAAGTTATTATTGGACATGTGGAAGGATAGAGGGGTGACGACACAGGCAGTAACCATGCATCTCAAAGTTCATCCCTCATATAAGTAGTTAAGATTCAACTGAATTCCTAAATTACACAAAGTAATGTATGTGTGGTGTGACATTGTATAGAAATTACTCACATCATCTTACTTACAAGCTTTCACTATCAATATACAGCTATTGATCTAATAAAGAATGTTCAAGTCCAAGCCATGCTTGGTCCCCAATCATCCTCAGAAGCAAAGTTTGTAGTTGATATTGGAAACAAAGCTAAGGTACCCATCATTTCATTTTCTGCGACCAGTCCTTCGATATCCTCCGCCCAAACTCCTTACTTCATCCGAATGACTCTACGCAAGTGAAGGCCATTGCTGCTATTGTTGAAGCTTTTGGTTGGAGGGAAATTGTCCCAATTAATGAAGACACTGATTATGGGAAGGACATGATACCATATCTAACTGATGCTATCCAAGATGTTAATGCACGTGTTCCCTATCGGAGCATTATCTCTCCTTCCTCGACTGCAGATCAGATCCACGTCGAACTCTATAAGTTGATGAGCATGCAGACCAGGGTTTTTGTTGTACACATGGACTTATCTCTTAGCTCTCGCCTTTTTTTGATAGCAAAAGAAGTTGGGATGATGACAAAAGGGTATGTGTGGATAATCACAGATGGGCTTACAGATCTCTTGAGTTCCATGGATGCCTCTTGTTGAACTATATGCAGTGATTAAGTAAATCCTAACAACGCCAACAACCCGCAACCTAGATATTCGTGAGAACACCTCCTTTGCAATACATGATCCGTTTTGTCAATGAGGTCAAAGATTACCAAACAATAAACAATAGTATAAGAAGAACAAAATAATAAAGAAAAATAATACCAAGATATACGTGGTTCGGCAATGCCTACCTCCACGGGGAATAATGAGAAGATTTCACTATAAGAAAAGAAACACCGATTACAATAATCTCCCTAGTATCTTTCTCAAGATCTTAATCTCTCACCTTAAACCCAATACACCCTTGGCTCCCAAAGTTCTCTCTCACTTACTCTATCTATCTCTATGTTTCTATTGTTTTCTACTCTCTTGTCTTCTCTTGTTTTCTTGTCCTACAAATACCAAGTTACTTGGGTATTTATAGCCCATGGATAGAAATCAAATCCATATAGAATTACTAATTCAAACTAGAGATAAATAGGAAACCGAGTCCAAATAGAACTCCTGCACATATATGGTTTTCTTAACCAATATAGGAAACTGATCCTATGGATCACACCTCTTATAAGGTATGATCCTGTGCACCCAACTATGGCGAGCCAATATACAACAATCTCCACCTTGGCGAGCCATCGACCAAAAAACAAGATCATTGCAGCTTGAATTTCTTCAAGCACCGTCACATTGGCAAGAATCCTCTTGCCTCAACGCACCTCAAGTGAGAAGGTGCTCCACCCAATCTTTAGCATGTAGAAAGATTTAGCAAGTTCAAATAATGTCTGAACTTCTCAACTGAAACCGGCTTAGTAAGACAATCTGAAGCATTCTCATCTGTGTGAACCTTCTCAACTGTAATTTCACCTGAGTCCAACCAATCCCGAATCCGATGATAGCGAATATCAATATGTTTCGTTCTTGCATGAAACATTTGATTCTTCGCAAGGCAAATAGCACTCTGACTGTCACATCTTATCATCATAGAATTTTGATCTAACCCGAATGTGCTTACTAATCCCTTCAGCCAAATATCTTCCTTGCAAGCTTCTGTTACTGCCATATACTCCGCCTCAGTAGTGGATAAAGCAGTAACCGTTTGGAGCATTGATCTCCAACTAACCGGTCCTCCACCATAAGTGAAGACGTACCCTGTGGTGGATCTTCGCTTATCTAAATCTCATGCATAATCAGCATCCACATAACCCGAAACACATGCTTTCCCTTGTTGTCTTTCAAACAAGATACCCAACGTCTTGGTGCCCTTCAGATACTTGAGAATCCATTGTCACAATTTTCCAGTGTGGCTTTCCTGGATTCACCATGTATCTCGATACTACACTTAGTGCTTGAGCTAAATCAGGTCTTGTGCATACCATTGCGTACATGAGACACCCTACTGCGCTTGCATACGGCTTCTTCTTCATCTCTTCCACCTCAGCATCTGTGGAAGGACATTGACTTTTGTTTAAAACAAAACTGTTGTTCAAAGGAGTTGACACAGGATCTGCATCAATCATATTGAAGCGCTCAAGTACCTTTTGAATGTACTTGACTTGTGACAGCCATATCTTTCCAGCTTTCTTGTCTCTCCTTATCTCCATACCTAGGATCTTCTGTGCAGGACCAAGATCCTTCATGTCGAATTCCTTGCTTAACAACGTCTTCAGCTCCTTAATTCTAGACATATCCCGACAAGTAATAAGCATGTCATCTACATAAAGTAGCAATAGGATCACCATCCCATCATCAAACACATGAGTGTACACACAACAATCATAGTCACATCCTCTATACCCAATGTTCAGCATATAAGAGTCGAAACGTTTGTACCACTGTCTTGAAGATTGCTTGAGCCCCTAAAGAGACTTCTTCAACCTACAAACCAGATTTTCCTTACCAGCTTCAACAAAACCCTGAGGTTGAGCCATGTAGATGACTTCCTCTAATTCACCATGGAGAAAAGCAGTTTTGACATCTAACTGCTCAAGCTTCATATCCTGCTGAGGAACCAGTGATAGTAACACTCTAATAGAAGTATGTTTCACTACCGGAGAGAAAATTTCATCATAATCAACTCCTTCCTTCTGTGAGTACCCTTTCGCCACCAAACGTGCTTTGAACTTTTGGTGGTTCTTTCTCATGCATTCCTTCCTTCTTCCTGTAAACCCACTTACAGCCAACAATTTTTCTTTCTGCAGGTTTAGGAACCAACTCCCAAACGGAGTTCTTGTATAGAGATTCCATCTCTTCAGCCATAGCTTCAATCCACTCTTCTCTTTCGTTACTTTCAACTGCTTCACGATAAGAAGTAGGATCACCTTCACTAATGCTTAAAGCATAATGAACTTCTTCCTCGAACCCAAGTCTAATAGGTGGTTTGACTTGTCTTTGGTCCCGGTTCTTTGCTATGCTGTAAGGTTGTTGCTTATCTTTATTAGATTCACCTCCTTTTCACACTGTTGTTGTTCTGGCCCATCCTCTTCAACCTCTGCATCTGACTCCTCCACCTGAATAGGAGTCTTCCCGTTGGATACCTTGGTAAGAGGAGATATCTCTGTAGTTGCTTTCTTAACAATAGTGTTTTTCTCACCATTCTTCATGTCTTGATTCATAGGCATAGTCTTCTCATCAAACACAACATCTCTACTAAGGATTTTCTTTCGGTTCACTGGATCCCATAACTTATAACCCTTCACTCCCTTCTCGAAGCCGATGAAAATGCATTCATGAGATTTCGTTTTAAGTTTAGTTCTCTCATCACTAGGAATAAGAGCATATGCGCTACATCCAAATACCTTCAAAGTAGAGTAGTCTACCGGTTTACCTGACCATACTTCTTCTGCACATCTGAAATCAAGCATCTTGGATGGTGAACGATTAACCAAGTGACAAGCATGGTTAAGTGACTCTGCCCAAAACATCTCTGGAACCTCATGCACCTCTCTTTATTCATAAGAGTTCTATTCATCCTTTCTGCAGCTCCATTCTGTTGGGGATTCTTCTTCACGGTAAAATGCCTTGCAATACCTTCATCTTTGCAGTACTGTAGAAACTTCCTATCCTTATATTCACCGCCATTGTCAGTTCTTAGATACTTGATTTTTTTGCCTGTTTGATTCTCTACCTCTGCCTTCCACTCCTTGAATTTAGTGAAAACTTCGGATTTCTCCTTCATGAAGTAGACCCAAACTTTCCTCAAAAAATCATCCATGAAAGTGACAAAGTAGCGAGCTCCACCTTTTGATTGAGTAGGTGAAGGCCCCCCACACATCTGAGTGAATATAGTTAAGTACTTCTGTACTTCTGTTCTTTGTATCTGCAGCTTTGAAGTGTACTTTAGTTTGCTTTCCCATAATACAATACTTGTAGAACTCAAGTTTACACTCTCCTACACCCTTCAAAAATTGTCGCTTGTGTAGTTCTTCCATGGCTCTTTCACTCATATGCCCTAGCCTCAAGTGCCAAAGCTGAGTGTGATCTTCTTGTGTAGAAACTGCAGCTCCACCAATTACTGTATTTCCTAAAAGCTTGTATAAATTGTTAGAAAGTCTTACTCCTCTCATAACCACAAGTGAACCCTTTGAGACTATGAGATTCCCATCTTTGGATTTGTATGTGTACCCATTCTTATCCAAATAACCCAGGGAAATAAGATTCTTCCTTAGTGCAGGAACGTATTTCACGTTACCTAGAGTCCTAACAATTCCATCATGCATCTTCAACTTTACTGTACCGATTCCACAAACTTTACAACTAGAATTATTGCCCATAAAAACTAAGTCGCCTTTTCTTTTCTCAAACGTGTCAAACCAGTCTTCGTTTGAACACATATGATAAGAAGCACCACAATCTAAAATCCAAGGCGAAGAAATATCATTACCTGAAGAAGTCGCCAAAATTTCTCTGTCGCTATCGTCTGTAACAACGCTGGCTGAATTTGAATTTTCGGCCTTCTTCTTCTTTTACTTATATTTCTTACAATCTCGTTTCCAGTGGTCTGTCGCATCACATTCAAAGCAACCTTCTTTATCCCTGGATTTAGATCTGCCCCTGCCTTTTGATTTGCTACTTCTCTTATTTGTTCGGCCCCTCTCATTAGAATTCTTGACATATAGTCCTTCTATTGTTGACACGATGCAAGGAGTACTAGGTATAAAACATTATGTTCGAAAATCTAAAAGCCTCGACAATTTTAGGAGTAAATGGAGAAGGAATTTTTTTCAAGAGAATCTTGATATTGATGAAGCTGACGTGAGTGTTTGGGTACTATGGGCGTATGACAGTGTCTGGGCATTAGCAACTGCCATTGAGAAAGTTAAAACTGTCAGTCCTCGATTTAATAAGTTAAATGACGGAAGGAACTCTACAGACCTGGAAGCTCTTGGGGTTTCTCGAATTGGTCCAAATCTTCTTGCATCGATCTTGCAAACTAACTTAATCGGATTGAGCGGAAACTTCTCGTTCAAAGATGGGCAACTGCAATTGTTCGGTTTTAATATAGTCAATGTTATTGGGAAAGGAGGAAGAAACATTGGGTTCTGGAGTCCAACCCTTGGAATTTCAAAGGAATTGAATTTAACTGACAAGAAAATACATAAAACCTACAAGGCAGACCTTGGAGCCATCATCTGGCCTGGAGAAACAACTAAAAAGCCAAAGGGATGGGAAGTGCCAACAGCTAGATCAAGCAATTTAAGGTTTGTTATTTCTTGAGGGAGGGGACCAGTTAGATTATTACGAAACAGTGTTAATCTGGTAAGTGATTTTAAGTTTCCTAATTCTATATGGAATGGATCCGGAAAGTTGATTTTCATAAAGGTGAAGAGTGGTTAGGTTTTGTAAATTTCCTAAAGAAGGCGGGATTGGACCGGTGAAATGATTGGTTGACAACTGTAAATCCATCAAAGATTTCAAGTTTTCTAATTCTAATGAAATGGATCCAGAAAGTTGATTTTCATAAAGGTATAGAGTGGTTAGGTTTTGTAAATTTCCTAAAGAAGGCGGGATTAGACCGGTGAAATTATTTGTTGACAATGCTAATTTTACTAGAGATTTCAAGTTTCCTAATTCTAATGGAATGGATCCAGAAAGTTGATTTTCATTAAAATATAGAGTGGTTAGGTTTTGTAAATTTCCTAAAGAAGGCGGGATTGGACCGGTGAAATGATTGGCTGACAACTCTAAATCCATCAAAGATTTCAAGTTTCCTAATTCTAATGGAATGGATCCAGAAAGTTGATTTGTATGAAGGTATAGAGTGGTTAGGTTTTGTAAATTTTCTAAAGAAGGCGGGATTGGACCGGTGAAATGATTGGCTGACAACTCTAAATCCATCAAAGATTTCAAGTTTCCTAATTCTAATGGAATGGATCCAGAAAGTTGATTTTCATTAAGATATAGAGTGGTTAGGTTTTGTAAATTTCCTAAAGAATGCGGGATTGGACCGGTGAAATGATTGGCTGACAACTCTAAATCCATCAAAGATTTCAAGTTTCCTAATTCTAATGGAATGGATCCAGAAAGTTGATTTGTATGAAGGTATAGAGTGGTTAGGTTTTGTAAATTTTCTAAAGAAGGCGGGATTGGACCGGTGAAATGATTGGTTGACAACTCTAAATCCATCAAAGATTTCAAGTTTCCTAATTCTAATGGAATGGATCCAGAAAGTTGATTTTCATAAAGATATAAAAGTGTTAATTTTGTCAAATTACCAAAGGAAAAAGGAATTGAACCACTTAGTTGATTTCCATAGAGGGTCAACCACATTATTCTAGTCAAATTACCTATGCTGTCAGGAATTGGACCTGTTAAAAGGTTTCCGGATATTGCAACTTCGCTTACTTTGGACAAATTTCCTAATTCCACTGGAATGCAACTTTGAAACTATTGTGAGAAAGATAAAGGAATTCAAGATTTGGTAATTGACCAATCTCGGGTGGAATATGTCCAGAAAAATGATTGTCAAAAAAACTAATAAAAGTGAGTTGGGAAAGGTTAGCAATATGGATTGGGATGGTTCCATAAAAATTCTTTCTCAGTTGCATGGTTTAAAACTGTTTCTATTTTTTTTGTTAGTCAGAGAGTGGAGTACTGGCTCCACACAGTTTGATTTGCATTGACTTAAGTGGACTTGACTTTGACTCTTACAAATGCAAAGAAAACATGGCACCAAGATAAGATCACTAACACATTATTTAGAGAATTTAATTCACAAATGATAACATCTTTTGATTATTTTGGAAAGCAATGAATAGTTTAATTCCACTACTAGTTTTGTATTGCGGATTTCTGAGAAAGAAGAAAAACCAAAGTAAAAAGCAAGAAAATAAAACTTCATCGAAAATGCATTTTTGAGCTTTTTGGGAATTCTTTTTTCTTATTTTTAACTGGTGGTTGCTGAACGAGCTTATCACTTTCCTACTTCCAGAAAGGTAAGAAATGCATTTCTGAGCTCGCCCTGATGTTGTACAATGACAATGCAGGTTTTTAATTCCTCCTTCCTCTTCATCTCTAAGAAAGAGTCTAGGTCTGTAGATGTGGTTTTGCTTTTACCTTTGGAAGCCAATGATTGTGCTCTTCCATCCAATCTAGCTAACATTTGATTGTGCAATTTGAGAGTGACATTTTACGTCATGCACTTCATCTAATCCAGCAACCAGCAACTATACAAATCATCTGCTTCCTTAAAATATACCCTGTAGTATGCTTATAATATATTCTTCTCTGCATTCTTTGTTTGAAACCGGCTCTAAGTTGTTTGACATCAATTTTGTGACATAGGATGTCCATGGTTATTTCGCCTTGAGTTCATTGTTAAGAAAACCTTGTTGTACGCATGTCATCCCGTGTCTTTGTCTTCGCGTCTTGTGTCAAAAGGTTGTTTTTTTTTGTTCAGGACGTACGTACCTTGTTAGGATGTACGTACGTCAGTATAGGCAGCAGAAAAGTTTTTGGTCTGGACGTACGTACCTTGTTAGGACGTTCGTACGTCCAAGCAGTCAGCAAATTTGTTTCGGATTTAGACGTACGAACGTCATATCGACGTACGTACGTCCAATGTGGATTTTCCCTTTTTTGGCCCATTTTCTGTGTTTTCCAACCCTAAGTATAAATAGGGTTTCTCTTCCAAAGACAGAGTTAGTTCTTTGGCCGTCCAGTATTCATCTTGTTCTGGAGTTTTGGTTTAGGTTTTGGTGTTGAAAGTGTTTTTGGTTATTGAACTCAATTCCCTTCCTTCCCCCTTCTCTCAATTCATAAATCTGTTATCTTCCAAGTTTCTTTGTGAATTCGGCTTCGAGTCTTCTTGTGTGTTCATCAAGAAGTCGAGTGTCTTGTGCGTACATCAAGGTGCTCTGGTGAAGTCAAGGTGTTAGAGATAACCAGGAGTGTCAACTCGCAGTGATTGCAGGTAGTTGATAGGTTTGTACATCTCTTTTCATCTAGTGGATTATTTGTTGTCGAGAGGACAACCGTGGACGTTTCCCAATTTGGGTTTTACCACGTTAAAAATTTCTGTGTGTTATTTACTTTCTGCATATTGTTTGATCTGTTTGAATATTCAACTGTTATATTAGCACTATTTGTAGTTTCTCAATTGGTATCAGTCGCTGGGGGCTGGTTAAGGAGCGTAAAGGCTCACGCTAACGATCAATAGTGCTTTATGGAACCTCACAAGTTTGCTACTTCAAGTCTTCCTCCACAATTCAGTGGAAAAGACTTTGGTCATTGGAAAGTACGGATGCGAGCTTATCTCCAAGCATTAGGAGAAGAAGTCTGGCTTTATGTTGTCACAGGGTGGAAAGAACCTCTGACTACTACAGGTACTGATGATACTGCCGTTACATCACTGACGCCACGAGAAAAGTGGACGTCTGAACAGAAGTTGTTAGCAAATTATAACAACAAGGCACTCAATGCTATTTTCATGGCATTAAATGCCAGTGAGTTTCGTTGTGTGCAAGGCTGTGAAGAGGCTAAAGATGCATGGAACAGGCTTATCTGTACACATGAAGGTGACGAAACCGTCAAAGAAAGTAAGCTGGAACTGTTAACATCTCAGTTTGAGAATCTACGGATGGATAATTCTGAGACTTTTGATGATTTCTTTATTCGTCTCCAAGACATTATAAACTGCAGTGCTGCTATTGGTCATGCATATACTGACACACAAGTGGTACGTAAGATATTGCGTGCTTTGCCTCCTCGGTTTCGTTCTCGTAAGGATGCCATTACTGAGAGTAATGTGATTAAGAACATGTCCATTGAGACACTTGCTGGGAAACTAAGGACGTGTGAGATGGAACAGGCCTTGGAAGAACCTTTGAAGAACAAGTCTGTGGCATTCAAGGCTACATCGTCTAAAGAAACTCCCACAGGACTATCTGATGATGAAGAACAGGCTGTGGATGATAACTATGCATTTCTGTTACGTAGCTTTCAGAAGATTCTGAAATATCAACATAATCGAGATCCTCGAAAGCGATTTCCTGACTCCCCAAATGCTCCTAGGAGTCGTGGTTTTGAGCGATTCTCTGTGGATGGAAGAAGAGCTCGAGTTGATCGTAAAGATGTACAATGTTACAATTGTCATGAATATGGACACTTTGCTAATGAATGTGACAAGAAGGTGGATCGCAAACCTGGTGATAATTCCAAAGCAAACCTCACAGTGACCTGGGATGATTCAGATGAAGATGAGGATGGAAATCCCTCGAATGTTGTCTCCAACTATGTGGTCTTCAGTGCATCCCTGGATGAGCATCCAGGAGGTATTGTATCCTCTACTGATGATATTAATGTCTCTGATTCTAGTGTTCATGCTACTACTAGTGAATTATGTGATATGTATAAGTTTTCCATGCAACAAGTAAAGTTGCTTGAAAAAACTAACACTATCTTGCAGGATCAGGTAGATAGTCTTGGGCAGGATATTTGTAATCTTGCAGGTGACTCCAACATGTTGAAGGAAGAATTTGTGAAGGAAAAGAAAGATTTCCAAGTGCGTATTGCCACTCTGGAAAAACTGAATAATGATTTGGAGACACGGTATCGATCCCTTGTATTGGAACATGAGAAAGTGAAAGCTGAGTTGTTTGCCGCTAACAAACAATTGGTTGGGTTTGGTAAAGCCAGTGATAGTCTAAACTCTCTGCTGGGAATTGGTAAATCGCATTCAGATAAATCTGGTCTAGGTTATGACACATCTGTTCCTCTTGCTACTGCTAGCACCTCCCGTACTACCTTTGTCAGACCAACAGGTGTCGCTTCCCCTGCCCCTGTGCAGGTGTCTGGTGTGGTTTCTCCACCCAAGGTTACTCGGGTAAAGCATGTCCCGAAAAAGAATCTTAGACACAAAGGCTTTAAATGTCTAATCTGTGGTCGCATGGGTCACACCTCTGCTTTTTGTTGGAACAATTTGTATCCTGCTCACCATTCTCCTTTTGCAGGTAACTCATATTGGAACAAGCCTTCCACTTTCTCCATGCAAGCTCCATACATGTGGAATGGCTATGCTCCGTGGGGCTTACCCAGAACGTCTCCTTATGGAAATCGCCCTCAAGCAACACCCATACCTACTCCACCACCACATTTCTGGGATAGGAGTATGGATGTATCCAGGAAAATGGTATCTCACATGGCTCGTTTGGTTGAACCAATGCCTTCATCATGGTATCTTGACAGCCGCTGTTCGCGTTATATGACAGGTGATAAGACTCTAATTGATAATCTAACTCTTGGTTATGGAGGTAAGGTGACCTTTGGAAATGGTAAAATGCTTCCGGTTGAAGGTAAAGGTAACTTTTCTGAGGTTGGATCGCTCAATAGCCATGAGCTTCTTTTTGTTAAGGGTCTTACGTCCAATCTATTGAGTATTAGTCAGTTATGTGATGCTAAGTTTAAAGTTGTGTTTGAGGATGATAAGTGTGACGTTTTTGATTCAAATCATGTCTTGCTGTTGACAGGTAGTCGCTCACCTGATAACTGTTTCATTGTCACTTCACCTCTTCCGCATCTATATACCTAATTTGTCCGTTGAAACTGTTTGTGTTTAGGATGTTTAGGTTCGGTTATTTGTTTTTGTCTCTTTTCTATTGTTGTTGGTATTGAGGACATACTACTCTCTTTATTGTGTGGATTCCATTTTACAGATATTTCTATTTTGGCATCTTCAACTGTGGTTTTTCTGTCGTGCATAGTTGTAGGGCTACATCATACTCTCTTTGCCGTTGGTAGTTTCTTACTTGATGCATTTACATGTAGTTGGATTGTCTGTTTGAATACCTGCATATCTCCAGTTGTATATGATTTTCCTTCATGGTCATCATCTTCTTTTATATATTTATACCTCTTGTAAGTGGTCAATGACTCACAAAATCCCCAGCCATTTGAATGTCTTGAGAGCATACTCATTTGGCTAAGAACCCGTTGGGGCTATGAGGGTCATGCTCTGACGGATGCACTCAGGAGATGTTAGTTCTTGTGTTGCACGTTACCATGGTATTGCACTTCTTGAGTGTGTTTTGCCGAAAAGATGTAGGCTACACCCTACCCTCGTGTTCTGGTAAAAGATGGAGATATTATATACTCCCACACGGGAATGGCATTTGTTTCAAATGGTTTTATAAAAAAAAAAAAAAAAAATTTCGTGTTTCCTTGGTTTTGTTGAGATCCGGTTAACTTGCACATTGGTCTAGTTGCAAGTGATTTTCAATATATTCAATGATCATGTTTTTAGTTTGCTTCCGGAGGTTGGTATAGGTCTATCTGGTTCTTCTGCATGCTTGCATCATTCTAGTAAGTACCAAGGCTTGGTGTATGATGTCGTTCTTCGATTTTGCATTTTCTTGTGGTTGAGGATTGTTTAAATTGTATTCTGCTATAATTGGAATCCTTACAATAAGTAGAAATGGTTCCTTGTGATGTCTCTCAATAATTGTTTTGGGTTGTTATCGGTTCGGTTTCTGGTCCTTCGGTTGGTCCTTCATTCAAAAAAAAAAAAAAAAAAAAAAGGGGGCAGTACGTACGCTGTCATGACGTTCGTACGTTTAGGTGGCCAGATCTTTTTCCAACGTACGAACGTTCATAGAACGTACGAACGTCTGTCCAGGCAGTTGTTTTTTTTTGGGGGTCCCGACGTACGAACGTCTTTAGAACGTACGTACGTTCCTTATACAGTTCGGCCCAATTGGTGTTTAAAACCAAATTCTTTTTTTTTTAAACACAAAGCCAACTGTTATATCAATTGTGTTCCTTCTTTAGGCACACTACAATCAGTTGTTTTATTAAGTTTCCTTGATTGTCTTAGGAGATCTTCTTCTCTCTTTTCTTCCTTGCATTTGTTCTTCTTCTCTTGTTATTGTTTTGGCCCGGTGTGTTGTCGGCAAAGTTGTTGGTTATCCTCAATCACTATCTCTTGTAAGCTTGTTTTTGTTCTTTCTTTCTTTTCTCTTGTCATGTTTTTGTTGATTATTTGGTTCGGCTTTATACTATTGTTAGTTACGGTTGTATGCTTCCATAATGTCTTACTGGAACTTGGTGTTACGATACTTGATGTTTTTGTTGATTATTTGGTTCGGCCTTTCTTCTAGTTGTGGACGACCTTGGGAAGTGTTTGGTTCATGCTCTTTTCTCTTGTTTATGTTATGCCTAATGTTTGGGTGCTTATCATTGCTACATTGTTGTCAAATAGCATGTCTCAAGGTTATGCACATCAAGTGTTTGATAAAATGCCTCTATGGACCTGCTATTGGTGATTTTGTCAATTTTCTTACATGTTTGGTTTGTTTTCTGTTGTGGTTGTGTAGACAATGGCACCAAAGCGCGCACGCACCACAACAACCCCTACGACGTCTGCTTCCAAGGGTGCTTCATCCTCGGGTACGCGTGTTCCTCGCGCTCAGACGGGTCGAGGTACTTCTTCAGACTTCTCGCCTCCTCCCACTTCACGTGGGGCTCATCCTCGAGCCAAGGCTATTGTTCCTGAGCGCTTCTTCGACTTGGGTGACATCGCTGCCACCTCTCTAGGGGCTACCCAACTCGGCAACATATCCTCATTCTTTGAGGCTCGGAATTGGTTAAGGGTGGCTCAACCAATCACTAAGTACTCGGTTGAGCACACGATTGCTTTCTACGAGATGAAGATACCCTCGCAGAATCGCTCGAGTTTCTCAGTCTTGATTGAGGGTCGGAGATACACTATCTCTCCGAAGGTGATCCGTGAGGCATTGGGGATCGATGATAATCGTCTCTCAGAGGATGATGTTCATGTTAGGTGGCCCATTCCGGGATCGATTCAAATTGACTTTGTCGATCAAGTTCAGAGGATGTTTATCGATGGTGTCACGGAAAGATATCATGCCAAGTCGTACAACGCCATCCTCTTGCACATGGTTGCCCATTCCAACATCTATCCTACCAAGGGCAACAAGATAATCATGACCGATGATATGGTCAAGTTGGTGGTATGCATGTCGGTACATCATCTTCATCTCTCTGAGGTCATCTACACACGGATGCTTCAAATCGACGCAGCTAAGGGTACTCTTCCTTTTCCTAGCTTTATAATGACAATACTCAAGCACTTGGGTTTTCAGGGACAGTATATGGAGGTGAGCCCTCCTAGGTTTGTTGGCCATGACTGGGTCAATGCCATGAAGAAGGGCTGCCAGTCTAGGAAGTCTGCTTTTGAGTCTGTGGGTGCGCGTCTGACGTATCACCTAATTTGGGGAGGCCGGGCTCTGAATCGTCAGGATGATTTTGATCGGGCTTTGACCTCTGGACGCCCCGTGTCAGCCTCCGCTAGGAGCAATCGGGCAGTTGCAGCAGTTGACGCTCGGGTTTCTTCTCTTCGACGTCATCAAGATCACATGGATGCTCGTTTAGATCGTTTTGGAGTTATTCTCTCTCAGCATGATGCTATGCTCCGTGATCTTCATCGGATGAACGTCGCCCAGATGCGTCATCTTCAGCTAGACTTCACTCCTATCGACTTGCCTCCATTTCCGGAAGAGGTCCCTCCAGTTCCAGGTGACATTGATGGTACTGACTCTGATCGAGAGAGTGAGGACGATGGTCTAGTTGGTACTTCGGGTGATGAACATAGTAGTGGTGATTCAGACTCAGAGTAGTTCTTGTTCTGTCTTAATTCTCTGAATTTCTGTACTTAAAGTTGCTCTTTTGCTGTTTTGTTTTTGGTTCTACACTTAGATGTTGAGTTTGTTATTGGATATTGCTATTTTGATATTAGTTCTAGTTCCTTTCTGTTTTGCAGTAAATTCCTACTACTTAGGTAATGGACCTCTCTAATTGGGCCCAAGTTAGGTTTTCTTTTGTTTTTCCTATATATAGGGGAGTCTTCTCTTCTTTTACTCCTATTGTGTCTTCTTACCTCTTTCTAGTTATCTCTTTGTTCTTCAGAATTTTCAATGGCAGAATATGAACTTCATGGGGTTTTTGTTCCGGCTGTTGGTTATGTGTCGTTTATGGTGATGGAATACAAAAACAATGCAAAGGTTTGCAGCTTATGTCGTGTTCCCCATGGGTATGATTATATTCATCCACCTTTTCTTAATCCATGCATGGTTCATGTCAATCATTGGGAGAGACTACCGGGACATCTTCAAAATCACATCTTGGAGTTGGTTGGATACCCGAAGGTTTCAGGACTTGCTGCTCCTCTCACCGACTGTGGCTTGGACAGCAGAATTGAGGAGTTATTTTGTACGGGTGAATGGCTGGAGGATTATGATGATCATGTGATAGCTCGGTGGAATAGATCTTCGGCTCGTACGTAAGCTTATTTCTCCAAGCTTCCTCTAGGTCATTGGGAACGAATTTTTCGAATTCGTTAACTTCAGTTTTATGTTGTGTCTTTATTTTTTTTATGTTTTTGGATTCCTATGTTTGGTTATTAGTTGTTTTCGTGAACTTTAAGAGTTCGGATAAGTTTTTATCTTCTTACATGTTTTTGTCTTGATTGATTAGTGTTGGGTTCTTTTATTGGTTATTTTTTGTTTCTTGCTTATTGTTTATCTTGTTAATTGTTTCTCTTGTCCACTTGTTGTGATAAAAAGGGGGAGATTTATGACTCTAATTACTAACAATCGTCTCCTTGTTGTTAGGATATTTTTGGGTCATGTTTCAGGTATGCTACACGTATGGGGGAGTGAACGTGTTGATGTTTTTAGAGGTTGTAAAGTTATGGGGGAGCTCGAGTATCAAAATTTTGGAGCTCATGAAGTATGGGGGAGTTGCTCGAGGAATTTCAGTTGCTCGATTTGATTGTTTCAGAATTTCTTGTTGCTTCCGTTCGGTCTCTGATGGTTAAAGCGTTTTGCTCAAGCTCGATATCAAGAATTGGTGACTTGGTATGTGTTCTACCTTAAGTACTTTTGTAGGCATGTTTTATAAATGCCATGGTTTGGGTTTGTAAGCACGTTTTATAAGTGCTATTAGAGTCATAGGTTTTTGTCACAAAATCAATGTCAAAGGGGGAGATTGAAACCGGCTCTAAGTTGTTTGACATCAATTTTGTGACATAGGATGTCCATGGTTATTTCGCCTTGAGTTCATTGTTAAGAAAACCTTGTTGTACGCATGTCATCCCGTGTCTTTGTCTTCGCGTCTTGTGTCAAAAGGTTGTTTTTTTTTGTTCAGGACGTACGTACCTTGTTAGGATGTACGTACGTCAGTATAGGCAGCAGAAAAGTTTTTGGTCTGGACGTACGTACCTTGTTAGGACGTTCGTACGTCCAAGCAGTCAGCAAATTTGTTTCGGATTTAGACGTACGAACGTCATATCGACGTACGTACGTCCAATGTGGATTTTCCCTTTTTCGGCCCATTTTCTGTGTTTTCCAACCCTAAGTATAAATAGGGTTTCTCTTCCAAAGACAGAGTTAGTTCTTTGGCCGTCCAGTATTCATCTTGTTCTGGAGTTTTGGTTTAGGTTTTGGTGTTGAAAGTGTTTTTGGTTATTGAACTCAATTCCCTTCCTTCCCCCTTCTCTCAATTCATAAATCTGTTATCTTCCAAGTTTCTTTGTGAATTCGGCTTCGAGTCTTCTTGTGTGTTCATCAAGAAGTCGAGTGTCTTGTGCGTACATCAAGGTGCTCTGGTGAAGTCAAGGTGTTATAGATAACCAGGAGTGTCAACTCGCAGTGATTGCAGGTAGTTGATAGGTTTGTACATCTCTTTTCATCTAGTGGATTATTTGTTGTCGAGAGGACAACCGTGGACGTTTCCCAATTTGGGTTTTACCACGTTAAAAATTTCTGTGTGTTATTTACTTTCTGCATATTGTTTGATCTGTTTGAATATTCAACTGTTATATTAGCACTATTTGTAGTTTCTCATTGTTAACCCATCCCTCATTCCGGAATTTGCCATTATCTTCAAAGAAATACAACTGCTTGAAAAATATGGAATTTCTTATGCAGCGAGGAAAGTTAGAAGTGAGAACCCAATATATGTGCAATATAACAATAGTAAAGCAAGCAATAAAGCAATAAACAAATAAAGAACACACGATATTTTTAACGTGGTAAAACCCAATATGGGAAACGTCCACGGTTGTCCTCGCGACAACAAATAAATCCACTAGATGAAAAGAGATGTACAAACCTATCAACTACCTGCAATCACTGCGAGTTGACACTACTGGTTATCTCTAACACCTTGACTTCACCGGAGCACCTTGATGTACGCACAAGACACTCGACTTCTTGATGAACACACAAGAAGACTCGAAGCCGAACTATGAAACAAACTTACACCAGAGTTCCTTGATGAACACACAAGGATACTCGACTTCTTGATGAACACACAAGAAGACTCGAAGCTAAATCACTATTCAATAATTAAGAAGAAGATGAATGGGGAAGAAGGAAGAAGAAGATGAATGGGGAAGAAGAAGATGAGTTCAATCACCAAAAAACAACCTAAAACCAAAACCTAAACAAACTCCAATACTAGATGAATTGGACGGCCAAAGAACTAACTTGTTCTTTGGAAGAGAAACCCTATTTATACTTAGGGTTGGAAACCAAGGAAAATGGGCCGAGATACTGAAAATCCATATTGGACGTACGTACGTCGAATCAACGTTCGTACGTCCCCACACGGTAAAAGTTTGCTGCCTGCTTGGACGTACGAACGTCCTAACTGCGTACGTACGTCCTGACCAAAAGATGTTTGCTGCCTCAGTGGACGTACGTACGTCCTAACTAGGTACGTACGTCCAGTACCCAATAACTTTTCCTAGACAGAACCAAGAGACACGAAGGACACGAGACGACCATGCGTACATCTTGATTTTCCTAACAATGAACTCAAGGCGAGATAACCAAAGACACTTTGTCACAAAATTGATGTCAAACCACTTCGTGCCGGTTTCAATCTCCCCCTTTGACATTGATTTTGTGACAAAAACCTATGACTCTAATAGCACTTATAAAACGTGCTTACAAGCCCAAACCATGGCATTTATAAAACATGCCTACAAAAACACTCAAGGTAGAACACATACCGAGTCACCAATTCTTGATATCCAGCTTGAGTAAGACACTTTAACCATCAGAGACCGAACGGAAGCAACAACAATCAAAGAGCCAACGGAAGTTCCTCGAACAACTCCCCCATACTTCATGAGCTCCAAGGTTTAATACTCGAGCTTACCCAAAACAGTATATGCACTTTGTGATCATCATCACTTTCACTCACCCATACATGTTCACTCCCCCGTACATGTAGTATACTTGAAACATGACCCAAAACTGTACAACCTCTAAACATCAACACGTTCATTCCCCTATACGTGTAGCATACCTGAAACATGACCCAAAAATACACTAACAAAGAAGAAGAAGGTGTTAGTATTAGAGTCATAAATCTCCCCCTTTTTGTCACAAATGAAGCAAGGGAACAAAAGAAAGAGAAAAAGAAAAATACCAAAGCATAACAAATAAGATAAAGAAGAAAAGAAAGAGAACAATCATGTTAATAACAAAAGGATATGCAACGGAAGCCATAAAATAAACACTTGTTAACACGATGTCAATACAAAGAATTCTCCCCCTCAACAAAAGCTCCACCTAAATGCAATGCATATGAGAAAGATGCCCCTAGAACAAACAAACCAAATAAGGATATTTGAAACACACAAGGAACCATGCATACAAGGGTAGAAGAGAGTATATGCAAGCTCAATTAAAACAAGATACTTAGTAAAGATGAATAAACTTGGTTTCATTAAACAAAGTACCCACCAATCAAAGATTAAGATATGAAACCAAACATCTACTAGAAATGCATCATACAAACATCCTTGGTGTGTGGGAAAGCTAAGGAAAACACAAAGAGAGTCATTTCCACACCTCACTCACAAACCATAAGAACACTCAAAACAACTAGTATTCACCATTAGAAGGATTTCACTTCACAAACGCCTAAACAGACACGGGGAAATGCACTTATAACCTTTTTTTTTTTTTTTTTACTGTGCATAAATTAACATGTGAAAGGGATTTTTACTTTCATCTTTTGCAACATGTGGTAGGGTGTAGCCTACATCTTTTCAAATTACTTCCCCTTTTCAAAGTAGTGCAACATCATGGTAACGTGCAACACAAGAACTAACATCTCTTGAGTGCATCCGTCATTGCATGACCCTCACGGCCCCAACGGGTAGGTATACCAAATGATTTCTTTCTCAAGAAGATCAAAAGGTTGGGGATTTTGTGAATTGTTGACCACTACCACACCGCCTTCATACTAATAATCAAGATAACATAAGAAGGCATGCATACGTATATTTCCAACTAATGATTATCCTAGAAGTTCATCATGTTCAAAGGATGGAAAAAGATATGCAAACAAACTCTCAAAGTGCCACCTAGCTGTGCATAGTGTAATCAAGCAAGGATATATGCATGAGACACAACTAGATAAACGTTGGTCTAAAATCTAAACATGAAAGCACAAGCGTATGCTAAGTGTAATAAAATAGTTATATTCATGAGCACTAAACATACAAGTATGATTGAAAGCAATAGACCAATCTAACCACATATACAAAGTATGTGTATCCCAAACACCCATAACAAAGTAAACTATTTTTTTTTTTATGATATTCAACCCAAACAAACAAAGCATGCATAAACAAAAAGACAAAACACACCAAACAAATAGCCTATATGGTTAGAAAAATATGCAATTAAAATAACACAAGGCTAGAAAACAAACACAATAAAAACAAAAATAAAAATAAAAATAAAAATACGAAGATGATATTCAATCTGACTTTAAGAAGTCAAAAAGAAACGTTCAAGTCATCCTTTCGTACCCATACTTGAGAGATATTCTGCAAGTTGGACCCGGATATGGAGGATTTTTGAATATTATCCCTGATAGTAGACTTTCCAATCCTTAACCTCTCATTCTCTAGACTACATTTGGCAGCATCGATGCTTCTATCCCATATGTGGGGTGGTTTGATGACCTTTTGCACAACCCTCTTTCTATTGTTGAAGTGTTGTGATTTTTTAGGACCACTTCTTCGCATAAAAGGAGGCCAAGAGGAATTATGAGCCTGTACAGGAAAAGAACAATGTGAGTTCCAATGATTATTACCATAAGAAGAAGAATATGGAACCATGAAATTTTTATCCCAACAGAAAGCTGAAGTATGACCTAACCGACCACAAGTAAAACACTTAAAATGTCTATGTTTAGGACTTGTCTTGTTCTTGGTCATCACATTTGGCTTAGATTCAAAAACCTTGATAGGTGGAGGCGGAGTAGGAATATGAGGATTTGGTAACAAATGAGGCAATGATGGCCTCACAAAAGAAGTAGTAGGAGGGACACAACTGGAGGAAGCTCCAACAGAGTCATATCCTAAACCAGTCTTATCTGAAGAAAACTTTCCACTTTTAATAATTGTGTCTAGATCAACTGAAGCTTTCTCAAACCCTTGCAATCGCTTAGTAGAAGCAAATAAATCCTTTTTCACAGCTTCATGCTCAAGCAACAAGGAACGATACTTATCTTCTATCTCACGATTGGATATTTCCAAAGAAATAATTCTAGATTGGAAATCTAGCTTTTCTTGGGAAAATTCCTCAGATAAGGCATTCATATCACCTGCAAGTACGGATTTCTCTTTTACAAGAGACTCAACCATATCATTTAAAATCTGATTAGTCTTACGCAAGGATTGACATTGTTTAACAGATGACATATGTAATTCCCTTAACTCACCAGGACTTACCAAAATAGAATCATCGAATTCATGATCGACAATATCGGTTACCTGACAATCCACATTCTCATTCAAAGATGCTCCATAGGCAACACAATGTATAGCATGGTCTTCCGCTACATCATCATCATCATCATCATCGCTTTCATCTTCCTCCCAAGTGGTAGATAACTTGATTTTTTGTTGTTCTATCCCTTGTGCACCAAATTTCTTGGGAAGCTTACACTCGTCAAAACCATGGTTAGTCAAACCATTATATTTCATAGTCTTAAAAATATGTTTAAGATAACGATAAATGATACTTAGATGTTGCTTAGTGTCAAGAGACTTATCATGATTAATTTTTTTATCTTGTACATCCTCAAAAGTTCCAGCTTTAAAAGCAAAGGATTTATTTTGAGGGTTGTTCAAGTTGAACCTCAAGTTCATAAGTTCTCAATTTTCCTGCTAAGGTCTCTATGGACATGGTCTTTAAGTCATTGCTTTCTTGAATGGCATCTTTCCTAGAACGGAATCTAGATGGCAAAGACCGAAGAACTTTACGTACTATTTGAGTATCGGTGTACACTAAACCTAAAGATGCACTAGTGTTGATAATATCCTGCAAACGAATAAGGAATTCATCAAAAGATTCATTATTATCCATTTTCATAGTTTCAAATTGAGTAATAAGAAGTTCAAGCTTACTCTCTTTGACAGCAATGTCACCCTCATGAGTTCTTACCAACCTATCCCAAGCCTCTTTGGATGATATACAACCATGAACTCTCCGAAATTCACTAGCATCCAAAGCCATAAATATAGCATTAAGCCCTCTTTGGTTGTTAGTAGAAGCAACTTTGTCTTCCACACTCCATGTGTTTCGTGGCTTTACACTTGTAACAACCTCATCTGTACTACCTGTAGTAACTCTCGGTGGTGACCAACCATCTTCCACAGCAATCCACACATCCTCACTCATAGCCTGCAAATACGCAGCCATACGAACTTTCCAATAGGGAAAATTAGTTCCATCAAATTTAGGAGGACAAATTAGTGTTCCAAATTTATCAGAATCCATTAAAATTGCACTAAGGATCTACGCGTGAGCCTTTACGCTCTTTAACAAGCGCCCTGCTCCTGATACCAATTGAGAACCCAATATATGTGCAATATAACAATAGTAAAGCAAGCAATAAAGCAATAAACAAATAAAGAACACACGATATTTTTAACGTGGTAAAACCCAATATGGGAAACGTCCACGGTTCTCCTCGCGACAACAAATAAATCCACTAGATGAAAAGAGATGTACAAACCTATCAACTACCTACAATCACTGCGAGTTGACACTACTGGTTATCTCTAACACCTTGACTTCACCGGAGCACCTTGATGTACGCACAAGACACTCGACTTCTTGATGAACACACAAGAAGACTCGAAGCCGAACTATGAAACAAGCTTACACCAGAGTTCCTTGATGAACACACAAGGATACTCGACTTCTTGATGAACACACAAGAAGACTCGAAGCTAAATCACTATTCAATAATTAAGAAGAAGATGAATGGGGAAGAAGGAAGAAGAAGATGAATGGGGAAGAAGAAGATGAGTTCAATCACCAAAAAACAACCTAAAACCAAAACCTAAACAAACTCCAATACTAGATGAATTGGACGGCCAAAGAACTAACTTGTTCTTTGGAAGAGAAACCCTATTTATACTTAGGGTTGGAAACCAAGGAAAATGGGCCGAGATACTGAAAATCCATATTGGACGTACGTACGTCGGATCAACGTTCGTACGTCCCCACACGGTAAAAGTTTGCTGCCTGCTTGGACGTACGAACGTCCTAACTGCGTACGTACGTCCTGACCAAAAGATGTTTGCTGCCTCAGTGGACGTACGTACGTCCTAACTAGGTACGTACGTCCAGTACCCAATAACTTTTCCTAGACAAAACCAAGAGACACGAAGGACACGAGACGACCATGCGTACATCTTGATTTTCCTAACAATGAACTCAAGGCGAGATAACCAAAGACACTTTGTCACAAAATTGATGTCAAACCACTTCGTGCCGGTTTCAAGAAGTGGACATTGAACAAAGACTGGTAATTAATGGCTAATGAACAATGCGTGATCACCTAGGTCTTCAACAGCAGTCACCCAACCAGATGTATGATCTATTTTCTCAACCGTGATGTCCATAGGAAACAATATTAGTAAGTCACCTAGGAAACAATATTAGTATGTCCATAGGAAACAATAGAACCGGTTATCATCAACATGAAACAATATTAGTAAGTCACCTGAAGATTCCACCAGATATTTTGGTATATCATGCATTGAGGCGCTTGAATTTATAAGCTCAATTGTTTTAATGAATGGAGTGGCAGCTAGAAGTATGATCAAGTCCATCAATTAACACAATAGCATTACTCACTAACGCATAAAATTTCCTATCATAGTAAGTAAGATCGTTGTATATAAGGTTGCTAGTTAGAGTTGTTTATAAAGATCCATTTCCTGTCTTTTCTAAGTCTACAAAAGAACAATGATGTTTCTTTTGGGGATGGATTTTTTAATTTAAGTTTCTTTTTTTTCTGGTGGATATCCTCAACTCTAAGTTTTTTCATTTTTTCGTCGATATCATCATAAACTCCAAATATGCCTACTACCACAGAAAGATCAGAAGACATACAAAGGACTAATGAAAAGACAATCATATCTTTCAAACGTTTGGCTTACATTTTGCCATCTTGTCTGTAGCTCCCATAGAACTTGTCTTCTTCCAAAAGTATGAGCAACAGAGGTAGAATCCACCTTCATCCATACTTTAAGCCATCCCCTCTTGATTGACATCTCAGCACCTGCCACGACCGCTGAGCATTCTGCCATGAAGCTTGTTGAATAACCAATATTTCTCACTAGAGCTCCTAAGACCTCTCCCTTGAGATTCCTGTAGATAGCCCCAACCCCTGCAATACCTGGATTAACTTTGCAGGCACCATCCGAGTTCATTTTAAAGAAGGATTCTGATAGTGGATACCACCTACATTCCTTAACGTAATGTTGTTTCGCTGTCAACTGTATAATCAATAACAGTAAATAGTGCTATTTTTGCTGGGTTTATAGACTATTTCAGAAGACTCTAATGTCCCAAGTCCCAACTCTTCCATATACTTCCCAGTGTGCTTGTCAGGTAAGTAAATATACAAGGAAAAGTGTTTAGCTTTGATTTCTAAAGACTGATCCATGAACTAATTATCAAAGGCCCCATGGACAACGACAGTACTAAAGTAAAACGACTTTCTAATTGAGATCTTGGGCGTTCCCAATTAATATGTATGACATATGGATGGGAGGTATAAGCTACATATGGAAGTAATTTTCGGTACGAAAAAAACTTCATCAACGTAGCAGACAATTTACACGAGTAAGATAAGTAGTGATGTAGGTTGCAAATTATCTCGATGAAACTGTTTTTTTATGAGAAGCAAGTAACTGAAACCGGCACTCGGTTATTTGACATTAATTTTGTGACATTAGTTGTCTCGGTTATCTCGCCTTGAGTTCATTGTTAGGAAAACCTCGTTGTACTCGCGTCGTCCCTAGTCCTTCTCTTCGCGTCAAGTTTGTCTAAGTCATGTTTGGTATAGGACGTACATACCGACTTAGGGCGTACGTACGTCTTGTAAGGCAGCAACAAACTTTTGTGTTTTGGACGTACGTACCTAGTTAGGGCGTTCGTACGTCCAAGTAGGCAGCGAACTATTTACGTCTCAGGACGTACGTACGCTGTTTCGACGTACGTACGTCCAATATGAAATCTGTCAATTTCGGCCCATTTTCTCTTGTTTCAAACCCTAACTATATATAGGGTTTTCTACCAAAGAACAAACTAGTTCTTTGGCCGTCCAATTCATCTCTAGTCTTGGAGTTTGTCTAGGTTTTGGTTTAGGTTGTTTTGGTGATTGAACTCATCTTCTTCTTCCCCATTCCTCTTCTTCTTTCTTCTTCCCATTCATCTTCTTCTTCCTTATTGAATAGTGATTTAGCTTCGAGTCTTCTTGTGTGTTCATCAAGAAGTCGAGTGTCTTGTGCGTACATCAAGGTACTCTGGTGAAGTCAAGGTGTTAGAGATAACCAGTAGTGTCAACTCGCAGTGATTGCAGGTAGTTGATAGGTTTGTAAATCTCTTTTCATCTAGTGGATTTATTTGTTGTCGCGAGGACAACCGTGGACGTTTCCCATATTGGGTTTTACCACGTTAAAAATATAGTGTGTTATTTATTTGTTTATTGCTTTATTGTTTGCTTTACTATTGTTATATTGCACATATATTGGGTTCTCAATTGGTATCAGAGCGGGACGCTTGTTATGGAGCGTAATTGCTCAAGCGTAGATCCTATAAGTGCAATAACGGTTCATGAGTCTGCTTATAATAATTTTATTGCTAAATCGTCTAAATATACAAAACCAAAATCTGATTTTGAAAAGGATGATAATTTGTATATTGTTAGCAATAGTGATTAGGCTCTTCTTTACAGGCTTTCTGCAAAAAATGTGAAAGGTTACAAGAAGCTAATATTGATTTGCAGGAAAAATTCAATAAAGCTAATTGTAATTTGTCTACTATTTCTGATAATTTTTGTTTTGAAGATAATGGTGTTTTGTAGACTAAGGTTGATTCTCTAGAACAACGACTCAGACATTGTGCAGAAGACTATATGCTTCAAGGGGAAGTTTATGAATCCAAAATTGAAAATTTGGAAAAGGCTAATCTTTCTTTGCAGGAGAAAGTTGAGACTCTTGAAAAGCAAATTTCTTATGCTGCAGATGATGCGATTTCTATTTCTCAATTATGGGGTATTTAGGTTTTAGTCACTTTATGTATATACTATTTAGGGAATAGTCACTTAAGTTCGATTAATTAGGTTTTAATCACTTGGTTCAACTTGAGTTACAAAAAAACCGGGTTTAACCGAAATATTCTCTTAAATGGCTAAATTACCCCTAAAAGTCATGTGCATTGCACATGATTACTTAAAATTAAAAGAAAACACAAGAACAACATCTTTTTTTCTAGCCACCACCACCATCCACTACCACCAGCTCTCTCTCTCTCAAACCAATCCACCGTATCACCACCACCACCTCCCTCTTTTGCACCATCGTCGACAACCACCTTCCGCTTTCTCAAACACCATCGTCCACCACCACTTTTCTATCTAATACCACCATCCACCACCACTAATCTCTCTGAAATTGAAATTTCACAACAGAAATATGCCCAATCTCCATATGGGTTTTGTTCAACATCAATTAGTTTTATTTTGGCAACCATTTTCTTTTCAATTTTTTATTTCACATATTTAGTTGAGTGAATAAATGAATAGAAAAGAATGATAATAGAGTAATTTAGAAGAGTATTTTGAGGATATTGAGTGTTGCTTTGAGAGAATGGTGGTGAAATAAGATAATGGTAGAGTTTATTAGATTGAATCAAAGACAAATCTATGTTATTGCTAAAGTCTTGTGATACAAGTGTTTTTTCAGTAAGGGTATTTTTGTCATTTTCAAATGTTGTGTGGTTTAACTACCGGTTCGTGACCAAAACCTAATTAATCAAACTTAAGTGACTATTCCCTAAATAGTATATACATAAAGTGATTAAAACCTAAATACCCCCTCAATTATTTGAAAAAGAAAAACTTGACTTGTTATGTAAAATTGCAGCTTTAGAGAAGGCCAATAAGGAGGTTGACGAAAAATACAAATCTCTATTGGTGGAGTATGAGGTTACAAAGAACGATTTAACGTCTACTCAACTCCAATTGCAGGTTTTGGACAAAACTGAATTTGACTCTCCTATTGCTAGTTCGACTAGACCATCTAGTGTGACTACTTCTGTAAAATCTAGTTTGCCTACCCTTTTGCCTACCACACCTATTGAGACTAGACTTAATATTAATACTTTTCAGCATGTTTCTCTCAAAAAGGTTAAGTCTAAAGCTAATGGTAAACCTGTTTTTACCGATAAGCCATATTGTTCTCATAATGGAGGTATAGGTCTTGTTAAGGCACCATGTTACAAATACAATGGTGACATACATGTTTCATCTTCTACTACCACATCTTTTTATAAGAATTCTTTGAGTAAGTCTAATGTTTTTCATTGTTCTTAGGGCTATTTTGTATTTGGTCCCTCTAGAAGATGGCTAATTAGTACGTGGTATAGAGTTTTTCTTTAATTAGCAAATAGTCCCAAAAGCGTTACTTTACTTTTAGTCAACGCAGTTGACTTGAGTCAAACCATTCATATTTTTTTAATGTCCATACTGCCCTTTCACGTGTTTTTCATGTGACACAACTTAAAACTCAAAAAACTGAATTTTTGCTCTCCACATGTCACTGCTTCATTGGTTGACAAAATCCAAAGTTAGATATTAAGCCACATGGTTTACTACGTCAATCGAGGATCTTGATTTGATCAAAGGGACTAAATGGCAAAACCCTAACTTTACTTTCTCTTCCAATTTAAACTCCATCATCACCAACCTCATATTTCAACTCTTTTTTATTTTCTTTTATTCATATTATTTTGGTATTGTATTTCAATTTCTATTGCTTGACAAGAACATAATTGTTATTAGGTTTTCAAATTGTTAGTGAAGAACAATGGGTATTGGGTTTTCAATTAATTGCTTGATAAAAACAATGGTATTAGATTTTCAAATTGTTAAAGAAGAACAATGGGTTTTGGGTTTTCAATTTCAATTGTTTGACAAGAAGAATGTGTTTTTAATTTTTTACAAGAAGAATGACTTTTTAATTTCAATTGCTTGACATGAAAAATGGGTTTCAATCTTGATGATTTTGAGGTTGGATTTTGTTGATTTTGTATCGAGGATTTGAGGGTTGTTAGAATTTTTCTTCAACTTTTTTTTTTTTTTTTGATGTATAGATTGGTATATTAATGGTGATGGTAAAAATGGGATATTATTGTTTATCACTCTATCTTTTAAATTTTATTATTTTGATTATTTATTTTAATTTTTATATGTTTAATTAATTTAGTTTTGGAGCATTGGATCAAGCATAGATGATGATATATCTAGTGGTTGTTTTATAAAAATTCATATCAAAGGGTATTATAGGTATTTAAAAAAATTGGATGGTTTGACCTCAGCAACCTGATTGACTAACAGTCAACTGACAGAAAAAGGACCAAACACTAATAAACTAAAAACTCTATACCACATGCTAATTATCCGTCTTCTAGAGGGACCAAATACAAAATAGCCCTTGTTCTTATTGTGGTAGAGTTGGTCATTTGGATATCTTTTGTTGGGATTTTGATCAATATGTTTCATCCTATTCTCGTGTTCCTCATCGTTATAATCATGTTGATTCTAATGTTCCTTCTTGTGCATTTTCTAGACCTTGGAATTATAATGGTTCTCATCACAGGTTTAAGAAAAACAGGTATTCCAACACAAGGAAGTCTAAGACTAAGGTGGAATTACTTAAGGACAAGTGTATTGCAAAGCTTGTTAAGGGGAAATCTCATATCTTTTCAACTCCCAAGGTGTGCACGCCTAGTGTTAAACAAGTATGGGTAAGAAAAGATAAGTTGCAGGTTTTTTAGGAGTTGCAAAAGTCTGGCGGTGTCCCATATTTGGGATGATGTAGTTTGTTTCTAGCCTTGTGTTATTTGAATTGCATATTTCTCTAACCACATAGGATATTTGTTTGGTGTTTCTATTTTTTATGCTTTGTTTGTTTAGCTTGCAGATCATGTTGCATGTCTGAATACATTGTTAATAAATAAAAAAAAAGGGTTGTTGGTTATTCCTTCTATTTTTTGTTTTTTATTTATTTATTCCATGTATGTGTTGTTGGATGCATCTTTTCTGAGATATTGGTTTAATTCAATTGTCTTAAATAAGCTGCAATATGTTTGGGTGTTTTCTCTTTCTGAACTCTTAAGTATGTTTTGGTATGTATCATGCATTTTTCCTCGCTTGTTTGCACAGTGCACGACATTCTTGCATGATGGGAGTTCTTGGAAACCACTTACATATTCTTTGAGCTCATAAAACTTCTCTATCTCTAGGGTATTGATGTTATCTTGAGCTATCTCTCCTTTGTTTTGGTTAATGTTCATCTTGTTGTTCGTATTATTGAGCATTCTTATCTTCCTCTTACAACTCTTGTTAGTGGTCAATGACTCACCTTATCCCCAGCCATTTGATTGTCTTAAGAGCAATGTCAGTTGGCTAAGAACCCGTTGGGGTTGTGAGGGTCATGCTCTGACGAGTGCACTCAAGAGATGTTAGTTCTTGTGTTGCACGTTATCATGGTGTTGCACTTCTTGAGTTTGTGTTTGTCAAAAAGATGTAGGCTACACCCTACCCTCGTGTAATTGAAAATATGGAGGCAAAAGTCCCTCCCACACGGGAATGACATTGAAAGATGTAGACTAAACTCCACCACATGCGGCAAAATGATAATCCAAGCGCATGTTCGTTGTTTTTTTTATGTAAGGCATACAAAGTTTATATTCCTTTGCCTTTTAGATATCTTGGTTTTTGTTTGAAAGTTCATATTTATATTCGTTTGTCTTCCACTCATATTGTTTGTTTCAAAGGGGGTTGAAGTTTGTTTCTTCTAAGCTCACTTGCTAATCGTATGTCTCTTGTTGATGGTTCTATATTCTAGGTCTTCAAAGGGTGTGTTCTAGTGGTGAACTTTCTCTCTCTTTATGCATTGCATTGCATCTACACACACCGAGGTTTAGTTTATGATGCACTTCAATTCTCTTAATTATATTGTTCAATATTTTTTTTAACCCAACATATTGCCTCTTATTTTTGTACGGATTGGGATTGGCTATTGTTTTTGGAAGTTCATGATGTGTTCCTCTTCACTTCTATGGTACATCAGTTCTTTTCCTTTTATCTTCTTGTTAAGGTTTGTGAAGTTGTTTTAGTTAAGGATGTTTCTCATGTTAATGGTGTTTGTGTTGTGTTGACAAGAGTTTGTTCTATATCTTCTGTTCAATATCTATTCTTCACAAATAGCAGCAGATGCAAACAAGACAGTCTCTCATTATTGACTCATTCCATTAGTATTTTCACAAAGACTATCAGTATCAGCCATTCAGCCCCATCAAATGGAGTACACATTCTAATTAATCAAGGTATTTGTCGTATTGGATGGGATGCAATAATTCAATATTGCATACATTTCATACCCCCAAAACAAGGTTAAAATGTTCAATTTGGTCATTGTACTTTGTCGTGTTTTGCAGTTTGGTCATAACACTCTTTTTTTACAGTTTGGTTATTAAAGATGTATTATGTTTGCAATTTAGTCATCAGTTAAGTCAATTTTCAGAGAAGACTACGTGGGAATACATTGTCCACTGCTTGTAAATTGGTCTGTGAAATTGCGTTCATTTCAATCGGAATGATCGCACCATTAGGGAGTTCCCTGCATAGCATATCAGAAAATTCTGAAGAGTGCCCGTTTCCAACATTATAATTTCCTGAGATGGTTCTGGGAGGATAAGTTGGATATATTGGGCACAATTGAGGTTGTAAATTTCCCATATTCATCGAATTTGGTGGCATGTTTCCAAACATAGGAACTTGTATCCTTTGATTGTTAGGATGCAATGCTTGAATAGCTTGTGGTTATCGATATGGTAAATTGCTCGGCTGAGCAATACTGTGTGGCAAAAAGTTTGGAGTTAGAAGTGAGTTGCAGAAGGTTTTGGGCCTTTGAATAGGTTGGTCCAGATTAATCATCCCATCCATGTTGAAGTTACTGATTCTGGAACCATGAAGGCGACCTACACTATTGAACCCGACTTGGTTGTTGAAAGATACTACCCGGTATATGGTCATTGATCCTAATAGAAATAGCATTATTTTCATTCTGATGACCTCTGCTCTTTTTCAAACCACTCTAATTTCTACAAAGAGAAAAACAAGGACGATCGTTTTTAGATACATGGATCAACTAATCCCAGGTTTGTCAAATTGGTAGATGGTCTTTTAAAAATACATACCTGAAGATGACTGGCAGCTTGTTCCCGAGTAAGCCCATCGACCTTCATCTTTTCCACTATCTTCGATGGAACAGCCTCTGTAAAACAAATGAAAAAAAAATTGATTATAAATGGATGAGCTAAGATATAGTAGAATCTATTGATAAACATACATACTTTCGAATCCCAACTCGTTAACAGCAGTAATGAACTTAGCATGCATTTCACGAGTCCAATTAAACCTTGGTTTCTTTCGAGTTGTACTCTCATCAACACGAGTGTTATCGTCCCCCCTTCCTCTTTTCATTTTGTTTGTGACTTTTGGATTATTTCGTTAAATTTCTCTAAACGGAGATTTAACTGATGACTCAAGTGCAAACAGAATACATCTTTTATGACCAAACTAACAGAAAAAAACTGTTGTGACCAAGCTGCAAAAATGGGCAAAGTACAATGACCAAAATGAACACTGCAAAAATGGGCAAAGTACAATGATCAAAATGAATATTTTATCCCAAAACAAGTTACTCCTAAAAATACGATATTCTGAACCAAAACATTGTCTTAAACATAATATAGTAGAAATTAGAGAAGTAGAGAAGTATTGATATTCAATTTTTCAACTTTCAAGTGTAATATTCTCATAACTTGGTTCTCTTTACATAAGAGACATATCATTAATTGGATAACTCAAAAGTAATGAGGTATACTAACCCAAAAGCCTTTACCCTTTTATTACATGCTTTGATAATGCGGTCATCCAATGTATCACAACAGTCACTTATAATTTTGTTTTTTATCCTACGGTTGTTTTAATGTTGTTGTTCTTTTCCTTGCATAACCAGGATGCTTTCTTCGTTATAGTAGTGCTTTTTTTTTTGTCAATGAAAATTAATCGACCTAACAAACTACTGTACAAGGATTAAGGATTTTAAGGTACAAACTATTCTTAATCCACTACAGTTTAAAGAATAATCACAAAGAGTAAAACCAATCAAATTTCAGAATTTTCATCTATAAGAAATTGAAGAAATTACCTGCATAAGGAGAATCTGATCAGCTAAAGCATTGTAAACCCAAATAGTGGAACGTTCTAATGAACAATAATCGAATTAATAGTCTAACTACGAAAAACAGTAAAAAACATAGTTGTTTAACATGGTAAAATGTAATCACTGGAAAACATCCACGATCGTCCTCACGGCGATAAATAATCCACTATAATGATACACGAGTACACTCACTAATACAGTCTCAAATTAACCCAATCACAAAAGTTAGTACTTGTAGTAGTGCTTCGCATAGTCTTCTATCTCTCCAATCACTGCAACTCCTTCACAAACTCACTTTGAGAAGAACTCCTTGTAATAATGGTGTAGTAGTACGTACGTATACGTAATTGGAATGGTGAAGATGAAGGTTTTGTTTGCTTCATTGTTGCAATGGAGGTAGTACAGATGATGATATGGAATACCATAGGTTTCATTGTTGTAGAGAAACCCAAATGTAATCCATGTTGGGCCTTGATTCTTCAGTCCGTTACTACACATAGGCTTGAATAACTATAGCTCCCACTAAATCAACTAATTGGGTCAACCAAGCCATTGTGACGTGATCGACCAAAGCTTTGTACAGTAGACTAATTTGCTAATTCGACTGTGTTTGGTTCACAGAATTTGAATTCCAGGGTAAATAAGAAAATAGCGAAATATAAGGCCAAAACAGAATAAAATAGCGAAATATAAGGCCAAAATAGAATAACCAGATAGGGGCGAAGATGGTTGAGAGAGGCCGAAGAGAAGATGGACTAATTAAGGGGTAATTAAGATCCGGACTTAGGTAATATTACGATCAACCTTGGAATTTGTTTTTTCTTTTTTTTTCTTTTTTTTTAAGGAAATCACTTTTCTTGTTTTCAATAGAAGGGAAACAATATCTCTGGAATAGAGACATTATAGACGAGACCTTAGTGTTCGTTACCAAACAGAAAACCAACACGTTCAGTACTTCAGTAATGACAACTCAGTTAATGATCTCAAGTTTCCTATTTTTATAGGAATGGAACCATAAAGTGTGTTCTGATAAAGGTACAACAAGGTAAGTTTTAGTCATGTTACGGTAACTCTGATTTGCAGAAAGATCGATGAAATTAAGTTGGGAAAGGTTGGCAACATGGAGAAAAATTAGGTCCATAAACTACAGACATCAAATAAAATCTTTAGAGGCAGAGTATTATCAGTAGCTAAATAACCAAATGTTCCAGCAAAATTATACAACAATATTACTCTACAAGCAAAAAGTACAGGCAAAACAATCAGATATCTTTCCTCAACAATTGTCCAACTGTTACCATGTCGAATGCATCGACAAAAGATACTCTACAACTTGATAGTTCATGAGAAACAGAATACATTGTGGGCCGAGATTCGGGACTAGTCTTTAAGCAGGCAAGGGCCAGTTTTGCAACAGTAACAACTTCTTTTAGGATGTCTGCAACGGGTGGTGGGAGACGTTTGTCCAACATATCAACCAACAAAACATTGTCTCCAACTGCGGAAGATGATGTAGAAAGAGAGGTGATGAATTCACCTGGATGGCTGCCCATTATCACTTCGAGTGTTAACACACCAAAGCTATAGACATCGCATTTTTCCGTCAACCTCATCGTGTAAGCCAACTCTACAAGAGGAAAAAATAAATAAACGACCATCCACAAATGTGAGTGAATGAAAAGATCTAAAGAGACATAAAAATTAATATTTAGTGGTAGAGAGAATTACCAGGAGCCAAATAACCAAAAGTTCCGGCGGGTGTAGTCCAGTTGGAGGAATTTGAATTCAAAACTCTTGCAATACCGAAGTCAGCAACACAAGCATCATATTCCGAGTTCAGCAAAATGTTCTTGCTTGAGATATCTCGATGAATTAATGGTGGTGTGCAACCATGATGCATATGTGACAAAGCACTAGCTACACTTCTAATGATATTTATCCTCTTGATCCAATCCAACCTAGCGGCTTCTTCCTCATTGCTCAATAACTTCACTATGCTCCCTCTCTCGAAATACTCATAAATTAAGAATGAGTGTCGAGCATGGGAACAAATTCCGTAAAGTTTCACAATGTTCCGATGTCTCAGTTCAGTCAAAGCATGTATCTCAGCTGAAAACGACCTTAGATCGATTTGTTTATCATCCTCTCTTGAATGAAACTTCTTCACAACCACTACTTGCCCAGTTGACAAGACAGCCTTGTAGACACTACCAAAACCTCCAACACCAATGCAGTGTTTGTCATTGAACCCCTCGGTTGCTACAATGATGTCTTCATACACATTATTACCATCAAAATCCCAAATGCGAAATAAATCATCATTGATGAACTCTATTGTCTGAACCTCGTTGTCCCTTTTTTTCTTGTAAAATACATAATATATTCCAAGAATTGCAAACAAAAAAGACAAGGCACCTCCCAAAGAACCTAACACGATCTTCACAATTTTTGGTCTTCTGTTTGTACCAGTGTCATCCATGTCTGAAATCTCACAATGTCGCAAGGAAGTAATGTTTCCACACAAACCTTTGTTATGCTCAAAATTCTGCGATGGTGCATCTTTGAAAGCAATGCTCTTAGGCACATGACCTTCAAGCTCATTGTAAGATACATCAATAGAACTCAGAGAAGTCATATCTTCAAATGAATGCGGAATGGAACCAATTAGCATATTGCGCGACAAGTTCAAGTACCATAACTTCGAACAATCAGCAATCTCTTCAGCTATCAGTCCACTCAAGTTGTTGGTGGACAAGTCTAAACCTTCAAGACTGCTTAAATTTCCAAGCTCTTTTGGCATATTTCCATCCAGATTGTTACCACTCAAATTGAGTTTTAACAAAGATGTCAACCTTCCTAGTTCTTTAGGAATCTCTCCTACCAAATGGTTCTTTGAGACGTCAAGATTTCCAAGCTTTTCCAAGCTTCCCAACCCCCTTGGAATCCAACCTGTGATGTTGTTATTAGAAATTCTGAAGTCTGTAAGATTTTTGAAACCATTCCAATTGTTTTGGAGCTCGCCATACAAGTTGTTGTTACTCAAATCGATGAAATTGAGTTTTGGATGAATACCGAAGACATCTAATATGTTTCCATGGAGTTTGTTTCCATCAAGTCTGAGTCTAAACAAGTTTTTGCAATTTTTCAAACTTGTTGGGATGGGACCACTGAAATTATTGGAATTAATAGTGAAATATTGAAGTACTCCACCACTGCAAAGTAGTTTTGGCAAATGACCAGATAATTGATTGTAACTAACCAATAACACATGCAATTTAAGTTTTGTTATTTCTAGAGGGAGGGGACCAGTTAGATTATTACGAAACAATGATAATGTGGTAAGTGATTTTAAATTTCCTAATTCTGATGGAATGGATCCAGAAAGTTGATTTTCATGAAGGTGTAGAATGGTTAGGTTTTGTAAATTTCCTAAAGAAGGCGGGATTGAACCGGTAAAATGATTATTTGACAACTTTAAATCCATCAGAGATTTCAAGTTTCCTAATTCTAATGTAATGGATCCAGAAAGTTGATTTTCATAAAAGTATAAAGTGGTTAGGTTTTGTAAATTTCCTAAAGAAGACGGGATTGAGCCAGTTAAAAAATTGGTTGACAATGTTAAATTTATAAGAGATTTCAAGTTTCCTAATTCTAATGGAATAGATCCAGAAAGTTGATTTTTATGAAGGTATAGAGTAGTTAGGTTTTGTAAATTTCCTAAAGAAGACGGGATTGGACCGGTGAAATGATTATTTGACAATTGTAAATCCATCAAAGATTTCAAGTTTCCTAATTCTAATGGAATGGATCCAGAAAGTTGATTTTCATAAAGATATAAAACTGTTAATTTTGTCAAATTACCAAAGGAAGAAGGAATTGAACCACTTAGTTGATTTCCATAGAGGGTCAACCACATTATTCTAGTCAAGTTACCTATGCTGTCAGGAATTGGACCTGTTAAAAGGTTTCCGAATATTGTAACTTCGCTTACTTTGGACAAATTTCCTAATTCCACTGGAATGCAACCTTTGAAACTATTGTGAGAAAGATGAAGGGATTGAAGATTTGATAATTGACCAATCTCCGATGGAATATGTCCAGAAAAATGATTGTCAAAAAAACTAATAAAAATGAGTTGGGAAAGGTTAGCAATATGGACTGGGATGGTTCCATAAAATGAATTTCTTTTGAGATCTAAAATGCCTATATTACCAAGGAATGAGAAAGGAAAGTTTTGAAGTGTACCTCTCAAACCCATGCTTGATACGTTCAATTCGACAATCCTTCCCATCTCGTTGCAAGATATTCCATTCCAAGTTTCACAATGAGAAGAATAATTAGAAGAAGAATGCAGAACCCATGAAGATAGGTTGGAATGAACTCCACCATCAAGACTGTTTTTCCACTTGAGCAGGGCCTTGGCTTCTTCAAAAGGGGTGGTGGTAGTAGTACTAGAAGGATAACACTTAACATGGAAGGAAGAATGCAAGATCAGAGAAAGTAGTAAGACAAGGAAAGAGAGAAGTTTGTTTATGTGAGATGGAGCCATGGCTTTTTTTTTCTCTCAATTATGCTGCTGATCTCTATATGTTATATATGGTTAAAAGAGGCATGGTGCTATACTTATAAGGTATTGTATGTATTTTATATGTTCATTGCTTACAATATTTGATTTGATTCTTCTTTAATTTTTGTCCATGATTTGAAAACATTCAATTTTAAAGGGAAGTTGAGGGTCAAGTTTTGAAGTGTTTGTCAAATGCTACAAATATGACTTTGTAGTCAAGGTCTAATCCGTTTGTTATCGTTCACTGACAAATATATTCAGAATGTTCCACAATGTGTAGGGCCTGTGATGTTGTTGTTGTTGTTACACTCAGATTTATTCTGAATATGAACTCACCTGGATGCATTCCCATTATCAGTTCTAGTGCTACAACACCAAAACAATAGACACCACATTTTTCAGTCAACCACATCGTGTAAGCGTATAATATAATGTTAGATGCATTATGTGATCAGTTTTTTGAATTTAATGTGAAAGTGCATAAAATAGACATCAAGGTATTACAGGAAGCCAAATAACCATATGTTCCAGCGGGCGCAGTCCAGTTAGAGGAATTTTGATTTAGAACTCTTGCAATACCAAAGTCAGCAACAAAAGCATCATAATGTGAGTTCAACAAAATGTTTTTGTTTGAGATGTCCCGATGAATCAAAGGTGGTGAACAACCATGATGCATATGAGACAAAGGATTAGCAACACCTTTATTAATAAGTAGGAAGATAAGATCACCATTCAAATTAGCTTCTTCAGCTGCTGAATCAACATTCTTATCACCCTCATTCCAATGTGTAGAATCAGTACACCCAGTAGGATTTTCATGTTCATCCGTTTGGCGTAATTTTCATTTATGTAGATCAAAACTAAAACCCTGCATGCATATTTCATATAGTGGTGATGGTGGATAAGTGGTAACCTGTTAGTTGGGGGCCCTTATCACATGGGGCTAAATTACTATTATTATCATTTGGGTGGGGCATGTTTACCGACTGGCATAGGGCTTAGTTACTAATCAGCGGGGTTTGGATATTGGTTCTCTAAAATTATTTGTATACAATATTAATTCGTTCAGAGATTTTAAGTTTCCTAATTTTAAAGGGATGGAGCCAGAAAGTTTATTATCAAATAGATGTAGGGTAATTAAATTTTTTAATTTACCTAAAGAAGATGGGATTGGACCAGTAAAATGATTTGTTGATAATCTTAAATCCACGAGAGATTTTAAGATTCCTAATTCATTAGGAATGGAGGCCTGAAAGTTTATTTTTATAAAGATACAGAGCTGTTAATTTTGTTAAATTTCCAATTTTCAACAAGTTTCCAATTTCCACTGGAACGTTAGGCCCTGTTTACTTGTGGGCCAAGATTCAAGACTAATTAACGTATGAGATGAGTTGGATGGAATAATTCACAGTAGAACAATTCATTGTACATTTGTAGCATGTTTCATTCATGGTTCTCTGTTTTCCTCTGTTTTGGAAGTGCATCTGATGTTTGAATCTAACTAATTAAGCTACTAAGTATCAATTATGAACACTATTGCATTGGTTCATACTACGATTAAAATTAGAATTACAATTATCCATGTTTGTTTTCAGTTAGTGAATTGTGGGAGTGTTCCACAAAATCTGCTAAGTAGAGTTGTGGTTACTTGCAGATTGTATTAACCTGTTTTCAGATTAATGCATTAACGAGGTCAGGTCGTTGTTTAGCTGACCAAGGTGGGAGTTTGAGATCGGGGGTGGCTGCACCACGATGAGATCGAGATTGCCTACGTACTCTAGCTCGGGGGAGTGGAACTTAGAGATCAAGCCATCGTAGTTCTGTTCTTATAGAAGGTGAAAGGGCGCAGATCATGGGATCTTGCAGATTCTCCGACATCATAATGAGAGCATAATCATGGCATTGATTATGTAACGGGCGAGGATATTCTCTGTGCATTGATTATGCAACGGGCGAGGATATTCTGTGCATTGATTAAGGGCACGTGCGGATGAAGAGGTCGCCAATGGTTGTATAGTCGAGCTACTCTAGTCGGCCTTTAGCTGGGTCGTGCAGTGGGCGACCTAGTGGAATATGGGGAAGGCCATATGTCGTGTTTTGATTAGCTGGAGTATGTAGTACCCCTACATAAGCCCCCTCTTTTTAGGTCGATGAAAATCGGGCTGAAAAGACCTTTTGATCGCTGGGCGAGCTTGGTTGAGTTGATCTCTGCTTTTTGAAACTTTGAAATTGTACACGTGGCTGTCATGCATTGCTGTTTTATATCATCATTGCGCTTCGTGGGGAAGTGGAGTGGTTTCCTCGAGCAGTTAACTTGCTTTAATTTGGCAACTGATGTACGCTTTGTCTGATGCGTATTTGTCTGACGCGTGGAATGATTGACGGTGGATGTTAAAAGTCGGAGTAGTGGGAAATAACTGCAAAGTTTGTGGTTGTCTACTTGCGATCCTGTCCGTTGATTAGAACTTCATCGATGGCTGGGATCTTTTTTGGACTTGTATTTAAGGTGAAGTTGTTGTAGTGCTTTCCTTACTTTCTTCATTTGCTCTCTCGAACTGCTGTCGATCTGTCGTGTCGACCTGAAGATCTTGAGAGCTTTTGAGGTCAGTATCTTTTCTTTACTTTTGCATATTCAGTATCCTTGTTCTTCTTCTTTTTTGTTTGATTGGAGAGATGTCTGAGGCGACTGATTCGCAAAATGATCATTTGAGTGGAGGTAGCGGTGGTAGCTATGAGTCCGATGATGAGAGGACTCGGTCTGGAAATGATGTAAGTACTCCTGATCGAGTTGGGGAACAGGAGAGGGATAGTCCTGGTAGTAGTGGTCCTCATGGGGAGGATAGCTCCGATGATGAAATGGTTGAGGGTGACCATCAATCTTTTCACCGTGTTGTAATAAACTCTGCTTATGTGAAGAGGCATATCGCCTTCAGGTTCAGTTATGGTTTGGATACCATAAGTAACCTTGAATTAGGTTTTTAGGAGATCGCTTGTTGACTTAAGCGTATCGACCTAATAACCTTTTCTGTTGAGTTTATTCTGGGCAAATTTCGTGCTGGTCTTCGTCTGCCTCTTCGCGTCTAGTCATCGATCTCCTCAACACCATTAGGCGAGCTCCATTCCAGATGAATGGTAACTTCTGGAGGAAAATGGGGGTGATTGACGACCTGAATAGGTCGCATAAATGGGCCATTATGTGGCTGATGTTCTTGGGCATTTCTGTTTTAAGCGATCTGCCAAGACGGAGGGTGAAGGTTATAACATGCAGGTTTGCCCTGAACGTTTGCCTCTGATCTATCTGGTCAGTAGTGAGCCTTGGTGAAAGGAGCCCATGCTGCTCACTGGTCGCGTTACTGAAGATAACATGTTGTTGCTCTATTTCACTAGGAACTTGTTTCTCGCCGTAAGTGTGGAGGTCGATTATTTGTAGGTCGATTATTTGTAGAGTTTTTCCTTAGTACGTTGTCGATCAGCTTTGAACATTCTGGGCAAAGCTTAAAAATGTCCGCAATGGCACTTAAATCACCATCATTTGCAGCATGGTGAGGTGCTGTCCACCCATGCATTGTCTGGTATGCCTACTTTACTTTGGCTAGGCTGCATCTCTAACAGGTACGTTCTAATTTTTCCTGGAAGCATATAAATTTGGGATTCAATTCCAAGGGACTAGATATGCGCGCGTGATATACCATATCAACAGAACCTTCAATGGACAAATCAGATTACATGTCAATGGAGAGCTGGGTGAATATAATACCCCTCTTAGATACCCGTGGGCATGCATATTTATGCTTGTAGTCACATACAGATATCAGTCACATTGGACATCAAATGGCAGAAAAAAAAAATACAGCAATAAATCATGATATTGATTGGACATTTGACATTTCAATCAGATTACAAGCATTTTTAGTCCCAAGTCAACAAGGTCTGTAAAGGTAGTATTGGTCCTGAAAGCTTGATTCATTTAGTGTTCTTCACACGAAGTCGTGAACAACTACTACTCTACTAGCTGATCAGTTCCTAAAGGCATATCTCTCTCCATATGGGAGATTGATATGTATGTAGGTTCAATCATAGTTAAAAATTTCAGTGATATCCGTGGATATTTGAGATATTAGAAAATTAAAGAATATGCACAAAAACTCGGCTTTTAAGTTTTAACTTGGTTTGTAATGTTGAAATCTTAGTAAAATTTGTTTTTAATGGTCGAAAATTTAATCCCAAATTTGCATTTTTAATGATGCATAGGGGTGGCAGTTTATAACTGGACCCGCGCTACCTGACACAAAAATAGTGGGGTTGGGTCAGCATAAAATGGGTTTAGGTCATAAACAGGTGAACCTGCTCCTGCTAATCTGTAAACCTGCCAAATATATGGGTTGGGTTTGGGTTTGAGTTTTACAAGCCATTCAGTGATCTATATTTTCATGATAAGCATATATGCGTTAAAAAGAGTAAATAGGTCACCACTCACTACATATGGAAGGCATATGTTAATGCCCACAAATCATGAGTCAAAAACAAGCTTTCATAAGTATAATTTGTGTCGGGAAATTTTGACTTAACCCCCCTTTTATGGTCACCTTTTAAATAACCCCTCCCCATTTGTCCAAGTTTAGATTTTACCCCTCCTCCCTCCGTCTGTTCCCGTCCCATTTAACGTCCAAATTCAATTTTTTTGTCCAAAATACCCTTGTCTGCTTCTTTCAAAAAATTTATTATTGGTTTGTAGAAAATCCCCATGTTTGTGATAATCTTTGAGATGCCCCCCCCCCCCCCCCCCCCCCCCCTTTCCCCTTACAGAAACAAGACTTAGTGAAGAAGATAAAGTCTAAAACAATGGATTCACTTCAAAAAAGTTCAACTTGGGAGAGAAAATTAAATGTGTACGGTTTATACCTTATCCTTGCTTTGAGATCCATACTCCATTTTACTAGCTTAAGTTTTATATCTTTGGTTTTAATTTCTAAACTCAAATTGGTCAAGAAGAAATAAAAACGAAAAAAAAAAAAGATGAAAAAGAAGAAGAAGGAAGAAACGGAAGAAAGAATAATGGTGGAGGAACGGGGGGGAGGGGGGAGGGGGGGGGGGGGGGGGGGGGGGGGGTGGGGGCGGCAAAATCCATTTTATTAGCTTAAGGTTTAGATCTAGGGTTTTAATTTCAAAAACAACAAAAGGAAAAGAAAAAAAGAAAAACAGACGATGAAGGAATAATGGTGGGTTTAAGGAGAAGGAATAATGGTGGAGCAACGGGGGTGTAAAATCCATTTTAATTACTAGCTTAAGGTTTAGATCTAGGGTTTTAATTTTTTAATTTTTAATTTTTTTGAAAGAAAAGAAGAAAGAAGACGAAGGAATAATGGTGGGTTTAAGGAGAAGAAGTAAGAAGGAATTATTGGCCTATTGGAAGGTTAAGTCTAAAGAAGTAGGAAGGGGTATTTTGGGAAGAAAATTTGAATTTAAAAGTTAAATGGGAACGAAGCAAACGGAAGGGGGGCAAAGTTCAAGTTTGAACAAATAAGGGGGTTTATTTAAAATCTTTATAACCTAATTGAAGCGAATTTTGATTAAGTTTTAGTATATTTGTAATTACGCAAAAGTGGACCACCCATCACGATTATAATCAAGCCTAATTAGATTAAATCACGAGCATAATTAACCCCAGTCCAAAATAACTTAAAGTCCAATCCCAAATAATCAAGTCTAGCCCGTGCATTACATGGATTTAAGCAATAGTACTTTATTAAAGCAGAAAATATCCCTAAGAAAATATTTCTTAAATGAGGCTATCAATAAGATGAGAATTGATGGCCTAATTGAAAAGAATTTTTATTAGGTTTGGGCATAATTAAACTACCCATCACGGATATAATTAAGCCCAGTCGAAAACAACTTGAAGTGGACTTAATCCCATATATAATCAAGTCCAACTCATGCGAAGTGGACTCAATCCCATATATAATCAAGTCCAACTCATGCGAAGTGGACTCAATCCCATATATAATCAAGTCCAACTCGTGCATTTGTAACGAAATAATGTGCGACTACACACTTCTATACATTTTCACTAGTTATAATATATGGACAGTTTTGTATCACGGTTGGAATCAGGGGCGGATCATAGAATGGGCTCAAAGGGGCTCTAGCCCGGGGTAAGTTGAAAAACAATTTAACGATTATTAGATATATCTACGATAAACATAGAAAAAATAAATAAACAACGTCACGTCCACGAAAAATTTAGGTTGTGGCCCATTTTGTATGTGGTTATGTAGAGCCAATCAAAACATAATACGTGTTAGTTAAGTTACCAATTCAAGCTCACTAGGGCTCGTTGCACCCGTACAAATAGGGATATTTTAGTAAATAAAAAAACTTTAATAACACATGGCATGTTGTGATTGGAGCCCTCATGACCACATACAAAATGGGGTCACAACCTAAATTTTCTGCCTAAATTTTCTGCCACGTCTCTTTTTCTTTTCTTATATTTTCTTTCTCTGTTTGGTTTTTTCTCAACTAAACAAAACAATAACATTCTTTCTCTACTAGTCTAGATTACCAATAATCGATTTGCCATTCTTGTCAAGTCATTTAATTTGATCAATTTCTAAGCCTCTAAGGTAATTTCTTTCTTGTCTCTTTTATTTTTTTATATTATTGTATTTGTATTAATAAATTTAGATAATTAATTTAGGTTTTCATGTTAAGCATTTAGTTGTTTAATTATTCATAGTGAACTTCAAGAAGATTTTTTTTATTAGATTTTTACTTAGTAAATTAATAATCAGTAAATTTAGGTTTTCATGTTAAGCTAAAAACGTTGGGAAACCTAATTAAGGTGTGTGAGAGATCTAATAGAACCCATTGGAGAGTTTAAGAGAGAACTCCTTGTGAGGAAGGGCACCATATCCGTTTCTTCATGAGTGCTTTGTGAGATCGTGTCCAACAACGAGAACAAGTGAGAGAATTTTTATCCTCAATTTGTTATTGTTTCGTTGAGAGATTTGGTGAGAATTTGAGAAACAAGAAACCTGGGGTTTCTCTATTTGTTGGAGAACTTTCTACTATCTTCTCCAATAGTAAAAAATATTATATTTATTTGTCTGTGGACGTAGGCAAACAAGCTAAACCACATTATATTTGTGTCCCTCTCTATTGTTTGTCATTGATAGGGCCTAAATTTTGAACCAACTCACGTCCTAAATAAAAATTCAACTCTCCACAATATCGTTAATATGTATAGCACAAGTAGGGATGTCAAACCAAATCAAGGTTGGATCAAATAGCAAAAGAAAACTAAACAAATTATATCTAAAGGGAAGTAGTCTAGCATGCTATATAAACTAAAGACTAATATACAAGATAATCTTCAAGAAAATTGAATTCACTTAATTACCATGCAGTATAATTAACTTAAACTAATTCTAGTAATCAAACAAGTAAATCGTTAAAGAAATAATTTAAATCAAAACCCTAACAGGATGGTATGATCAACAAACCATGTATTATTTGCTCTTAGCATAAATATAAATATATTATAGTCATTCTTATCAAGCATATATGAGAATCGGTCGAAGGAAAAGGTATCTCATTGAAATGATCACCAAATGTTCATCCTATCTCTAAAGAACTGCAAACCTAAGAAGAAAGACATGAGAGATAACAATATATGATCAAATAATAGCAAAATCTACCTATACATGCTCGAACCACATTGTGTTGTGTATTCATTATAATCATGTAGAAATATGAATTAGAAGATATGAAAACTAATTATTAAGAACGAGAAGAAGAAAATTATAAAACAATAAAGTAAAAAAGCTTCATCTCGTTTCTTGAAGAGGAGACTTAATTAGCCTAGCATGCTAGAACTAAAAGACAACAATTGAAGAAAAAAAATATTTATTGAAGAAGAAGAAATCTCTACAATTTTATGCCTACTTCTCACCTAAAAATTGTGTAGAGAATGAGAGGCGAAATCGAAAATACAAGGATTTTTGGTTTTTATCAAACACTTTGAATTAAAGTTTGGGGTCTAGGTTCATTAAATCTTGATGGAATTTGGACACATTAAGTGTTGTAGAAACTCTTTGATTTCTATCTTCACGAAGCTTCCTTCTTGTGACTTAAGCCATCCCTTGAAAAGTTTGCTTTCCATCAATATTTTAAACCCTAGTTTTGTCTTCTAGAACGTCTTGAAGTATTTCGTAATTTCAGCATAAAATTGGGCCTTGGGACCACCTCTATTGGATCCATCACGTAAATATTACGAGAAATAATTTGCTCCTAGCATTATTTGCTCCTTGCCTTATTCTCCACTAATATTATGACACGTGTGGTATCTAAATATGATGACTTAACTGGTTTATTTATTAACGATAACACAGAAACGAAACCGAGAGAAAAACACACAACACAATCAAACAACAAACAAACCTAAAAAAATCAACCATTTATTTTGTTTCATTACTAATTTTTTTTTGTTGATTGGCAAGCAGGGTTGAGGGGACCTGAGTGTTTGGGTACTATGGGCGTATGACAGTGTCTGGGCATTAGCAACTGCTATTGATAAAGTTAAAACTGTCAGTCCTCAATTTAATAAGTTAAATGACGGAAGGAACTCTACAGACCTGGAAGCTCTTGGGGTTTCTCGAATTGGTCCAAAGCTTCTTGAATCGATCTTGCAAACTAACTTAACCGGATTGAGCGGAAACTTCTCGTTCAAAGATGGGCAACTGCAATCGTTCGGTTTTAATATAGTCAATGTTATTGGGAAAGGAGGAAGAAACATTGGGTTCTGGAGTCCAACCCTTGGAATTTCAAAGGAATTGAATTTAACTGACAAGAAAATACATAAAACCTACAAGGCAGACGTTGGAGCCATCATCTGGCCTGGAGAAACAACTAAAAAGCCAAAGGGATGGGAAGTGCCAACAGCTGAGAAAAAGCTGAAGATTGGAGTTCCAGCGACAGATGGTTTTACTGAATTTGTGAAGGTAGAAAAGGATCCTCAAACCAATGTCACAATCGTCACAGGGTTTTGCATAGACGTATTCAAAGCAGTCATTGAGTCAATGCCTTACGCCATTCCATTTGAGTTTGTACCCTTTGCCAAGGAGAATGGTCAGAGTGCAGGAGATTACAATCAACTGGTATACCAGATCTTTATTCAGGTTAGTTGAATTATCAGATATGTTTGGCATTTTGCATACTTGCTTGCTGGTATACTAAATTTCAAAATCAGAACTCGATCTGGTCATCACACTGCCACTCAAGGGTAACCAAAATGTTACTTGGGAACTTATTTCCAGATAATTGTCGATTTTTATTGGGTTATTTTGTATTTGGTCCCTTTAGAAGATGGGTAATTAGCATTTGGTCCAATCTTTATCGTTTATTAGTAAATGGTTCTTTTTCCGTCACTTGACTGTCAGTCAACCCATTTGACCAGAGTCAAGGCATCCATATTTTCATAATGACCAAACTACCTTTTCACATGACTAGCACGTGGCAAAACTTAAAACTCATAAAAACACAATTTTGTTGTTTGTAAACATGCAAAATTAGTTTATAGTCCTCATTTTTCATATTTCGTTTTAAATATAGTCCCTGTAAATAGTAATGAAAATAACCATGGAAGTTATCTTACCGGATTGAACTTGAACATGTAACCACGACCCATGGAATGTCTAGAATTTTTCTTCACTTGATTGTCATCTTCACTTGTAAACACAAAAGAATAAACTTCTAGAGGTTCCATGGGTGGTGGTTACATGTTCTACTTCACTCCAACTAAGGTAAGATAACTTCCATGGTTATTTCTATTATTTTTTATAGGGACTATATTTGAAACGAAATATAAAAAATGAGGACCATAAACTAATTTTGTATGTTTACAAACAACTAAATTGTGTTTTTTGAGTTTTAAGTTTTTCCACGTGCTAGACACGTGAAAGGGTAGTTTGGTCATTAAAAAAAATGGATGCCTTGACTCTGGTCAACTGGGTTGACTGGTAGTGAAGTGGCGAAAAAATGACCATTTACTAATAAACGATAAAGATTGGACCAAATGCTAATTACCCATCTCCTAGAGGGACCAAATACAAAATACCCCATTTTTATTTTGTCTTGTGAAGAGTAGACTTCAATCCATGATGTTTTGATTTTTCTTAGCATCATATCACATGTAAGAAATGTACATGTCCTTATTTTATCTTTTTTCTTAAAAAGCTAGCTAGTAGCTACTATTTTGTTTACGTACATTTCTTTGCAACGTAACAATGTTTTGTATGAAAAAATAACAGAAATTCGATGGGGTTGTGGGAGATATAACAATTGTTGCAGACAGATCACTGCTTGTAGATTTCACGTTGCCCTTTACAGAGTCAGGGGTATCAATGGTTGTACCAATCAAGAACGATCATAGGAAGAATGCATGGATATTTCTGAAGCCTTTAACCGGGGACCTGTGGCTTACTACCGGAGTATTCTTCATTTTAACTGGTTTCGTGGTGTGGGTTCTAGAGCACCGCATAAATGAAGATTTCAGAGGAAAACTAACAGAACAAGTTGGGATTATCTTCTATTTCTCCTTCTCCACCCTTGTCTTTGCCCATAGTAAATTTCTTTCTTCATTCTCTATCTACTTATAATTAAGTTACCTATTGAATTCATATAACCAGCGTATAAGTATTATGCTATACAAGTAGAGACACTTGAACTGGGTTCAAAAGTAAAATATGTATTGATCGAAAAGATATCATGCATTTTTGCAGAGGAAAGGGTGAAAAGCAACTTGGCAAGGTTTGTGGTGATTATATGGGTTTTTGTAGTTCTCATTCTGACATCAAGCTATACAGCCAACTTAACATCCATGTTAACAGTCCAGAAGCTACAACCAACTGTCACAGACATAACGGATCTCATAAATAATGGAGATTTTATAGGTTACCAAAAGGATTCCTTTGTTTTGGAACTTATCCAGAGGATGGGCGTCCATCCATCCAAGCTTAGAGGATATACAACTGTAGAAGAATACCATGAAGCCTTAGAAAATGGGAGTCGGAATGGTGGAGTCTCAGCCATAGTGGACGAAATCCCTTACATTAAACTTTTCCTTGCAAAATACTGTACAAAATACATGATGGTCGGACCTACTTACAGGACTGGTGGCTTTGGCTTTGTGAGTTGCATCTTTTCTCGACTAAACTTGAATTGAAATGCATCAAGAATATAATCCATTTAAGCTAGTTAGCTAGAGTGTTCTTAATTGTATATATGTTAATGAATTATTTGTAACAGGCCTTTCCAAAGGGTTCTCCTCTAGTACCTGAAATCTCAAGGACTATCTTAAATGTGACACAAGGAGAGAAAATGGACAAAATTGATCGCGCATCGTTTGAGAAAAAGATTTACTGTTCAGAGCAAGAAGGGGGCAATATTTTTTCTGGAAGCCTCACCCTTGAAGATTTTAAGGGTCTTTTCCTCATTGCTGGAGTTGCATCTTCAGTTGCTTTTCTCATTTTCTTATCAATCTTTCTTCTTGAGCAACGGAATATTCTAACTTCTGAAGTATCTATCTCCCAAAAACTTTCTTCCCTCGCAGTACAATTCTATAGTGAGAAAGTCATCTCTACTCGTGGATCAAAAAAGATCTGTCCTCTTAGTTGCAGGACAACAAGAGCAAAAGAAAATATTGAAGCTGGCTATGATGCAAGTTCTCCTCAAAGTCCAACAACAACTGTCTCTTTGCATCAAGATATTGTCTTTGTCTCCGAGGAGAGGTTTCCCTGTACTGAAACTGGCGCGCCAATTCAAGATCCCACATTAGTCATAGAAATGACCTCAATATACTGATTTGTCACAATGATCAAGTTTCAGCACGTACCATAGTGAATCACATTATGAAGAACTGAAAATAACACGATTGTAGATACTGTTTTAAACTTCAGCAAGTTTAATTAATAATATAGTAGTATAGTGTCTGTATTTTTTGTAGCCGAATGTTAAATCTTAAGTTTATTGTAGAACATACTAGTGTATTAAACCACAGTCTTGGGATTGATTTCCTTTTCTCATTTTATACGTACAACCTAGAGTATAACTAAGTAGTGTGACCCTTGCATTTACAATGTTAATGTAGTTCTTCTTGTGTCCATGGCAGTCGACACATCAATTTCCTGCAATATAATCTATATACTATGGCTGTGTTTGGTTCACCGGAAAACAAATTCCGTGGAAACTGGAAAGTGGTTTGTTTAATATAAAAAAGAAAAACAAATTCCGGGGTTTATCGTAATATAGTCTAAGTTCAGATATTTACCCCTAAAATCACTCCTTCTCCGGTCTTCCCTAACCTTCTTCTCCGGTCTTCCCCCTTCATATCTCGTTTTAGTTTCTACTAATCTCGTTGAAAGATGTCAATTTCCTTTTTTGCCCCAAAATATGTTTTCCGGCTAATATAATTAGAGAACCAACCCATAAGAAAATTTCTCTCTTCTAAAAAGAATGGGCGAATTTGAGATTGCCCACTGATTTTAATTGCCAATTTGCGATTGCCCATTGGTTTCAACAAAATTTAAGATTACCCACTGCTTTCAACTTTCAGGTGGTCAAACCACCATTGACTCTGGTCAAGCCTTATGCTTTTACTAAATTGCCCTTTTTTTTCTCTAACTAGATGGCAGTTAGATACCACGCTAGCAGGTCAATTACACGTAATCATACAACAAGTTTAAGATTTGGTTGTTTTAAGATTAAAATATGGTTGAATCCAGAAAAATCTAATGGACACAATCATTTGACTATTAGACTTTGTCTTCCCCAAATTTCAAGGTTAAAATAAAACCCTAAATCCCCAAATATATACACAATATTTGAAGGCGACAACCAAAGATAAAGGTAAATATTCTTTAGCCTAGGTTGTTGTTTTCTTCTTAATTTCTTCTAATGTTCTAAGTTCTAACTCTCCACAATTGATATTGGCAAATTAATTCATTTTAACTTTCCATTTTCTCCTACTCCAACCTTTAGGGAGTTTTTTCACAGGTTCTTTCATTTTGTTGATTTTTTCCATAGATTTGCAAAAGAAATGGTGGGTTGAAGAAGATGAATGAAGTGGGGTAAGTAGGGAAACCTAAACTTTGTTTTCTAACAAAAAGAGTTTTGTCTACAAATGAGTTTATATCTAACGGTTAGATCGAACTAATATCGTACAGTCACAATTAATCACAAGTGTTCAATTCTCTTTCTAACGTGTTAATCTGACGTGGCTCAAGAATGGTATTCTTGGAATATTCAATAAATGACCGAGTCAATGGTAGTTTGACCACCTGAAAATTGAAAGTAGTGGGCAATCTTAAATTTTGTTGAAACCAGTGGGCAATCTCAAATTGGCAATTAAAACCAGTAGGCAATCTCAAATTCGCCCAAAAAGAATAATTGAGTTTAATTTTAGTTTTATGAAGGTCAAATTTGTATTTTTATAATATTCTTAAGTAGACCACAACTTAAAGAGACTTAATGGGCCACTACCTCAAGGCCCATGCATTACATGAGCTAAATGGCTAGTGATCTAGAACAAGAGAGCAAAACCAAGCCACGAAGTGTAGAGAATAATACTTCAATTTGTGTATTTTTTATTCATCCCAGAATACGGGTATATACTATATATACAAATGAAGAGAAAAAAAGTAAACAAGCAGAACACTCAAGAACCAAGTTCAAACAAGAAGAATTCCTCCTTAAGAATCACTCTAATTTTATTCAATAATACTCATTCACTGTCTCTTCATTTACAATATGACACTTATTTATATCCTAATACGAGTAAAACATTTTGCAAAAAAAAAAAAAAAAAAAAAAAAACCTATGAGTAACACGAAGAGACACATAAAACTAAATCTAAACATTTTGGGCTATTCTTGGAATGTTAATCGACTGACATGGACATCGGCATCACTAACAAGAAACAATCTCACAGAATAGTACAGATTACAATATATTCTAGGTGATCCTAAATATATACTTAGAATATCCTTAATATATAGAGCTTTCTATACTCCCCCTCAAGTTGGTGCATAGGTGTCTATCATGTCCAAAACTTGTCAACTGAGTTGTCAAATACTTTTCGAGATACCTCTTTAGTAAGAACATCAGCTAATTGCTCATCTGAGGTTACAAATGGAAAGCAAATAACCTTCTTGTCAAGATTCCCTTTAATAAATTAAATAAAATGGCGATCAACCTCCACATGCTTTGTTCAATTATGTGCAATTTGAATGGCAGCTGTATTTTCACAATGTAATGCTTTGAAGCTTGAAACACAATTCTTTCAGGACATTACGGATCCACAACATTTCACATACTCTATGTGCCATATCTCGAAATCCAGTTTCTGCACTTGATTTGGCAACAACTTTCTGGTTTTTAGTATGCCAAGTTACATGGTTCCCACAAACAAAGTGAAGTACGTTACCCTGATGTAGAACGTTTATCAGTTTTATCACTAGCCCAATCTACATCTATGTATCTAACAACTTCCAATTCATCATCAGTTTTGTATCCAACAACGTCCAATATATCATTTTTTTCCAAACAGTAATCCTTTATCAGGTGTCATCTTGAGATACGAAAGACATGTCATATGCTTTTCACTAGTAGAATAGATAACTGACTATAAACACTAACTTGAGATATGAAAGATAAAATAACATTCCAACAATACGTTGATTCCTCCTTTTATCAGTGTGGACTTGATCAGGTAAAATAGTGAGTCCATGATTCATCTCAATGGATGTCGATCAGTTTGCAGTCTAGCATCCCTTTTTCAGCAAGCAAATCAAGAACATACTTCTTTTGTGAAAGTGATATCTCTTTATAAGATCTTCCAACTTCAATACCCAGAAAGTACTTCAGTTGTCAGAGATCCTTCAGTTCAAATTCCTTTCAAAGATACTTTTGTATGTAATTCATTTCTTTCTTTCGGATCATCCCTTGTAACGATCAAGTCATCAACATACACAATTAGAATTGTAATCTTACCATTCTTGTGCTTGATGAATAAGGTATGGTCAGAATTGCTTTATCTCTATCTAAAAGCTCTCATGGATTTTGTAAATCTTCAAAAAAAAGATCTTAGAGACTGTTTCAAGCCATACAAGGATTTTTTTTTTTTTTTTTTTAATTTACACAACTTACCAACGTCCCTTGGGTTATTCTCCACACCTGGAGACATATCCATAGACACTTCTTCCTCCAAATTCCCATTAAGAAACACATTCTTCATATCAAGTTGATGCAAGGGCCAATCTTTATCTGCTGCAAGTGAAATTAAAATTTGAACTGTATTAATTTTTGCCAGAGGTGCAAAATTCTCCTCATAATTAATTTTGTAGCGTTGTGTATATCCCTTGGCAACCAATCTTGCCTTGTATCTCACTACAACAGAATTGCTTATTTGCAACACTTTTTTTTGCAACGGTCATCTAGTGTTGCTAATAATTTATATTTGCAACGCTTTAAAACGTTGCAATTAATAAAATTGTTGAATTCAAAATTCCCTTCACGGACTACTTTAGCAACGCTTTAATATGTTGCTAATATATTTTTTAAACATATTTTATTTAAAAAATAATAATTTTAAAATCGAAAAGAAACCTTTGCAACGTTGTCAAACGTTGCAAATAAGAAATATATATTTGCAACGCTTATTACTGTTGCAACAATAGAGTTTCTAATAAGGAATGATGATTTATTATTATTATTGATGTGTAACGTCTGTTTTTGTTGCTATTACTTTGATCTTTGGCAACTTTATCACCGTTGCAATTGAGAAGGGACTATTGGCAACGTATAACCGCGTTGCAGAAGTGACTATGGGGCCTCTCCCCAGTCCCCCATCTACTCTCATCGCCTCAATCCTAAACCTTTACTTGGATTTGTCTTGGAGAATACTCAGGTAATTTTATTTTTAGATGAATTTCTTAGTATGTGAATTAGATAATTGGATTGAATGTTTGATTCCAAAATTGTTTTTTGATTGGGTTTCCCTTCTTGTGATTAATTTGTTGATTGAGTTTGCAAGTATAGTTAATTATCAAACTCTAGTTTTAGAAACATGATAATTAGAATATAAAACAAAGAAAAACTCACAATTGCATCAGAAAAAATGAACTAAGTACTATATCCATACTAGATTGGGTATGATATTTGCTGCTGGTGTATCCCCTAACTGGTTCGATGAAAACTCTTCTAGGTTATTGATTATTGAACGGGTAGGTATAATTCTCCGTAAGTTGTAGAAATATTTTGCAGGCTGCTAATCCCAATGAAAACTCTTCTAGGTTATATCCATACTAGATTGGGTAGGTATAATTCTCTGTAAGTGCTTGTAGCGACATACAGTACTTCATCTGATTGGTAGTATTAGTTTCTTTGTTATCATGGTACTTAATTATGTAAGTTAACATTTAGAAGCAGTTTTACTAAATTGATCAACTACTTGATACTTGATGCAATTTGTAATCGAATTTAAGAAATTTGATTTATTGGTCGATTTACCGTTTGTAGTTGACAAATTTTATCGATTAATATTGAATCATGACGAAGAGTCGTCTTTAGTTGACAAAGAAAAAGTAGCAGAAATTTGGAATGAATTTCAATCTTGCGTAGTCTGAAGTTCGTGGTCGGATGAAAGTCTTCCTGTTCTCAGATCGAGTTGAAATTTTTACAGTAGTTGCATAACGTCTAATTCAATAATATGTTAAAATATCGTGATCATCCAACGGTTGGATTATCAGAAATAAATAAAACGGCGTTACTGTTCATCAGTGACAGTATTTCGAATTTTGAGTTAAACAAAAATTTGGTTACTCTGTAAGTTGGGGGTATAATTCTCTGTAAGTTGTAGAAATAGTTTTCATTCCATATCAGCCTGCAAAATATTTCTACAAATACCAGATGCGCAGTCTTGTGTAACCCTTTTTATGTTATCAACAGCTTGCTTCAAGTCTGAACAGATGCGCAGTCTTGTGTAACCCTTTTTATGTTATTCTTTACATTGGGTTTGTTAAATTTTTTTTTCAATAAAATCCTTGGCATGTATAGGGCTGTTATACAAACCTTGCTATTTTGCTGTTCATGTCATTTTGCTAGATCTTTTTAATGATTGCTTATTTTATGTTTTGTTAATTCGAAGTAAAATTGATCAGTTGTTTATTTCTTGTAATAGGTATATGAATATGGACAAGAGTTGGATGCAATTAGATCGGTTTCGACCCGCATATAGGGAAGGTGTTCGTAACTCTTTTGAAAAAGAAAGAGATCATGCTGATGGGTTAAGCTTTTGAATGACTCACCGCATACAGGTCCATATCCTAACATGTCTGAAGAAAATTCTGAGTTTGATAAGATTTTGAATGACTCACGTCAACCACTATATTCAGGTTGCAAGTTTTCAAAGTTGGAGTTTCTTGTTAAATTACTTCATCTGAAGACAATCAATCGTTTGAGTAACAAGGCATTCAATATGAATCTTGAATTGATTAAGGCAGCCTTACAAGCAAAAGGCGAGACACTTCCGAATTTATATTATGAAGCTAAGACGTTAATGCGAAAACCACAAAGCAATATCATCAGATGAGAATCGGCAACAACTTATTCCACATAAACAAACACACTGAATATATACAAACACCTGAAAAACAAATTCAAACACTTGTTAGGTGTAAAAGATAAGAATAATAAGAGCGATATATAAGAACGGCGAAGAAGAACAAGGATTCATAGTGTAGAAAACAAGATTCGGCACCCTTTAAACAATGATGATATCTCATTGGTCTGAATTCCAAATTGCACACGGTCAATTGGGTTAGAAAGAGGACCCTCCAAGATTTCCAACAAGCTATAGCACGCAAATAATGGATTAGTACTCTGTTCTCTACAAGCCCGCAAAGTTCTGACAGAAATGTGGAAAATTGGACGTTCGAACCATGAAAACAAATGTTCGAACCAAATGGTTACAGAAGACCACATTAAAACGGTTCGAACCAAAGAAAAACCGTCCAACCCAAATGAATATAAAAAACCATATTAAAACGGTTCGAACCAAAGAGAAAAACATCTAAACCAAAGAAGTACAGAAGACCATATAAAAACGGTTCGGACCAAAAGAAAAACGGTTCAAACCAAAAAGACCAATATTTTATTTAAGAAAAAAATCAATTATTATTTTTATTTTTATTTTTTTTAACACCATAAAATATATATATATATATAAACATTCAAACGAAAGCCAATACAGTAAAATGGTGACAAGAGATTTGACGTGGTAAAACCCTAAATCGAGAAACATTCACGACCATCCTCAAACGATAATCAATCCACTATATCAATAAAAGAATTACACTCACAGTTACAAACTGCGGTTAACTCAATCCCTGATATTAACACCTGCAACTACACTCCGGGTAGGCTTCTACTTGATATAACCATGGTAAACACTTCGCAGATTCACTCTCTGGAAGCAACACTCAAATCTCTGTTATCGTTGTTGATGATGACTTGGGATGATGAAGAATAGTAGAAAAAGGAAGATGAAGGATTCTCACACAGAGAAACAATCTCTCTAATGGTAGAAGGAGGCTAGTGAGCTGTTGAATCCTTAGGGTTTTCTGTTGTAGAGAAAGCCCTTATATATTCCACATTGGGCCTCATATCCATGTCGGCCCATTCGACACTTGGGCTTGTAGCTTAAGCTCCAATAGTCCACGAATTGTGTCAACCTTGTAACCTGGGGGGTTACACCACCCCCTCGGCAAATGGTTTGCCGACAATCCCACAACCTTAGAAGAGTGTCGTCCTCAGCTCTGGAATATACAGCCCAAAATCTCCAATGTTTCTTGCCCCTCGCGAGACGAGTACCGGGCGCAACTATCACCCTTTTATCGGGCTAGGCGCCTTTCCAGCATACTCTCCTACCCTCGACCATAGAACCGTTGTCGACACTGATACCATTTGTAGAGACCCGACATATATCTATCACCGATACTGTCCCCATTTAGCCACTACAGTCGTCCGACAGTATGGGGTTTTACGGGTAGCAGCTTGCTTCCCAGGAGGTCATCCATCATGAAGCTATTCCCACCCGAGTACGCTTAACTCCGGAGTTCTTTCGATCTCTAGAGCCAAGAGCACCTAAAAGGCCTCGATGATAATATATGACGGATCTATACCTATATTCCAATGTCAAGATATCCCCTTTTAAGTGTCGTAGAACCCACCCCTCGGCAAACCACCTGGCGACCAGGAGTGTCACACTTAGTAACTAAAGGGAAGTCTGGGGATCTCCCACCCCCATGGAATGAGAAATCAAAAGATATATGCATTGTGTCAGTGAGCAGGTCATGACATCTGTACCCCTTCCGAAACTCTGTATAACCCACAAAAATACACCTTTTATATATAATTAAATATGGAATTGATTGAACACATTGTAGGTAAATACATTTTAGCAAATAAGGACGCATTATTTGGCATGCCCATACATGCATGATCATCTGGACGATAGCTATCGCCAAGATAAAGAAGTAAACCCCAACGAAAACACAATTGTAATCACTACTAAAAAAAGGGATTTTCGCCACGGCCGACACGTGTGACCAAAGGTTAAAATGATCGTGGCCAAAAGGATGTTGCCACGGAAAATCTTGTAGCCACACCCGTGGCACCACTTTATGTGACAAGAACGATTTGGCCATGGACGACGAGTGGACGTGGCAACAAGTACAAGAACTAGCCACGGCCACATCCGTGGCTATAACTTATTTTAAAAGAATAAAATTATAATTTTTCGAAATTATTATTTAGTTTTCGCAACAGTCTTGACCGTGGCCAAAAATAAAATTAAATTTTGAAATTCCAGTTTAGGCTACAGCTCCAGCCGTGACTACAACCAAAATTAAAATTTGAAATTCTACTTTTGGCTACGGCCCCAGCCGTGGCTACAAGTAAATAAAAATTCAAATTTTCACTTCTCGCTGCAGATATGGCCGCGACATTAAGAAAATTTAAAATTAAAATTATATAATTCTGGCTACAACTTTGACCGTGGCTAAAAACCTTTTTTTTTTTTTTTTTTGGTTTAAATTACTGATCTACCCTGTAAATGTACATGCAATTCCAACCAAACATCAATTATAAAAAGAACAACCTTAATTAAATAATATACATCAAAATCGTCCAACACAATTCACTTGTGTTTGATTAAAAAAGAAACAAAATAACAATTGATTTCACCATTCATAAATAAGTTTCATCACTAATGAACTTAGATGATTCTAGCAAAAACAAAAGACACTAAACAAATTCTAAAGTGCATTTGCACTTGTCTAGCAAAAACAGAAGATATTAAACAAATTTCAAAGTGCATTTGCACCAATCTCAGAATCCAAAAATTATGATTTACTTGATACCATACGTACTGATTCTCTGTCTCTTGTAGATCAACGATGCCAAGCTTCCAACGACTCATCAGTAGTCCTCTGAAAAAGAAAAAAAAAATATATTGTAAGAATCTCAATTGAAGCTTCTCCACAATCTAATAATTTAGTCAAATTTAAATCAAATGTATCATGCACTTCATTAGGCACTCACAAATTTTGAAATGAACAAGAGCATAAGGAACTCCCTTTCCTCTGAAATTCCAAACTGGGGCTTTCCTCATCCGTAACGTATAAACTTTTAAACCATTATAAGAATCTTGACAGTTAAATAAATGTTCAACCACATAATAGTAACTATTATAAGTAAACTCCCACATACCATGAATTTTTTATATACAAAAAAATTACTTACCTATATCTTGTTGTATTCAGACCTATTCAAATAGGTTCACATTATAATGCATTATACATAACAGTCACACGTGAGCAACAATAAGAATCATTCATTCAGATTGAACCATTCAGATGTTATGGCAGCAACTTTTTCTAAGTCTTGTGTCACCAGTTTCAGCAGTAATAACATCTTAGATTTCTCAAACAACAAACTATATGGGAGGCATCTTCAACCTGAATAGTCTTTTCAGATGTGTATTACATTATTAATACTTGTGTCTGATTAAAAAGAGAGAGAGATGTGAAGAGTTTATGTGTGTAGCTAATCCGTTTTATTAGGTTATTGAGACATAGAAGCAACCAGAAGAAAAACATGCATGGGGTCAAGCATTTGAGATAAATGATTTTGTAAAGTGTGTACTTACTTATCTCTTGGAAACATTCTGAAAACTAGCAGCCCTCTTCATCAAAGTTTGAAGGATTCTTTCTTCCATGGCCTTAGATTGTGCATTAAAGCTTCTTTGCATATCCTCAGTTTGTGTTTCAAAACTTTTCTTCATTTGGCCAAACTCTTCTTGCATTTGCTCTTCCTTTTTCTGTGCTTGCATTTTAATTTAACAATCTCCCGCTGCATTTCCTTTTCTCTCTTGTCCAGTCCTTTTCATCTCAGCCAATTCACTCTCCAATTGTTGAATACGATGAGCACCATCAGGATTCGAAGAAGATGTTTGGGAGCCAAAAAAACGCGTCGGAGTCACACCTCTTCCAATTGTTCGCATACGTCCATGCCGCTCCGGAGGCATCACTTGCCTGTATATATCATCATTAATGGACTGTTGAGCTCCTTCCTCATCTGTACCCGCTAGCTCTTTCATTTCTTCCTATATTAAAAGCAAAATCTTGACTAAATAATAATCAAGCACAATATTCAACTTAATGTTAAAATTGAAATTATAAACTTCACCTACAATGTACTGCTTATGTGAGATCTCACAAACATATCTCCAAGAGTTGGAGGTGCACCAAGCTCTATTCAAACCACAAAAAAAAAAAAAAAAAAAAAAAAGATTAGTTCTGGTCTTGAGAGGGAATTTGAGTTGTCAGCTAGACAAAAAGCCGTGATTGGATGTGTGCAGTCAGAACATGCCAAAGATTTTCTCCTTGCTATCCCGATGGAAGGGCTTGGACAACGCATGACGCCTGTAGAATATCGTGCCATTCTTCGTTATCGATTGATGATCCCTCTATATTCATATGGTGAGCTTTGTCCAGTGTGCAAGAAGAGTAGACTTGATGCTTTCGGGGACCATGCGGCCCATTGTAAGCAGTACCCCGGCTTCAAGTACAGGCATGACCACGTTAGAGATATCTTGTGTGATGTGTTCTGGCGGGCTGGCGTACAGGTTAAGAAGGAGGCTCCTGTTAACTTTCTTACTGATCCTAAGGAAGGAAGATCGACATTACGTCCTGCTGATATTCTGGTCTACAACTGGTCTGAAGGTAAACATGCATGTGTTGATGTTACAGGGGCGTCTCCGATGGTTGGGCTGAGGGCTGGGATTTTTGAGGTGGGGCTAGCAGCTAGCAATGCAGCAGCGGCAAAAGTGGAGAAACATGACGGAGCTTGTAGGGCTAACCAACATAGTTTCATCCCCTTTGCATTTGACACATTTGGATTGCTAGGCTCAGAAGCAGTTGAGCTCCTCAGGAGAGTGCAGAAGATAATGGATAGCAACGTGATGACTGCAGGTTCGAACGAATATGTATTTAGGAGAATCGGGTTTGGTATCCAGAAAGGACTTGCCGCGCAGTTTGTAGCGCGTTTGTCCTCTACTTTTGTGTAATTCGTTGAGCTTATCAATAAAATTTGAATTTTATTTTAAAAAAAAAAAAAAATAATTAAGCTGCAAGAAGTGTTGTTTTGAAGAGTTTCAGACAAATATTAACTGAAAGTGTAAATAATGAAATGGTGCATTTTAATTTCAAACTCACAGGACACATCTATCGAGGTGATGGCATAACAGGTAATAAACACAAATCCATTGCTCTACTATATTCACAGATCCATAACATAACAGGTAAACAACCCTCTTGGAAAGTCATATCGTTGCACGGATAACAAAAAATACAAGATATATGGAAGTCATAAATTCCAAACCAACTGCACAGAGAGATTACTATACTTATGAAAAAAAAGTCCAGACACAAATAAAGTATTAAGAGATTTTAAAATATTTAGAACCATGTATGCTATTCTGTAACATTTCCAAGAGAGGTAGAAATACTATGGCACAACTGGGATATCTTACTAAAAGAAAGTACTTACAATTTTCTCTCTTAGCTGCGGAAAGCTAATTCTCCCAGAAGTTTGCTTTGCAACCTGTTCACCACGGTTATTCTTGTTTGGTAGAGACACAACCTGCATATATAATACCTGTCCATGTGTTGTTCTGTCCAAAGTTTGAAAACAATGTACTAGAAGAACCAAATGTTGGTCGGTTGTATTGTTAAGTTATTTCGGAAATTAAACCGTGCTGAAAAGTAATTTTCAGTTTTTTAATGGAGTAGAGACATAGATGGATGTGATGTTTGTTGTATACTGTTTCAACCGGATTTCACACCAATGTGATGTAGAATCATAAAGAAACCCCTAATGTTATGATGTAAGGTATTGGAGAAGATGAAGATGAAGGAATAGAGTTTTGGTGTTTGATTATGGCTGCACTAAATTGTTTCTTACTTGCCTACATATCCATAAGAGAGATGGAATCAAGCCTTTTACAACGTACTTCAAATGTAGAGTTAGATTAGAATTAGGAAGTGATCCATTGATCCCTAATGTATTGTAGTGTTATAGTCTCATGTATTTGAACTTAGAAGTGGTAACATGATGTATGTACATGTCCTATTAAGAATATGAGTTGTAGAGATATTGAAGTTGTATTTAGATTAGGAGTTGTAGAGATATTGGAGTTGTAGTTGGATTAGGTTAAGGAAATCTCTACAAAGATGTAGAATTACCATATTAACGTTATTGAATATAATGGATCTTAAAATAGATAAAGCCCATAATTGATATTGAATGTAGTAACGGACCTAAGCCTTATTACTAATTGAATTGGGCTTAGGCGCTTATTGATTAAAGTCTTGGGCTTTAACTTGTAATTGACTTGGGCTTGAGCCCGTTAAGGAGGGTTAACTCATCGCCCCTTCTTTAGCCGATGGGTAAAGAAGAAAAAATAGAAAATGTGAAAGAAAAAAAAAGAAATGAACTCAAACTGAGTAAAGAAACAGGCGGTAGAAAATATAGGAAAATAAATTGACCGTGAACTGGGTAAAGAAACAGGAGGTAGAAAAATATAGGAAAATAAATTGAACGCGAACTGAGCAAAGAAACAGGCAGTAGAAAAATATAGGAAAAAAATTGAATGTGAACTGAGCAAAGAAACAAGTGGTAGAAAAATATAGAAAAAAAAAATTGAACACGAACTGAGAAAAGAAACAGGCGGTAGAAAAATATAGGAAAATAAATTAAACGAAAGAAATGGAAACGGAATTTGGGTTTGATTAAAAATCCGAGTAGAAATAAAATTTGAGTGATGATGACTTTGAAAGTGGACGTGAGTTCCAAGAAGTGAGCGTGCACGGGCAATGGGAAAATCGAGGCGCGAACGAGACACACAAGTTCCGAGGTACATCCCAGTCCCACTGTGAGGTCCACCGCTGCCGGTAGAGGGATACTGACTGTCAACACGACGCAACCAACCTTTTAAGGCCGTCGGACAAGGTTCCTAGCAGCAGCACAGCCGCTCGCCAGGTTACCCATCTGCTCGCAAGGTCATCAGACAAATTTCTTAGCAGCAGCATAGCCGGTGGCCAGGTTACCTATCCGCTCGCCAGGCCATCTGACAAGGTTCCTGGCAGCAGCATAGCCGCTGGCCAGGGTACCCATCCGGTCACCAGGCCACCTGACAAAGTTCCTGTTGTGGCTACAGTTGTTAGCTTGTGTGCTGGCTTGGAGGGAAACAAGTCGTGCAGGGACATGGCTGGGGAGACAGCCGCTGGAGAAGGTCAGCTGGCTGAGGGGGTAGCTGCTGGCCTGGAGGGATGCACGTCGGACGAGGAGACAGCTGGGGGGATGCAGGTCAGACGAGGAGAGAGCTGGGGCATGGCCGCTGGGCAAGGGGGAAGGCTGGAGGGGGAGATAGCCACCGGTCAAGGGGGAAGTCCAGGCAGGAGGCTGGAGGAGCACACAGCTGCTTGAGAGGAGACAGGCAGGGGCTGGACGAGCACACAGCCGCTCGGGAGGAGACAGGCAGGGGGCTGGAGGAGGAGATAGCCGCTGGAGAAGAGATAGACAGGGGCACAGCTGGGCCTTGTGCCGCTGGGCAAGTGGACAGCCGGGAGGGGGAATTGGCTGACAAGGGTGTTGTGGGAAAGATAGCCGTTGGAGCGGAGGAAAGTCTGGCGGCAGGCAACTCAGGTGTGGTGCTGGGCAGATAGCCGCTGGGTTGGGAGCTGGAATGCCTGGTTGCTGGTGGCACAGCCGCTGGAGATGGTGGGAGCCTGGAGCCAGGCAGGTGTTTAATGGGAGAGTTGGCCGCTAGCCAGGGTACAGGAACAGAGTCTGTCAAGGTGGTTGTTGGTGCCATAGTGACGTAGCGGAAGCGATTAAAAATCAAACCTTGAGTAACCCAAGGGGAGGTTTGCCTTGAAACAAGGAGGAATTAATATAAAACTTAAGAAAACTAAATTGTAGAGATAAATCTTAATTCTATTGAATGAATAATTGAATTGGTTGAAATAATTGTTCTACAAAGCACGACTCTTTATATAGACTAAAGACTTAGACCAACTAGCACTAGGACTTTCTAAACAAATAAATCAAAATACAAATCCTACTTTGAATTGTATTACTAATATCAACTTAATAGTAAACCAACTATTCTAGAACTTCTAGACTCTAAAATAGAAATCCTAAACTTATAATGACTTCTAAATAAACATTAACCCAAATAGAAAACCAATTGGTGTAGGTAGAGGGGTTCATAGCCGCCGGGGATGGAAGTGCAAGCGGTGCTAGAGGAGGTACTGCCTCTCGAGGTTGTAGGAGCCAAGACCATGGACGTTCGATAGAAACACGCCACCAAGGCCTTAACATGCCTGCAGGTCCCCGGCCAAACAAAGAGCGCAACAATCTTGACTATGAAACTTCAAAAACAAAGCTTGAACAAGCCGGCAAGTCCCAAGCCAAGCAAGGAGCACACCATTAAAATTGTGATTAGGATAGATGGTGACGCCCCCAATTTGTGTGATAGAGGGGTGAATAAAAGTATCGAGTTTGAGTTGACTAATCATATGCTAGTACCACGTATAGAACCCTTAGCAATGACATGAAGTCTTGTTGCGTGATACTAATTGTACAAAATCATTAGTGTGGATCTTGATCTAATTCAACCATAAGGTTGACGCCCCCAAGTGGTACTTGAGTTGACGAATCCTTAAGATCCCTAACTAATTGCTTGAAAAATATGAGCTTGAATTCTGATTTGTCGCAAATCCTTAGAATCCCTAACTTTGTCAACATTAGTTGTTCAAAAATAGTAGCTTTGATTCTGATTTATTGTAAATCCTTAGAATTTCTAACCTTTTGAACATTAGCTAGTTGAAAATATTAGTTTGGATCATGATTGGTGACAAATTCTTCGAATCCTAGGAGAAACTGTAGTAGATAAGAAACTTGCCATTGCAAAAATCTTAAATTCTTCTTGGAATGAATTAAATGGTTGAAGATAGGGAAAAACCCCACACCATGGATATGGCCTTGGGCCTAGTGGTGACTAAGAAGGGGACAATATCGACGGAATAGTGGTGGACCATGGGCCCAACACCCAATTCATTAAACACAAAACATTTTCTTTTTCATTTTTAATAAATTGCACATAAACTTTAATAACCTTTTTTCTTTGAAAAAAAAAAAATCCCAAATGAAGTAAAAATGTCTTCAGTGAAATCATTAGAGATTGAATATTCAATTATTGACTCTAATTTCCGGAAGTTTTGTGCTTCTCATGGCATCTCTTTTCTCTTTCTCTTTTCGACGTAAACTTTCTTGCCATAAAATGTACAAATTCTTGGTGGATCATTTGCTAAAAGAAGTAGCACGTCTTCAAATTTTTGTGTGCACAACGGCACAAAATTATTCTTGGCAATGATCACAATTTCAAGAGCAGTGTCAACAAATTGTTGCCTTAAAGCAAAATTCAAAATTTATGTTTAACCAGACTAATGTGGCCGGGCCATTAGTTTGGTTGACTTGACTCATTGTACAGAAGCTGATCAAATTGGCATTTCGTCATCAGAGCTGACAGTCGTTCTCCCAACGCCCATCATGTGATTTTTTAGTGTTCAACAAAAGCATGTATGTGGTTGAAGATGGAAATATCATTCCAATATATTAAACTTATGCAGAAATCGTGAGTAAGAAACAACCAACCACAAGGATTTTGTGTGAGTATTAGCATACAAAATACTTGGATTTAGTCGGAAGAAGGAAACTAGCAATCGTCAATGAGCGAAAATGAGGGGCATTTATATACGGTTCTAAATAAATGCAGCAAATGAGCTGATGGAGAAAACTGAAACAATTGCAGATGAGATTGCAAAGTCAAGATCCTATATATGAGATTGCAATGAGTTTGTATATTTCCCTCCGTAGAGTTTTATAAAGAAATTTGGTTACATTGGGATTAATTTAATGGTAGATACACCAATGTAACAATTGTGACACTCTTAAGATACACTGTCACTAAATAATAACACATTATTAACTAATATCTTTAGTAATGCTTAATAGTAATACTACATGGTAACGGCATTACTCATGGCATTAATTTGGCAAATGGTTGGACTGCTCGATTGGTAATAAATCAACTTACTTCGCACGATATCATCAACATGTTGAAATATAATTTTAATATTACTGCAATTAAGGAGGTGAGATAAACTATGGTTCATATATGGTTCATGTGGTAGCCGCTAGCCTACAAGGTTGACACAATTCGTGGGTTTAAGTGGAGCACGAGTGATTCAAGCTCACTTGTTGTAATGGGCTTACTTAGAATCAATGCCCAACATAGAATTATAATAGGGTTTTTCTTCTACAAAGAAACCTAAGGTTTTCGATTATCTCTACCACCTCCATTGCTACTGTGTGAAGCAAAGGAAACCTTCATCTTCTCCATTCCAACATCATCAACAAGGATTGCTTCTTAGAGTGATCTAAGAAGGTGTTACAGTGATTGCAGAGATAGAATACTACGCGGGACACTTCTACAAGTATTAGCTTTTGTGATTGGGTTAATCTGAGATTGTATTAGTGAGTTATCTTTCTATTTCATATGATGGATTCTTTATCGTCGTGAGGACGGTCCTGGATGTTTCTCAGTGATTGGGTTTTACCACGTTAAATAACTGTGTTCTTTACTGCTTTCATAGTTAGTTTATTTCTGTTAGTAGTTCATTAGACTATTGCACTATTTGGGGTTTACACATATCTTCCTCTGCATCAAACCACTTCTGTTTGAAACAATTTTTTCTAACTTTGCTTATCTATGAGCTGTAATTAGTGTTTCGATGAATCTCAAGCCATCGATATTCTCTTTAATGAAGAATTCTCTTTAATGAAGAATTTTCTTCGTCATCCAAAGAAAATCTTAAACAACAATCTAATCTAGCTTGAAATTTTCTTCTGCCCCTATATGTGTGCACGACACAAAGATATTCATGATATTGCTCGTTGTATCGAGAACAATGTCAACAAATTGTACGTTAACGTTGGCCAAGCCAAAGCTCAAGTTCAACCAGACTAATGGCAGTTTAGATCATTTGTCTAGTTTATCGATAATCGATCTGAGCCGTTGCATAGACAACTGACCGTTGTATTTAGAGAATCAGAACCGATAATGGTACGAGTCTGTAAGTATTGTTTTGTTCATGAAAACACTGAGTTCAAGTCTACATACAGTGAGAGACTGAAAGAATAAAAAGGCCCACTCAGTTTGATGATCAAATTATAAGTAGCAATATTCACTCTTCTGAAACTTGTTCTAAGGCAAGGGCTGCCCACTGCCTCACCTTACATGTTCATGAATCATGATAAGGATGTGGTTGAAGTGGAAATTAGCTCTATATATCGTTTCAATGAACTTGCGCACTCTATATGATCATCAAGTTCTCACAAATTTTCTCCCATAAAATAAATTAAAAAGAAAAAAAAAAATATACTAATTGGTTCTATAACTAAATTTTGTATTTCTCTACATTTTTTTTCATTTTTCACTAAACCCAAAAACTCTCTACCCACTTTCTCTACTCTCCTAATAAAGTATAAACACAAACATTTCAATAAAATTAAAATCAAAACAACAAATATATTCAAAACACAAATTAATCAAATATAACCAAACATAATAATTTATTATATATATGTACATATAAATAAATAAAAATAGTACAAATAATTTTAATATTATATAAATTTAAAACTTATAGAGAATTTCTCATACAAAATCTCTAATCCCGGTGTGTAGCATGGGGTCCACAACTAGTTAAGATACATATAGTTACAATTTAACCTGGAAACTAGCAACAAAAGCAATGCAGTACGTGGTTATTTCTTCATCTGATATAGTTGTACTAAAATTCAATCGTCGTATTATCAAATGAGGTGATGGAGGAAATTGGAGCCATATGTAATCAAGAAGTTGCGGTAGTTTTGTAACATCCGAAAACCTAGAACAAGAGTATTATAACTGAACACATTACTCTTACAAAAGAGTAGATTTTATTATCAAAACTCACTTACACATATATTGTACAAGCTTCTAAACTGAAGTTATGATCAAAACTATAAAACTTTAAGCAACTCATACACCTTACAACAATATCAAAAGGTACAAATAGAGATTACACTCCTAAACTTCAAAAGGCACCAGAGGTGTACAGGACTGCAATTTATGAAATCCCCACTCTCGCGTAACTAGTCATCAAGTTCCCGAAAAAGGGAAGCAAAACGAGCGTCAACCACAGCTCGAGCAAGTGAAACCATACTTACTCGACTTAACTACAAAGTTATATAAAAACTAAGAAACCCAGAAATCTATACAAAGTCATCATATAACTAATACACACCATTAGCATAAACTGAATATCCACGACAATTACCAATGTCCTACTCAATCAATTCAAACCTGGTATGAACTTAAGATCACACAACTAGTATGAAAAATAAACATCCCCATTCTTTCTTGAGCGGTTTAATTATCTTTTATGAGAAGTGGCCCGGCAAGCACCAACCCAAGGTATCTTGGTACCGCGCACCAAACTGCGGCATCACACGCTCCAAGCCTCAATAAGACTTATTGGACGGGTGTAAACATTTCCTCATTTAACTGTTTAGGGGAAGAAGAGGCTTAATGAGCACCAACCCAAGGTATCTTGGCTCATTAGGCATCACACACTCCTAGCCCCCATAAGGCATTTTATGGACGGGTGTGAACTCTCTCGACCCATTTTTCATTACACAAGTTATCGATCATGAATCTGCCTCACCAATAAAGAGGTCAGGATTTCCCAACAGCATAACCAACACAATCAATATTAAATGATATAGCAAATCGGCAAATTCATTCTCAATCAAAGAAATAAATTAACAAGTTGTCGCAAGATCAACAAATAAGCAATCTCATCGATAAGCACAAACCAACATAACGTACAATTCAAAGAACAATAATATACGAACCAACCTCATAAGAATTAACCCAAGGTTATGTATAAAACAAGGAAGCAAACCAACTATTAAGTAATGAACCATCTGTACTTTTGAGGGGAATCAATCAGTAACTATACTGATGAGAGGTTATAATGTTTCAGGGTAAGAGGTTGGAATTCTTGAAGGTGAGAGAGTGATGCTATAAATTTGAAATGGATACGTTGGAGTTGTTGGAGCACTTTTTAATGCTATATATACCAAACCATTTTTGTTCAAAAACCAAACAAACTACATGTATGAGATGTAATTAATGTTTCGATGAATCTCAAACCACCAAAAATCTATGCGCAAACTTATCTTTGCTTTTGCCGTCCTTGATGAAGAATGTTCGTCATCAACATAATTGGCGTGATGGCCTAATTATGAGTTGGATATTTGGTTGCTCTTAGTATATATCTATGCAAATTTCATATGAACAGGGAAAAGTTCATGTTTATGACTTTATGGACTACTCTATCTAGATGTTTCGGGAACCATAAGCAACTCCACTACATATAGCTTGTATGAGCAAGTTGAAACTGATGGTGATGAACAATGAGACTGGGTAACGAGTATGTCTGTCAAAATGGCCCTTGGGCTCTCAGCACAGTCTAGCCTGATCTGAGCGGTGGAAATTAGTCATACCAATTAGAATGCACTTACTTAATGCACGTACAAAGCGTGAAAAGAGAAATAAACATGAAGTTAAATTTTATGTTTATATTAACAACATATAAATTTTTTAATTTGAACTCTTCAGTGGTATATTTATTAGAGTTTTCACTCCGTTCTCTATATTTATCCTTAAGACAATTCAATTTATAAGTTTATTACCAATCGAGGTTATGGAGGAAATTGAAGATTATTCATGTGAATCGTAGATTAACATTTTCTTTAATGTATATCACTCATAACAGGATGATACCAATTCAGATCGTCAAATATCGTAGAAAAGTATAGATGTCAAATATTGTAGAAAAATATAGAGGACATCAAAGATAGTACGTGAAGATCGCGAACTAGCAGGCTATATCACTAAAAGGGAAAAGTTCATGTCTTAGAAGGTCTAATAGTCTTTTGCTTAGTTTTATCCTATTTTGTAAAACAGAGAATAAACCTTTTAAGTTTTAACACATATTTCAAGCAACCATATGACTCTACAATATGAATGTTGTAAATTTGTCCAAATTAAACAAGTTTCAACTCAATGTAAGATTGTAAAAACATCTTAGAATTGAGACAAACAAGGTTAAACACTCCTGTAAAAAAAAAGTAGGATTGTTGCAATAAACTAAATTATTCTGGAATAAAAATTGATAGAGATCCAATTAAACTAACATATACACACTATTACCAGCTTGAGAATGGAGCTTATAGTAACCCGCTATTTTTTTAGCCATTTTCTACTAGAAAATCTTTAAGCCCATAACTACCGATAAAAACAAATATGTTTTGGGTTTTTCTAGTAGCTTATTTATAACCCATTAGATACTAAACTAACCGAAAAAAATGCAACACCTAGCTCCCCTGTAGACTGTAGTAGCAAGAGAACAATCTTCTTCTCTTGCAAATTTCTGAGTTCTGTTTTGTTTAAATCCCAACAAAGAGGTATCAAAACCAAGTTCAAAATGACGTCAAATAATCCATCTAACAAGATGTGGATGAAGTCAATTTTTAAAGAATCTCTTCAGTAAATGCGGGTTTAGATCACTAGTCTGGTAGAGTTGACCCATTAATTGTACAGAAGCTGATCAAGTGATCATAGGCATTTCATCATCAGCCCTGACAGAGTGACAATTTACATGCTAAACTCTGTAAAGCCTAGTATCCACAATACCAGCCTGAAAAGCAGGAAAAGCCTAGTACCCACAATCAAAGGTGAAAATATCCAAAATTTCGAGGGATATTCACGAATTTTACCATTTTTTTGGAATTGCGGTATGGCATTCGAATATTAAACGAAACAAAAACCTCCCCATTCCGACCCGATATCTACGGATATTTACGAAATATTCGGAAAATACGAATTTTTGAAAATTTCGGAAACTGTTTGGTCCTCTTCTCCAAGTCTGGTGATGTTGCAGGTTGTCTGTATGATTTGTTGTGTCTTTAATTTGCAATGTATGTCTTTCTTTTAATTGTAAGTTTATACATTAAAACCAAAAGAAAAACATGACAATAACAATAAACCTCCCCATTTTTTAGAATTTTTCGGAATATCCGCGAATATTCGGGCAATATTTCGCGAGAACCATATTTGCCAAACCTCCCCATTCCGACACTGGCTTTGGGATATTCGCAGAATAATCCGATTTTTCAAGGTTCGGATATTCGAGATTATTCGATTTTTTTTATCTATGCCCATAATACCAACAACATAATTAATTAATACCCACAATTTATTTAAAAAAAAAATAAAAAACAGGAAAGCAGATTCTGGCAGATTCTGAAGGGGTGCGGTTTCTTTATATTTAAAATGGAAACTAATTTTCATATTTGCTCAGACAAATGTGTCAAGTAACAATATTCTCTCAGATTTCTAAAACTGAAAATTTCATTGTGTAAGGTTTAAAGTTTTGAATTGTGGCATGTTTCTGCCGATGTTTACGAGGTATCTGGATTCTGAAAGCTTTTGGAACTCTGGAAGGATGTACAAATCTATGTTGACCATGCATTTCACACCTTCTTGTTGGAGCCAATTGATGAGGGCATGAGGCTGACATACACTTGGACTAGGAAATTGGCCCTCGAGCTCTCCACACAGTTCCATTAAGAAAGACCTTACAAACTATTCAAAATGAGAAGTAGTTCCATGCATGTGAAATGCACTTGAATACTTAATGCACAAAACGTGAATTAGATTTAACAAACATGCATAAAGCTATTATTGTATTACCATATATATTCCTTGGTTTAGTTTATTTGTATTCTTTAGGCTTTAGCCATTTATGGTTGTATTGTTAATAAAATTTTTGTTTTGTATAGACATTTCATTTTGTGAACTGAAAACCAATTGAGGTGGTGGAGGAAATTGAAGAAAAAATTTAAAAAGAGAAGACTAGGTGATGAAATATTTTTTGATTCAGTGTAGATCGACATCAAGTTTGTAGTGGAAGACTCAAAGCAACTGAGACTTGAAATTAAACACTGTGAAATTGGTAACGTAACTCTTTGTGTGTCACTATTAATGAAGAAAACGCAGTTACAATAAACTTAGGGAACCATGGGGATATAATTTTGGATATTTAATAGATTCAAACTACATGAACATATATCAATTTATCTAAATTTTCTTACAAATCTTAAAAAAAAAGAAAGAAAAAAAAGAGAGATTTTAGAACTTACCCCATTTAAAAGTCAAAATTTGCGTTACCCCAATTTGAAAAAATATATATAGCAATAACACCCCCCCCCCCCCCCCCCCCCCCCCCGGAATTGGACGGTAAAAAAGAGACGGTGCTACAAAAATCAATTTTTGAATTTTTTTTTTTAAATAAAATATCTTTATAATACCAAAACTATCTCTCCCCCTTGCATACAAGGCCCATTTTCTTGTGTACCATATATACAAAGTTTGGTTGCACTATATAATTTTGTTTAAATATAATCACATTAAATTAATAGTAATAGAATATATTAATTTTTAAAAAAAAAATTCATTAGAAGATATTCAATTAAAAAAAAATACATGTTTATTCAAACCCTAAGTTTAAAAGTACCTTGTACTAAGAGCTTAAGACATCAATTGCACCACTACATTCTTGAATAATTTTATCAATTAGACTTTTAGTACAAGGATTTGGAGGGGATTAGTTCATGTAATTTACATCCTATTCAAATTTGGATAGGTAAATCATATTTTTAGAAATTTTGTCTTCTAAGGCCCTGCTTGGTTACCCCGCAAAAATTTGCATGAAATTTAGCCTAATTTAATATGTTTGAAACTCTTGATAATTAGTTTTATGAACAAAATTTATGCAAAAATTTGGTGCTATTTCAAAAGTGCAAAAATTTTACACCTTTCTCTAATAAACTTAGTAGGGGACCATTTATGATTATCTCATGTTTATGCAAGGTTTAAGTGGGGGACCAATAGGGTTTAAGCTAAAATAGGTGGGGGTCCATTCAAATCAAAGAGTAAACTTGGGAGGGACCACTCTAACTATAGATGGGTAAAGATTTGCCTTTTTTGCAGCCCAAACAAGCAGGGCCTAAATATAAAATTTTATATACATATATATATTTAAAATAAAATATTAATTAATTATTAAAAACCACGAAAAAGGCATGTCAAATCCCTAAATGGCATGCTTATGGCATGTCGCACATGGCATGCCATGTTTGGTATGCCATGTTTGGCATGCCAGGAACCCTAAATAACCCCCTCCCCACCATTCGACGGAAAAAAATAGACGGTGTTACAAAAATCAATTTTTGAATTTTTTTAAAAATAAAATATTTTTATAATACCGAAACTATCCCTCTTTATTTTGATAATAATGACATGTTTTAAAATCTTATCTATCTATTTAGTACTTAATCTAACGGCCAACTTTGTTGTTTTCCCCAAAAATCTAAAATCCCCAAAAGTTTATAAATAAACCTAACTTTTCTCAAACAAATTTCATGTTCTTTAAATTTAAAGGTAAGAAGTAGAAGAATGTATAGGTGGTTGAGGGAAACATGTATCTACTATTATTTTTAACAAATTTCACAAACAAATTTCATCTTCTTTCCTAAAAATTCATTTTCTCCTTCAAATTTTTTTGCAAATCGATTTGGGGGTATTGTTAATTATGTATGTCTCAGGGGGTGTTTTACTTATTATATATGTTTATTATTTAAATGTTTAAAGAGGGGTAGTTTTAGTATTATTAAAATATTTTATTTTACGAAAATTTAAAAATTGATTTTTGTAACGTCGTCTCTTTTTTCGTCCAATTGGGGGTACTGCTATATTTTTTCAAATGGGGGTAACGCAAATTTCGACTTTCAAATGGGTAAGTGCTAAAATCTCAAAAAAAAAAAAAAAAAAAAAAATATTGAATTCAAATTAATTAAGATCATTTTCATTTTGGTTCTTATCAGTCCACTTATATATTTGCATGGATCAAAAAGTATATATGATCAGGGTTGTTAATTTTTCTTTTTAGTAAAGATTATCGATATCATAATTGTTACACAAATGGTTCATCAAACCAAAAGTGTTGAGTTGAACTAAAGATATCAGCAAACATTTATAGTAATTAATGTCATGTATTGGTAAAATGTGCAAAAGTATATTGGTCTGTTGCATCAAGATCATATTGCATTGGAGGATGTTCTTGTAAAAGTAGTTAAAACAGGTTAATCGATCATCTTCAAATTAATTTTCTTGTGCTATATGTTGAAAGTATGTGAACACGACATTAAGATTTTCATGACATTGCTCATGATAGCAAAACCAATGCCAACAAATTGTTGTTTAAGGCCAAACTCAAGTTTAACCAGACTAATGAGTCTGTTATTTGGATCATTAATTAGGTGCTGTTTGTACAGCAGCTCAGCCAGAACGGTTGAATCCATATATTATTTATTCACAAAACAGAGCTGTTCAAGTCTTATGATCCTATGACCTATCTGATCAAGGTATTTGAATGAAACCCATCAACAGTAAAAAAAAAAAATCATTTTTCTGAAATTTGTCATAAGAAGCGCAAGGCTGTCTCGCATTAAATGTTCATGAATATATCAATGAATTTAGTCTTATATATCCTTTCAATGAATTTGTGTATTACTGTATTAGCATACAAATGCTAAGGATTTAAATTGAAACCAACAACAGTGTTGCGGTGGTTATTTAATTATTTATTGATTTTATGAGATTAAATTTTTGTATTATCAAATGAGGTGGTGGGGAAAATTGAAGCCATATGAGTATATGAGAAGGAAATTGGGCTGCAATGTAACAATGCAAGATAAAAGCATTGGGTCACAAACTGACAAATGTTTATCTTCACTGTCGCAATAGTAAATTGAAGCCATAAATACTACAAATGTGAGACATTGAAAAGTTTATCTCTGCACAAAAATTTACTAATTAATCTAACTACTTTAAACCAATTTTATATTAGTTTTCAGAATTACAGTATTGTAACCACTAACAATTATAATACTCTTAACAAACTCTATCAGAAAATAACATGAACACTATAAAGCAAATAAGATTTTTTCTATAATTTCTAATTGTACATGCATGGTATATATGAGCGTTAATCATGCCATAAACAGATAAAGGGTCATTAAAGGGTCTGACCTATGGTACACTTATTGGCCGCGTTTGGTTCACAGAATTTGAATTCCGGGGTAAATAAGGAAACTGCGAAATATCATGCCAGAATACAATAGTCAAAAAAGAAAGATGGTGACGAGAGGACGGAGAAGATGGAGAGATTCCAGGGGTAATGATTCTGACTTAGATAATACTACGATTAGCCCAGGAATTTGGTTTCCTTTTTTATTTTAAGGAAACCACTTTCCTTTTTAACAAAACATAAATTATATCTCCGGAATCTGATTTCTATAATTTTGTATTAATATATTGGTAATTTGATTACTTTCCACGAAATTTGAATGCAAAATTGATAAAAAAATACAACGTACTTTACACTATTTATCACTTAATACAACATAAAAAAACTGACCAAATGATGCTACAATTTTCAAAAAGTTTTCACATTATAAAATCTGTTAATTTATTGCTAACAGACTGCTTAGTTGTCAAAAATTTATTTATGTGGCTTTATATAATTAAAAAAAAAAAAAAAATTCAACACAGTAAAAATTGCACGTGTTTCTCATGTATCTTCTCTGTTTATCAATTTTTTTTATCAATTTTACCGAATTTGAATTCACGCGAACCAAACACAGCCATTGTTCCAAACTATTGGGTTTGCATAATCTATTGTGATTCTCCAATTCAGGCACAAAAAGCCCAAGCAGTAGATGTGATGCTCATGATAATCATATGTGGATGATGATGGAAATTGTTCCTATCATTCCGATGAACTTACCAATGCACAAATCGTGACCAAGTAACAATCAAATATCCTGACAATGAGGTGGTTAACTGATAGTTGAGTTATTTATTGGTATCTGCAGTAGTTATAAGATTTTTGAGTTAATACACCCCCTTTTTTTGTCACGTTTGGCCAATACACCCTATAAGTCTGAAAATTAGGTTTTTCACCCCATTTAACAGATTGACCAGTGAACAAATGTTGACCTGTCAAACCTTTAAAGTGACCTAACTAACCCTGAATTTTTAAATACCTAAGTTGCCCCGAATTAATCTAAACCGCTAATCGAATTATATTTCTCAAATCTAATCTTAGTCGTCGACTCTAATGTATGAATAGACTATTGTAACCCTTTACTTAGTTAAATCAAGTCTCTGTTTCTCATCTCTATACCTCTTATCCAAAGGACCAAAACTTGAATCTGTTGTTTACAAACTCTAATTTCCATCTCAACAGTTGAAACACGACTCGCAAACGAAACCCCACATTGCTCAACAAATTTCTTCTGCATTCCTCTAACAATTTCTGATTGCCAAACATTATTCAAAGCAATTGAAGAACTTCTAACTCTTTCTAAATTCTTTAATTCATCAATTGTTAACTTCAATTTCTCATTCAATTCAATCAATTGAAGCTCAAATTCTCTCATCTTTGTTTAATGAATATGTATTTGACTTTCAATTCGAAGAATTGCTCGTCGATGGGAAGCAAACTTTTGTTGTTTTTCTCTTTCGAATTTTGATTTGTAGAGGTTTTTGAGTAAAAGAGGTGTTGTTGTTGATTGAATTTGAAAGGTTTGGGGATAATCTAGGGTTAGTAAAGAAGACCAAAGAGTGTTTTCATTCGATAATTGATTGAGGCATTTTGATGAAAGTGAGATAAAAGCAAAGATCTTTGTAGTTTAATTTAGATTTCTTGATACCAATTTGTAAGATTTGCTCTTTTCAAAGATAACGTTATTACTAATAATTTTGAACAATAACGTTATTAATAATAATTTTGAACTCAATTACTCAATTTGTTGTATTGGGGTTGAAGAATGTTGACTGTGTTAAGGTTTATAAAGAGGAAGACGACGACCCTCAACGGCTATAAAATGAACGCTTGAGATTAGATCTGAAAAATTTTGCAAATTTATGCTATACAATGAACGTTTGAGATTAGATCTGGAAAATTTTGCAAATTTATGGTTTAGATATAGTTAGGGGTGATTTTATTATTTCCTTTTTTCAAGGGTAGTTAGGTCACTTTAGGGGTTTGACAAGTCAACATTGGTTGACTGTTTCCTTTAACTAGGTCAATATTAAATGGGGTGGAAAACCTAATTTTTAGACTTATAGGGTGTATTGGCCAAACGTGACAAAAAAAAAGGGTGTATTGACAAAATGACCCTTGAATAAAAGAATTCCCCAATTAGCATTTAACTGATTAGCAGGATTCGAAGCTATTCACTTAGTTAACTACTTTTTTTTTTTTTTTTTGGTTGGCAAGCGAGGTTGAGGGGACCCCTACCCCTTTTTTAAATTACGTGTGAAAACTTTATATCAACAATCCGTTGTTGACGTGTTTCGAACCCACGACCTCTCCACTTTGTGAGAGGGGTGCTACCACTGAGCCACAGGCTCATTCGCTAAAAATGGTGTGGTAAGCCTGTTTTTAATGAGATCAGTAACTCGGTAATGCTGGCGGGATTCGAACCCCAGACCTCTGGTATCATCACCCAAAGGTTTTACCAGTTGAGCCCAACTGACACCTGCAAAAAAATGGTGTGGTAAGCCTGTTTTTAATGAGATCAGTAACTCGGTAATGCTGGCGGGATTCGAACCCCAGACCTCTGGTATCATCACCCAAAGGTTTTACCAGTTGAGCCCAACTGACACCTGCTAGTTAACTACTTTGTGGTAGCTAGGTTGAATATTGCTTGCGAAAATAATTTCCGAGAAAGACACATATTATTTTGTGATTAAATTTCATTTATTAGTGGAGATAGAAAATATTTAGGTTGAAAAAATAGAGAAACATGAGAGAAAGAAAATAAAAGATTGATGGAGAGAAGAGAAGAAAAGTGACTTCAAAGAGGTGGAGTTGAAGTCGGAGTCGAAGAAAAAATAGTTTTGGTTAGGTGGTTCCATTAGTTCTTCGCTACTGGTTTAATAACTTCTCTATTTTTCATTATCATCCTAAGTTTGCCCTTTAGTAATTTGATTCCGTGGGATTAGGACATGTGTCTATGTTGAGTCCATTAGAATTGCCTTATTTTCCCTATGTTTTTTTTACATATATAGAAAATTTAGCTAAAATGTATAGATTCGCACCCCCAGAATCTTAGTATATAGGTTACACGTAATTCTGCACCCCCAACTCAGATACCTAGATCCGTCCCTGACTACGTGGTTGAAGCTGCAACCACGGAAGAAAAAACTAACAAGAATACTGGTTTCTTATGTGGTTTGAAATCAAATAAGGATTAAGGTAATGTTCCCTTAGAAGTTTGGTGCATACGTGTTTATTTTTTTTATGCAGTAAAACCACTATTAATGAATACCCTTAGGGCATCTCTAATGGTTCATCAAATCTATCATCAAATTCAAATTTGATGAAAAAGTCAAAAAAACTCCATCTAATGGACCATCAAAACTTTTTCAAATTTGATATTTTAGCAAAAATCATCAAAAGTTCATCAAATTTGATGAAATTTTGATGAAAAGCTTCAGGTTTGATACTGGGGTGAGGCGGGCAAGAGAAGACCGCTTCACTTAAAGCGGCTAATGAAGTGCCGCTTAAAGTGGCACTTCAAAGCCCGCTTTAACTAAGTGGCACTTGGACAGCCACTTAAAGCAAAAGAAAGCGATAATGCGTAGTAGTTGTTGTAGGCCCGCTTTATTGAAGCGGGTGTTGGAGGCCCGCTTTAGTGAAGCGGGTGTTGGAGGCCCGCTTTAGTGAAGCGGTCATCTATTAGCCGCTTTAGTTGATGAACCATTAGATGGAACACATTTTCAAAGCAAAATTTTCATCAAAGTAGCATCAAATGTGTATACGTGGACCATCAAATTTGCCTAACCATTAGAGATGCCCTTAGGAGTTGGGATAAAAAAAAAATTATATTCAAGCATTTGTATTATGGAATTAAAAATGAATACCCTCAGGAGTTTTTTGACTTGTGGCATGTTTCTGTACTGTCTTTTTATTATGAAATTATTTCGACCTTTCACACTTTCCTTTGAGCAAATTGAAGGTGATGATGATGAACACTTGACTAGGCTCAGTAGGTTCTTAGCACAGTCCAGCCTTCCCTGAGCGGTTTAATGAGCCCTCAAAACTGCATCAAAAATCCAAAATGATAGAGCAATTGGGAGACTAGTTTGGAAATCAGTTATACCAATTAGAATGCAGTTAGTCAATGCACAAAGTGTGAATTAGAAGCAACCATGAAGATGGATGGTGTTTATACACACATATAAGTTCCTTCAGTGTTGTCATTAATTGAAGTTTTCGTTTTTGTTAAGTTTTCGCTTTTGTCCCTTTAGACCACTATTTGTGAGCTTATTACCAATGGAGGTGAGCCGGTGGTGGAAATTGAAGAATATTTATTAAAAGATTATTCAAATGAATGACATATTTACATATTTCTGGATATATAAAAAATGAGACAAAATCCATAAAAAATGAGACAAAATCCATGGTACCATTCACAGTGGTTTTTTTTTGGTAAAACCATTCACAGTATGTTTTCTCTACTATTTAAAGAAAATCATCCAATTTTTTCTCTACTATTTAAAGAAAATCATCCAATTTTGTAAAACCATTCACAGTATGTTTTCTCTACTATTTAAAGAAAATCATCCAATTTTGTAAACAGAGAACATCTGCAAACAGCAGAATGGAAGCAACATTGTAGATTCTCTTGTGTTGTTTTAGTTAAGAACATTTTAGAATTAAAAAATAAAAGAATAAAAGATTATTCAAATGAATCGCATATTTACATATTTCTGCATATATAAAAAATAGAGACACTATACATGGTACCATTGTGTTCTCTACTATTTAAAGAAAATCATCCAATTTTGTAAACAGAGAATAAATTTATCTTAATTAAAACCAATTGTGAAACTGTAGATTCTCGTGTTGTTTTAATTAAGAACATTGTAGAATTGAAAAAGAAAAGAATAAAAAACATCTGCAAACAGCAGAATTGTTGCCAGAAACAAAGTTACTCAGCATGAACAAAAACTAAAAAAAAAAAAATTAAACTAACTCAAATGAATACACACTATTACAAAGATTGGCACCCCTGCATATCATTACTACAAATAAACATTTCCACTAATAGGAGTACAACATTGCTCACAGGCAATTGCCATCTAAAAACAGTCCAATGCCCTTAAAACTCAAGCTCCAACACTGCCAAGCCAGATGAACAACGGAAATTGGGCCAAGGCCATGAAAAGCAAGAGATAGTGATGCTTGCTTGAATCATAACTCCTCACCTCCGCAAACAACACTCTCTTCATGGTTTTCACCAAGAACACTCCCATGCACAAGCACGACCATGGCATCAGGAAGTAGTACGAGTAGCTCATCATGATCCTTCCGAGAACAGCAACACATATTCCTGTAAAAGCATATCCTCCATATGCCACGATATCTAGCAATGGTGCCTCGCCACTTCCTAGTGAATATAGTAGTACTTTAAGCAACAAGACTTGTAAAAACCATCCAAGGAGTCCCTTTGTGAACTGTAGGCTCAAAGCTTCTGGACTGAACCTGCAACACAACATAAAAAAAGGAAAGAGATGTTAAAAAAGAACTATTTGCTCAAAGACCTGAAAAGACTAATAAGTTCCATTCTTACTTTCCAAGAAGACCCAATGAGAAGCCAGCTAATATGACATATGTACCAAAGGCCATGAAAGGTATGTACAAATCAGGCGCATTGATGTCATAGACTGGAGGTTTATAGGAGAGTCTGCCACCCACGGGCTCGGTTATCCTTGTCCAATGCCCCTAAGATCAATGAGTAAAATTATAACTAAAAAGAATAATATTCTGTATCTTCCAAGACAAATAAACTCCTAAACGCCACTGGCAAAGAGATCCTTGCCAAAATTTACAGGAAATTAAATCGCAAGAGAAATAAACTGTTAAATAAGAACATTCGATGGATTATGCTTACCCTATGTAAAAAAGGAAAGAGTACAACTTTCAACTTGTTCCGCACATACTGGTCATTCACTTGGAAATAATACTGAGGGTCAGAAAAGTACCTGCTTATCTGCAAACAGTATAAAATAAAATGTGAGTACAAACCGCTTTCAACTACTTACCAATGTATACAGTATTAGCTGCAACTTGACGCAGAATGACGAAAAGAATTTCACATGGGCAATAACCTAAAGATCATACAATTGGTGAACACTGAACACTAGCCATCTGAGTAAGAATTTAAGTGGACAAGCTTTAAAAACATGGCCAACAGGCCCCCATTCAGATAGATAATCCTCTGAATCAGTCTAAACTTTTAGACATGAGCAAAGTCAGCAAACAAAGTGGCAGTCATAACTCATAACCAACATATTCCATGCATCAGATGGGGTGATTAGAATAAAATCACGTCTTTTTTCTATGTTTAAATAGAAATTTATTTAATATAAGATTAGATATGCACTATTAATAAATGCTACATCATTTCCTTTTTTTTTTGTCATTCAGTTCTACTATTTAAATAATGTAAACACATGTGCAACATACATTGCTTTGCACATACTCGGAGCTCGAGCCAAAGATTTTCTCTCCATATGCACCAAGACCACCTCGGATGAGACCTGCGCCAGCTCCAGAAAATGCATTTCCAAAAGGATTAGGCTGGGGGTTTAGGGAAGGTCGTGGTCCCCCAGCTTGCCCACCCATATTATCATACATATCGGACAGCTGAACTGTGACAATAAATACAATGTGATATCAGATCAAACTGTTTACAGCAAATCCCAAAACTCTATCTGTCAATATATATCAAAAACCAACAAATTACATATTCTAACTATGCACCTTAATTAAGGTTTATTCCTGATCATAGCATTAATTTCTCATGTAGGTGGCTATTGCTACCACCACAATACCTACCCACTGAAAAATGCAGCCATGGCCGTTTTCCATGAATTTTCAATATCTGGAAAACTAATATTTCACAAATCAAATGAGAGTATTGGGCAGATCCAAATGGTAGGTATTTACGATATTCAAAAAGGTCTCCTATGGAGCAGGGGGTCAGCGATAAAATATACAGGTCTATCATTGCAAAAGGTTTGTTCGCTTTCCTTCTTTAGGTTTCTTGACAGTGAAACAAACCCTAAAGTTTCAGTCATTGCAAGTGGTATGTTTGCTTAATTGCTTGTTTGATTTCTTCTTTCTAAATTGTATCAAAATCATGACTTCAAGTTCAGTTTTCGCTCTTGTTCTCTTAAATTTCGCATTTTGTAAACTATGTAAAAATTAAAATCATCTATTTTTTCCTTTCTTATTATTAATTAGTTCAAAATGATCAACTTTATCGTAGTACCATCGGCAAAGATCTAATCTATCCCCACCAGAAAACCTCATACAACTACCATTTTCAATATAAATTTCTTCTAAACCATCTATCAAAACTTAAAAAGGAATGATTTTTCTCAAACCCCATCATTAAATTTTCTCAAAACAACATTCAAAATAAAAAAAAAAAATTCAAAAAAATCATTAAAAAAGAAAAAATTCATACAAGATCTATTATTCATTTAGATCGAATCAATAAAAACAGAAATTCAAAAAAAAAGAAGTGGGTATTGGATCTCTTACCAGAAGTTAATTGAAAGAATGATTGAGAAAAACTTTAGCTTCTTTCTGAAAGCTTTATTACTTCTTTAATGGCGAAAATTTAACAAAATGAGAGATTCTGAAGAAGAAGAAAAGTGAAAGAAAGACAAGATGAAGAGTGTTTAGACTTTAGTTTAGAGTCTCGATTCTCGAAGAGAACAAAGTTGGGCCTAAATGGAAGTTTTAATTTCTAAAGAGAAAAGCCCACATATACTTATAATTTTGTAAAGGCCCAAGCCCTATGCAATGCACTAACCATCTGTATATATTTTTTTTTGTGAAGGCCCAAACCCTAGTACAGTAAAACCTCGATAAATGAATACTCTTGGAATCGAAATTTTTTATTACTTATTCATTTATCGAACACTCATTTGGGTATGTTTGGTTCGCAGGAAAAGGTGGGAAAGGAAAGTGTTTTCCTGGAAAGTTGAAATTCCATTGTTTGGTTCAAAAGGAAAACTAAAAAAATTTGGAAAGCAAATTCCCTGTGATTTCGAGTTGCTCTAAAAATACGGAAAGCGGATGCTTTTTTTATTTTTCGGAAACCGCTTTCCTTTTTCTCTCTTCTTTCTTCTCGATCTATTTTTTTTTTTTTTCTCTTTCTCTCTTTCTGAAGCAGTAATGGCGTCTCCTTCCTTCTTCTTCTCTTCTTCTTCTCTCTCATTCTAGGTTAACTCTTTCCCCCTCATTCTTCTTCTCCCTCTCTTCTATTCTCTGTTGCTAAATTGGTTCAGGTGTGATTACAAATTTCCAGATCTGGAACACTCTTTCTTCTTCCTTTAATCAACAAGGTAAGTTGATATATTAAAACTTTCTCCATTGAAATAGATTTTTATTGTTCTTTATATATGTAAATTGAGAATTCAAAATTGCTTCTTCAAATAGATGGGGTTTTTATTTTTGGGATTTTGTGAGCAAGAAAACTTGTTATTAATTTCAATAAAAATACGATTTTGATATTTTTCCATGGATGTTGAAAGCTAAAATAAAGCTTGGTATGACTGATTTTAATATTTTTGGTGGGTTGTTGTTATTTTGCGCAAATTGTTCAATATATCCGTCATCCTTGTGTCCAGTTGTTGTAGTTACTTATTTGTTTACAATACAAATTGTAGGAACAAGCTATGAAGGCTTTGGCGTATTTTCTCGGCACCAAAAAGGATATGGCGTATTTTCTCGGCAACTGAATCTGCAAGTATCAAACTCTATTCGCCATAGTTTGCAGGTAACAATGTTTCTATGGTACTTAATTTTATTACAATGTCAGGTTTGTCGCATGTACACCCAAGACCCTACACAAACTGTCGACTGGCAGACTGACGAGCTTGCGCACCTTAGTGCACAGTACCCACAACCAGCTTGTGTACCCAATAGATTGCAATTCCTCCAACTACACGGCATTTTATACAAGTTTACAGTTGATCAATGAACTTTTGTTTGTTCTATGTTGTGTGTTCAACATAGAAACAGATTGTAGTACACTTAAAATGACTTTCCTGTTATTATATTTCTGAGAGTCAAATGACAGGTTATTGAGACTTGAAACCTCTGGTCATGTTAATAACCTGTTAAAACCTTAGTTAGAAACACAGACATTGAATGTTATGTAAGATGAGGAAGACATATACTGCGGCAGAAAAAGCATATTTGAAAAGGCTGTAGTTTCTTCAATGTTTTTTCTAGTATCAATGAATCTCTCTGGATAGAACTCTTCCGCATTACTAGACCATACATTAAGGTCTCTTCCAATTGCCCAAGCATTTATAATCACTCTAGATTTCTTTGGAATAAAATATCTATTGATTGTTACATCTTCTGTGGACTCATGAGGAATGAGCAATGGTGTAACTGGATGAATCCTCATGGTTTCCATGATCACCATTTTCAAGTAGCTCAACTTAGTCAAATCTGTTTCGTCAACCATCCCGTCCAATCCAACTATGTTTTCTAGTTCTTCTTGAACTAGTTTCATTACATGAGGATGTTTTAGAAGTTCTGCAATGACCCATTCTATTGTTGTACTTGAAGTGTCCATTGCTGCTGCAAGCATGTCTATCATGATTGCCTTAATATTGTCTCGATCTAGGTACAATTCTCGTGTGTTTCTTGATCATATGTTTTTAATGAAAACTCAGTTTCCAAGACGACATTTTCAAATCCATCCTTACAAAAAAATATCGGGAAATCGTTGGTAATGTGGTGTTGAAGGCCATACTTAGTCTTCACAATGATCTCGTGAAACAACCAACTCATGGTATGGAGACACCCCAAAAGATACAATCTGATCCTAGATTCTTTCCCTTTTTTAAGGTAAGTAATTAGATTATTCCTTGTTAAAAAATCAAGTACATTTTTTCTTATTAATAATTAACAATGTTTTAAATTAGGATTGTGTTGGAGCTATCGATGGCACTCATGTTCGTGTCAACGTTCCGAATAGTATATGTAATAGGTTTCGTGGAAGGAAAGATAAGCCAACTCAAAATATTTTAGCAGCAGTTTCTTTTGATCTTAAGTTTACATATGTCTTATCTGGTTGGGAAGGGAGTGCTCACGATGCTCGTGTTCTTGAAGATGCGTTGAAACGTCCTAATGGACTAATTGTTCCTGAGGGTATGTGTGATTTAAAAATTATTTGTTATATTTATTATCCAGTTAGAAGATATGTCAACTTTAGATTTTACTTATCTTGCAGGTAAATATTATTTGGTGGATGCTGGTTATACAAATTGTAAGGGATTTCTTGCTCCGTTCCGCAAAACTAGATACCACTTGACTGAATTTGATGATCAAAATCCCAATCCAACAACTCCAACAGAGTTGTTCAATCATCGCCATTCTTCACTTAGGAACACCGTTGAACGAGCATTTGGAGTAGTGAAGAAGAGGTGGAAGATATTAGATGACTCTGAGGCACATTTTGATTATGATACACAAGTAGATATTGTTTTAGCGTGTTGTATTCTACATAATCATATCATGGGAGTCGACCCAAATGATGCACTCATTGTACAAGCCCAAAATGAAGAACCTGAACAAGAAAATGAGCAAGAAGAAGAACAAGAGGATGATGAGGATGAAGAAGAAGAGACTCCAACTCATGCAATGAGACTTACACGAAGAGAGCAAAGGGAGGAAAACAAAAGATGGAAAGAGTATAGAATGAAACTAGTCAATGATATGTGGGCACAATTCTAGTGTTATAAGAGAAGAATGAATGTTATTATATGTAGGAGTATGGTGATGTTTATTTAAGCAAATTATGGGAATTAACAAATAGCTAATGTTGATTAGATGTCTTGATTATTAAATATAGTATGTCAAAATTGAATGGTTGTCTTGTTTATTATTATTCTAGCTAATTGTATTGTTGTGCTTACAAAAGTTCTAAAAAGTGATACAATAATTTTATAGTGTTTCAGATCATAATGTTGTGTCATGTAATAAGATGTTCAAATTTGCAAAAGAGGTTTCTTATTCTTTTGTCCATATATATGATATACATATTAAAAATATCGATACACACAGTGGAAGTTTGACACTAGAGTATTATCCTGATTAAGCTTGAAAGTCTTGGGCAAAGTTTAAGAATTGCCTGCAAAAGAGGTTTTTTACGGATTTTTTTATTTTATTTTTTTTGTTTGGGGTTTTTTTATACTTGTTGGCTTTCTTTGCTTAAATGGATCAAAAAAAAAAAGAGGTTTCTTACGGATTTTTTTATTTTATTTTTTTTGTTTGGGGTTTTTTTATACTTGTTGGCTTTCTTTGCTTAAATGGATCAAAAAAAAAAAAAAGAGGTTTCTTACGGATTTTTTTATTTTATTTTTTTTGTTTGGGGTTTTTTATACTTGTTGACTTTCTTTGCTTAAATGGATCAAAAAAAAAAATTCTAAGTCATTTTTAAGTGAACCAAACATAGAAAAACAAATTCCAGAAAACTGTTTTCCTTTTCCAGTGAACCAAACATTGGAAAATGAATTCTAAGAAAGTGAATTCTAGGAAAGTGAATTCCTTAGGAAACCACTTTCCTTGGAATTTGAATTACCTTGAACCAAACATTCCCTAAGGGACCAAATAAATTTATTATTTAAACGAAGTTATTGATTTATCGAGGTTTTATTGCAGTATGGTTGGGTATACTATTGTGATTTCAGATTGTGATCCTTAGTTATAATCAGATTGTGATTTCATTGTTTGTTGATAAATTCATAAAATTTCTTTCTTTGTTGAATGGTTGGGTATGCTATTTTTGTGACTGGGGTGGTGGAGGAAATTAAACACCATATAAAATAACAACAAAAGATGTCAACAGGACAATATTCTTGAAACAATCACCTGAGTATGTGATGGAAATTATGTCTTACATTAGTGAGATGTGGAAAATTTTAATATGGATTATTGCCACATGACATCAAATAGATGGGGAACAATTTTGTTGATGCAGTCATGATTATCTTACATATATAGTTCCATAATTTCTTCTTAAGGTAAAGGTGTGTCTTTAATTCATATAACTACAAGGTTAAATTTTTGTTACACTTTAGCAAAATTTACTCTAATGTAATCACAAGCATAGGTGAAAATATCGTTCTTGCCGGTCGGATATTTGCGATATTTTCCGTTTTTTCAGAGATCGGCACGGTACGGATCACGGCATATATTCGGATATTAAAACACCCCATGCCGGTCGGCATTTATCGGATATTCGCGGCATAAATCGGCAAAAACCGATATTTATCGAAATTTTGGAAATTTTCGATTTTAAAATTAACACATTTATTTTTAATCCCCCCGAACTAGAATTTTCGATGAGATTATCAAAAAAAGGTCCAAAAGGCACTAGACGTTTGGAAACTTTCGCGACGAACTTGATGGCCCTCCAAGAGCAATATTGCTGCGAGGCTTAATGTAAGGGTCGAAGACAATATTTTGCCCGAAGAACCACGACACACAATGTTTGACGTCCGTGATTCTCCTGATGACCCCGTTGGGGACCATCCCAATATTCGTGGTGATGGTAGTGACCTGTTCAGAAGTAAATCAGTTCTACGTTCACGTTCACCTTCCGATGATGATGATGGAGATGGTGACCAAAACGTAGATGTTGGTCGTCAAAGGGGAAGATCAGAAGCCAGTGATTCACTAAGAGAACGCACCCCAGAAGCGATTCGTTTTACGGGGGAGTCTCAATTTCTTTTTGCCACCCAAGATGAAGACCATGCTGGATAGCAACAACCAAGAGAAGGAAAACGACCACGACAGAAAAGACCGCATCCTAAAACGGAAACAGAATCATCTAGGGTATCTTCCCAAGGTTCATGGAACATTCCTGACCAGTTTTCTTCCCAAGGTTCGTGGAACCTCCCTTATTCTCCAAGCAACATCCAACCTACCTATGTTTACCCTCATTTTTCTTATGGTAACATGGGAACCTCCCAAAGTGATGATTCCAGTGTACCATCCTACCAAACCCAACCAGATGACAGTGGTTCTTGGTTTCCTAATATAGGGAGTTGGTTGGCCCCAATGACAAGTGGGTCCGACGTGCAGTCAGCCGATACATTAATGCCGGTTCAACAATACTCGAGATTTCCTATCTTTGAATCATTTGCTCCGTATTGTATGGATCAAGATGCATATGATATGCATATTGACCAATTCAGGTCGTACGAGCAAACAATGTCATGGGAATATTACTATACTGAGTTCGTCCCCACACGTATGCGACTCGAAGCTCATCGGTTTGACAAGGGGCGTCTATCATTCTGGGGTTAGCATGTCTTTTATTTTGATTATTAAAATAAAACTATGGGTTGAGTTGTAATGAGGTTGTTTGTGTTTAGTTCTTGTATTGTAAACATATAAAATTTCTATGAATATCCGCCCGATATTTACGATTTTTTCACCTATGAGTAAAACTATCTTGTGTAATAGTTCCGTCTTAGCTTCCTTGTATGATTTGTCGTGTGTTTAATTTGTAATGTATGTTTTTCTTTTAATTATAAGTTTATATATCGAAATCTGCGAAAAAACACGTAAAGTGCAGAAAACCTCCCAATTTGCCGAATTTTTCGCGAATATTCGCGAATATCTGCGGCATAAACCGATTTTTTCGAATTTGCCAAACCAATACAATCCGACACATGAGGTCGGATATCCGCGATATTTTCCACTTTTTGGGGGATCGGATATCCGCCCCTAAACGATATTTTCACCTATGATCACAAGTAGTTGACAATCAAATACAGTAAAATCTGTGTAAAATATATTTATTCATAAGGCAAACACTAGTAAAAGGACAGAAAATATCAAAACATTTCCTACGACCCATCAGAAGCTGGGGAAACTTAAGAGATTGAACAATTTATAGTCTAATGGACATGCATTTTTTATTTTTTTTGGATCTTAATTTGTTGAAGTGCCCCCATCAAACTTCAAAGTGGTGATTACAGGAGTGCATGCACCATGCAGTCGTAGCGTTTCTTGTGAAGAAGATCCAGGGACTCACCACTTTCTTTAGAAAAGTGAAGGAGAGAAAAGATGATGAGTGTTTAGACTTTAGAATGTAGAAAACAAAGTTGGGCCTTCGTCGAAGTTTTATTTCTTAAAAAAAAACCATAAATACTTATACAGGCCAAAGCCCGATCTTGTCGAAGCATGAGTTTAATCCATGATAGATGATGGTGGAACCTTTACTAATGGAATGCACCAATCATGAGTAAGAAACACTATATGTATTTTGTGTGATACTACATAGTATCTATTTACTTCTATCTAATATGAAAAAAGTTAAAGAACCTAGCTATGACATTCAGATTGTGATTTAATTATGTTGTTGTTAGATTCATATGATTTCTTTGTTGGTTGGTATTTTTGTGATTGGGATGGTGGAGGAAATTGAACAACATATCAAATAACAAGTGAACCAGTTTGAAAACTAGGTGATGGCAATCATGTCATATATTAGCTTATATGAATATAATATCTAAATAATAAGTGAATATAAAATCTAAATAGGGCAAAAGTTATTTGTTGATGTATAAAGTGTTGAACTGTTGATGGTCTTGCATATTAATTCTTATAACACAGTTTAAATTTTTGTTAAATGTACTCCAGCAAAATTTACTCTAATGTAATCATAAATTGTTACAATCAAATGATGAAATGAAGTACCGTAAAATTTGCATATATTCGGCCTTTAATTCCAACCCAAACACTAATAAAAAGACAGCAAAATATTACCTACCTTCAAAAGCTTGGGAAACCTAAGAGCTTGAACAATTTAGAGTCTAAAGATCCGAACGAACTATCTCACTGTGAGGGATTATTTGAAGCAGAGAAGGTTGTCATACGTACATGTTAAAGCAACCATCTGGGCATGGGCACATGGCTGAATCTAATACTAATGCGCAATGAAATGTGGAAGCAGCATGAAGGCTTTGGGTCTGGGGAGCTTCTGCAGGGATGGAAAAAACCTAAAGATCTGATGGTGATGACGACTGGAGAGGTTCGAGACTACAGCGCATAGTTAGTAGCTGGAAGAGGAACTTCGGGCAAGCTCAATGGGTGGTGTTGTAGATTCTTGGTACTTATGTCTATATATTTTTGTCTATCCACTCACTAAATAAACTGGTCTTTATTTCCGGCAGATCTTGTGATTAATAAAAGTTCTAATTTATCCAGAAGACAAATTAACGAATACTGTTAGTTCTATTTGATCTGTGACAAAGCTTAAAATGTCTTAGATATTTTCAAGACAAGAATGTCTAGTGGAGCACTCTTTAAAATGTCTGCCAAACCTTAAATACAAGACCGCTCTCCAGCATGATCCGTTCCACACACCTCAGGTTGGAAAAAGGGCTGAGCAGCTCACCCAGCATATGTTCGGATTCAGGCTTAATCTTTAAGATGAGAAAGAGTAGACATGAAGTTTGTTGGTTAGGAATAATAACTGGTGTAGGAACTAAGATCCACACATCTACTGGATGGCATCCTAAAAATTCCAAGATAACCATAAGTATAAAATTTGCTTTAAAAAAAAACTAAACAAAATAAATGACACGAGTTATGCAACATTAAGACACATTTAAGAATATTCAACTGCAGAATAATGCTAAACAATAATACACTGTTTCATAGATGCCCACAAATTAACAAATTGAATGATTCTGAAAAAGAAAAGTGAAGGAGAGAGAAAAGATGAACATTCCATTTAAGACTCCGTCGTATGTGATAGCAATCATGTTTTAGATTATTTTATATGGTTATTGAAGTTTTTTTTTGGTAAAAGGTTAGTGGAGTTAAATGGGAAAAAGTTGCTGGTGCTGGTTGTATACAGTGTTAATTGATGGACTTGCACAGTTGCATATATTGTTCATGGCGTGTTAGCGTGTGTTTTTAATTCATATAATATAAAGTTAATATTTTCTTACTTTACAAGTTGTTGAACCCGTGTTACGCACCGGGATTTGTGTTATTCAATAAAATAGAAAATCACCGAACATTTTTTAATGCCCTTCTCAACCTAAATTTGTAGAGATTTTATAATGACTTTATAAGTGATTTGTTGAACCGAGTTTTTTTTAATGCCCTTCTTAACCTAAATTTGTAGAGATTTATAATTAATATTTTTTGTATTTAGTATGGTTTTTATATATGAATTAAGGATTTTAAATAGAAGAAGAATTTAGTAGGAAAAAAAGATTTTGAATCAAGTTCTAAAGGGTTTTAAGGTTTCTATAAATCTCTCTTGACATGAAAGGTGGATTTCCTTTTTAACTACAACTGGGCTTCAATTGGGCTTAAAGTTGGGCTTAAGTTCTATTCTGAAATTGTTGAGAACACGCCATGTGGCACTTGTTAGGCTCCACTATTACATAGTATATAGATATAGATTTCAGCAAAACTTATTCTAATATTAATATAAATTGTTTTTTTTTTTTTATTAAAGTATAAAATTGTATTGATAAGCCAAAATAGGATACAACCTTGATCACTATGCATAGAAAGTCTATACGTCGCCAGGTAATACAACCATGGTTTACAAGTACTCAGACAAACAACCCTCACCTACCTGACTGCAGCGGCATTTTCAACCCATATCCCAGATTCCCAGCTCAGATCAGAATTGTGACCTGTTCAGTATCCAGACTGTCAGAACACCTGCACAGTAGAAGAGACAATAGCTACAAACAGCCTTCACCATTGTAACATTGTTCCTTCATAATCTGGGTACTGAACAAAAAAAATTGTTCCTTCGTAGTCTCTGACCAACCAAGCAAGAGGTCCACAAACCCAATCTCATTTCTCAGCTCCAGTCTAGCTTTATCACACTAAAGCCATTCCAAAACGACAGCATTGATAGCTAGCTATCACAGTTTTTGAAGCTTCAAAAATATCCCCCTGGAAAATCACCTTGTTTCTGATTTGCCATATGCACCATAACACTGCAAGGGGCAGTAAACTCGAAATACTTCCTGCAACTCCATGTCCCTTGAAGGTCGGCCACCATTCCAGTAACTGTTGTGGTGTCTGCACAGTTGCAAATTCAGCAGCAGCTTGTAAATATAAATTGTTGACCATCAAATAAAGTAAACTTTGCATAAAATATCTTTTATTTCACCCCAAACACTAATAAAAAGACAGAAAATATTAGAAGATGGCCTTCCATCAGAAATTTGGGAAACTTTAGAGTCACACTGGAACTGGATGGCACACTGCTCGAGCAATCAATGAAAACAAGACTGGATGGTTTAAGAAGAGAGTTGAACTACTTAAGCAGATTCAGATGGCTTCTATTCACTTGTACCAAACATAACTTCGTAACTATAATTTCCGTACATGAAAAAGCAGTCAACAGGGAGGCAGACAGCAGCACAGATCTGGAGTGTTTTAGACGGTGGCCTGAGCTTCGATACAATAGGGTGGCTGGGAAAATATGGGCAGCACTGCCCTATGAATGTTCTGGCCTTGTGAGGATTCCCCAACAAGATTATTCAGTGAGGGATTTTTTGAACAAAAGAAAGTTGTCATACATATGTTAAACCATCGGGGCATGGGCACATGGATTGCGGAGCTACTGCAAGGATGGCAAAACCTGCTGATGGAGGAAACACAGTAGAAATCTGATGGTGTCATGGTTTTAGATAGACTACAAACCAAATTACATAGCTTAAACAAAAATAATCCATTAATCACATAATCAAATGGATTAGAATGAATTAAAGCACAGATGCCATTTCCATAAAAACCTATTCAATTCACACCCTAAATAGATTGAAATCATTGAATATCATAAGAAAAAAAATTCATGGGAAAGAAACTTCTAGCTAAAACAAAGTAAAAAAACTAATTGTTGAAACAAAATATGTATGGAATTTGCATATCTAGATATCATCATCACCAAGTCTTGAGTTCTTCTTCTTCTGTTGGCTGATCACCCTCGGCCTCAGCGTGTTTCTTGCAGTACACAATCACCAGAGCCAAGATCTTTGATGTCACATTAGGCAAAGGATTGCTGTCATCTGCGCATTCATCTTCAATCATGTGTTTGATAGTTTGAGATTGAAGAATAACTGACTCTTCAACATGAAAGGATTCACCATCTGAGCTATTATATTTAGTGTTACCATCTTTGTTGACATGATCTGAAAACCAGAAAAAGAACAACAATAACAACTATCGAGCTATTTACTGTTTCGTTTAAAGCAGTAAAGAAACTTGAATGGGAGTCCTATTAGAAATTCAATCACACACAGTGTTCGACTTCTGACATAATTTGTTTACCAAAACAAATTTACAACCTCAATATGGCCTTGATTGGCAGCTGTGTGCAACGCCGTGGTGTTTGATAAATCGACAGTCATGGAGAGCTCTGGTAGGGCCTTCATGAGCACCTTCAATACCGCTGCAACATTTAGAAATAATGTTAAATCATGATTTCTGAAATGAAACTTCGACAGAATGAAGAAACACTTTTTTAATGCCATACCCAAATCATCCTGCTTGGCAGCAATGTGGAAGGCGTCATAGCCATTTCTCACCTTAATGCCAGCAGATCCAATATCGTAAAATTTGATCATTTCCTCAACCAAATCAGCATAACCATATTCGGCAGCAACATAAAGTGCTGTCTCTCCGGACTGATTTTGTTTTGACAACAATTCTTTCAACTCTACATCTCCTGTTTTTGTTAGTACATCCATTATCGATCTCCACCAAATTTCCTGCTCTAGATGTCGAATGTAGGGGAGTTTCGTCTCGTTTTCCTGTAAATTGTTTAGTCATCTTCTTACGCGGGGTTCTCGAGGTGACTGGCTCCATTAGACGCTCCATAAGACCTTAATGCAGAAAAACCGCCTTTCTTCTGCTAATATAGGTCTCTTCTCTTATGCCAAAATCAATTCTTCTGAAATAGGGATTCAGTTGTTTGACATCATTTTGTGACTAGGTTAGGAGTGTCCGAGGTTATCTCGCTTTGACGTCATTCTTAGGAAGTACCTTGACGTGTGACCGTAGTCTCGTGTCTTCTTACTTATCGTTCTAAGGACTGTCAGGTTGCAGTTTGTTCAGGTACGTACGTACCTAGTTAGGACATACGTACGTAGAAGTGTCCAGGTTACCTAGTCATCGTGAATTTTTTGTGTTTTCAGACCATTTGTCCTCTCTACTAAACCCTAAGTATAAATAGGTTTTCAAGAGAAGAACTAGTCAGTTCTTTGGTCGTCCAATTCCAACTCTTCTCCTTGATTTGTTTAGGTTTGTTTTGGGGATTGAACTCATTATCTTCTTCCCCATTCATCTTCTTCTTCCTTATTGAATATTGAGATCGGCTTCGAGTCTTCTTGTGTGTTCATCAAGAAGTCGAGTGTCTTGTGCGTACATCAAGGTACTCTGGTGAAGTCAAGGTGTTAGAAATAACCAGTAGTGTCAACTTGCAGTGATTGCAGGTAGTTGATAGGTTTGTACATCTCTTTTCATCTAGTGGATTTATTTGTTGTCGCGAGAATAACCGTGGACATTTCCCATATTGGGTTTTATCACGTTAAAAATATCATGTGTTCATTTACTTTCTGTTCGTTATTTTGCTTGGTTGATTAGTTGTAGATGTGGTAATAACACTAGTTGTAGAGTTTCAATTGCTATCAGTCGCAGGGGGCTTGATAAGGAGCGTAAAGGCTCACGCCTACAATTCTTAGTGTTGCAATGGAACCACACAAGTTTTGTATTTCGAATCTTCCTCCACAATTTGATGGAAAAGATTTTGGTCCTTGGAAAGTTCGTATGATGGCTTACATCCAAGCTTTGGGTGAAGATGTTTGGTTCGCAGTTGAAGACGGATGGACTGCACCTTTAACTACGACAGAGACTGGCAATATTACTGTTACATCACCCACACCACGTGCAAAGTAGACACACGAACAAAAGTCAACCGCGACCTATAACAACAAAGCACTCAATTCTATTTTCATGGCATTAAATGCAAGCAAATTCCGTAGGGTTCATGGTTTGTGTTGAAGCAAATGATGCATGGAAAAGACTTATACGCACACATGAGGATGATGAATCCGTCAAGGAGAGCAAGCTTGAATTTTTGACATCTCAGTTTGAGAACTTAAAAATGGATAATTCTGAAACTTTTGATGAGTTCTGTAAATTGTAGTGTTGCTATTGGTCATGTGTATACTGATACACAAATTATACGCAAAATACTGCGTGTCTTGTCACCCCGTTTTCGCTCTCGAAAAGATGCAATTACTGAGAGCAATGTGATTAAGGACATGTCTATTGAGACTCTTGCTAGGAAACCACGAACTTGTGAAATGGAACAAGCTCTAGAAGATTCTCCAAAACATAAGTGTGGCTTTTAAGGCTATCTCTTCCAAAGAGGTGTCTACTGCAACTTCCGATGATGAAGAGCTTTGTTTGGATGATAACTATGCATTTCTTTCTCGTAGCTTTCAAAAGATTCTCAAGTATCAACAAAACCTAGATCCAAGAAAGCGTTTTTCTAGCTCTTCCAATGCTCCTCGGAGTCGTAGCTTTGAAAGATTTATTGTTGATGGTAGGAGAGCTTGTGTCGATCCCAAAGATGTCCAATGCTACAATTGTCGTGACTATGAGCATTTTGCCAATGAATGTGATAAGAAGGTGGATCGCAAATCTGGCGAGAATTCCAAGGCCAATCTCACTGTTACATGGGATGACTCAGATGAGGAGGACGACCACAACAATTCCAATGTTGTTTCCAATTGTGTGGTCTTCAGTGCATCCCTGGATGAACATCCAGGAGGTATTGTATCTTCTACCGATATTATTACTATTCCTGAGTCTGGTGTCCATACTACTACAAGTGAATTGTGCGACATGTATAAGTTTTCTATGCAACATGTTAAATTACTTGAAAAAACTAACAATGTGTTCAAGGAATAGGTTGATTCTCTTGAACAAGATATTTGTAATCTTGCAGGTGACTCCAATATGTTGAAGGAGGAGTTTGAAAAGAAAAAGATTGACTTCCAAGCACGTATTGTTTCTCTCGAGAAGTTGAATCATGACTTGGAGTCCAAATATCGTTCCTTAGTACTAGAACATAAGAAGACTAAGGCGGAAGTTTACTGCTAATAAACGATTGGTTGGTTTTGGTAAAGCTACTGCTAGTCTTGACTCTCTGTTGGGAAGTGGTAAACCTCATTCAGACAAGTCCGGCCTAGGCTATAATCCTTTTGCTATTAACATTGCATCTAGATCTAACCACACTACTTTTGTTAGACCTACTAGTGTTCTTCCTATGTCTCTTCCTCCTGTACAGGGAGTTGGTGGTGTCGTTTCGACTAGAGTTGTTCAACCTCCGCCTTCTCGGCAAAAGAACCTAAGGCACAAGAATTTTTGGTGTCTTACATATGGTCGTATGGGTTATACCTCTGCTTTTTGTTGGAATAATTTGTATGTTCTCATCCGTCTCCTTTTGCAGGTTCTACTTATTGGAACAAGTTGACTACTTTTCCCATGCAGGCTCCTTACATGTGGAATAACTATGCTCTGTGGGGATTGCCTTGGTCTTCTCCTTATGAGAATTACCTTTGCCCACATGCACGAACAATGCCCACTCCACCACCCCATTTCTAGGATAGGAGTACTGATGCCACTAGAAACATGGTTTCCCATATGGCACGATTGGTTGAGGATGGTACTACATCATGGTATCTAGACAGTGGTTGTTCTCGTCACATGACAGGTGACAAGACTCTTGTTACAAATTTGATTTATGGATATGGAGGTAAGGACGTAAGGTTGCCTTCGGGAATGGTAAGATGCTCCTGGTGGAAGATAAAGGTAGTTTTTCTGAAAATGGCTCCTTAGGTGGTCATGAGCTTTTATTTGTTAAGGGTTTAAATTCAAACCTGTTGAGCATTAGTCAATTATATGATGCTAAGTTTAAGGTTGTTTTTGAGGATGATAGATGTGATGTTTTTGATAAAAATCATGCCCTTCTTTTGACCGATAGTCGTTCTCATGATAACTGTTTTATAGTCACTGCCCCTCTTCCTCATCTCAATGCTTAGTTCTCTTTTGAGTGTTCTATCTTCTTTTTTTTGCTTCGGTTTTTCTTTTTTTTTTTCTTTTTTTTAGGTGTTTTTCGTTTTGAGTCTCTGTTATTTGTGTTGAGAAGATACTTCTCTAGATATTGTTTGGATTCCATCTTTGAAGCTAATTATGGTTTGTTAGGCATATCTTGTGTGTTTTTCAAGTTTCTTGTTGGATTGCATCATGCTCTTCTCCTCGATTGGTAGTATATTGCATGACTTGTCTGCATGTTTTGGAGTTTTAGAGCATCTTATACTACTATTATTGTGCTCATAGAAGGTGATTATCTTGTGTTTATCTTCTCCTTCCTCTTTGTGTTTCTATGTATTCACCTTTAGTAAGTGGTCAATAACTCATGAAATCCCCAGCCATTTGATTGTCTTGTGAGCATAATTAGTTGGCTAGGAACCTGTTGGGGCTGTGAGGGTCATGCTCTGACGGTTGCACTCAAGATATGTTAGTTCTTGTGCTGCACCTTATTATGGTATTGCACTTCTTGGGTGTTTTTTGCCAAAAAGATGTAGGCCACCCCACCCTTGTGTATTGGTCGAAGATGGAGGTAATTAATTCCTCCCACACGGGAATGGCATTTCTATTTTTCTTATCGAAAAAAAAAAAATTATTTTGATTTGTCTGCTCGTCAGAGGGCCGTGATAGAATGCTTGCAGACCAAACATGTTAAGGACTTTCTTATTGTTATTCCTATGGAAGGGTTAGGACAACGCATGACGATAGTAGAGTATTGTGCCATTCTCCGGTATTGTCTCATGATCTCGTTATTTACAGATGGGGATTTATGTCATGTATGTAAGAAGAGCCGACTGGACGCTTTTGGGGACCATGCTGTATACTGTAAGTATTACTCCGGTTTTAAATACAGACACGATCATGTGCGTGATATATTGTATGATGTGGTATGGCGAGCATGAACACAAGTTAAGAAAGAAGCTCCAGTCAATTTTGTTACAGACTCGTCAGAAGGTAGATCAACACTACGCTCAGCTGATGTTTTGATATACAGTTGGTTAGAAGGGAAACATGCATGTGTTGACATCACAGGGGCATCTCCGATGGTGGGGTTTGGTAATAGAAATTTTGAATTGGGTCAGGCAACTATTCATGCAGCTGTAGCTAACGTACAGAAACTCGAGGGGCATGTGCAGTGATCTAGTATTGCTTCATTCCTTTTGTTTTTGACACTTTTGGGTTTTTAGCACCAGAAACAATTGAACTTCTCAGGAAGGTACAAAAAGTTATGAATAGCAATGTGATGACGGCGGGTTCTAATGAATATGTATTTCATAGGATTGGTTTTACTATTCAAAAAGGGCTTGCAGCGCAGTTTGTAGCGCGCTTGTCCTCCAACTTTATATAATTCCTCAAATTTTTACCAATAAAATTTATTTTAACAAAATAAAATAAAAATATTGTGCCTTGTGGTCTTACTTCCACTTCTTGCGCCATGTTATGGTTAAGTGCATGGTTTTACATGTTTATGTTTGTCAGAGAATCTTCTCTTTCTTGCTCTTAAGTAGTTTTATTGTCGGTATCTTGAGGATGCTCTTTTTTCTAAGTGTACAATTGTCTTCGTATAGGATTGTTCTCTTGCTCCGTGCATGGTTCTCTTGCATTTCCCTTTATCGAGGATGGGTTCATTATTCTATTCATCATTTTTGCATTTCCCACTCTTGCTACCTAATCAAATTGTCGTTGGTTTTGTTGAGATCAGAATCCATATAATGTTTAGATTTTCCTTGTGATGTTTGTCAACATTTTTTGGTTTTATCATATGTTATTTGTCTTTCCTTCTTGTAGAATAAAAAAAAAAATGGTTTATATATAAAAGAGAAGAATTTTTTTTCGTCCAACATACGAACGTCGTTATAGGGTACGTACTTTCAGGGGGATAGATCTTCTTTTATTTTTTATTTTGCAGCGTACGTTCGTTGTTAGGAGGTACGTACGTCTCTCAAACAGGTTATTGTTTTGCTAAGGCTCGATGTACATACGTTGTTAGGTGGTATATACGTCTCGGTAACAGTTGGCCCACTTTGTTGTTTTTAAGTCCACTCTTTCAAACACAAAGCCAATTGTATATGAGCGCGTCTCTGGTACGGTCCGTCCGTATACGGACCAAGAAAGAAATAGGAAAGTCACGCGCTATTCAGAAATAATATCAAAGCTATATCGTAAAAATGGCTTTTGTAAGAGCATTCCCAATGGAGGGTGGATTTTGGAGGTGGGGTGGATAAATCCACCTTGTAGACAAAAAGAGCTTCCCAAGGGGAGGTGGATTTCGGAGGTGGGCTGCCCACAGGTGGATTTGAAGGTGGATAAATCCACCTTCAAATCCACCTGTGGGTGGTAGAACCGGACGGCATGTTACATGCCGTCCGTTTGTTTTTTTAAGTTTTAAGTAGTGTTTTAAAATTTTTGGACTCTCGGACGGCATGTTACATGCCGTCCGTTTGTTTTTTTAAGTTTTAAGTAGTGTTTTAAAATTTTTGGACTCTCGGACGGCATGTGACATGCCGTCTCCCTATTTTTTTGCAAAAAAAAATGGGACGGCATGTGACATGCCGTCCGGATTTTTAAAAAAATCCACTTTCTATACCAAAGAGTCCACTCTGCGTTGGGAAACTACCACCCAAGTGCAAATACACCTCTCTCTTTGAGGTGGATTTTGCCTAGGTGGACCTACGTGGCGCCTACGTGGAGGTGGATTTATCCACCCTCCATTGGGAATGCTCTAATGGGTAAAATTAAACCCAAGTTATTAACCCACGCAAAAGTGCAAAACTCTCATCGTTTTGTTTTCCTCTCTTTCTCCCAGAGTACAGAGTAGTCTGGCTAGTTTGATTTTTTTTCGTGAAACCGATTTGATCTATTCTCTCTCTGCTATTTGTTTAAATTGATCTTTCTCTCTCTATCTATCATTCTCAACTTCTTTCTTTCTAAGTGCTGATTTCAATTGGTTAAACAAAATAAAATGGGGTTTGAAGAAAAGATTCAGAGATGAAAAATTAGTGAAGAATTTTGTTCTAGTACGAGATTAGAATTTAGAGATGAAAAAAAATTAAGCTCTTGTTCTTATTTCTATCTTGTTAACTTTTCATCCGAATGCGGACATCAATTTTTTACTAAAATGTCACGTGCTCTTCTAAATAGTGTCGTAAATCTGGTTTCTTCTACCGGGTCAAGGAAACCCAGTTAAGACCCAGTTAAACATGAGTGTTTCACTGTTTTGTTCGTCTTCTCTCTCTCAATTGATACAACTTCTCTGCCAAAGTATACAAACAAATGAATTTCAGAAACTAATAAATTTACAAAGAGAATCAACTACATTCTCACACAAAATCGCAAAATCTAATCCATATTCTCCACTGCATTTTTAAAATCCCTGCAATTTTTATCGATTTGGAAAAAAGCCCCCAACATCTCTTTCCCCAAAATTATGATTTGCAGTAAAATTGAATCACTGATACTGAAAATCAACAATTCTTAAAAAAAAAATGGTTTGTTGTGATTTATGAATATTGACTTGTTGAATTGAGATTTCGATTAAGCTTGGTAGTAATTTGGCTCTTAAAAGGATCCACATATAATCATACTTAACAAAAGGAGAGACCTTCGAGAAACAGAGAACAATAAGACAGACCTTCATTCCTTCAATTAGTTATTTATTTCTTCAACAAGAGCAATACCCAATCTAGTTTATTAGTTTCCTCTTCAACCCATCTGTTTTGTCTTGTTTTTGTTCAGAACTTTTTAACTTTTATGTTGTAATTGTGTTCAAGATAACAAGTTGGAATTAAGGTAATACCAAATTCATCATTTCCAGTTCATCTCTCTAGTCATTAAGAATTTGTATTTGGGCCAAATCTATTTGTATTTTTATTTTTTCTTGTTGTGGTGTACAAAGGAGAAGAGAAATCAATTGAGGAAAAAAAAAGCCAGAGATTAGAGAGAGAGATAGCAAAAGATTAGAGAAAGAAAGAGATGTAAGCCACAAAGAGAGAGAAACTTTAACCGTGTTTTGGTGGGCTTTTTTTGATCCGGTAGTAGAATCCAGTTTTACGTCAAAATATTAACTCAGCGCGTGACTTTCTATTAAAACAGCTGGTCCGTATGCGGACGGTCCGCATAAAAGCCTCTCTCTATATATATATTCAATCGTGCTCTACACTCTTTCAAGCACGTGCACGGAAAGTTTCAAGGTTTCCTTAACCGTTATAAGAATTTCTTCTCTTTAAATTATTCTCTTGTTCTTCTTTGTGTTCTTCCCTCTTTCTCTTTTGTTATTACTTTGGTTATTTGTATCAAGTGTGATCTTCTAGTTCCATCGTAAAGGACCAAGTAAGTATTTCTAACTCTACTTCTTCTTCTTCTCCTACTACTTCTTCTTTTTGTTTAAAACTTGTAGTTTTTGAATTTGATTGATAATCTATTATTATTGGTTTGATTTGAATTCAATGTGATATTGGAAGTTCTAACATAACTTTCTTATGGTCAATCTCTTTCCTTCTTGTTTAGCATGATTATTGGGTATATGTATTTGTGGGTTTGGTGTTTCATCCATTGTTCTTTCTACTGCATACCAACTGTTTGATGAAATGTTTCAATGGTTTCTCTTGCTCTTTTCATCTTATCTTCTTGCATAAGTGCAATTTCTCACATATACTATTTGCATGATGTTTTGGTGTTTAGGACATAGCTCGCAAGCGTCCTCGCACTACACCGGTTAGTGACAAGCCCGCTTCTAGGGGTACCTCTTCGTCGGGTGCACGATCTACTCATGCTCAATGGGGGTAAAGGTGTTGTCCCCGCGGATTCCTCACCTCCAAATCCATCTCTTGTTGTTCATCCTTGTGCCCATGCCATTGTTCCCGAGAGGTTCTTTGATCTCTATGACATTGGTTCTAGTCTGTTGGGATCTACTCAAGTAGGAAGTGTGGCTAATTTCTATCTTACAAATCTCAAAATGGACACAACCATATCATGCACACAAACTAATTGGGGTATCGATCATGATTTAGCACAATTGTTGAAGGAAACTAATTGGATTACTCCAATGCAGCTTCAAAAGGCTAAATCATGATACCTTGGCATGCTCTGTAGAAGTCCAAGAGACTGAAGAATATAGTTTCTGAGATTAGTGGGGGAACGGACTGGCATTTTGACGCAGTTCATAGGATTGAGGAGAGAAAGCAGAGAACAAGGAGTTATAACTATTTTGATAAATTTTGATCTTATTTCAAGGTACATTTACTGGAGTTGACACCTGTGGAGTTTCACTGGAAATACCAGTGAGCTGTGGTACAACGAGACCAAAACATTGAAAGATGGAAAACCTGTGGAGTTTGAAAGATATATGAGTGGCAGTTGACAGTGAGGTCCTATACAGGGCTAAGACCCAGGTTGAGAAATTTTATAACTTGACACGTCATTTAATGGCGTCACGGTCAATACTTGCTGAATAAGGTGAGTGATGTTAGAGCCTGACTGAAAATGGAACAACACCAATACACCATTGTGTTAAAAATTTAATGATTTGTTTTTCTTTTATTGTATTATAAAAAACAAAAATACATAATTATTAATCACATAAACAAACTAAAATACAGATGCCTATTTGCATATAAACTCATACAATTCAAACCCTAAATAGATTAAATATCATAAAATTAAACATTTCATGATAACATTTGGGAAAAAAAAAAATTAACTTGAATAATAATAAAAAAAAGAAGTGATGAATAGTAATGTGATGATAGTGGATTAGTGGGTTCCAATGAATATGTATTTCGTAGGATTGCTTTTTCTATTCAAAAACGGTTTGCAACGCAGTTTGTAGCGTGCTTGTCCTCTATCTTTGGCAGCGCAATTTGTTTCGTGTTTGTCTTCTTAACTTTGTACAATTCCTCAAATTTTTATTAATAAAATTTATTTTGGATTAAAAAAAAAATATATATTTATTATCAAAAACTACCTTTCATAGTTTCATACAGTGAAACCTGTATAAATGCCGACCCTGAGACCAAGAAAAAATGTGCAAAAATAAACACATCAACGTTATACATGGGACTATTGTTTATTAAAGATTTTGATGTATATGGGTATACGTTGGAGGGTTGGGAATGGGCTAAGTATCAGTGCTTGGCTTGACCATTGGTTGCCTGGGCCCATTTTGTCATTTCCCTTACTCCCAAAACTTCCAGATTGTGTTCTCGACCCGATGGCGGATTTTATTGATCAAGAAACAAAACAATAGAACTTGGCCAATGTGTTGGCAGTTTGGCCTAATAATTATGCTGCTGCTATATTATCTAGAGATTTTTGGACATACCCCCATTTGAAAGTCGAAATTTGAGATACCCTGATTGAAATTTTTTTGAGATAACCCCCATTTCAAGACAGAAGAGATTTACAGCCTTAGGTTAGTTTTATGATAGACGGCTACGATAACACCACATCTTGAAATAGGGGTATCTCAATTTTTTTTTCAAATGGGGTATCTCAAATTTCGTCTTTCAAATAGGGGGGGGGGGGGGGGGTGGTTCCAAAAATCTCTATTATCTATACATCTCCCCCAAAACCCAACTCAAGATTCCTTCTCATGGGGACCTAATGTTCATGGAAATTACACAGTGAAATCATTCTATAACCTTATGGTTGAGTCTATTACCCCGAGTTATGAGGTGGTACCCATTGCAAAGTGTTTTTGGCGTCTTAAGCCCCCAATGAAGATCAGATTTTTTGCATGGCAATGATATCATCACTACCTTCCCACGGTTGATTTACTACATCGACGAGGAATGCATGTTAATCAAAATTGTTGTATGCGTGGTGATAGAGACCAAAAGTGTATCTTTATTCAAAAGAATGTATTTTATATTTGAAGTTCCTTCTTGTGCCTGTATAGATTGATTATCATAGTAGACAAGTAACAAGCAAGGGTCGTACCCACCTAAGAGGGGGAGATCTTAGCTCAAACACAATAGAAAACAATTGTTAAAAAACACCAAGGGGATCAATAATGAGATTGAGATTGATTCTACTTTCTACATGCAATAATAAATAAACTATAATTAAAACTATCTTAAGAAGATGGTAGAGATAAAAAGAAGATCTTATGATGACATTGGGGGAAGAGTTGGTATCCACAAACTAAATCAAGCAAACGTAACATGTTGTTCTTTCATATTCAATCTATAACAATTAATTAGTCACCTCTCAGCTATTTCAATTAATCATCAATACCTATAATAATCAAGTAGTCACCTCTCAGCTATTCCACTTAATTAAAACGGGATTCTCTTAATCATGCTATTGAATATGTATCATTAATCAAATCGTCACCTCTCAGCTATTCAATTTAATTAAATCAACATATTTATTTATAACTAAACCGTAACCTTTCGGATATCAATTTAATTACAAAAGGGTTCCAATAAAAGATATCATCTGTAGATATGTAATAATCACCTCTCAGCTATTTCATCACATAACTGCAATTAATATAAACACAACCATTAAAGCTAGGTCTCCTTAAACCCAAACAATAGTATTTTAACAACATGGATAACAATAACATGCAAATAATCATACTTACCTCATATCGCGAATTAGAAGTACATAAGTATTAAGAACTTTGAATCACTTTGAACAATAAGAACAAACATGGTGCTTTTGCATCATCTAGAGTGCTTCAACCATCCCCCTAAGGAGATTTAGCTACTCATCCTTGATGATGCCACCATGGAATAAATAAATAAATCACAAGACATCATAATGAAAAAGATAATTAATTGATATTGATAATTGAGTTTGATACAAAGAAGAAGAAGAAGATGAACTTTTCTCTCACAAATATTCACTTTCCTCACAATTCAATGAATGTTCAAAGCTACCTAAACCTTAGCTACTACTTATTTTATATAGAAAACACAAGACATATTACTTGCATGCAAAGACTATCAAATTAGGTCAAATTCGTGGCTGCTGCTGTTGATCTTTTAGAGGTATTAGGTCTTTATCAAAACCTAATTCTCTTGGGCTTAAGTTGTATCTTGGACCAAGACCTTCAATTGGACAGCTCGTGGGCCCAAATCAGACTTCTGGATCTCCTTGTAGAGCCTTTTTAAGTTTGGACTTTTAAATAAGGCTTAAAATAGAAATTCTGACTTGTGGGCTTCAATAGGACCCGGTTTGGGCTGAGATTCAGACCACCCTACTTTGACATAAAGTCAAGTCAACAGGACTAACCGTGGGGTTCCCTCAGCAGATCAGTGGGTGTAAATATCAATTCTCCTCCCTTAGTGCAAATAACACTTTTTTGGTTGTTTTTCTTGACTTTTGACGGGCTTTAACACAATATTCACATTTCGGCTCATGAAACCTACACAACAGACAAGAAAGCACTAATCAATAGATATAACACAATAACATAAGCTAAGTGCTAAACAAACGAATGAGCATGTGGCTCAGTGGTAGCACCCATCTCACAAAGTGGAGAGGTCGTGGGTTCAAAACACGTCAACAGCGAATTGTTGATATAAGTTTCCATACTTAATTTAAAGGGGTAGGGGTCCCCACAACCTCGCCGGCCAACAAAAAAAAAAAAATAAAGTGCTAAACAAACAAGGTGTTATTCTGGGGATAAATATACACTTTTGAGGACTTATCATGTGGTTAGGAAAATGAAACTCCAATGCATCTTTTCATCCACTGTTCTTATTTCAAGGATGTTTGGTTTTGCACTCGACTTAGTGGACTATTGTATGCTTAGGATTTTCGCTCTATGAAGGAAGTGGCAGTCTATATGGACATATGGTGGATAATATACACACTGCACCAAGCCAGGTCTCTCTTTAACTTTGGATTGGATTGTTGTGCGGAATATGGAAAGCACGATATATGAGTTTGTTTCAGCAACAATAACTTGCCTCATAAGAAGACCACCAAATACTAAATATATGAAGAACACAACTCAAAACAAACATACTGCAAATCAGTAACAATTTTTCTGACCTCCAAAGAATCAGTCACACAGGTCACTTCTAGAAGATTTATCCTACATTATATTCTTAGATGCGTATTTTCAATAGAGTTCTAATGACATAAGATTCAGGTTATTCCGAGTTTTATAGAGAGAGTTATGGCTGAAATACTACAATGGTGTTATCAAAAATGGGAATCCATATATTTATCTTCAAGTTTAAATCTAGGGTTTCTCTTTTTCATTGAATAAATAAAAATATTATATATACTATTATTTGTTTATGTGGATCTAAAGATGAGTTTAAGATAAAGCCCAAAAACATAATACTAAGCTCATTCATAAAACCCATTTATACAGTCAAAGAAGTCTAAATTGAAATCCAATTTCTATTAAGAACAAGCCTATCAAAATACCGGGTATTACAATTAGAGTACAAGATTACTCCAATTCAGATTCAGAAAGATAAATTATGATACTTTGGCTAACAATTGATGAAGGAAACTTATTGTTGAATTGCGATGAGCACATGCAATCTTATATCGGCTGATTTGATGGACCTGAACCAGAAATATTACTAGTATAGAGCTGTGAAGGGGAGGCAACTAAATGCATAGAGAGACCTCGATGAAATGCTTTGTGGAAGTCAAAGAGACTGACGAATATAGTTGCTGAGATTAGTGGACGAATGGATTGGCATTTTGACGCAGTTCATGTGATTCGACGGAGTTGTACTTCTCCTGAGTGGCAGTTGACACCGAAGTCCTATACTGGACTAAAACCCAGGTTGAGACATTTTATAAGTTGACAAGCGATTGTAAATGGGGTCGATACTTGCTGAATAAGCTGAGTGATGTTAGCCTGACTGAAAATGGAGCAACACCATTGTGTTAAAATTTTAATTGAATTGTTTTTCTTTTATTGTAATGATTTGTCAACTCCATCTTGTTGTTTGCATAAAAAAAAGGCTTCTTATTGAAAAGGACATAAACAAATTGTTTCTTATTGAAAAGGGCTTTGAAGTCAACAAATTTTGAACTAAAATACTCACCCTAATCATATTATGATCATAGATCAAAACATATATAACAAATATGATGCCTTGAACAAAACACTATAACCTAGGTAGGGAGTAATTAACCCTAGCGGAAAAAGGCAAAGTCGGAATTGCACAAAAACTTAACACTATGATTCGACCTAAAATCAGAATTTTTTGTCCTTTTCAACAAGTCAACAAAAACTACATATCCTTTTGAATAAGGACTTTTAATAACATTATCTTTATAGAGGGTTGACTCAAAAGAGATTGTCCTTCTCACCAAGAAAATCATGATCTGTGTCCTTCTCAAAAGTTACTTGTAAAAAGAAATGGTGATGACAACATAAGCAGTTGTACTTCTCAGGAGGGTACAAAAGACGATGAATAGTAATGTGATGAAGACAGGTTCTAAGATAAAATGTTCATTTTGGTCATTGTACTTGTCCATTTTTTACACTTTAGTCACAAAGCTTTAAAACTATCATTTTGGTCATCAAAGTTGCATTTTCTTTGCACTTTAGTCATAAATTATTTTTTTATAGTCATATGTACCTCAAATTTTAACTTAATTTCTGACCAAAGTTCAAAGAAAATACAACTTTGATGACCAAACTGATAGTTTAAAGTTTTATGCCCAAAATAAAAAAAATGGACAAAGTATAAAGACCAAAATGAACATTTTATCGCAAGTTCTAATGAATATGTATTCCGTATGATTGCTTTTGCTATTCAAAAAGAGCTTGCAGTGCAGTTTGTAGCGCCTCCAACTTTGTATAATTCTTGAGTTTCTACTAATAAAATTTGCTTTTGAAAAAAAAATACTAAATTAATCACACAAACAAATACCTTAAACAAAGTAAAATACAAATGTCCATTTGTATAAAAACTCGTACAATTCAAACCCAAAAATAGATTGAATATCATAAAATTAAACTTTTCATGACAACATTTCAAAAAAAAAAAAACTTAAATAATAATAAGTTAAATTTGTATAATTCTTGATGACAACAGGTTCCAATGTATTCCGTAGGATTGTTTTTGCTATTAAAAAAAGGCTCGCAGCGCAGTTCCCATTCCCCCTAAGGGAATTTAGCTACTCATTCTTGATAATGACACCATGGAATAAGTAAATAAATAACACAACATCATAAAAAAAAATTGATTGGATTAATATTGAGAATAAGAAGATTGAGTTCAATACAAAAGAAGAACTTGAACTTTTAACTCTTAAGTATTGACTCCTATGTGAACTACCTAAACCCTAGCTATTATTTCTCTTATATAGATAATACAAAGCATATTACTTGCATACAAAGTCTTCCAAGTGAGGTAAAATTCGTGGCTGGGGCTGTTGGCTCTCTACAAGCAGCAAGACTTTAGCAAAACCTAATTCCCTTTGGCCTAAGTTGTAGCTTGGACCAAGACCTTCAGATAGACAGCTCATAGGCCCAAATTAGATAGCTCATGTAGAGCCTTTTTAAGATTGGGCTTTAATAAAGGTCTTAATAGAATTTCTGACTTGTGGGATTCATTAGAACTCGGATTAGGCTGAGATTTGGGCCACCCAACTTGGACATAAAGTCAAGTCCATAAGACAAGTCCGCGGGATGCCCTCACTAACTCTATGGGTGCAAGTATCAATTCTCCTTCCTTGTGCAAATAACATCTTTTTGGTGGTTTTTCTTGGCTTTTGGCGGGCTTTAACACAATATTTGCATTTCTGCTCATGAAACCTACACAAATGACAAGAAAGCACTAATCAATAGATATAACACAATAATATATGCTAAGTCCTATGCAAACAAGGTGCTATTCGGGGGATAAATATACACTTTTTAGGACTTATCAACAAGTTTTGCTGAGGTCGGTAAAATAAATACAGACTTGTACCTTGCCAGTCGGGATATTTGACCTCCCTTATGAACTTGGCGTCGATTAGCTTTTGGATTTCAGTGTTGACTGCTTTTGCTAAGTGTCAACTTTCGAGCTTTTTATTTAATTGGTTTTTGTGGGGTCCACATTCAGTTTGTGGTATGCTACATTGGGATTTATCCCTGGCATGTCAGTGTACGACCAAACAAAAATATTCTTATTCAATTTCAAAGTGGCAACAAGTTGCTCTTTTACAATAGGATCTAAATTAGCCCCTACATAAACAAACTTAGGCTCAGCTTCAGTGCCTATGTTAACTTGTTCGCCCTTCTCTATAGTCAGAGGGTCGAGTGGCTCAATGACGACCTTGCCTTTGATGGCTTCAGAGATTTGATTGACAATGAGCTTTTCAGAGCTAACGACTGTCTTTTCAGTAGCTTCTTTGTTAGGGAGAGGTGTGACTTCGGGAATGGCATGGCAACCTTGTGCCTCGATCTGATCACCTCGGAGCTCCATTATGCCATTTGGTCCAGGAAACTTTATGACCTGATGGTAGGTAGATGGAACAACACACATTTTGTGGATCCATTTCCGACCCAAAATCGCATTGCATTGCGTTGGAACATCGAGGACATAGAAGAGGCATTTTACTGTGACCTCGTCCTTTTTTTCTCCAGTTGAGATAGGGAGGGTAATCTGTCCCTTTGCCGCAGTCTCAATTGAGTTGAACGCGAATAGAGTTACATCAGGTGCTTGCAAGACAAAGTTGGGCATGAGCATCTGAGCAAAAACTTTGTTGAACAAGACATCACAAGAGCTTCCCGGATCTATAAACCCTCTTAGTAGTCCATCCCACAAGACGGATGTGGACAATGAGAGCATTATTGTGTGGTAGACTCATTTTCTTCAAGTCGAAATATGAGAATATTAGTGCATTCTTTCCTTGCACTTGCTTAGTTACTCTAGCTTGATGAGTGAGCTGGAATGTGTGGTACGGTGTATATGATGCACCTTCTGTCGCTTAGCTCGGGCAGTCCATTCAGGTGGACGAGTACCCATGATCATGTTGATTGTACCTTTTGCCTTTGGAGGGCTATCATTTCTCTTGCGTTTGTCGTTAAGCTTTTGATGGAGGTCAGTTGATTCTTCAGCTAGGAAGTCGTTCAAGTCCCTCTAATTTACACTTATGGCAATAAGTCCTCAAGTACCGACAGTCTTCTGTTGCATGATGTCAGCATTTGTACAACTTACAGTATGGATTTTCTTCAATTGGCTCGAGCTCATGAATCATTGGTTTGAAGTAATCCTCTTCCTGAATGAGTTAATATAGCTGGCTGTATGAACACTTGAATGGATTAGGGAACTTGTGCTTGACCGAGCTATTGGATTGCTTTCCTCGATAGGTACCGTTTGTTTCCCTAGAATTGGAGTGTTGAGGTTTAACTGTCTGTACAGTGGAGACATGTTCCCTTGATTTTGGCAATGTTTCTTCGAGTTTGATATACTTATCGGCACAGACATAAAGATCTTCCAGTGTCGGTGGTGCGTCCAAAATGATGTTTTTGCCTAAGGCGTTTCAGAATGAACTGTCGAGATGAATGCTAACAAACATGCATTCTCATCTGGGCTATCTGCTTGAGACATTCTTTTTCGAAACGAGTCATAAACTTCTTAGTGGTTTCAGTGTCACCTTGCTTAAGTCGAAACAATGCAGTTACCTCAATTTTTCGCCGTTTGTTATGGATATATTGAGTGACAAAGAGTGCTTCGAGCTGGTCATATGATGTGATAAAGCGCTCAGGTAGTTGGTGGTACCAGTCGATAGCACTGCCTCGGAGTGAGGCTGAGAAAAGCCTGCAGAAAATGTCTTTATACTTGGGCCATAAGGCCATGCTGGTTTTGAATTGTAGGACGTGTTAATTTCTAACCTCTGATCAAAAGATTATATTTTTATAGATTTTTTCTTCTTGTGCCTGTATAAATTGGATATCAAAGTAGACAAGTAACAAGCAAGGATCGTACCCGCCTCAGATGGGGAGATCTTCGCTCAAATACAATAGAAAACAATGGTTAAGAAACACCAAGGGAATCAACAAACAAGATTTGACATTGATTCTAACATCCTACAGGCAATAATAATAGGGCTTTTTAGACTTTGGTCATAGGTTAATGGCCTTAATTAGGCTTTGGTCATAAAAAAAACGTTTATTAGGTTTTGGTCACGATTACTGGTTGACTCGCGATCTGAGTTAAAAACCGACCGAGTTGAGTCTAAAATTTTAACAAAGTACCATTATTACCCCTACTTGAAAAGCACTTGCAGTAAAAGAGTTTCAAACATTTCATTTCTTCCTAAAAACAAGAATTTCATCCTATCAAAATTAAGTAAATTGCAACAAATTAACATCTTAAAAATAAAAATTTAGAGTTAGGGTGTAAATTTCTTTAATTGTGAAAGCAAAGTTGAAAGTATTGTGTATTTATGTAATTATGAGTTTGTATCATTGTATGGTGTTAAAATAAATTCTCCTTTACAAATTTTAATTCAAAATTTGTATTCCAATCAATATCTAAACCTAAAGTGTTGCTCAAGTGTTGCTCCTTAGCATATCTCAAGTTTCTAAGGTATTTTAATGGCTGCAAATCATGACCAAAACCTAATTTTTCTATTTACAGATATGCTTCTTCTCTAATTTTCTATTTACAATATGTCTAAAACTCTAAAAAAATGAGGTAACTTAAAACTCACGTATTTTTTCATGTGAGGGTATTTTTGTCAGTTTTGAAAAATATCAAACCCAATTGAGTCGGACTCACAATTCGTGACCAAAGCCTAATAAACGCCTTTTTTTTTATGACAAAAACCTAATTAGGACCATTAACCTATGACCAAAGTCTAAAATCCCATAATAATAAGTAAACCTTAACTTAAGAATATGGTAGAGATGTAAAGAAGATATATGATGACAAAGGGGAAAGAATTGGTATCCACAAACTAAATCATGCAAACATAACATGTTGTTCTTTCATGTTCAATCTATATTAATTAATTAGTCACCTCTCGGTTATTCCAACTAATCATTAATACCTATAATAATCAAGTAGTCACTTCTCAGCTATTCCACTCAATTAAAATGGGATTGTCTTATGCATGTTATTGAATATGTTTTATTAATCAAACCGTCACCTCTCAGCTATTCAATTTAATTAACTCAACATATTATTCATAACTAATTCATCACCTCTCAGCTATTTGACTTAATTACAAAAGGGTTCCAATAAAAGATATCAACTGCAGACATGTAATAATCACCTCTCAGCTATTTCACTACACTTTTTTAATCAATATAAATAAAATCATTAAAGCTAGGTCTCCCTAAACCCTAACAATAGTATTTTAATAACATGGATAACAATAACATGCAAATAATCATACTTACCTCATATCGCGAATTATAAGTAAATAAGCATGAAGAACTTTGAATCACAATTAACAATAATAACAAATTAAACATGGTGCTTTTTCATCATCTAGAGTGCTTCAACTATCCCCCTAAGGAGATTTAGCTACTCATCCTTGATGATGACACTATGGAATAAATAAATAAATAAATAAATAAACATCATAAAGTAAAGTGATTTGATTTGATCGATTGATATGAATTGAGTTTGATACAAAGAAGAAAAAGATGAACTTTCTCTCACAAATATTCTCCTTCCTCTCTCTATGAAAAACTCTAGATCTAAAAGATATGATTCTAAAAGATAACTAAACCTTAGCTACTACTTCTCTTATATACAAAATACAAAGTAGAATACTTCCATGCAAACACTTCCAAATTAGGTCAAATTCGTGGCTGCTGCTGTTGGTCTTCTAGAGGCATTAGGTTTTTTTGGAAAACCTAATTCTCTTGGGCTTAAGTTGTAGCTTGGACCAAGACCTTCAGTTTGATAGTTCATGGGCCCAAATCAAACTTTTGGATCTCCTTGTAGAGCTTTTTTAAGTTTGGACTTTAAAAAGAGCCCTAAATAGAAATTCTGACTTGTGGGCTCCAATAGGACTCGGTTTGGGCTGAGATTTCGACCGCCCCACTTTGACATAAAGTCAAGTCAACTGGTCTGACCGTGGGGTGCCCTCAACAGATCTGTGGGTGCAGATATCAATTCTCCTCCTCTTGTGCAAATAACACCTTTTTGTTTGCTTTAATTTTCTTGACTTTTCGGTGGCTTTAACACAATATTCGCATTTCGGCTCATAAAACCTACACAATAGACAAGAAAACACTAATCAATAGATATAACACAATAATATAACCTAAGTGCTCGACAAACAAGGTGTTATTCGGGGGATAAATATACACTTTTGAGGACTTATCAGATAGCTTCGAACTGCTCTTGTGTGACTCCAGCCATGGTCTCCGTCAGGTATATATTGTTCGTTCACAGTCAATCGGCGCCAATGTAAATGTAGTCGGATTTGAGAACGGAAAGATGGAGAAGATGATCGGAGGGGAATGGTTTTGTTTATGAAAAGTGGTTGAGCTATCAGAAGAATGATAGTTGCATACGTATCTGGACAATGGCCGATCCAGAATCAAGCCAACATAGTTCCTTTTTATAGATGGGCTGGCAATTAATGATTCAACGGTTGGATTAATGAATATGCGGATATTTGGGAATCTTAATGAGAAAGATATGTAACTGATATAAGATTTGATTTGAAGTATTGAACTCGGAATTTAGCTGAAGTAGCCCCAAGTCGGATGAACTCGGATGGTTTTGTGTTCAAGTAGGATTTACGATTCTACCACATAAAGAGGAGCGTATAGGATATGGTCTCTTTTAGGGTCGGATGAAATAAGTGCAGAGTCGGTGTTTGGGGTTTCGAGTAAGAGATAACTCGGTAATGGGTATATACAGATTGCGCAAAAGACTTGGACTGATGAACTCTTTTATCTATACTCTCTACCTTTCATTCATACCCTAAAGGTCAACTCTTTCCATAAGGATTGTCTAGCCATATCCGAACTATTGAATTAAGTGACCAGGTGTGTGAATCCCCTTAGTGAATTCATCAGCCAGTAGGCTAGGGATTTAATTAATCAGCCAGGTGGCTAGTGGTTAAATTGGTTGCGATTGGTCGTGAAAGAAGAATATGAAGATTTTTTATTTATTTATTTATTTATTTATTTTTGTTATAAGGTGAAAACCAAATTCTCTCGAGAGTTTACTCGGATTGATAAGTAGCATGAACAGGAACATAGGTCGGAGTAGATTTAATGTTATTAGAAACATGCAATGACCTCTGATTGGTTTCTTCATGAGATTTAAGTCTAAATATCATGTAAATCTAATTTCTAATAAAATACAATTATCGCTGAAATCTGAACCATCATACACGACTTTAAGTTTGGACCCAAAGCAACTAATCGGTTCCCGAGGAATATCCATGGCCAACAACCAATTTTAGGCCTAGGATCTAATCCTAGCCACGAAGACAACTTAAATTTGACCCCTATATAGATAAGTAGTGCCCGAGGAATATCCACGACCATAACTTAATTTCAGAGCCAAAATCTAATCTACACCATTGGATGGCCCAAACTTATGTTCAAGAACATTTATATCACCAACTTATCCATACATATCTGCACACTTGAAGAAGAACTCAGAGCAGCAGAGCTCCTTGACATCTGCTTAACAGCCAAGTTCTATCGATATGTAGGAGCTTGGTTGTGGTAGAATTGTCAACGTTGCATTGTTGCTACACAATTGCGCTTGTTGTTCTTGGGAGGGGCCGGGATTGGAGAGTATTGATAACATTAACAACACTTGAGTAATTACGTAACATGATCTCCCTTTTGGTGTACGATTGTTTCATTGTCGATCAATGTATTAGCACAAACTACCCTTCTTGTACATATAAAGCCCAACCCATAATGTGGTCCATGTGCTTTTAACCTTGGTTTAATATAGAAATAAGCTAATTAGTAATAGGTTATGTGGAAGTCATATCTACCGTAGATCTTAACTATGATGGATGGTCTAGATCTAATGGGCTTAGGTTTGTAGATTTAAGTCCTCTCTCCACCTCTATAAATTGGTGTATGATCTCCATCCTCATACACTTACTATTACAACACATATTAGGGTTTAAGAGACAAAGAGAGTGAAACTTAAATCTTGTGCAACTTCTTAGATTATTAATGGCTATGGACAAAGGTATGTGTATTTGTTAGTGATTAATTATATGATTCATGATCCTTATTGTTTATTGATAATGTTATTATGCTTATATGTGGTATCAGAGCACGATATGAATCATGTTTTTAGTTCTAATATCATCGTTAAAAACAATGCTGTATTATTAAGATTCCGCAGTAAGAAAACAGTATTGTTACTCTGTCATGGTTGCTTGGTAGAAAGTATTGTTACTCTGTCATGGTTGCCTCGTAGACTAAACCATTGTGATGAAGAACTTCACACCATATTGCTTTTTCCTCGTAGACTAAATGATCCATGTGAACCTCATGCGGAAGAAATCACTTTCTTATTTTTCCTATTGAATGAATTGCATTCAATTACAACCATCTCCATTCCACAAGCCAAGACAATTTGTACAATCATATTGTTGGAACTTCTTAATCCCAAATTAAATGAAATAAAAAACCAAATTATTTTGGTTATCAGCCAATTGATCAGTTGCATAAAACATGGGGTGTATATAATGGGCTAATGAAAAGGCGAAAAAATTGTCCATCAACACAACTTTCAATAAGCAAAAAAGTCAACACAACTTTCAATAAGCAAAAAAGCAGAGTGCTCTTTAAAAAAATTCAGTAGCCCCAAAGATTATAAACAGTGAGTATAGTCTCTAGATCTTCTGCAGCATCATAAGAAACCATGGGAAAGAACCACCGCACTAATAATGTACAGTAACAACCTCAGTATGGTTTACCACTCGTTCATATGAACTTATTAACTAGCTCAACTTTATGCATTGTTTTGCCCTTCAACAGTATGTACAGGAACTGGACTGTCTCCACGGTTTGCAATAAGCTCAAAGGTATGCCCTTTTGTGTTATGCTGATAGACAAAATCTGAATGCTTCGAGGGAGTATTATAACACTCTTCACACAAATCTAAACCTATGCCTCCTTTGGTGTCACCAATACGTTCCTCATAACAGTCCTTGCATTTGTATCGCTTTCCGATTATTGGATTCATCTGTAGAGGTCAATTTAGGTGGTAAGAGAAGACTAAAGGATAAAGCTACAAAGAGGAAAGTACTGCATGTCTGAAAACATTACACAAACTTCGTCTTGCTGAATGCAGTTAGACAATGAGGTATGGGAGCAATAAATCCCACAATTGACCCACACGCTATGACACTAATGCTAGGTATATGTAGGGGTACTACATACTCCAGCCAATCAAAAGCAGCCACGTGGCACAGTCATCCAGTCACCAGGTCGCTACAGCAACAACATCCTAGTAGCTCGTTCACAGCGACCCGATCATACCACGAGCAGCGACCTGCCGTACACACGTGCTCTCATTCAATGCACAGAATATTCTCATCAGTTACACAATTAATTCACAGGGATGATCCGCGCGCGTTACTCATTTAATCCTCATTATGATGGCGGAGAATCTGCAAGATCCACGATCCACGCCCTTCTATCTTCTATATAAACAGAACTACGATGGCTTGATCTCTAAGTTCAATTCCCCGGAGCTAGAGTACGTAGGCAATCTCGATCTCAACGAGGTGCAGCCACCCCGATCTCCAATATCCCCATTTGGTCAAGTCTCCCTAGCGACCTGACCCAGCAGTGCATTAATCTAGAAATAGGTTAATACATTTGGCGCCGACTGCAAGGAATTCGATATAATCGAAAACCCAAACCCTCCCACCCACAAAATCAAAATCACCCATTCCAAATGACTAATCAGGAAGTTACTATCCAAGATCTGCAGGCACAGATTACACGTCTGCAGGAAGAAAATGAACGTCTAAAGGCCGCACAAACCAACCCCCAGCAAGGGGAAAATAGCGGACTTGGAGTCATTCCTGCTGATGATTCCAACCAAAAGTTCGAGCAACTTAGCCAGCAGCTGGCGGAGTTCAAAGCATCTCAGGCTCTCCTTCACCGGTCCAAGAGCCACACTGCAGAGCAACTTGTTGTGCAGTCCCTTCAACAATTCCAGGAGTCTCCTTTCTCCAATGAGATCCTGGAACACGATCTGCCGAACAAGCTGAATGCACCCAAGTTCGACCAGTATGCAGGAGTCGGAGATCCAACCGACCATGTCAAAGGATTCCGGAAGTCCCTTCCTCTGATCAAGGAGGATCATCTTTTGTGTTTGCTGTTCCAGTCCAGTCTCACCGGACCAGCTCTCGACTGGTTTCATCGATTGAAGCCAGGATCCATCAGCTCGTTTGCAGAGCTTGAGAAACAATTCGTCATTTTCTACATCCACAATAAGAAGCGCCCTGTTACCATTGACTCCATCTTCAAAGTCAAGCAGAAGGATGGTGAGTCACTTAGTGTTTTCTTTGCCCGATTTAAATCTGAATTACATTCTATTCAGGACTTCGGAAAGGAGCACGAGACCTTTGCAACTATTGCTTTCTCTCACGGACTGATCCAAGGGTCCGACCTTCACAAGTCTCTGGCAATGAAGAGACCTTCATCACTTGACGAGCTCTACCTAAAGGTAGATCGTTATATAAAGCTGGAAGAAGCCCTCACTGGGAGGGAAAAGAACCATGTAGTCAGCAACATTGAGGCTGGCTCAAGCAAACGACCTCGATCAGATGGAAAGAGGTTCAAAGCTAAGTCGCTGCCTACCGAGCAGCGAGAGTATCACCGGTTTACGCGACCAGCCGGTTATATCTACGAAAGGATCAAGCACAACCATTGGTGCAAGATTCCTGCCTTCACACAGTTGGAGGATACATCTGGTCGCCCGTACTGCAAAGTCCATAAAGTACGGTGTCATCAGACTGATGATTGTCGCGTCTTGAAGCGCGCACTTCAAACCTGGGCCGATGAGAAAAGGCTCAATAATTGGATCCTCGGAAGGAATGAGGAGTCCACAGGCAAGCGGATGAGGAAGGAATCCAGAACCCCTCCTCGTTCACCAAAGCGGGGCCAAAGCAAGGCCAGAGCGGCCTCCACAAGCCCAGTACGCAGCAGAGGGCGTAGCCTCTCTCAGCGCTTAGGTCCAACAGGCGACCTACGCGATCACATCAACAAGAAGGTCGCCAACAAGGTTGACAGCGACAGCGAGTCGGACAGTCATGTGGTTTACATGATTGACGAATCTCAACACACCCCTGTCTCTCGGGACAAAAAGAGACGAGTGGAACATCTCCACCATGTCTACTCTATCACCGGCCGAGCAGCTCGTTTCAACATCCCTGCCCGACAAGAGACTGACATCACCTTCACTGAAGACGATCTCAATAAGGTCGTTACTCCACACAACGACGCCCTAGTCGTTGAACTCAGAATAGCGGATTACACAATCAAGAGGGTATTCATTGACCCTGGGGCATCATGCAACATTCTCATGTACCGAACCTTCAAGGACATGAGGCTGCCCGACTCAGTGCTCATCCCAGACTTCACACCGATCCTTGGCTTCAATAGTTCAAGGGAAGACCCTAAGGGGGAGATCCTTTTGCCCGTCACTGTAGGCAGAAGGGAAGACAAGGTCGTTGTAACCAGCAAGTTCAGCGTCCTAAATATCGCAAGCAAATACAATGCGATTCTGGGTCGAAAGTGGATCCATGCTATGAGAGGTGTGCCGTCAACTTACCATCAGGTATTCCGCTATCCCGGCCCTTATGGGATAATGGAACTCCGCGGCAATCAGAACACCGCACAGGAATGCCACGGTGTGATTGAAGCTGTCCCAACGTCAAAGCCATCGACCTCTGGAGTCAAGGATGGTGATGTCAAAGGAAAGAGCCTAGTCCCAACAGAGGCTCAGGAGGGCAACAAGTCAAAGAGCCCATCCAAGGAAAAAGCTGAACCTGCTAAATAGCAATTACAGAAGGAGCAAGCGAGCTCCCCCAAGCTTAGTCTCGGAAGCACCGATCCAGGCGTACGCGTTAACATTGGGTCAGATGAGGACCCAAGGTATGTCTATGTAGGTTCAGAAATGGAAGAAGATAAGTTCGCTCATTTTGTAAATTTCCTTTCAATGAATAAAGATGTTTTTGCTTGGTCGTATATCGATATGCCCGGAATAGATCCATCAATTGCATGCCATAGGCTACGGGTCAATCCCAATTATCGACCTGTGAAGCAGAAACCAAGGAGACTTGCTCCCAAATTTCACGAAGCCGTCAATGAAGAGATCAATAGACTCAAGCAGGTCGGCTTCATCAGAGAAGTCGACACTCCAGACTGGCTAGCCAACATAGTCCCAGTCCTAAAGAAGAATGGAAAAACAAGGGTCTGCATCGACTTCACAAGCTTGAATAAGGCTTGTCCTAAAGATTCATTCCCACTGCCACGAATCGATAGGCTAGTTGATCAGACATGCGGTTTTGAGCTACTGTCATTCATGGACGCATACTCAGGATATAACCAGATCCCAATGTACGAGCCTGATCAAGAAAAGACCTCTTTTACAACTGAGCAAGGTATTTTCTGTTACAAAGTCATGCCATTCGGGCTAAGGAATGCAGGGGCGACCTACCAAAGACTGGTCACCAGAATGTTCGACGACCTCCTAGGTCGAACAATGGAGGTCTACATTGATGACATGCTAGTGAAGAGCGACAAAGAACGAGATCATTTGTACAACCTCGAACAGGCATTCCAAAGATTAAGGCAATACAGAATGCGTCTTAATCCAGAAAAGTGTCTGTTCGGGGTCGCGTCAGGAAAATTCCTAGGCTACCTAGTCACCAGACGAGGCATCGAAGCAAATCCCGACCAGATCAGAGCCATGATCGACATGCCAAGTCCAAAAACAAAGAAAAAAATCCAGAAACTCAACGGCATGGTTTCAGCTCTGAACAGATTCATCTCCAGAGCATCAGATAAATGTAGACCAATGCTTCATATTTTAAAGAAGGGGGCCACATATGAGTGGACAGAAGAGTGCGAGAAAGCCTTCGACGATCTCAAGGCATATCTGTCTACTCCACCAGTTCTTACAAGACCAATAGATGGTGATGTACTTGGCGTTTACCTCGCAACATCAGATTTTGCGATAAGCGCAGTGCTTTTCAAAGAAGACAATCAAGTAGAACGACCTATCTACGTCACAAGCAAAGTCTTACAGCAGGCTGAAATAAGGTACACACCTCTGGAGAAGTTAGAATTAGCAATACTTTACGCTGCATGCAAATTCAAGCCTTATTTCCAAGCACACACTGTAAAAGTAATCACCGATCAGCCATTACGCCACATACTAGAAAAGAAAAACAAAACAGGTCGTATGGCTCGATGGGCAGCCGAGCTGGGTGATTACACTTTCGAGTTCGTTTCACGACAGGCCGTCAAGGGACAGGTCGTCGCAGACTTTTTGGTAGACTATCCAGCAGAGGATGTCAATTGGGAACCAGAACCTGAAACAAGGCAAGTCCAAGACAACCCCACAGATACTTGGCAGCTATATGTAGATGGTTCCCACAACTCCAATGGAAGTGGAATAGGTAGTGTGCTAGTCTCTCCTGAAGGATAACAGCTCGAAAGAGCAACTCGTCTGGACTTTTCGACCTCAAACAACGAGGCCAAATACGAAGCACTCATACAGGGCCTAAAAATGGCCATCGACTTACAAGTAGTTCGTCTCAAGGTATACAGCGATTCACAGCTGGTAGTCAATCAGATTACCAGCAATTACCAGATCAACGGGGTCAACCTCATCAGGTATGCTAGCAAAGCAAAGGAGCTCATCAGCAAGCTTAGCTATTTCACAATTGAACACATACCCAGAGATGACAACAGACATGCTGACTCACTGGCATTTCTAGCATCTAAGATCGAGTCAGACAGACCGCGGGCCCTAACTATAGCAATCAACTCACAGCCCGCATATCTCTTCAAGGAAGAGGATATTAATCAAATATCCGATCTACTAGAAACAACTCAAGCAGACATCCAGGGGACTTGGATGGAGCCTTTCATGGTTTATCTTCAAACTGGTGTCCTACCATCCGACAAAAAGGAAGCCAGTCGATTGCTGCATAAAGTCACGATGTACAAAATCCATGAGGGCAAACTGTTCAGAAAATCTGCAACGGGATTGTTATTACGATGCCTGATTCCAAAGCAAGGTCAGATGATATTTCAAGAAATCCATGAAGGTGAATGTGGAAACCATTCCGGTGGGCGTACCTTAGCTCATAAAGCAATCTCTCAGGGATACTTCTGGCCAAGAATGAAGGAAGATGCGAAGAAATTTGTTTTGAAGTGCAAAGAATGCCAACGATTTGCTGATAAGCAACACCAACATCCAAATGATCTCATCAACATCACTGCACCATGGCCATTCCACATGTGGGGGCTTGATATCATGGGCCCACTCATCAAGGAAAAGAAGTCTGAGAAGAGGTTCGTTCTAGTAGCCGTCGACTATTTCACTAAATGGGTGGAAGCTGTTGCCTTAACCAATGTAACACAGGCAGATGTCCAAAGATTTATGTGGGAAAATATCATCACAAGATTCGGACTACCTAAACGAGTAGTCACAGACAATGGCACTCAGTTCGTTGGCAAGAATATAAAAAAATTCTACGACCTCTGGAAAATCGAGCATTCAAGGTCAACTCCTAGATACCCGCAAGCCAACGGCCAGGTCGAAGCTGCAAATCGACAGATTCTAAACAATTTGAAGAAGAAGCTCGAGGACCAGCATGATCAATGGCCACAACAGTTGGAGAACATTCTATGGGCCTATAGGACAACTCCTCGCACATCCACAGGGATGTCACCATTCAGTCTTTGCTATGGAGTTGAGGCCGTTATTCCCACTGAATTAACATTTGGAACGACCAAGTCTCTTCTGGTCGATACAGAGCTCAACAATCAGATCTGGTCGTTTGGAGTCGACCTCCTCGAAGAGCGACGTAACCACGCCACTATAAAGCTCGAGCAATACCAACAGAGGCTCAAGCGAGCTTATAACAAAGGCGTGCGACCAAGAACTTTCCAGCCAGGGGAACTAGTCTTAAGAAGAATGTTCAGCAACAAAAGAAAGGACACTATCGGTAAGCTCAACGCCAATTGGGAAGGTCCTTACATTATAACAAAAGTCCAGAGCAACGGTTCTTATCGTCTTCAGACACCAGAAGGGGAGATCGTTAAGAACCCGTGGAATGCTTTTCACTTAAAGAAATTTTATCAATGAAATGTAAGCATCCATTCATTGCATTTTTAATCTATAAATTCAATTTTGCCTTCATCTCTGCTCAAACATGAATGGCTACTAAAGGTTTAATCCCTCGACCTACAAATTATCAAAACTCTAGTCCCTTTGATAATTTAAAAGTTTGTTAAGTTAAATCACTAGCAACTTAACTTGGTGCATTGGTCATTCTCTTCCCACGACCCAAGCACAATTATGTTGAATGCGACCTCAACCCACAATCAGGTCGAGCAAATGTCACATATTGTTTCCAAGTCAATTCAAGCAGACAAAACGACATGAGCAACAATGCAAGGTAATTCTTGAATTAACTTTTTACTTTATGAGATTTTAACAATTACAGGCACAACCAAAATAGAATCAAAGCATACAAGAGGAACTGTTTCAGTACGTCCTGCTTGCAGCTATTCATCTCGTCTACCTGCCTTCTGAACGAGCTACCAGGACTTCCTGGAAACTAGCTGGTCAAAAGGAATCCATACAAAAGTCATCAAAGTAAAAGCTGATTACTGACACCAAATACAAAAGACAAGGAGTTCTCCACTCAAGCTCTCAAAGTTGCAAGGGGGCTCTCAAGAATAAGCTCTGGAAGACATACTACAACAACAAGGAGTGGAAGAAGCAAACTTCGCACAAGGTTACCCAATACAAGAAAGGGAAAACAAGGTTACCCAATACAAGAAAGGGAAACCAACGTTACCCAATACAAGAAAGGAAAACAAAGTTACCCAATACAAGAAAGGGAAACCAAGGCGAGCTCATTGCTGCACAGACTGGTCGCCTGAAGTATCAACTTCAATAAGGGTTCCAGCGACCTGGTCACTAGGGCCCATCGAGGTGTCTTGAGCTGGCGCCGAAGTATCTCCAACACCACCTCGCGTCTCCTCTCCTTCGGGCAACCCCATCAAAGCTTTCTGCAGCTGCTCACAGTAGGCCTGCCACGCCGCACCATTCTCCTGGCTTACGTTCTGCCAGTGCTCAGCAGAAGCGTTAGCAGCAGCCACATTTTCCTTCAACTGCTCCACTGTCTCCTTCAGCGCCGCGATCTGAGCATCCCTATCCCTCACCTTGCACTCCGCAACAAGAGCAACATTCTTCGCTTGCTCAAGCTTGTCATTCATCGCCTTCAGCTCAACCTCAGCCTGGGCGCCAACTTCAGCGACCAAACGAATCTCCTGGAAGGTCGCGTTAACCTACAAAGCGCAAACAACTTAGACAACAACGACTAAGCAGAAAATAATACTTTTGGCAACACCTACCAAAGACAGCACCGAATTCAGCTTTGAGCAGTTGACCAAAAGAGATTGAGACTTCACTGCTCGAGCATCAGCCTCCAGAACGATGCCCTCATTCACAGCTCGGGCGACGCAGGGGTCAGCAATGGCACTGTCGTTATCATACACGACATGCCTCTCACCACGCCCATGCAAGTAGTCGAAGGGGCCAGGGCGAAACTCAGACGTCACACCCTTGCCTTTCTGCGAAGGCCGAGCAGCAGTCTTCATCGACACAGCAGACAACTCCGGACCCTTAACAGGCGGGGTAAGAGCAGGCGTCGGCACAACAGGTCTCTCCAACAGCTTCAGAGTACCCGAGTGAGACCTCTTCTTCTGCCCAAAAAATGCAGGCAGTTTGGGAAATGAAGGCGGAGGAGACACAACTAGGGGGCTCGCCGCTGCCTCCACCCGACGCGAGCCACCACCACCACCACCTCTCTCATTCTCCACAGGTCGTTCTTTCTCCGGCCTACGAGCAGTACCAGCAGACCGCTCTCTCTCAGCAGTCCCCGAGCTACACACAGCTCGTCCCTTCTCCTCAGCAGACTTCAAGCTACCACCAGCTCGCGAGCCACCACTAGCCCGTTCACTGTCATCAGCTCGCGAACTACTACCAGATCGCCCACCTCCAGCTTTGTGAACAGCAGACATGAATGCTTTCTTCAAAGCTTTCCTCCTCTTGAGCTCCTCCCAAACAGTTTTTGGACCACCTTTAGGAATAAAATGCTCCTTTAGGTGAGGCAGAAACGATATCTTCCGCTCGTCGGTCAACTTACCAAAGCAGTTCAGAGCAGATTGCAGATCGTTTTTTCTATTCAGATGATCGTCCCGGATCGCTGCAGGAAAAAATACAAAGACATCAAGTTCAAAAACAGGAAGACGAACAATCATTAAACTACAGACAACTAACTTACGATCATCATTCCTGATCGTATGACGCAACTGGATATCCCCTTCAACAATCGGCCCAGTGAACAGCATGGGATCTTTCCACCATGGCTCGCTACTCACTGGATAAATCAAAGGCAAACGGTCTGGCCTAACCTGCATGTTATAGCCAGAGAGTTCAACCTTCGAGGAGCGTTTGAAGCAAAAGTGGTTCAATACATCTTCCACTGTAATGTTCCACCTATGCAACTTGTTCAGGTCGTCAATGACCCTCATGTTCCGCCAGAAATTACCATTCATCTGACAGGGGGCTCGCCTAATGGCATTCAACAGGTCGACCACCAATTCAGACAACGGCAACCTCAGCCCAGCACGGAATTGGTTCAGAGTCAATATAGTAGATGAAGGATTATTAGGTCGATAGTCAGGAGAAAGTAAGCGGTCTCCCAGAAACCTTATCTCTAAATGCCTAATCGACCTAAACCCATAATGCCTCCTAACAGCAAAATGCCTATGTACATAATTCACATTCACAACTCTACACAGTCTACCATTGTCATCCTCAACCAACTCATCATCAGAAGAATCTGGACCATGAGAACCACTACTCTGGGGGCTATCTACATTCTCATCGGGAACGGGAGACGGAGGGTCAGAATGAGTACTCTCAGACTCATACTCCTCAACTCCACCATCACTCAAGTGATCGTTTTGCGAGTCACTACCCTCAGACATTACTCTCAAACAATACAGAAGGCAACAGAAGATGAAAACGAAAGCAAATAAACAATCAAAGAAAGGAGAAGAAAACAAACCTCACGAGCTCTCAAAGTTCTTCAGATCGCAATGCAAAAGCGGCAGCAATTCAAACAAATGCAAGATAGGCAAACCCTTCTCAAGGTAACTACAGTTTATATACTATAGCTCAAGCATTTCCAGCCATCGATTCAAAACAAATGAACGGCTGAGATCGACCAAAGGATCAGTATGCAATACAGTCATTCTCCACTCACAAAACGGTTCGTATATAAACTGTAGTTACCAATCAAGCAATACGTGCGTCAGTTGCCATAACTACACGGCGAACTGTCCAAGGAAACTCCTCCACTTCCCCGTAATAGCGCCATGATTACCACAAACAGCGCTGCATGACTGCCACATCACCAAATTCAAAAAGTGAACATCATATCAACATCGAATGGTGCATTAAGTCTTTTCAGCCCGCCTTCACCAGCCGACCTAAAAAGAGGGGGCTTATGTAGGGGTACTACATACTCCAGCCAATCAAAAGCAGCCACGTGGCACAGTCATCCAGTCACCAGGTCGCTACAACAACAACATCCTAGTAGCTCGTTCACAGCGACCCGATCATACCACGAGCAGCGACCTGCCGTACACACGTGCTCTCATTCAATGCACAGAATATTCTCATCAGTTACACAATTAATTCACAGGGATGATCCGCGCGCGTTACTCATTTAATCCTCATTATGATGGCGGAGAATCTGCAAGATCCACGATCCACGCCCTTCTATCTTCTATATAAACAGAACTACGATGGCTTGATCTCTAAGTTCAATTCCCCAGAGCTAGAGTACGTAGGCAATCTCGATCTCAACGAGGTGCAGCCACCCCGATCTCCAATATCCCCATTTGGTCAAGTCTCCCTAGCGACCTGACCCAACAGTGCATTAATCTAGAAATAGGTTAATACAGTATATAACAATATTTTCTTCATATTGCTTATTACCGACATTTTAGCAGATTGCTGTCTTCTTCTTATCATAGAACAATATTTTCACAACTCTAGGTACATAATCTTGTTTGACAAAACCTCAAAAAACAAAAAATAAAAACAAGCCAGACAAGAACATACAATCTATTATCAGAACAAAATTATCAATCAGAACAGACCATTAGCAGCTTGTATGGATAAAAGTCCCCTGAATTTTACTTGAATTTTAAAGAATAGCATCCCAATATGAAAATGCAAGGAGGTTACCTGACAATTATCACATCAAAATCCAGAATGTACATTCCCTTCACATGAGACAATAGATTGCTTGCTTATTTAATGACAGTGGCATGATGTCCTCAGAAAAATTCAAAACCAACGCAATGGCGGACAAGGTGCAGTGTTGATAGAATAGGTAGGGTAGGTCTAACAGTTCAACTCAATGTGTGATGCATGATATATGTAATATGTATGCATCTATACATCAATGTTTTAAATTATGTGTAACAGTCCAACTCTATGTGTGATGCATGGTATATATATGTAATATGTATGCCACTTCATCTTCTAGCTAGTAGAGATGTCGACAAAATGCGTTATATGTCAAAGATTTTGAATATGGTAATCGGATCAACAGTATTGTTTATATGTATCTCTCCCTTATGCATTTATCAATGTAATTTCAGTCTGAATGAAATAAAAAATATAGATAAAGCGGTAAACTTCATGGTTAATCTACTCACCTGATGAACATTATTGTTCTTCTATGAAGAAGGGTTGAAGAATACTTTGGGGATAGGCAGGATCCCATTCCAGTGAATCCCACCATTCTCTGGTTCCTTTAATTTCTTTCAGAGATGCTGGTGGTTGTATCGATTGATCTTCTCTCTTAAATTGAGGGAGCTTCTTTAATTCAGAACAATTGCGTAGTATCCAAACTTTTTCGAGAGAATCACAAATCATTATGCCCCTCCAAATGCTCTTCAATTTCGGCAGATTATTAAACACCAATTTTTTAAACCTAGGGATTTGAACTGCGATGGAAACGTTTCTTCTGTTTTCTTCTTCTTCTTCTCCAATCAACTCCTCCAATATATCACATAGACTGACCCATATCTCTTCAAGGTTTTGGAGCAGTTGCAGCAACCTAGATGATGATAAGACATTCTTGAGATTATGACATTCATAGATTCCTCAACACCTTCAAGCAGAAGAAGAGAGGAACAATACTAGAAGGAGGAATTGGAATCCCCTTAAAAAGCGTGTATAATTTGGGGCAACACTGGATATCAATTCTTTCCAGGCATTGTAGCCAACAAGTAGAAGAAGTACCACCACCATATACACTCAAACTCAATTCTTCTTCTTTTTCATCTTCTGAAGACCACAACCATAAACATTCCATTCTGTTACACCTGTACATTGCAAATGCTACTAATTCTCTTACATCCTTTATTAACCATCCCAACTCATTTAACCTTGTGAAATCATTGAATGAATTTATATCAACACGTTTAGTGTTTTGGGGGAAAAAATGGGTGTAATGAAATCATTGAATGAATTTATATCAACACCTTCATCTGAGTAAGATAATTGAACTGTTGCCCTTGGAGGAAGACCTAGATAATAATGATGATAATTGAACTGTTGTCCAACTGCTAGAAAAAAACATTTCAACTCATTAAATTTGGATGATCCAACATAGCTTGCATAATCAGACAAACAATGAAAAGTGGTGTTAAGATTCTCCAACTCTTTCAAGATGAGCAATTCATTTGCAAAAGATTCACCGCTTCCAACGTCATACAATTTATCCACTTTTATGCCACCAAGGTACAACTCTTGCAATGCAGACAACTTTGATATTAATCCCAGTGGAATTTTCTTCCTCAATCTTACAAAATGGAGGTTAAGGCAATTAAGTTTGCCCAACATTTCCATACCTTCAGGCAGTTCTTCAATGGCAGTATTATTAAGATCCAACCTTCTTAATCATTTGAGTTTAGCTAGTGAAGGCATTTTCTTTAACTTCGTAAACCAACTTAAACGTAAATCATGTAGATTCACCAATTCAGAGATGGAATCTGGCAACGATTCTAAATGATGATTTTCTTTGTCCCAATCACATCGCAAATCAAGTACCCTGAGAGACTGCATATGGATAAAGAAATCATGTGTTATACTGCTTAGAAAATTATTGCCTAAAAGAAATAGTGTAGAGAGATTCGGGCATATTGGACTGACTGAAACCTTTGATATCATATTATTCATAAAAGAAGCCCTCTCAAGAACTTCTTCCCATTCCACTTCATTTGGTAATACTTCCAATAGTGAACCAGCTTTGACCATGAAATGCTTGCGTGTGATACGAAGTGCCGTGTCCCTGATCAGATCGTGCATTTTTACACTATCAGACATTGCAACACTTTCAAGCAAGCAATGGTCTTTTAATTTTTTCAATATAAATTGGCCTTCAAGAAGCTCATCCTGTCTACTTCTTCCCTCGACCATACCATCCATGATCCAAAAGTCAACCAATTCCCTTGCTAAAATTTCATAGTCCTCAGGATACAATGCACAACATAAGAAGGATTTTTTTAATTTTTCATTGGGCAACCAGTCATAACTGAATTTTAAACGTTCAAAGACAATGTCTTCACTATCTATGATTCAGTTGCTAAAGTTCCTCAAATTATTCAAAGCAACTGTCCAATCCCCAAGGTCACCATTTCCTCTCATAGCTGCAGCTACTGTGATTATCGCCAGTGGCAAACCAGAACATTCCTTAGCGACCAACTTTGCAGTCGGTATTACTTCAGGAGTAAGCTCATCAACTTTATCTAAAAACAACTCCCAAGTTTCTTCTTCAGTTAGAGTTTCTATCTTAACAATGGCTGCGCGACATCCCATCTTATTGCAAACTTCTTTCTTCCTGGTAGTTAACAATACTTTGCACCCATTGTCTGTAGTGGGTTCGGGTACACCTATCTTGCCAAGAGGAAATTCTTGCCACATGTCATCCAAAATAAATAGGATCCTTTTCCTCCGTTTCAACGCCTCATGTAACTTTCCCATCCTTTCTATTTCATCTTGTTCATTTGATAAATCCAAGTCAACCTTTTTCGCAATATCAATTTGTAATCCATGAATATCCCTAGCTTTTGATAGAGTGACCCAAATAATCTTATCAAATTGATCAGACTTTTCTAGGATTCGATTATTTATAGCCATTGCCATCTTGGTTTTACCAATTCCACCCATTCCGTGCACTCCAACCACTCTACTTTCGCCATCCATTAGAAGTTCCCAAACCTTCTCTAATGATTTTTGAGCCGTAGTTTCCCCAACCAATGTTTGTGCAGGTAGTTCCACTCCAATCTTTGGTACTTGTGATGTGAGAGTGTCCTTTAATAATTGAGTATCTGTGAGAGTAAGTGTATTCCCCTCCACGATCAACTCCGAGATACGTTGTCCTAAATTAAAATTTGAACAACATTTAGGCAATAAACCATTTAAGCACCTCTCTGATGTTTTGAACTCTCCTTCGACGAGTTCTGTGTCTTCCAAAATACGTTGGACATTTTTTAGCTAAAATTGCACAACTTGTGTAGGAACCTCCCCTCGGTCAATCCTTGCTGTGTGTAACTTGCCATTTACATCATCCTTCAAGGCAATTAATTCTGTCTTCAGTATTATCAACTTCTTAATTTCTTTCTTGGGATTAATCATATGCTTGCATCGTACAAAAATTGGGGCATTTAGACAATTCTGTTGACAAAAACAACTCAAAAGAGTACCGATTGCAGCAATTGTTTCAGCCATCCTGCCATTATAACACAACATAAATGCATCAAGTAAGAATAAGGAAAACCTTTTAAAGTGATTGGCACAACAGGATATGAACTTGAACAAGTTTGATGGTTTATATATATTCCACTACAGTTTGTAATAAGAAACCCAGAGAAAAAAAAAACTCGTCAAATTCAAAGTAAAAGTTTATTCGTTGGGTCGTGCTTTTTATTCTTTTGGTTTCTAGCGGAAACAAAAAATCTTTTGGTAAAGATATTATTTTATGAAATATGAACAAATTGAGTTACACTAATACTTTGCGGTATACTTTGTATATAAACATATAATGGGATTATATAGAAAATTAGGATTAGCGCCACCCTAACAAAAACATATGTTTGATTAGGTTTTTTTATTTTTTAGGATATGTTTGATTAGAGAGGAGAATTAGTTTCTCAAAACAAATATCTGGAGAAATGGGAGGACAATAAGGGAATAACTGGCTGAGAGATCAGGTGAGAAAATAGATGAGAGAACACTACCTTGTTTTTCTGATTTCTAGTGAAATTATATCATTATCCTTTATACTCCCTCCATTCCAAATTATAAGTACATTATAGAAAACTCAACTTATTAAAGGAACATCATTTATTAGTTTGTCTACTAATTACATTTTAAATTTACCCTAATTCATTAAAATTACGTTAATTATCTTTATTAAAATAATTATCTTAATTTTAAAACAAGGATAATATAGGCAAAAGAGTAAACTAACTTAACTAATATGTGGTCAAATATGGAAAGTGACATATCTTGGGACGGAGGGAGTAATATTTATCAGGTTAATTTTACCATATCAACTAGACCCTTAGTTTTGGTTAATAAAAACTTAAAAAGTAGTGTGGACGGAGTTTCTTTAGAGTTTAGACCAAGCATAGAAAGACGGTAGCATGCAAATGAATATTTCAATACTGTGTTAAACAAAGAAGACTCCTTAAAAGCACGTGTTAATTGAAGAAGGAAATATTTTTATGTAATTTTGTATGACCCGTTATCATAATATCATAACTAAATTCCTTACAACATACACTTTTTTATTTGCAATTTTGGCAACAAGTATACAATCATTTGATTTATTTTGAAAGAAAAGTAAGTAACTTTATTTCAACAAATTGAAATTGTGCATAAGAGTTGGAGAAGACTATACTAGAACATATATAGAAGATATATTATAACATTGTAATTCCTCCTTATTTTTGTGATAAAAAAATGGTTTTTATAAATTAAAAAAAAAAGTGGCAAGAAAGGAGGCCTGATAGTGGTAAATGGCCAAGTGGCCATATCTGAGACTTTACTAGAACACTAAGTGAATTTGCACGGGTCGAGCATGTTCTATTTTTGAAAAATATATTAAATGGACTTGTTATTAGTTATGAAAAGTAAACTGTATATTAACGTAGTCTATATAATAGTTGAACCCCAAGGGGTCCCATTTATTCGTTTTTAGGTGGCATCCTAATTGATCTGCAAACTGTCACAATCTTTCTCATTTTTTAATTAAAAAGTAAAATAAAGCAGTAAAAATCTAATTGAGTCAAATTTATAAGATGAGAATCCGCCTATAAGCCCACAAATTGGATTAATAATCGGGTTAATGGGATGGTTATGGTTTAGTCTAATGAATCAAGTTATGTTTTTTTTTCTTTTTTTCTTTTAAATTAATTATAATCGTGTTATTTAAATGTGTAGGATATAAAAATATTTATATTAACATGAGTTCACAAGTTAAAATGACTATAAAATGTACCTTGTGTCTAATGCGTACACTCACTATTATTGAATATCACAAGTTGTTGAACCCGTATTACACACCGGGATTTGTGTTATCTGATAAATGGAGGATCACTTATAATGCATGGTATTCCCCAAAGAATTTCTATTACCTTATTAGATCGTTGCAATTGTGTGATTGTGGAACCGAGCTTTTTTTAATGTCTTTTTCAACCTAAATTTGTAGAGATTTATAATTAATATTTTTTGTTTAGTATGGTTTTTATGAAAGAATTAAGGAGTTTAAATAGAAGAAGAATTTAGTAGAAAAAAAGATTTAGAAGTCGGTGAATTCTAAAGGGTTTTAAGGTTTCTTTAAATCTATGTTAACATGGAAGGTGGGCCCCCTTTTTAAATTGGGCTCTCACCCAATTTAAGCTTTATTCTCAAGTCTTTAAAAAAACGCCATAGGGCACTTGTTGTCTACAACTATTATATAGTATAATAGATGTCATACTAAATTTCTACGTAGCAATAATATGCATATATATATATATATATATATATCAAAATTAAACCAGGATTATATATGAAAACAGTAAATAAAGAACAGAATAGAAGAAGAACAGGTTCTATTCACATAAAACAGTAAAATTAAAAAAGTACAGAGTAAAAAGAAGAGAAAACTTACAGAAAAGAAGCTTTATTCACATATAAGTTGTACTAATTGTACAACTAAGTAGTAGATATACACCCCCTAAAAAAAGCTTCAGGTAAAACTAAACACCGAAAGGTTGAATCACCAAAAGATTTACAAAAAGAAAAGGAAAGATTACAAGAAAAGAAAAGATTACAAAAGAAAGCAAAAGGGAGAAGAAGAGAGAAAGCTAAGCAAGTGTCGAAGCTTGTTCTTCTTTTTTACAAAAGGCCTCTTATATAGGCAAAATAAGAGATGAGGTAGGCCCCATTGAGCACCTTGTGATATGTGGGTCCCATTGAGCACCTTGTGATGTGTGGGCCCCATTGGGCATCTTGTAAGTGGGTGTGCCCCATTGAGCATTATGTGAATTGTGGACCCCAGTAAACATCATCTGAGCTGTGGACCCCATATTTTGGATTGGAGTCTGATAATTGAGCAGACAAACTGTCTTGTGGATACTGTTTTGTGGTACCATAAGATTTACGGGATAAAGAAGTCATAATAAGGAATATAATTGGTAAATTCCAATTCTGGGAAGATGATTGAAATAGTAGTGGTGGGAAATTTGGTTGTATTATTGGATGGAATAAATAATTCTCAGGGATTATGGTGATTATAGAATAGCTAGAAACCAGCAAAGGTTGGAGAGACACAGGGTTGTCATAAATTGTAGGTCTGTGATTAGGCGCGGTCTGGTATGATGGATAATTAAATTAGATAATCTGCCACGAGAAAGGAGCGTGGTGGGATGTCAACTCTATCTGATTAGAAGAATTTAATTTGAAATTGTAGTTCAGAATTGTTAACTTAGAGGCAATAAAGTTCACGGCTGGGTCGAATTTAAACCACCAGTTATCAAACCAGGTGGGAACTGAGTTTTTGTTCTTTTCAAAATTAGAGGAAAAGTAGAAAACCCAAAAGTATTCTTTTTGAGGGATTTGATGAAAAAAGGTATAAGTCCATGCATCCATATAATCCCAGTAATTAAAAGTCTGGTTGCTAAAGCTTTTAGCTTGAGTAAGAGGACCAATTAGGTCTTTGGTGGTAAGAGGATCACCCCATTCCACCTGTTCCATTATATTATGGATAAAAGCTCTTCGAAAAGGCATAGATGATTGGTCATTACCAATGGTTGGAGAATTATCCAAAGAGACATAATTAGTCTCAATTAAAATAGATTCGTAGAAATTTCTACGATTATAAATTTGGGATGGACTATTAGTCCCTTGACCGAATTTCCTTGTACCGAGATAAATAGGCGTTTTTACCCATTTTTCATCATCAGTAGTTAAGGTAAAAAGTAATTCATTGGAATCCTTTAGAAATAATCGGGTACCATTAACCCTCCTTTTTCTGTCTTTTAAGACAGGAGAAAATATCCCTAATTTGGGCTCATTGTTGCCTAATAAGGCTACTTTCATAGTTTTGTCTATTGAGACTTTTGAAGAAGAACCTGATTTAGGCTCGATAAGGACAGATTTGCCTGATTTAGGCTCGATAAGGGCAGATTTGCCTTTTCCACGTCCTCGCCCCTTATCAGGGTTCGAATTAGGACCAGATTTCTGATCAGGAGAAGTCATTCCTGTAAAGACAATAATAAAGCCTGATTGCTTCAAAAAACATTGATAATAATTGCATAACTTTAATTGGAAGTAATTCCATAAGAATTTATGGCATTTGTAATTCTTCGACCACCATTGTGGCTAGTTTAATATATGACTATTAGTCAGAAATCCTTCCAATCCTTGTATTTAGGATGTAAATTTTCCCATGTCTTTAAGGCATTATGAATCAATCCTTGTATTTAGGATGTAAACTTTCCCATGTCTTTAAGACATTATGAACCAATCTTTGTATTAGGATGTAATAATTGCAAATATTGTCTCATAAGACAATAGGAATATTGCTATCTGATTCATAGGATAAAGAATTAGATTGTTCTTCATCAATGATTTCTTCAAAAATCATTTTTTCTTTTAATTGCTGCATATACCCATTATTGGGTTTAATGGTGAATTCAAAAATAATTTTATTTCCCAAAAGAGTAGTATGAATACCTTCATCATCTATTCTTTCAATAGGCCAAATAAGGCTTAAAAAAGGTTTCCTAAAATTACCATTTGAGATAGAGTATTAGATAAGACAAAAGGAGTTTTAATACGAATAGTATTATTACAGACTAGTACATCTGATAATTTATAATTTATCTTCATAGAAGAACCATTAGCAGTATTCAAGGCATAATGAATTTTTTCAAAATATTTAGAAGGTACTAATCCTTCTCTTATACAATTAAGATCTGACCCACTGTCTATCAGGGCAATGGTATCTAAAATAAAATCATGACAAATAATAAGTCTAGTGTTAATATACCATTTTTGATTAATACTATGATTCAGAGACAATAAATCCCCAATCTCCTCTTTAGTGGTATTAGGAGAAGGAAGAGCATTGTTAGTTTCAAGTCGGGAAATTCTCCACTTCAGATTTTCAATTTCAACTTTTAAATTATTCATTTCTCCTTCGATATCAGAAATAGTAGTTTCTTTTACTATATTTCTTGATTCAATTCTATCAAAAACCTCTTGTAAAGAATAAGGTCTTAAAATACTAGAATTTAGATTAGTATTAGAAGAATTTTCTAAATATCTTTCAATTGCTCTTCTTTTTTCAATAGGATCAGATATTTTATCAATAATATCAAGAATTAAAGTCTGATTTTCAGATAGAACATTAATATTAAGCCCATTCATATCAATAATAGCTTTGTAATAGTCTTGGGAAGTCTTGCAATGTGTAAAACAACCTTTTCCCGACTGATTACTACTACTAGAGTCACTATTAGTGAGTTCATCAATTTTCATAATCTGATCAGAAGAATCATCAGAGTAATAACTATTAGAAGGTTCATAATTATCAAGAATTTGATTAATTTGTTTCTTAACATTGTCGTCAATGCTTAATTCATTGATTTGTTTACGAATATCAGTCTTGGAAGTACATCGATTAGCATAATGACCTTTATTACCACATTTATGGCAAGTAATATTTTTTAGATTCTTAGAATCTCTTTTTGGGTAAGAATTAAATTTTTGCTTGGAAAAGACCTGGTCAGGTCTTTTATAAGTGTGACTAGAAGATTTCCTTCGAAAAGGTTTCTTAGAAATTCTTTTTTGAGATAAAACATTTCTATTTTTCTCTTTAGGCATATCATACCCAAATTGCTCACAAAATTGTCCTAATTCTTTTCTTCCAGTTAAATTTTGGGTTTTAAGCTGATTTTTAAGACGAATATCATTACAGAGGGCAAGCCCTTCAGAAATGCATTCACTAATAAGTTCACCATAAGTATAGAAATCATAAGGGATGTGAATCCCATCATGTTTATTTTTAAGTCTATTTTTGACCTTTTCTGCAAATAAGCGAGGCAAACCAGAAATGAATTTTTCTTTCCAAAAAACATTATTACCATCATGCCTAACATTGATTTTAGCCATGAAAACATCTTTATACCAACGAAAATGTGTCAACGTTGGACATTTTAAATTCATGAGCAAGTCTTTACCTCGTTCATGGGCAGTCATAGTATTACCGATAAAATGTTTAATTATCGTTTGAATTAAGGTATAGACTGCATCCTCACTTTGAACAGGTTGTCCTGAGGTGCTGGGTTCTAGCTTTTTAGAAGTATAAATTTCTTCTTTTTGACTAGGGGTAAGAATATTATCCCACCATCCTTTTAATTGGACCGTGAAACCGGCTATAATACAATTAGCAGTTTGTCTATCCGTATTATTGGAATTTTTACATACAGTAGCAAACATAAGCATTCTATGTAAAGTGACATATATCAAATATTCAGATAAACTATCTATGTTCCATTCGTAAATAGTTTTAGCACTGTACGAAGTTTGGACAGCAATATAATCTTCTTCATTTAGAATGTCTGTAGGAGTGGGCCTAGGATAATAGGTCCGAGTAGGTGGTATTTTAGCTTTATTAGATTTGCTAAAATCAAGTTCATTAACTTCTTGCTTCATATTGTGCAAAATATTTTGAAATTCTTCAATATTTTCATCTGATAAATTTTTGTTAACAAAATTATCATTTTGTGATAAAACAACAATATGGTTATCGGTTAATTTTACCCCTTTTAATTTTTTAGTTAGTTCTTCGATAAAATCATTTTGACTTAATTTATTACTTCCCAAATTAAACTTCATATCGGGAGGAGGTTTAATATTAACGGGGAGGATTTCTCCATTAGGTTCAGGTTTACTAACCTCGGTCTAAATACGGAGAAGTTGTTTTCCGATAGTTTGAAGACAAAGATTGGTACAATTGGATTGTTTCAAACCTTATTTAATTCTGATTCTTCAGTAGAAGGTTGAACATAAGCAACAGTCTCTAGAGTAGTAGACTCATTAATTAATTTCAAAGGCTAGGTAGGGGATGAATAGCCTTGATGCTTCTACCATCAGTAGTAGTCCAACTTTTATAAAAGTCTTTAATTACGCATGATTCCAAAGTTCTATCCCATCTTAGCACATAGTGTGCAAAAGGAATAATACTTTTAGTTTCATCCAAGTAATTATAGTATTTTTCTTTAAGAAATTCATGTTGGCCTTTATTATAATGCTCCCAATACCATTTGCTAAAGGCATCATACTTAGAACTTTTAAAATCATTATTAATCGCTATACGATCAACTTTAAATTCATTATTTAATTCTATTACATTAATAGAGAAATCCATTTCTGAAGGGGTAGGATTAAGAGTAGAAGGCGTAGTATAAAGACCATGAGGAACAGCATTATCTGATTCTTTTATACCTCTAATCTCAAAATCAGTTTCTATCTTGTCAGGAATACTAGAGGTGGAGGCTCTAGAAGGTTCCGGAGAATAAAAGTTTTTAACAGATTTGAGACGAGATATCCTGTTGGAAGAAAACCGGATTTCAATATCTCCTTCGGGAGTCTGGGTAATTTGGTCCAGATTTCTATTAACCGGTTGACTAGGGATAATTCCCTGGTGGTCCCAGTTTTCAGGATAACTAATTTGATCCCAAGGAATAACTTTATTACAGGCCATATTAGACCTTCCCAAATTAGTTTCAATAATAGTAGTATTACCTTTATTACTAATTAATTTAGCATTAGGGCTTAAAGTGTTCATAACTTTAAATTGAATTCTATAAGCGACATTCAAAACCTCTGACCCAGAAAGAAATTCATATCCTTTAGTGTCAAGGTCCATCATAACGCTTTGCATGGTATTATCATCAGATAAAGATAATTCCAGATTAGGATATATGTTACAGTAAACTGGTCCATTACTAGTAGTGGACTCCATAATACCCATCAAGGATTTTTGATAGTTGGTACACCTAGCATCCCTAAGAGCTAGAAGAAAAGAACAATCAATACCTTTCAGTTGTAAAGGTTTTACTGCAATGTGGATTAATCCTATATGGATATAATGATAATTTTGTCGATATCTGATAATATCTTGTTCGGTTATTAAAGGAATAGATCTTTTATTACCGTTAATTGGCATGGTATGTTCTACTGTCTTAATAGGCATAACAACTTTGTAATCGAAAGAACCAATATTATAAATTCTTTTTGGTTCAATCTTGGGCATATCCCAATTTAATAATTCATTTCCATTTTCTCTATATTAGAGATTTCGATACATTCTTCATTCTTTAGAAATTTCTTTTTATTTTTAAACATATTAAACATTTTAAAATAGTTTAAAATAAACCGGATATAACATAGGAAGAATATGTCAATAAGATGTTAGGGATCATGCAGTTCTTAAAGCAGAGATAATTACTCAGAAAGGAGAAGAACAGTAAATAACAGTTCTATATCAATATTCATGATTAATGCTGACAGTCAACGATTTACGTCACAATTAACAACCATTTCAATATCTCAATACATGATTAATTCCAACAGTCAACGATTTACGTCACAGCCAATAACAGTTTCATATCAAGATTTATGATGAACTCCGAATATTACGAATTACGGACAAATGTCCCTAAACGCCTAACGGCCACCTGCCTGCGGCTAAACGGGTAGTCACCACGTAACTAAATCTTTATTCATCATAAATCAGAACACAGAACTATTAACAGCCGGAGACTACAAGTAGTCCAACGCGACGAAGTCAAGACTAATCATGAACCAAAACACAGAAGCGTGGCCGTTGGACTCCGAATATTATGAATTACGTAGTCTTGACTTCGTCGCGTTGGACTACTTGTAGTCTCCGGCTGTTAATAGTTCTGTGTTCTGATTTATGATGAATAAAGATTTAGTTACGTGGTGACTACCCGTTTAGCCGCAGGCAGGTGGCCGTTAGGCGTTTAGGGACATTTGTCCGTAATTCGTAATATTCGGAGTTCATCATAAATCTTGATATGAAACTGTTATTGGCTGTGACGTAATCGTTGACTGTTGGAATTTATCATGTATTGAGATATGAAATGGTTGTTAACTGTGACGTAAATCATTGACTGTCAGCAGTAATCATGAATATTGATATAGAACTGTTATTTACTGTTCTTTTCCTTTCTGAGTAATTATCTCTGCTTTAAGAACTGCATGATCCCTAACATCTTATTGACATCTTCTTCCTACGTTATATCCAGTTTTATTTTAAACTATTTTAAAATGTTTAATTTGTTTAAAAATAAAAAGAACTTTCTAAAGAATGAGGAATGTATCGAAATCTCTAATATAGAAAAAATGGAAAATGAATTATTAAATTGGGATATGCCCAAGATTGAACCAAAAAGAATTTATAATATTTGTTCTTTCGATTACAAAGTTGCTATGTCTATTAAGACAGTAGAACATACCATGCCAATTAACGGTAATAAAAGATCTATTCCTTTAATAACCGAACAAAATATTATCAGATATCGACAAAATTATCATTATATCCATATAGGACTAATCCAAATTGCAGTAAAACCTTTACACCTGAAAGGTATTGATTGTTGTTTTCTTCTAGCTCTTAGGCATGCTAGGTGTACCAACTATCAAAAATCCTTGATGGGTATTATGGAGTCCACTACTAGTAATGGACCAGTTTACTGTAACATATATCCTAATCTGGAATTATCTTTATCTGATGATAATATCATGCAAAGCGTTATGATGGACCTTGACACTAAAGGATATGAATTTCTTTCTGGGTCTGAGGTTTTGACTGTCGCTTATAGAATTCAATTTAAAGTTATGAACACTTTAAGCCCTAATGCTAAATTAATTAATAATAAAGGTAATACTACTATTATTGAAACTAATTTGGGAAGGTCTAATATGGCCTGTAATAAAGTTATTCCTTGGGATCAAATTAGTTATCCTGAAAACTGGGACCACCAGGGAATTATCCCTAGTCAACCGGTTAATAGAAATCTGGACCAAATTACCCAGACTCCCGAAGGAGATATTGAAATCCGGTTTTCTTCCAACAGGATATCTCGTCTCAAATCTGTTAAAAACTTTTATTCTCCGGAACCTTCTAGAGCCTCCACGTCTAGTATTCCTGACAAGATAGAAACTGATTTTGAGATTAGAGGTATAAAAGAATCAGATAATGCTATTCCTCATGGTCTTTATACTAGGCCTTCTACTCTTAATCCTACCCCTTCAGAAATGGATTTCTCTATTAATGTAATAGAATTAAATAATGAATTTAAAGTTGATCGTATAGCGATTAATAATGATTTTAAAAGTTCTAAGTATGATGCCTTTAGCAAATGGTATTGGGAGCATTATAATAAAGGCCAACATGAATTTCTTAAAGAAAAATACTATAATTACTTGGATGAAACTAAAAGTATTATTCCTTTTGCACACTATGTGCTAAGATGGGATAGAACTTTGGAATCATGCGTAATTAAAGACTTTTATAAAAGTTGGACTACTACTGATGGTAGAAGCATCAAGGCTATTCATCCCCCTACCTAGCCTTTGAAATTAATTAATGAGTCTACTACTCTAGAGACTGTTGCTTATGTTCAACCTTCTACTGAAGAATCAGAATTAAATAAGGTTTGAAACAATCCAATTGTACCAATCTTTGTCTTCAAACTATCGGAAAACAACTTCTCCGTATTTAGACCGAGGTTAGTAAACCTGAACCTAATGGAGAAATCCTCCCCGTTAATATTAAACCTCCTCCCGATATGAAGTTTAATTTGGGAAGTAATAAATTAAGTCAAAATGATTTTATCGAAGAACTAACTAAAAAATTAAAAGGGGTAAAATTAACCGATAACCATATTGTTGTTTTATCACAAAATGATAATTTTGTTAACAAAAATTTATCAGATGAAAATATTGAAGAATTTCAAAATATTTTGCACAATATGAAGCAAGAAGTTAATGAACTTGATTTTAGCAAATCTAATAAAGCTAAAATACCACTACTCGGACCTATTATCCTAGGTCCACTCCTACAGACATTCTAAATGAAGAAGATTATATTGCTGTCCAAACTTCGTACAGTGCTAAAACTATTTACGAATGGAACATAGATAGTTTATCTGAATATTTGATATATGTCACTTTACATAGAATGCTTATGTTTGCTACTGTATGTAAAAATTCCAATAATACGGATAGACAAACTGCTAATTGTATTATAGCCGGTTTCACGGGCCAATTAAAAGGATGGTGGGATAATATTCTTACTCCTAGTCAAAAAGAAGAAATTTATACTTCTAAAAAGCTAGAACCCAGCACCTCAGGACAACCTGTTCAAAGTGAGGATGCAGTCTATACCTTAATTCAAACGATAATTAAACATTTTATCGGTAATACTATGACTGCCCATGAACGAGGTAAAGACTTGCTCATGAATTTAAAATGTCCAACGTTGACACATTTTCGTTGGTATAAAGATGTTTTCATGGCTAAAATCAATGTTAGGCATGATGGTAATAATGGTTTTTGGAAAGAAAAATTCATTTCTGGTTTGCCTCGCTTATTTGCAGAAAAGGTCAAAAATAGACTTAAAAATAAACATGATGGGATTCACATCCCTTATGATTTCTATACTTATGGTGAACTTATTAGTGAATGCATTTCTGAAGGGCTTGCCCTCTGTAATGATATTCGTCTTAAAAATCAGCTTAAAACCCAAAATTTAACTGGAAGAAAATAATTAGGACAATTTTGTGAGCAATTTGGGTATGATATGCCTAAAGAGAAAAATAGAAATGTTTTATCTCAAAAAAGAATTTCTAAGAAACCTTTTCGAAGGAAATCTTCTAGTCACACTTATAAAAGACCTGACCAGGTCTTTTCCAAGCAAAAATTTAATTCTTACCCAAAAAGAGATTCTAAGAATCTAAAAAATATTACTTGCCATAAATGTGGTAATAAAGGTCATTATGCTAATCGATGTACTTCCAAGACTGATATTCGTAAACAAATCAATGAATTAAGCATTGACGACAATGTTAAGAAACAAATTAATCAAATTCTTGATAATTATGAACCTTCTAATAGTTATTACTCTGATGATTCTTCTGATCAGATTATGAAAATTGATGAACTCACTAATAGTGACTCTAGTAGTAGTAATCAGTCGGGAAAAGGTTGTTTTACACATTGCAAGACTTCCCAAGACTATTACAAAGCTATTATTGATATGAATGGGCTTAATATTAATGTTCTATCTGAAAAGCAGACTTTAATTCTTGATATTATTGATAAAATATCTGATCCTATTGAAAAAAGAAGAGCAATTGAAAGATATTTAGAAAATTCTTCTAATACTAATCTAAATTCTAGTATTTTAAAACCTTATTCTTTACAAGAGGTTTTTGATAGAATTGAATCAAGAAATATAGTAAAAGAAACTACTATTTCTGATATCGAAGGAGAAATGAATAATTTAAAAGTTGAAATAGAAAATCTGAAGTGGAGAATTTCCCGACTTGAAACTAACAATGCTCTTCCTCCTCCTAATACCACTAAAGAGGAGATTGGGGATTTATTGTCTCTGAATCATAGTATTAATAAAAAATGGTATATTAACACTAGACTTATTATTAGTCATGATTTTATTTTGGATATCATTGCCCTGATAGACAGTGAGTCAGATCTTAATTGTATAAGAGAAGGATTAATACCTTCTAAATATTTTGAAAAAAATCATTATGCCTTGAATACTGCTAATGGTTATTCTATGAAGATAAATTATAAATTATCAGATGTACTAGTCTGTAATAATACTATTCGTATTAAAACTCCTTTTGTCTTATCTAATACTCTATCTCAAATGGTAATTTTAGGAAAACCTTTTTTAAGCCTTATTTGGCCTATTGAAAGAATAGATGATGAAGGTATTCATACTACTCTTTTGGGAAATAAAATTATTTTTGAATTCACCATTAAACCCAATAATGTGTATATACAGCAATTAAAAGTAAAAAATGATTTTTGAAGAAATCATTGATGAAGAACAATCTAATTCTTTATCCTACGAATCAGATAACAATATTCCTATTGTCTTATGAGACAATATTTGCAATTATTACATCCTAATACAAAGATTGGTTCATAATGTCTTAAAGACATGGGAAAGTTTACATCCTAAATACAAGGATAGATTCATAATGTCTTAAAGACATGGGAAAATTTACATCATAAATACAAGGATTGGAAGGATTTCTGACTAATAGTCATATATTAAACTAGCCACAATGGTGGTCGAAGAATTACAAATGCCATAAATTCTTATGGAATTACTTCCAATTAAAGTTATGCAATTATTATCAATGTTTTTTGAAGCAATCAGGCTTTATTATTGTCTTTACAGGAATGACTTCTCCTGATCAGAAATCTGGTCCTAATTCGAACCCTGATAAGGGGCGAGGACGTGGAAAAGGCAAATCTGCCCTTATCGAGCCTAAATCAGGCAAATCTGTCCTTATCGAGCCTAAATCAGGTTCTTCTTCAAAAGTCTCAATAGACAAAACTATGAAAGTAGCCTTATTAGGCAACAATGAGCCCAAATTAGGGATATTTTCTCCTGTCTTAAAAGACAGAAAAACGAGGGTTAATGGTACCCGATTATTTCTAAAGGATTCCAATGAATTACTTTTTACCTTAACTACTGATGATGAAAAATGGGTAAAAACGCCTATTTATCTCGGTACAAGGAAATTCGGTCAAGGGACTAATAGTCCATCCCAAATTTATAATCGTAGAAATTTCTACGAATCTATTTTAATTGAGACTAATTATGTCTCTTTGGATAATTCTCCAACCATTGGTAATGACCAATCATCTATGCCTTTTCGAAGAGCTTTTATCCATAATATAATGGAACAGGTGGAATGGGGTGATCCTCTTACCACCAAAGACCTAATTGGTCCTCTTACTCAAGCTAAAAGCTTTAGCAACCAGACTTTTAATTACTGGGATTATATGGATGCATGGACTTATACCTTTTTTCATCAAATCCCTCAAAAAGAATATTTTTGGGTTTTCTACTTTTCCTCTAATTTTGAAAAGAATAAAAACTCAGTTCCCACCTGGTTTGATAAATGGTGGTTTAAATTCGACCCAGCCGTGAACTTTATTGCCTCTAAGTTAACAATTCTGAACTACAATTTCAAATTAAATTCTTCTAATCAGATAGAGTTGACATCCCACCACGCTCCTTTCTCGTGGCAGATTATCTAATTTAATTATCCATCATACCAGACCGCGCCTAATCACAGGCCTACAATTTATGACAACCCTGTGTCTCTCCAACCTTTGCTGGTTTCTAGCTATTCTATAATCACCATAATCCCTGAGAATTATTTATTCCATCCAATAATACAACCAAATTTCCCACCACTACTATTTCAATCATCTTCCCAGAATTGGAATTTACCAATTATATTCCTTATTATGACTTCTTTATCCCGTAAATCTTATGGGATCACAAAATAGTATCCACAAGACAGTTTGTCTACTCAATTATCAGACTCCAATCCAAAATATGGGGTCCACAGCTCACATGATGTTCACTGGGGTCCACAATTCACATAATGCTCAATGGGGCCCACCCACTTACAAGATGCCCAATGGGGCCCATATAGCACAAGGTGCTCAATGGGGCCTACCTCATCTCTTATTTTGCCTATATAAGAGGCCTTTTGTAAAGAAGAAGAACAAGCTTCGACACTTGCTTAGCTTTCTCTCTTCTTCTCCCTTTTGCTTTCTTTTGTAATCTTTTCTTTTCTTGTAATCTTTCCTTTTCTTTTTGTAAATCTTTTGGTGATTCAACCTTTTGGTGTTTAGTTTTTACCTGAAGCTTTCTTCAGGGGGTGTATATCTACTACTTAGTTGTACAATTAGTACATCTTTTATGTGAATAAAGCTTGTTTTCTGTAAGTTTTCTCTTCTTTTTACTCTGTACTTTTTTAATTTTACTGTTTTATGTGAATAGAACCTGTTCTTCTTCTATTCTGTTCTTTATTTATTGTTTTCATATACAATCCTGGTTTAATTTTGATATACATATATATACATATATATACATATATATACATATATATATATATATATACTTTATTCAGGGGGTATATGTATGTAAATTAAGCTCAAGTATTCTGTAAGTTTTCCTTTTCTTTTCTTTAGCCTTTAATTTCATGTGAATAAAGCTTTCAATATTATCTTCTGTTCTTCTTCTTCTTTATTTTCTGTTCTTTCTTTACTGTTTTAATTTTATGTTTTAGATTTTAGTAATTTTTGCTGAATTGTTGTAGTTTTATTTACTATTTAAATTCCTGCTTTAAATTTGGTATCAGCGCTCAAGTATTCTGTAAGTTTTCTTTTTCTGTAAGTTTTCTTTTTCTGTAAGTTTTCTTTAGCCTTTAATTTCATGTGAATAAAGCTTTCAATATTATCTTCTGTTCTTCTTCTTCTTTATTTTCTGTTCTTTATTTACAGTTTTAATTTTATGTTTTAGATTTTAGTAATTTTCGCTGAATTGTTGTAGTTTAATTCTACTATTTAAATTCCTGCTTTAATTTTGGTATCAGAGCCATGTCAGCGTAAATTACTGTTGGGGAACATGTAGTGGCTTGATCAACAGTAATTGTTTGAAATAAGAACGATGATACTGTTTCAGTTCTTCATTAAGATATGGAGAATATTCCTAATCAAGGAACAAAGCAACTCCTTTGGAGCACTGCAACCCTTTTGTACGGGGAATGGATTGTCAAGCTGCTACTGGTAGCCTCTGACAGCAGCAGTGATGAGGGTCAGAGCACTTATGTGTAAATCGACCTCTATTGCTTAAGATCTTGTTAGTAATATTATCTATTCTCTTGATGAGATTTATGATTAGTCTTTTGACATCGTCGCGTTGGACTACTCTGTAGTCTCCGACTAATAATTGTTTTATGTTTTATTTATGATTAATATCAACTCCGTCGCGTTGGACTACTTGTAGTCTCCGGTTGTTAATAGTTCGGTGTTCTGATTTATGATGAATAAAGACTTCGTCGCGTTGGTTCCCGTTTAGCCGCAGGCAGGTGGCCGTTAGGCGTTTAGGGACATTATTCGTTGACTGTTAGAGTTCATCATAAATCTTGATATAAAACTATTCTTAGCTGTGACATAAATCGTTGACTATTGATATTCATCATGAATTAAAATATGAAATAGTTGTCAGTTGTGACTTAAATCGCTGACTGTCTGTATTAATCATGGATAATGATCTGGAATTTTAATCTTTTCTGTTTTTATTTCTGGATAATTACTTTTGAGTAAAGAACTGCATGATCTCTAACTCCTTATTGACATCTTCACTTTCACGATATTCTGCTTTATTATTATTTTATATAATATTATTATTATAATAATTCAACATGTTTAATATGTTTAAAAATAAAAAGAAATTTTTAAAAAATGAAGAATGTATCGAAATCTTTAATATAGAGAAAATGGAAAATGAATTATTAAATTGGGATATGCCCAGAATTGAACCTAAAAGAATTTATAACATTGGTTCTTTTGATTACAAAGTCGCTATGTCTATTGAGACAGTAGAACATACCATGCCAATTAATGGTAATAAAAAATCTATTCCTTTAATAACTGAGCAAGATATTATTAGATTTCGTCAAAACTACCACTACATCCATATAGGATTAATTCAAATTGCAGTAAAACCTTTACACCTAAAAGGAATTGATTGCTGTTTCCTTCTAGCCCTTAGGGATGCTAGATGTACCAATTATCAAAAATCCTTAATGGGTATTATGGAGTCCACTACTAGTAATGGACCAGTTTACTGTAATATTTATCCTAATTTGGAATTATCCCTATCTGATGATAATATCATGCAAAGTGTTATGATGGACTTAGATACTAAAGGATATGAATTCCTTTCTGGATCTGAGATTCTTAATATTGCTTATAGAATCCAATTTAAAGTAATGAACACTTTAAGTACTAATGCTAAATTAATTAGTAATAAAGGTAATACGACTATTATTGAAACAAATTTGGGAAAGTCCAATATGGCTTGTAATAAAATTATTCCTTGGGATCAAATTAGTTATCCTGAGAACTGGGATCACCAGGGAATTATCCCTACCCAACCTGTTAATAGAAACTTGGATCAAATCATCCAGAACCCCGAAGGTGGTATTGAAATAAGGTTTTCTTCTAACAGGATATCCCGACTTATGATGAATTTGAAATAAGGTTTTCTTCTAGAGCTTCTACTTCCAGTATTCCTGATAAAATAGATGATGAATTTGAAATTAAAGGAATAAAGAAATCTAACAATGCTATTCCTCATGGTCTTTATAATAGGACTTCTTCCCTTAATCCTAGCCCATCGGAAATGAATTTTTCTATTAATATGATAGAATTAGTCAATGATTTTAAAATTGATCGGGTAGCCATTAATAATAAATGGAAAGATCCTAAATATAATGCCTTTCGAAAATGGTATAAGGACCAATATAATGATGGACAACATGAATTTTTAAAAGAAAATTATTACAAGTATTTGAATGATACTAAAACTATTATTCCATTCGCGCATTATGTGTTGAGATGGGATAGAACTTTAGAATCATGTGTTATTAAAGAATTTTATAACAATTGGACTACCACTGATGGTAAAAATATTAAGGCTGTTCATCCTCCTACCCAGCCTTTAAAATTAATTAATGAGTCATCTATTCTAGAAACTGTTGCTTATATTCAACCTTCCGATAATGAAACAGGATTAAATAAGGTTTTCAAACAGTCCAATTATACTAATTTATGTCTACAAACTATTGGAAGACAATTAATACGTATTGAAGATGCTGTTAGCAAACCAGAACCCAATAAAGAGGTTTTTCCTGTTAATATTAAACGTCCTCCTGATATGAAGTTTAATTTGGGGAATAATAAATTAAGTCTGGCTGATTTTATGTAAGAACTTACTAAGAAGTTGAAGGACATAAAATTAACCAATAATCATATTGCTGTGTTATCACAAAATGGTGATTTATCTAGTGAAAATATTGAAGAATTTCAAAATATATTACATAATATGGAACAGGAAGTTAATGAACTTGAATTTAGCAAATCTAATAAAGCCAAAATACCACCTACTAGGACCTATTATCCCAGGCCTACCCCGATTGATATTCTTAATGAAGAAGATTACATTGCTGTCCAAACATCATATAGTGCTAAGACTATATATGAATGGAATATAGACAGTTTATCTGAATATATGATATATGTCACCCTGCATAGAATTCTTATGTTTGCTACTGTTTGCAAAAATTCTAATAATACTGATAAGCAAACAGCCGGTTTCATTATAGCCGGTTTTACGGGTCAATTAAAAGGATGGTGGGATAACCTACTTACCTCTAGCCAAAGAGAAGAAATTCTTGGTTCGGTTATACTCTAATTCAAACAATAATTAAACATTTTATCGGTAATACTATAACCGCTAATTAAAGAGGTAAAGATTTACTCATGAATTTAAAATGCCCAACTTTAACTCATTTTCGTTGGTATAAAGATGTTTTTATGGCAAAAATCACGAATAGACATGATGGTAATAATGCTTTTTGGAAAGAAAAATTTATTTCTGGATTACCTATTCTTTTTGCTGAAAAGGTCAAAAATAGACTTATAAATAAACATGATGGGATTCAAATTCCTTATGATTATTACACCTATGGGGAACTTATTAGTGAATGCACTTCTGAAGGATTAGCCCTTTGTAATGATATTCGCCTTAAGAATCAGCTTAAGAAACAAAATTTAACTGGGAAAAAAGAATTAGGTCAATTTTGTGAACAATTTGGATACGATATGCCTAAACAAAAAGATAAAAATGATTTATCTCAAAAAAGATTTTCTAAGAAATATTTTCGAAGGAAACCTTATAAAAGACCTGACCAGGTCTTGCCTAAGCGTAAATCTAATTTCTCCCCTAAAGGATAAATTAATCCATTAATTAGGAGATTCCCTGTTACAAAGAAAGTTGAAAATATGGTTAGGTAAGAGGAATATTAATTTCAGAACTAGATTGTTCCTCAGATATTTCAAAAACAATTTTTTCTTTTAATTGATGGTTATAGTCCTTATCGGGTTTCATGATAAATTCAAACATAACCTTTTTCCCCATAAGGATAGTATGAATACCCTCATCATCTATTCTTTCAATTGGCCAAATAAGGCTTAAAAAAGGTTTTCCTAAAATTATCATTTGAGATAAAGTATTAGATAAAACAAAATGAGTTTTAATACGAATAGTATTATTACATATTAAAACATTTGATAGTTTATTATTTATCTCCATAAGAGAACTGTTTGCAGTATTCAAGGCATAATGGATTTTTTCAAAATATCTAGAAGGTACTAAATCTTGCCTTATACAATTTAGGTCCGACCCGCTATCTATTAGGGCAATAGTTTCTAAACCAAAATCCTGAATAATGAGTTTGATATTAACATACCATTTCTAATTAATATTATTATCTAATGATAATAATCCTCTAGTTTCATTCGTATTGATGACAGGAATAGGAAGAGTATCTTTTACCTCCAAACGGGAAATTCTCCATTTTAGATTATTAATTTCGGTTTTGAAATTGTTTATTTCTTTTCTAAATTCAGAAATAGGAGCTTCTTTAATTAAAGGTTTTGATTCTATTCTGTCAAAAACCTTTTGTAAAGAATAAGGTTCCATAATACTAGAATTTAACTTATTATTATAGGAGTCTTTTATATATTTTTCAATAGCCTGTCTTTTTTCAGTAGGATCGACAATATTATCAATCATATCAAGAATTAAAGTCTGGCTTTCAGATAATACATTAATACTAAGGCCATTCATATCAATAATCGCTTTGTAATAGTCTTGGGAAGTCTTGCAATGTGCAGAACATCCTTTTTCCTGACTGATTACTAATATCAGACTCACTATTAGTGAGTTCCTCAACTTCCATGATTTGGTCAGAAGAAGCATCCGAGTAGTAACTACTAGAAGTTTCATTATTATCCAGAATTTGGTTAATTTGTTTTTTAATATTGTCATCAATGCCTAATTCGTTGATTTGTTTACGAATATCGGTTTTAGAATAACACCGATTAGCATAATGACCTTTCTTACCACATTTATGGCAAGTAATATTTTTAAAATTTTCTTTAGGGGAGAAATTAGATTTACTCTTAGGCAAGACCTGGTCAGGTCTTTTATAAGGTTTCCTTCGAAAATATTTCTTAGAAAATCTTTTTTGGGATAAATCATTTTTATCTTTTTGTTTAGGCATATCGTACCCAAATTGTTCACAAAATTGACCTAATTCTTTTTTCCTAGTTAAATTTTGTTTCTTAAGCTGATTCTTAAGGCGAATATCATTACAAAGGGATAATCCTTCAGAAGTGCATTCACTAATAAGTTCCCCATAGGTGTAATAATCATAAGGAATTTGAATCCCATCATGTTTATTTTTAAGTCTATTTTTGACCTTTTCAGCAAAAAGAATAGGTAATCCAGAAATAAATTTTTCTTTCCAAAAACCATTATTACCATCATGTCTATTCGTGATTTTTGCCATAAAAACATCTTTATACCAACGAAAATGAGTTAAAGTTTGACATTTTAAATTCATGAGTAAATCTTTACCTCTTTCATTAGCGGTTATAGTATTACCGATAAAATGTTTAATTATTGTTTGAATTAGGGTATAAACAGCATCCTCAATGTGGGATTGTTGTCCTGAGGTATTGATTTCTAATTTAACCGAACCAAGAATTTCTTCTCTTTGGCTAGGGGTAAGAAGGTTATCCCACCTTCCTTTTAATTGACCCGTAAAACCGGCTATAATGCAACCGGCTGTTTGCTTATCAGTATTATTAGAATTTTTGCAAACAGTAGCAAACATAAGAATTCTATGCAGGGTGACATATATCATATATTCAGATAAACTGTGTATATTCCATTCATATATAGTCTTAGCACTATATGATGTTTGGACAGCAATGTAATATTCTTCATTAAGAATATCAATCGGGGTAGGCCTGGGATAATAGGTCCTGGTAGGTGGTATTTTGGCTTTATTAGATTTGCTAAATTCAAGTTCATTAACTTCTTGTTCCATATTATGTAATATATTTTGAAATTCTTCAATATTTTCACTAGATAAATCACCATTTTGTGATAACACAGCAATATGATTATTGGTTAATTTTATATCCTTCAACTTCTTAGTAAGTTCTTCCATAAAATCGTCCTGACTTAATTTATTATTCCCCAAATTAAACTTCATATCAGGAGGAGGTTTAATATTAACAGGAAAAACCTCTTTATTGGGCTCTGGTTTGCTAACAGCATCTTCAATACGTATTAATTGTCTTCCAATAGTTTATAGACATAAATTAGTATAATTAGACTGTTTGAAAACCTTATTTAATCCTGTTTCATTATCGGAAGGTTGAATATAAGCAACAGTTTCTAAAATAGATGACTCATTAATTAATTTTAAAGGCTGGGTAGGAGGATGAACAGCCTTAATATTCTTACCATCAGTAGTAGTCCAATTATTATAAAATTCTTTAATAACACATGATTCTAAAGTCCTATCCCATCTCAGCACATAATGCGCGAATGGAATAATATTTTTAGTATCATTCAAATACTTGTAATAATTTTCTTTTAAAAATTCATGTTGTCCATCATTATACTGGTCCTTATACCATTTTCGAAAGGCATTATATTTAGGATCTTTCCATTCATTATTAATGGCTACCCGATCAATTTTAAAATCATTGACTAATTCTATCATATTAATAGAAAAATTCATTTCCGATGGGGTAGGATTAAGGGCAGAAGTCCTATTATAAAGACCATGAGGAATAGCATTGTTAGATTCCTTTATTCCTTTAATTTCAAATTCATCATCTATTTTATCAGGAATACTGGAAGTAGAAGCTCTAGATGGTTCCTGATAATAGAAATTTTTAACAGATCTAAGCCGGGATATCCTGTTAGAAGAAAACCTTATTTCAATATCACCTTCGGGGTTCTGGATGATTTGATCCAAGTTTCTATTAACAGGTTGGGCAGGGATAATTCCCTGGTGATCCCAGTTCTTCAGATAACTAATTTGATCCCAAGGAATAATTTTATTACAAGCCATATTGGACTTTCCTAAATTTGTTTCAATAATAGTCGTATTACCTTTATTACTAATTAATTTAGTATTAGAACTTAAAGTGTTCATTACTTTAAATTGGATTCTATAAGCAATATTAAGAATCTCAGATCCAGAAAGGAATTCATATCCTTTAGTATCTAGGTCCATCATAACACTTTGCATGATATTATCATCAGATAGGGATAATTCCAAATTAGGATAAATATTACAGTAAACTAGTCCATTACTAGTAGTGGACTCCATAATACCCATTAAGGATTTTTGATAATTGGTACATCTAGCATCCCTAAGGGCTAGAAGGAAACAACAATCAATTTCTTTAAGGTGTAAAGGTTTTACTGCAATTTGAATTAATCCTATATGGATATAGTGATAGTTTTGACGATATCTAATAATATCTTGCTCAGTTATTAAAGGAATAGATTTTTTATTTCCATTAATTGGCATGGTATGTTCTACTGTTTTAATAGACATAGCGACTTTATAATCAAAAGAACCAATGTTATAAATTCTTTTAGGTTCAATTCTGGGCATATCCCAATTTAATAATTCATTTTCCATTTTCTCTATATTAGAGATTTCGATACATTCTTCATTTTTTAAAAATTTCTTTTTATTTTTAAACATATTAAACATGTTGAATTATTATAATAATATTTAAACAAAATAATTCTAAATGACATGAAAGTTTAAATAAAGCAGAATATCGTGAAAGTGACGATGTCAATAAGGAGTTAGAGATCATGCAGTTCTTAATACAAAAGTAATTATCCAGAAATAAAAACAGAAAAGATTAAAATTCCAGATCATTATCCATGATTAATACAGACAGTCAGCGATTTAAGTCACAACTGACAACTATTTCATATTCTAATTCATGATGAATATCAATAGTCAACGATTTATGTCACAGCTTAGGAATAGTTTTATATCAAGATTTATGATGAACTCTAACAGTCAACGAATAATGTCCCTAAACGCCTAACGGCCACCTGCCTGCGGCTAAACGGGAACCAACGCGACGAAGTCTTTATTCATCATAAATCAGAACACAGAACTATTAATAACCGGAGACTACAAGTAGTCCAACGCGACGGAGTTGATATTAATTATAAATAAAACATAAAACAATTATTAATCGGAGACTACAGAGTAGTCCAACGCGACGATGTCAAAAGACTAATCATAAATCTCATCAAGAGAATAGATAATATTACTAACAAGATCTTAAGCAATAGAGGTCGATTTACACATAAGTGCTCTGACCCTCATCACTGCTGCTGTCAGAGGCTACCAGTAGCAGCTTGACAATCCATTCCCCGTACAAAAGGGTTGCAGTGCTCCAAAGGAGTTGCTTTGTTCCTTGATTAGGAATATTCTCCATATCTTAATGAAGAACTGAAACAGTATCATCGTTCTCATTTCGAACAATTACTGTTGATCAAGCCACTACATGTTCCCCAACAGTAGTTAAGTATTGCATGATCCCTAACTCCTTATTGACATCTTCACCTTAGTGTTATTCTGTCTTATTTAAGTTTTCCTTTAAAAATATTATTCTAAATATTATAATAAAATGTTTAATATGTTTAAAATTAAAAAGAAATTTTTAAAAAATGAAGAATGTATTGAAATCTCTAATATAGAGAAAATGGAAAATGAATTATTAAATTGGGATATGCCCAGAATTGAACCTAAAAGAATTTATAACATAGGCTCTTTTGATTACAAAGTAGCTATGTCTATTAAAACAGTTGAACATACCATGCCAATTAATGGTAATAAAAAATCTATTCCTTTAATTACTGAGCAAGATATTATTAGATATCGTCAAAATTATCACTATATCCATATAGGCTTAATTCAAATAGCAGTAAAACCATTACACCTAAAAGGAATTGATTGTTGTTTCCTTCTAGCCCTTAGGGATGCTAGATGTACCAATTATCAAAAATCTTTAATGGGTATTATGGAGTCCACTACTAGTAATAGACCCGTTTACTGTAATATCTATCCTAATTTGGAATTATCCCTATCCGATGATAACATCATGCAAAGTGTTATGATGGACCTAGATACTAAAGGTTATGAATTCATTTCTGGATCTGAAATTCTAAATATTGCTTATAGAATCCAGTTTAAAGTTATGAACACTTTAAGTCCTGATGCTAAACTAATTAGTAATAAAGGTAATACAACTATTATTGAAACTAATTTGGGAAAGTCCAATATGGCTTGTAATAAAATTATTCCTTGGGATCAAATTAGTTATCCTGAGAATTGGGATCATCAGGGAATTATCCCTGCCCAACCTGTTAACAGAAACTTAGATCAAATCATCCAGAACCCCGAAGGTGATATTGAAATAAGGTTTTCTTCTAACAGGATATCCCGCCTTAAATCTGTAAAAAAAATTTACTATCAGGAACCATCTAGAGCTTCCACCTCCAGTATTCCTGAAAAACTAAATGATGAATTTGAAATACAAGGAATTAAGGAATCTGAAAATGCTATTCCTCATGGTTTTTATAATAAAACTTCTGCTCTAAATCCTACTCCATCAGAAATGAATTTTTCTATTAATACAATAGAACTAATCAATAATTTTAAAATAGATCGTGTTGCCATCAATAATGAATGGACAGGTCCTAAATATAATACTTTTCGAAAATGGTATAAGGATCAATATGATGACGAACAACATGAATTTTTAAAAGAAAATTATTATAAATATTTGAATGATACTAAGAGTATTATTCCATTTGCGCATTACGTGCTAAGATGGGATAGGACTTTAGAAATTGGTGTTATTCAAGAATTTTTTAACAATTGGACTACTACTGAGGGAAAAAATATTAAGACTATTTATCCACCAACTCAGCCTTTAAAATTGATTAACGATTTATCTACTCTTGAGACGGTTGCTTATATCCAACCTTCCGACAATAAAACGGAATTAGATAAAGTTTTCAAACAATCTAATTATACGAATTTATGTCTTCAAACTATTGGCAAACAGTTAATTCGTATAGAAGATGTTGTTCATAAATCTGAGCCTAATAAGGAAATTTGTCCTGTTAATATTAAACCTCCTCATGATATGAAACTTAATTTGGGGAATAATAATAAATTGAGTCAAGATGATTTTATGGAAGAACTTACTCGAAAATTGAAAAATATTAAATTAACTAATAATCAAATTGCGGGGCTATCACAAAATGGTGACATATCTAATGAGAGTATTGAAGAATTTCAAAAAATATTACAAAATATGGAACATGAAGTTAATGAACTTAAATTTAGCAAATCTAATAAAGCCAAAATACCACCTACTAGGACTTATTATCCCAGACCTACCCCGGTTGATGTTCTTAATGAAGAAGATTATATTTCTATCCAAACATCGTACAGTGCTAAGACTATATATGAATGGAATATAGACAATTTATCTGAATACATGATTTATGTTACCCTACATAGAATTCTTATGTTTGCCACTGTATGCAAAAATTCTAATAATACTGATCAACAAACGGCCGGCTGTATTATAGCGGGTTTTTCGGGACAATTAAAAGGATGGTGGGATAATATTCTTACCCCTAGTCAAAGAGAAGAAATTCTTGGATCTGTTAAAATAGAGATCAATACCTCTGGTCATCAATCCCAGGTTCAGGATGCTGTCTATACACTAATCCATACTATAATTAAACATTTTATTGGTAATACCATAACTGCTAATGAAAGAGGTAAAGATCTTCTCATGAATTTGAAATGCCCTACTTTAACCCACTTTCGCTGGTATAAAGATGTCTTTATGACCAAAATTACAAATAGAAATGATGGTAATAATGCTTTTTGGAAAGAAAAATTTATTTCTGGTTTACCTATTTTGTTTGCTGAAAAGGTCAAAAATAGGCTTAAAAATAAACATGATGGGATTCAAATTCCTTATGATTTATACACTTATGGTGAACTTATTGGAGAATGTACTTCTGAGGGATCCCTTTGTAATGATATTCGTCTTAAGAATCAACTTAAGAAACAAAATTTAACTGGAAGAAAAGAATTAGGCCATTTTGTGAGCAATTTGGGTATGATATGCCTAAACAACAGAAAGATAAAACTAATTCGTCCCCAAAAAGATTTTCTAAGAAATACTTTCGAAGAAAACCTCTTAAACAACCTGACCAGGTTTTATCTAATCGCAAACATAATTCCTCCCCTAAAAGGAATTCTAAAAATATTACGTGCCATAAATGTGGTAAATTAGGTCATTATGCTAATCGGTGTTATTCTAAAAACGACATTCGTAAACAAATTAACGAATTAGGTATTGAGGACAATATTAAAAAACAAATTAATCAAATTTTAGATAATAATGACACTTCTAGTAGTTATTATTCGGATAATTCCTCGGACCAAATCATGGAAGTTGAGGAGCTTACTAATAGTGAGTCTGATAATCAGTCAGAAAAAGGATGTTCTGCACATTGTAAAACTTCCCAAGATTATTATAAGGCTATTATCGATATGAATGGCCTTAGTATTAATGTATTGTCTGAAAACCAGACTCTTATTCTTGATATGATTGATAATATTATTGATCCCTTAGAAAAACGACAAGCCATTGAAAAATATATAAAAGACTCCTATAATAATAGGTTCAATTCTAGTATTATGGAACCTTATTCTTTACAAAAGGTTTTCGATAGAATAGAGTCAAAACCCTTGATTAAAGAAACCCCTATTTCTGAATTAAGAAAAGAAATGGATAATTTCAAAACCGAAATTAAACATCTAAAATGGAGAATTTCCCAATTAGAAGTTAAAAAGAATCCTACTGAGGAAGCTAGACAACTATTGTCTTTAGATAATAATATTAATCAAAAATGGTATGTTAATATAAAACTAATTATTCAGGATTTTATTTTAGATACTATTGCCCTAATAGATAGTGGGTCAGACCTAAATTGCATAAGGCAAGATCTAGTACCTTCTAGATACTTTGAAAAAGTCTATTATACTTTAAATACTGCAAGTAGTTCTCCTATGGAGATAAATAACAAATTATCAAATGTTTTAATATGTCATAATACTATTCGTATTAAAACCCAATTTATTTTATCTAGTACTTTATCCCAAATGGCAATTTTAGGAAAACCCTTTTTAAGCCTGATTTGGCCAATTGAACGAATAGATGATGATGGCATTCATACTATCCTTATGGGGAAAAAAGTTAGGTTTGAATTTATCATAAAACCTGATAAGAACTATATCCATCAAATAAAGGAAGAAATGATTTTTGAAATACCTGAAGAAGGATCTAACTCCGACATCTAATATCTCTCTTTGTAACAGGGAATCCTCAAAGATTATTCTATGTCTAGTAAGACAATATAATAATTATCTCCATCCTAATTAAAGGATTGATCTACGTCTAGAAAGACGACAAAATTATCTCCATCCTAATTAAAGGATTGATCTACGTCTACGACGACAAATCTCTATCCTAATTAAAGGATTTATCTATGATCTCCAATAAGACAAAATTAGTTCCAAGCTTAAATTAAGCAATGATAACAACTAAATTGTCAATTTTTTAAGACAATATTTGCTTTATTTTGCAGCAATGACTCCTCCTGGTCGAGCATATAATCCTAATTCGGATTCTATCAAGAGAAAAGGTGAACAACTTTGCTCTCCTCCCGAATGGGATCTATTATCTCCTGCCTTAAAAGAAAGGAAACGAAATATCGGTAAATCCTTTATAGGGGATAATAATACCAGATCATATTTAAAGAGTTCCAATGAACTAATTTTCGATCTATCTGATACTGATATGATGTGGCTATACACGCCTACCTATCAAGGTGGGAAAAAATTTGACCCAGAGACTAATAGTCCATCCCAAATTCTGGAACATAGAGAATTCTACGAATCTATATTAATTACGACTGGTTCAGTCTCTTTTTCCAAGGTTAATAACCAATTCTCTAAATCTTATCGAGATGCACTTATTCATAAAATAATAGAACCTCCCGAATGGGGAGAACCTTTTATTACCAAGCCCCTTATTGGTCCCTTTCCTCACTTCAACAACCTAAGGACCTTTACCCATTGGGACTATATGGATGCATGGGTCTATACCTTTTTCCACCAAATTCCCCAACAGGAATATTTCTGGAATTTTTCCTTTTCCCCTGATTTTAGTGGTACAATACCCACATGGTTTTCTAACTGGTGGTTTAAATTCAACCCTGCCATGGATTATATTGCCACCGATATAACAATTTTAAATTACCATTTTAGATTAAAATCCAATGATCAAATAGAATTGGCAGATTACAATCCGCCTTTCTCATGGAATATTATGGGAAATGATCCACAATTGAACCAATTTTTTCAGAATATGATATTATTGGAAAAAATTATCAGTCCAAATTGATAGAGGAATTCACCAAACTATAAACCAGTTTGAACTGAACGGGGTCCATATGATAGTTTGATCTACACTTATCCGAATTCCAGATAGAATCTACTTTTCTGGCCAATCGACCAACTAGAGGGGTCTACAATACCCGTCAATTATTCTGCCACGGACGAATATCGCCAACAATAATGCTTATTATTCACTGGGACCTACCCACTTACAACTGGGGCCCACATTAGCAAGATGAAGAAAATTATTCTACCGACAAACAAAGGTGCTTACTATTCAATCGGGTCCACCACTAGCAAGATGCCAACTGGGACCCACTTCCCACTTATCAACTGGGACCCACTTTTCACATAATGCTCTCAAAGTGCTCTTTGGGACCCACTTCCCACTTTCAACTAGGACCCACTTTCCACTTTCTAAATGCTTATATAAGAAAGCATTCTCACAAGTTAGAAAGAAGCCTTCAACAACCGAGCAACGCTCTGAAGCAAGCCTTCTCTCCCTCTCTCTCTCAAGCTTTCTCTTTTCTCTTCTCTTCCCTTCCGAACTTGTAATCTTTTAGCTTTTCTTGTAACCTTTCCCTTCTAGTTATAAGTTTGGTGTGCTAGTTTCCACCTGAAACTTTATTCAGGGGGAATTATATGTGAATATTACTAAAGTATCTGTAAGTTTTCTTTTCTTTTTCTTTTATTTTGTAATTATTTTAGTCTTTAATTTATGTGAATAAAGTTTCAGTATCTTCTTCTTCTTCTTCTTCTTCTTCTTCTTTACTTACTGTTATTTAATTTTTATCTTTTAATTTTATGTATTAAATTTCTGTAATTTTCGCTGTTTTGTTAGTTTAATTTAACTATTTAAATTCCTGCTTTTATTTTTGGTATATATATATTAAACTAAGATTATCACATACTCCATCAAACATGCATGAAACATAAAATACAAATGTAATACCCCGGGTCGACGGTAGTTTGCTGATGGGGTGGTTCCTACGATACTTAAAAGGGGGATGTCTTGACATACGAATATAGGTATACATCCCTTATATATTATGACTGAGGCCTTTTGGGCTCACTTGGCTCCAGAGTTCGAAAGAACTCCGGAGTTAAGCATGCTCGGGTCGGAGTAGTCTCAGGATGGGTGACCTCCCGAGAAGCAGACTGCTGCCCATAAAACTCCACACTGTCGGACGTCCGCAGTGGCTAAGTAGGGACAATATTGGTGGCGATATAAGTCGGGTCGTTACAGCAAATAAAGAAATTTATCAATAAATTATTTTAAAATATCTATATAATGTAATTATCTACTACACTTACTAATATTAAATATCTTCCAATACAATAGGTCGCAATATTGTGCATATTGAAGTAAGATTATCATGTATTCTATCTGATGTAGGATATATTGAATATTACTATTTTGTTTCTAAGTTCCAAGTAGGATCAAGAAAAAATATTCTTTTAGTTCTAAGTATATTATATTAATTATTAAGAATCATTATGTTTTTTAAAAGTCATTTTAGTTTACAAGCCTTTTATTTCTTAAACAAGCTTCTTACTTTATAAAATAAGCTTTAAATTATTATAATAAATATGTTGATTATTATTGAATTGAATTGAAGAATTACTTCTTGAGTTATTTTTGTTACGTTTCTTGCTAGATTATTCATCTTTTCCTTCTACTTTACTTGGTGAACTCCAAGCTTCCATTCATCTAAGATTCCTAACCCTTTATTCTCTTCTTATTTGAGAGATTCCTAATATCTTTCTTCCAAGTTATACATTAAGTGGTATCAGAGCCTCACTTTTTAGATCCTTATCTGTAAAGCAGTCCGTCATCATCTTCCATTCAAGCAGATTTCGTCCATCCAGATTCAAGAAATTCGTCAATTTTGTAGGCTTCTACAGGACATAATATTATTGCCCAGTCTACGTGTCATATCTTGTTGGAAAGATCTTCGAGTCGTCTTTCTAACACAATCAACGGTTTGTAATTTGGAAATCTAAGAAGGGAGATACACACGTTCTACTACAAGTTATCTAAAATAGTTTGTTTTCTGCAACAATATTTTTCATCAACAAGATTTTGTTTCAAGGAAAGACTTTGATGCATCCATCAATTCTCTTAAAGAAACTCAAGCATAGATGAAATCTTCACAAGATTTTTTTTCGAAGCTACTCAAATTTCGTTGAAAGAATCTATTGATAAACTCACTCGCCAAATTTCTCAAAAACTCAAACGTAAGGACAAAATAGATGAAGAGATCTGCGTATCTACATCCAGTATTCCAACAACCATCATCCCTCTCCCCTCTACACCTATTGTTCCATCCACCATCGAACCAATTTCGTCTTTTTCTTCAGAGAAGAATGTTGATTTTAACCTAGCCGACTTATTTAAAGACGAGGAGTTTATTGTATGTTCTATCTTTCCTACTTATTGGAAAGTATCCAAAAACGTAATTTTTATCCCTAATTAGTATGATGTTAGAACTCACTTTTGGAAATTAAAGTCACGTCTCTCTATAAGAGATATATTTCATACAGTGAGTTTGTTACATATCTTATATAATACGAATGCATGAAGTCTATTTACAACATGTTACGGATTGATTCCTTTGATCACACATTATCTTCATGATGAATACTTCTACTGGCACGTCTTCAATGCAAATTTATGTTGGTATATATCAGTAAAGTTTTAAATGACCAATGCATTGTATGACTATGTTGCACTTTCCCCAAGTGACAAATATTTTTTAAGAGAAGAATTCTTGTTAAACCTCATATGAAGTAGTCATTAGTATAATTTAATAAGCTTTCGAAGGTTCAAATTAATTTCTTAGTGCTACTGGTAGCAGAGGTCGGTTGGTAATGCATTGTGAGTTATTATTTTAGTAAGATTATTTATTTATGGGATTTTTAGACTTAACCCCCCATTTTATGGTCACGATTTGAGTAAACCCCCCAATTTGTCCAAGTTTGGACTTTACCCCCTCTCCGTCTACTTCTGTCAAATTTAACGTCAATTTTATTTGTAACTTTCCAAAATGCCCTCGATTGCTGCTTTAGACTTAACCCCCCCCCCCCCCCCCCCCCCTAAAAATATGAGAAAGGAGTATTTTAGGAAGAAAAAATAAAAATAGACGTTAAATTTGACAGAAGTAGACGGAGAGGGGGTAAAGTCCAAACTTGGACAAATGGGGGGGTGGGGGTTTACTCAAGTCGTGACCATAAACGGGGGGGGGGGGGGGGGGGGGGGGGGTTAAGTATAAAAATCACTTTATTTATCGATAAATGAATAATATATTATTTTATCGACACATTAATATTTATTATTTTAGAGGGAGATTTTCAATCTATGTATGTGATCAAAGAAAAAAAAATCAAATAACAAGTATGTGGTCATAGACCAAATGATGATCAGCATGAACTTGATCCAGATGATAGTTCGGTTATACCAAATGTTTCGTCAAAAGAAACATTTCAATCAATAATCACATTATATAACTATTTAATTAGTACAATATGAGCAAAATATTTTGGAAGTAGTGTATGCACTACAAAAATTTAAGGATGGGGTTGAATTTAGTTTGGACGTACAAAGAAAAAACAAACAACTTTAGATGCATATTTTCAAAAAAAAATGAATTTATAAATAAAAGTTCAAGAGTACGTAGATTATATACATAAATTTTTGTATGAAATTTAGTAATTATTAATTTATATTTTTGTCGGGTCTTTAAGGATTCAAAATTTTTTATTACTTAATGCATTTAGCGAAGTTATTACTTTAGTACACATGCCCAAGTCGGGACCGGAAGAAATTATTATCTAAGCGAGGTTATTATTTTTATCAAACATTCATTTATCAAGGTTTTACTATATTTTTTCTCTTTGCTAATAAATTTTACTGAACCAAAATTTCTGTCAAGAGGTCTAATGTTGGTTCATAACAAGGAACCGTTCAGATTCTTTGTAATGGGTTTTAAATATTGGCCCATTTATGGATTGTTTCAGAAGTTACCCAGTGAAGAGACACCCTTTCAGAGTTTAGACATTGTTTTGGTTTTAAAACAAGTTATGTTAAAATTCCAAACAATTCGATGGTATCGTTTGGATTGTGTCTCGAATGCGGCTAAATGTACTCAACCTTGTGCCATTTGAACAGTTTTGTTGAAAAAGAAGTAGCCTGAAATTGGAGTGAAATCTAAAAATTTCAGTATTGCACAGTCTGAAATTCGTGGTCAGATGAAAGCCTTTCCATTCTCCGATTGCGTTAAACTTTTTACAGTAGTTGCATAACATTTTATGCAATAATATGTTCAAATTTCATGATCATCCAACGGTTGGATTGTCAGCAAATATTAAAACGGCATTACTGTTCATCAGTGACAGGTTTCGAATTTTGAGTTAATCAAAATTTTAGTTACTCAAGTTTTTTGAAAATCAGATTATTTTACTGACATCATGTGTCTAGTAGATTAATCAGTTTGTTCGACATCTCAGTGACTTAATTACTACAATTATTTATAGATTTTGATTTGATTTGAATGATGTCAATGGGTCATCTTTAGATGCATCTAGACATAGAAATCATGTTGATGGTATCAAACCAAAGCACCAACTAAGATGGAAGATGAATCGGTTGTCTAATTTGACGTCATTCTCATCACAGTCATGAATGCCATGTGAATTGGTGTTGTGAGAAACATAGTTAAAATATTTCATTGGCTATAAATGATATTGCACATAGTTGTACAAATGGTATCAACGCGCATGAAAGACAAAACCTCATGGTGGTGGTCTTATGTACAACGTTACATGTAATTGTTACTTGTAAAATCTTTGAGAAAATTAATTTTTCTTAGAATGAAATACACATTAAATTGTTTGTGTAAACATCTTTGTTGTCCAAAGGTACAATTGATGATTCAAAATATTTTGAGTGGTTAAAACATTTGTATATGAATGAGAAATTAAAGTCTTAAGTTATCCACTGATCATGACTAACTTGTGTTATAGTAGATAAATATGTATGTATTTCACATACATTGTATTTGCTCCAACCCATCCCAATGGGTGTGTCTTTCCCCAATGGACACATACTTTGTAAACACTTATGCTGAATAGGTGTGTATATTCCCAATAGATGTGTATATTCCCAATAGATGTGTACATTATATTGGGTCAGATGTCTATTCAAATATACATTGATAGACATGTGCCTTTTTGAAAAGGTGTCTTTCCTACTATATAAGTGTGTCTTGTGTTTGCAGTCAAATCACTTTTCAATCAATTGTTCTTTCAATCTTCTAGTGTTTGTGTCTTGTCATGAGAGAGTATAATAAAGAATTGGTTCACCGTCTTCTATGCGTTTGAAGAGCTGCTACGCTATGAAGGATAGATCGTTGTATCCTGGGAGACAATCTGTCATTGATAAACTGTTCGGCACATTTACGGGGCGAATAATGTCTTAAGGAGAGAGATTTTATCTCGACTCGCTCTAAATCTTGTCCTTCATCCATTTATTCTGGTTTGCATCACCTATTCCCTTTTATTTATTTTAGAATAGTAATATATTGATATATATATTTTCCTATATTATTTACACTTACATGAATAAATAGTGGGTGGGAAAAAGAGTTTAATTTGTATTGGATACCTTTTTTTTGCAATTATAGGATTTGGAACATAGATCCCGCCTGTGCCGATTCATACAGTAAAATGGGGTGGGTTAGGTTAACCCCTTTTTTTCTTGTAATTTGAGCGGATTTGGTGGGTTTGATAATTTTAATGTACGTGCTATAATTAGATCATGAATGTAATGCATATGGTGTTGCTCTTTCAGAAGATATACGCATTTCTCCAATGTTTAACGTACATGACATATATCCAATCTATGATTCACTTGACACAAAGAATGGGATTATGTCTACACACATTAGAAAAGTATGAATTTATAGCAAAAAAAAAAAACAGTTAGAATACAAAGAAAAACCGACTCCTAAAATTCAAAATTGTATTTTTCTATTTATTTACCTTATGTTGGAACTTTGTTCTTTCGTTGTAGTTCCTTAGCAATCCTTACACTGACTACACAATGAAGAAACCAGTTCTGTTTAAGATAATGCACATGTTATTTAAGAAAATTTAAAAATGAACACAATAACAAAACGTACAAAAGCTGGAGGAGACTTTACTAGCATATATGCAATATAATTATTTCCTCTACAATTAGAAGTGTTTTTGATAAACGAAGAAAAATAATTAGCATATATGCAATGTAGTTATTTCCTCAATCTACAACTAGAATTTAGAAGTGCTTTTGATAAACAAAAAAAAAAAAAAAATAAAGGCAAGAAAAAAAGTCTGATAGTTGTAGATGGGCAAGTGATTGTGCTTAAGACTTTACTAGAACATATACAAAATGGATCTGAATGAGAACAAAAAATATCACAATTTTGCTTTGCTGTTGTGGAATTGACATACATCACAAGTTGACGTGGTTTACAACAAAGGGAGGTCAAGGTTGGGTATAAAGAAGTTCAGTCATACCTAGAAGTTGCAAGTACTCTTAACTTTTGATGAACTAGTTTTAGAGCACACTCTACTAAACTGTATTTCAATCTAATGCTAACAAGTTACTGAAATTATTTTTACTAATCTGTTAGTAGGTACTACGCACTGGTTAATTTTAATTTATCAGTTTTAGGTGAACATTCGAGTTTTAGTTTATTAATTACACTCACAAGCTAGCAAAAATTACAACTAGACTATATTATTAAATTTTATAAAATAATTATTTTTAAAACAAATTTATTAATATTCCTTTATAAGAACTCACGGTTAAAAATTGTTAGTTTCTCATAATATTTGTTAATTTGATTATATTTAAAATTATTGGGCCTCTTGACCAAAAATCAAAATCCAACCCATAAAAAATTGTATATTAAATTACGATAAAATCATGACTAAAAGAGTATTTTATTCAGATTTGTGTTACAGATTTGTATTTTAACTCAACTCTCATTAACCAAGACATACCGCTGAATACCAAGATGACAATTGACAACCACATAAAAACAAAATATCAAATCTAGTAGCTTGGATTAGTAGTTATAAAAATTAGATAGAAGTCGCCTTTGAATAACAATGAAGGCCTAGAAACTTGAATAAATTTTCCTGTTGTGTTACAAATGTACACCTAATTGTGCACATAAGTTGTATAGTACACACTCAGCAAGAAAGAAAAAAAGTCAAAGGGGTTTTCTTACGTATTTACCTTATGTACCAAGCAAGTTTTTTTCCTTAAGCACTAACCAGATCTGAAAGAGAGAAAGATAAAAAATAATCTTAGAAAATATTGAAGTTCAAAACGAGAAAAATTAAATTCATTTGAGGAAGCCTGATTGCTTAAGAAGAAAAATACCTGAGACTTTACGAGTAGAATTTATATGTATTAGATCTGAGTGAGAAGCAAGCTAATTTCTCAGGACGAAGAAGAAGGATATATATCTTTGTATGCTCAAAGCAACAATTTCTAAGAAATAACGATCAGACTTCAGAGGAGACCATAGTCGTTGCAGCAGTCAGGTGAGGAATCTGGCAGCACTTGACTATGAATGTACCTAAGGAGGTTACAATAATGATATATATAGAATTATAGACCAAATCACAAGGTAAGTTACCATTTACCAAGAGTTCATTGAGTCACTTTTCTTTTAAGCACCCTAGGCTAGTTCATCTCCATGGAAAGCAAACAAAATTCTTATCACCTACTACCATTATCACAATGTTGGGATAATGACAACCATTGCATTATTTCCATTTGTTTTCACTAAAGTAGTAGAATGACATTGACAACCACTTATTTCTATCACAAAACAAAGGAAACTGAGGAAGCCCCACACACTACAACATTGATTTAGGCTGTTTACATTACAGTAAACGACTGTTTTAAATCTACTTTTTGGAAAGCTATGTTGTATGATGTGTTTTTTTTAAAGACAGCCAGCTAGCTAGCATGTGACTGGTAGGGTTTAAGACCTTTATAATGGGCAAAGCATTGATTGCCTTTTAAGACCAATATCTTGAGAGAAAATTCCTACACTATTACTAGTGGAGACCATTGATAGATTCGAATAAATTTCCTACTTTACAGAAGAGCAAAAAAAAGCAATTACCACAATAATCCATTAGGTTCATAATAGGACATCTATTCGACCATTTGACAGGCATTTAGGCAGAGAATCCTTCCTTGGAAAAGAAAATTGTAATATTCTCTACGAGACTACGACCATCGCGTTCTTAAAACCAAAACCAAGAATCTTGGGTTCTTTCTCATGGTATTGGAAATCCAAGAGCTTAACACAAGTAGTTAATACAGTAAAATCTGTGTACAACATATTTTATTCCTAAGGCAAACACTAGTAAAATGACAAAAAATATCAAAAAATTTCTACCCATCAGAAGCTGGGGAAACTTAAAGAGCTTGAACAATTTATAGTCTAGTGGATATGCATTTTCCTTTTTGGATCTTAGTTTGTTGAAGTGCCCCATCTTGTGAAGAAGATACAGGGACTCACCACTTTCTTTAGAAAAGTGAAGGAGAGAAAAGATGAAGTGTGTTTAGACTTTAAAATCTAGAGAACAAAGTTGGGCTTTAATGGAAATTTTAATTTTTAAAAAAAAAAACCATAAATACTTATACAGACCAATCATGAGTTTAATCCAGATGATGCTGGAAGGTTACTAATGGAATGCACCAATCATGAGTAAGAAACACTATATTTTGTGTGATGCTACATATAATATGTATTTACTTCTATCTAATATGAAAAAAAATTAAATAACCTAGCTATGACATTCAGATTTTGATTTAATTATTTTGTTGTTAAATTCATAAGATTTCTTTGCTTGTTGGTATTTTTGTGATTGGGGTGGGGGAGGAAATTGAACAACATATCAAATAACAAGTGAACCAGTTTGAAAGCTAGGTGATGGCAATCATCATGTCCTAAATTATTTGGATACGGTTTAATATGGATTGCAATTCACTCGACCTGGAACGTGGTAAAGACAAGTACTATTGGTTGAACAAAATATAATAGGGTGAATTGGTGATTGCCCACCGATTTGAATTGCTTATTAGAGATTGCCCACTGGTTTCAACAATATTCGAGATTGCCCACTGGTTTCAACAATATTCGAGATTGCCTACTACTTTTAACTTTCCGATGGTCAAGCCACCATTGACCTAGTCAAACTTTGTTCTTTTACTGAATTGCCCTTTTCTTATTCTAACTAGTTGACAGGCAAATACAACATTGGTGAGTTAATGGCACGTATACAAGTGAATGATCTAAGATGAGATATGATGAAATTGAGGACAATCACATGCGTTCAATTTTCTCTCCGACGTGTTATTCGAACGTGACTCATTGAGGGTATTATAAGAATATTTAATAAAAGAATAAAGTTTGACTAGGTCAATGGAGCCTTGACAACTGGAAAGTTGAAAGTAGTGGGCAATCTCGAATATTTTTGAAACTAGTGGGTAATCTCTAAATGACAATTAAAACCGGTGGGCAATCTCTAATTCACCCAATATAATATTAGCTTATATGAATATAAAATCTAAATAGGCACAAGTTTGTCCCCCCACGCCCCCCTAGATCCATCCCTGATTGTGCTTCTCCTCCTTTGTTGTTGTTGCACTATTTAGCTGCATGACAAACCTTAAGGATCTCATTATTGAATCCGACCATCGGCGATGCCCCTGTAATGTTAACACAAGCATGTTAATTTGCCTCCATTGTGCTTGTACTCTTTTTTTTTATTGTTAAAATTTTGAGGAATTATACAAAGTTAGAGGACAAACGCGCAACAAACTGCACTGCAAGCCCCTTTTGAATAGCAAAACCAATCCTATGAAATACATATTAATTGGAATCGGCCGTCATCACATTGTTATTCATCACTTTTTGTACCATCCTTAGAAATTCAACTGTTTTTTGTGCTAGAAACCCAAAAGTGTCAAAAGCAAAAGAAATGAAACAATGTTGGTTCGCTGCACATGTTCATCATTAGCAAACCCCACCATCGGAGGTACCCTTGTGATGTCAACACATGCATGTTTCCCTTCTAACCAACTGTATATCAAAACATCGGCTGGACGTAGTGTTGATCTGCCTTCTGACGGGTCTGTAAGAAAATTGAACGAAACATCTTTTTTAATCTGTATTCCAGCTCGTCATACCACATCATACAATATATCATGCACATGATCGTGTGTCTGTATTTAAAACCGGAGTAATACTTCTACAAATTGTATTCATAAGCGCCAAAATAAGATACAACTCTAATCAGACAAACAACCCTCACAAAGCACCTGACTGTAGCGGCATTTTCAACCCATATCCCAGATCAGATCAGAATTGTGACTGTCAGCACACCTGCACAGTAGAAGAGACAATAGCTACAAACAGCCTTCACCATTCATAATCTGGGTACTGAACAAAAAAAATTGTTCCTTCGTAGTCTCTGACCAACCAAGCAAGAGGTCCACAAACCCAATCTCATTTCTCAGCTCCAGTCTAGCTTTATCACACTAAAGCCATTCCAAAACGATAGCCACTACTAGAAAACCAAGTATTTGCCACTGCTCTAAGCAGTGGCTAAAGGCCTTTTGCCACTGCTTCTGGCAGTGGCAGGGCAGTAGCAACAAGTGGGGTAGCAAATACTTTGTCACAGCCCATGGCAGTGGCAAAAACCCAAAATTGCCACTGCCAAGGACAGTGGCAAATAAATATTACTTAATACTGCCCAGGACAGTGGCAAATAAGTGCTACTTGCTACTGCCAAGGACAGTGGCAAATAACATTTTGGAAATAAAAAAAAAAAAATTCCTACATTCACATTTTCAATATTTCAGTACTGCCAGTGCCTGATGCAATTCCAAAAGAGAAAACATTTTACTTTATCTTCTCAAACATTTAAGACAAAATTCCAAAATAAATGGTTACAACAACAACATGTATATCATCAACTTTAAACAATTACACCAATGAAATAAAATGGAGTGCAAAATAATTACGTTCTTGTGACAGTTCGCAACCATCAAAAGCTATCCTACAAATCCCTTCCTTTGGTCTGCAGCAATATTGGCCTGTTTTTAGTGAACAATTATGTCCTGCCTCCTTTCTTTTGGTCTGCAGCAATATTGGCATGTTTCTAGTGAACAGAGAGCAGTCACCCCTACCACGCGTCAACCACCAACGTCTCCCAGTTCTGTATTAAGCAATAGGTAAAAACATTGAGCTTGCACTCTGAATCCTTTCTCCATGTTCTCAATGAATGGAAGGTTCTGTACTGCCATTATACAACAGAGTAAGAATAGAGTGCAAAACTCAAAAGAATTAATTCTTACTAATAATGATTAATGAAAGTCAAGCAACTACATATACGTTTTGCGTGAGAAATAAACAATTCAAGACCTCCAATAGAATGCGAGTCATTGACATCTAATGGTATCCAACTTTTGTCAATAGAATTAAGCCTCTCCATGATGAATCTACATACATATAAATAGTGTAAACTTTAATATGAGGTAAATTTGTAGCTTTTACCACGTAAGACCAATATTCAAACAAACAAAATTCTCTACCAATAAAACGATGAATTTTACAAAAACAATAAGAAATACATGCATATAAATGACATAAATAATCATATCAGACAAAAATATAACAAGCAATTTAATTTAAAAAATTTCTAGTTTGTCGTCAATAGGCTAGATTCTACATAAGAATTATTTATTTCATTGCTAAAGATTGCAAAATCAAATGGGTAACTTATTATTTCAGCATTTGAAAGAACAAGATTTAATTAGAAACATCAGGTGTATAACTTCAATGCGTGATTTTTGGTCATATGATGGCTTTCAAACATAGTAGAGAACCTTCGGAGAGCGACGAGAGATATATATTTTGATGGAGGACTTAACCTTAACTCGTGTTTTCTAATTTAGAAAATGTCGTTTTAGAGTTTTCCGTCTATAAGCCAAAACAGAAAATGGAAACTTTTTAGAAAACTGAAAACCCATTTCTAAAATCTGAAAAGGAAGTACAAGCGAATAGGTTCTCTGTTTTTTGTTATCTACGGAAAACATTTTTTGGAAAACAAGCTCAGTTTTCTACAACCGAACAGGGCCCAAATCTTCTATTTCCAAAGCGGTTTCTTGGAATTCTAAATCTGAATGTTGCATCAGATGAAAGAATAAGACTACTACAAATCAAAAGAAAACTAATAAAGGCAGGTCATTGTATATTGGGTTCAGGGCCTAGTTCTAGAAGATCACTCTCTTACTCATGAAACAGACACTTGTAGATACTAGTCTACATATACATTCCTTGAACCATCTCAAACTTCATAAGTATACTGATTTCTAGAAACTAATCTCAATCAATCAGCTAAGTAAGGCAGACATGTGCAGTATTACTACTCTCCTTGTGATGATGGTGATATATAGCAATTTTGATGAAGACAAATGTACAATTGAAACAGCGCACCAGGCAGATCAAGGACCATCGTGGGACAAAAAACAGCGCACCAGGCATTTAACAACTGTGTTTTGAATAAAATTGTGACTAGAAAAAAAGGTAATTATGAGGCAAATGCACAGTATTTGGAATTTGGATCCAGGTTTTAAGAACATTTGTTGATCATTGAACCTAACCATATCAAATCATATGTATAATGACCATTAAACCTAACAATCTCAATCACATTTATAAGTCAATAAACTGCAATCAGTGAAATTCGATCAACAAAACTTTACATAAACAATAGAGATTGATAAAACCTTTGATTTAGAACCCTAAGTCATAAACAATTGAGAGAAGAATGAAGCTGGAAATCAATTGAAAATCATAAACAATCGTTCAATTCGAAATACCTTAAGGAGAGAAAGTGCGAAGCAAAACTAAAAACTCCAATTTCGTCTGAAGAGAACTTCGCCTCTCTCTTGAGATTTGAACTTTGAAGATAACTTTTTCTCTTGTGATCGATGTGGGAAGGTTGATGAGGAAGAAGAGATTGGAGATTGAGAGATCGATGGTGAAGAAGAGAATGATAAGAAGAGATTGGAGATTGAGAGATCGATGGTGAAGAAGAGAATGATAAGAAGAGATTGGAGATTGAGAGATCGAGTGATCAATGTTATTCTTCTCGATCTCTTGAGATTGAGATCGAGAGATCGCCGATGAAGATGAAGAAGAGAATCAGATCGACAAGAAAGAAGGAATTATATTACCCACGGCTACAAAAATAAAAACACTGGAAAAATCGTATTGGTGTTGGACTGTTATTTTGGTTCCCACGGCCCAATTAAGCTTACCCACGGTCTATAGCAGACCCAAATTTGCCACTGCTATGGGCCATGGCAAAAAAACCCGGATGCAGTGACAAATATCCTGTTTTTTGGTAGTGAGCATTGATAGCTAGCTATCACAGTTTTTGAAGCTTCAAAAATATCCCCGTGGAAAATCACCTTGTTTATGATTTGCCATATGCACCATAACACTGCAAGGGGCAGTAAACTCGAAATACTTCCTGCAACTCCATGTCCCTTGAAGGTCAGCCACCATTCCAGTAACTGTTGTGATGTCTGCACAGTTGCAAATTCAGCAGCAGCTTGTAAATATAAATTGTTGACCATCAAATAAAGTAAAAAGACAGAAAATAGTAGAAGATGGCCTTCCATCAGAAGTTTGGGAAACTTTAGAGTCACACTGGAACTGGATGGCACACTGCTCGAGCAATCTATGAAAACAAGACTGGGTGGTTTAAGAGTAGAGGTGAACTACTTAAACAGATTTTAGATGGCTTCTATTCACTTGTACCAAACATAACTTCGTAACTATAATTCCCATACATGAGATGGCAGTCAACAGGGAGGCAGACAGCAGAACAGATCTGGAGTGTTTTAGACGGTGGCATGAGCTTCGATACAATGCGGTGGCTGGGAAAATATTGGCAGCACTGCCCTATGCACTGATATGAATGTTCAGTGACGGATTTTTTGAAGCAAAGAAGGTTGTCATACATACGTTAAACCATCGGGGCATGGGCACATGGCTTAATATGGATACTAAAGCAATGGAAATGAGGAAGCAGGATGGGTTGGGGAGCTACTGCAGGGATGGAAAAACCTGATGAGGGCTGCCAGGGCTTACAGTACATAGCTTAAACAAAAATAATCAATTAATCACATAATAAAATGGATTAAAATGAATTAATCATTGATACCATTTGCATAAAAACCCATTCAATTGAAACCCTAAATAGATTGAAATCATTGAATATCATAAGAAAAAAATTCATGGGAAAGAAACTTCTAGCTAAAAGTCCCATTGGTAACAATAACAAAAACTAATAGTAACAATAACAAAAACTACTCAACTCCTATGCTTGATCATTCAAAGGCCCATTGGTTTTCTCTGCGAACTTCCTCTTCTTCTTCAGGAGTAAAGTCATTCTTAATATTAAAAGTCTTGCGAATTTCCTCAGGTGTTTTACCCTTGATCATGTCTGCAACAGTTTGGCAAGTAAGATCCAAGAGACTCTTGATGTTCAAATAGTTTGCAGCCAATATCAGATCAAAAAGAGTTGCCTGATCAACTCTAACAAAGTCGGCATCCCAAGTCTTGAGTCCTTCTTCTTCTGTAGACTGACCCTCGACCTCAACGTGTTTCTTACAATACTCAATAACTTTGGCCAAGATCTTTGCTGTCACATTAGGCAGAGGGATACCGTTATCAGCACAGTCATCTTCAATCATGTGTTTGATAGTTTGGGATTGAGTAATAACTACCTCTTCAACATCAAAAGATTCACCATCTGAGCTATTAAGTGTAACCATCTTGTTCGACATGATCTCAAAACCTCGGCAAAGAACAACAATAACAACTTGATGAAAACAAAGCAGTAAAGAAACTTGATGAATCTAAGGCTTCAGGGTACCATTATTTATACTACTCGATCCAACTTTCTCCAGATTTGCAAACTGGAAATCGAGTGGAATTAGTAATTCTATTACACTTCTGACAAAATTTTGAATCATACTGTATTTTGGACTCCAACCAAACAAACCGAAAAGATGGGTTTTTATATGAATCGGGCCTGAAAAGTAAGCCCAAGATAGCATCATCGTGTAGGCCCAAGTCATTAGTCAAGACTCATGACTGCATTCGGAAGCCTATAATGGGCTAAGATCTTCCGTTTTCGAGAAGTTCGGCAATTTGTCGAAATATGATGAAATTTTAAGGTCTCAGCTCAGGGAACTGAATTACTGAAATGATTTCGGTCATTTTCGGAACTTCGTTGGCTTTTTAGGGTTGAAATATTCTGATTTTACACATAGAAAACGGAATTTTGCATTAAGAAAAATAATAATCAGAATTTTAAATTGTGGACAGTATACTGTATATGAAAGTGAGTGTCAGACACAAGACCAAAATCATATGCCCATTTTAAATTGGGACTTTACTAATGCAATGCACTAACCTGGAAGAAAAAATGTATAAATACACATCAATTAACCTGGAAGAAAAAATGTAAACAATTAACTAGGACAATCAGATTGTGATTTCATTGTTTGTTGATAAATTCATAAGATTTCTTTGTTGGTTGGTAATTTTCTGACTGGGGTGGTGGAGGAAATTCAACAACATAGGGAATAAAAATTCGAGGGATCACAAAAATTCATGTAGTTATACTTTCTTTTTTTGCTGCTGTATCATTCTTTTATATCTTTAATAAAAGTCCCTATTTGTGTCCAAAAACAATGTCTTGGATTATTTTGATACGGAGACTTTTTAATACGGATTACCAAGGTCTCATTTTAGACATTGCTCCATTGTGAGTGTTTAATTCATATGAATACAAGGTTAAACTTTTGTTACATGTACATACTTTGAGCAAAATTTACTCTAATGATTTCATAAATTGTCGACAATCAAATAAAGTAAAAGTTGTATAAAAACTTTTTTATTCCAACCCAAACAGTAATAAAAAGACAGAAAATATCAAAAAATTACCTTCCATCAGAAGCTTGGGAAACTTAAGAGCTAAAACAATTAATTTACAGTCCAATGAAAATGTATGAGGCTGTGCGGAGGTCTCTCTACCCATTCCATTTTGATGGTTTCGAAGATTTCCACAATGGAGTGAGTGAGGTGGCTGAAGACGTAGCAGGGGCTGTTGAAGAGGTCAAGAACTTCATATACTCTATCTTTCCACAACCTCCCTCTAAAGTTGGGATAGAGAACTGGAATCGGCTTGAGGAATGGCTAGGACAGATACAGGAGAGTGGGTGAGGGCTCTCTGTAGGCCATGGTACTATTATGCAAGGCATGGGATAGAGAACTGCCAAACTTGCACTGAAGCAGCTACCATTCCTGGGTTTGGATATGTTGAGGCAGAAAACAGTGGAAATGGTGGGAATCAAGAGGAAGATGAGGAGGAAAAATGGGACAATGGTGAGGATGAAGAAGCTGAAGAAGATGGAGGTGTTTGGGGTGAGCAGTCTGAAGAGATAGGTGACAAAGGTCCCATTGATTCTGAAGAGGAAGGGAGGAAGGCTAAGAAGCCTAAGCTATGAAGCGGAAAAATCTTTTGTGCGCACAACTAGCAGCAAAATTTTCCTTTTCTCTTGTATGTTGCCTTCTGTAATGATCATATAAGAGTGCAGGAAAGAATTAAGACTTCCTGACTCTAATATTAGGAATTCCGTCCTTGTCTCCAATGTAGATTTGCTTAAAGATTTTGTCTTGCTGTATATTTGTTGTGCCATTTCCTTTATGTTTATTTCCCAGCTTAGATAGGTGATTAGCTAGGAAATTTCCTTCTCTGTACACATGAACACATTGTACTTATAAGGACCCTGTAATCTGATGAATCTTGTTCCACTAGGCCCTAAGAGACCAGGGCACATCAAATGAATTGTGGAACCACTTAGCAGCTAGAAGGGGAATCTGTCTGTAAATGAACCTTGGTGATTCCCATCTTGATACAGAGTTGTAGCCCATCCAAGATGGCTCTAGATTCAGCTAGGTTATTGGAACCAATACCATAGTGAGAGAAGTAATTGGCTAGGTGCTTACCATCTTGGTCCCTTGGACTCCCCCACCAACGGCCATTTCATCTATACTTGATCCATCAGTATTTAGAGCTATGTAATCCAGAGGGGGTTTGCACCAGTACACCACTAATGGGGGGGGGGGGGGGGGGGGGGGGTAGAAACAGGGTCTTTAGAGGAGATGCCAAACTGCAAAGCAACATTAGAGAAGGAAAGACCTGATCTGCAGTTGGGTTGGAAGGCTCCACATAGTCTCATGATCCAAGACCTGATTTTTAAAATGATGCCCAGACTAGTGTTTTCCCCAGGCTTATAATCCTCATCAAATCTTCTAGTGCACCTCTCTTTCCAGATCTCCCAGAGGATGTACATAGGAATAATAGTGGTGCAAAACTGTTCTATAGACCCAAGTCTTCCAATGGCATGCCAAGTGAGGATGATGGTACCTATATTGTAGAATCTAGGCCAATGAATACCAAAGATACCATTAAAGTGGTTCCATATAGGAGTGGCAAGCTCACTTTGGAGAAAAATGTGCTTGTTAGACTCCATGGAAGGGACATTGCAACAATTGCACATTGAAGCCAGTGGGATGTTACATCTTATAACAACTTGATCTGTAGGTATAGCCCCATGTAGCAATTTCCAGATGAAGAGAGAGACTCTGGTGGGAATGTAGTGGAGCCACATTCTGTTGAAAATACGATACCTGGGCATATCCATCTGATGAAAGGATACATAGGATTTGACAGTAAACTGACCTGAATTGGAATGAGGCCAAATTCTTGTGTCTTCAGTGAGAGATGGGGAGTGCAGCAAGTTGTAGGTCTCTTTGAGTCTGAGTTGCAGGGATTGACAGATAGAAGGATGAGAGAATTGTCCTGCTGAGGCTTCTTGAAGAGTTAAGGTGAGATCCTCAGGAACATGCTCAGGAGCTAGACATCTAGTTCCAACCCAGTTTTCATGTGAAAAACTAAATCTGCCAGGGCCAAATTCCCAAGTGGAGATATCCACTAGTTCTACCAGACAATGAAAAATATCTTTCTAGGATTTAGATATTGTGGCCATCAAATTGATACTCTTCAGCGTCTTGTTCTGAATGTATTTTGACCTCATGAAAGAGGCCAATAGAGAATTGGTGGTTGAAAGATTCCAAGCAGACTTCATTCTGATGGCCTTTAGAACAGGGGAGAAAGGCCTTACACCCAAACCTACACTGGTTAGTGGTCTTGCAATTTTATCCCAAGCCACCTAATGTGTTTTCTTTCTGCCATTTGATTCTCCCTATAGAAAAGAGCCAAACATAGACTCCAGCTGTCAGATGGTTTTTTTGGGAACATTGTAAGCAGATAAAAGATAGATAGGCATACTGTTAAGAACATGTTTCAATAAGATCAACTTACCCCCCTTGAGAGAGTAGTTTGTTCCTCCAGCCATCAACCTTCCTCCTGACCTTATTCATAAGATTCTCAAAGTATAACACTTTGGCTCTTCCGGAGAAAATGGGAACACCAAGGTATTCCATTGGGGCAGACTTGTATTTGAAGTCGATGTTATTGGAGATAGAGAGACTTCTATTCATAGGAGCTTTAGATGACAACATAAAAGAGCTTTTAGAAGAGTTAATCTTTTGGCCAGAGCAGCTGCAGTAAATTTGTAAGAAATCCATACATCCTTGGATTGAACTTTGTCTTCCATTTAAAAAAATGAGAGTATCATCATCATAAAGGAGATGGGAGATAGATTGATAGTGTCTTGGTGAGGAGAAATGGCGAATGTTCTTTTGTTGGAAGGCTCTTGAGAGTCCTCTACTCAGAACTTCTGCAACACTAATGAAGAGAAAAGGAGAGAGAGCGAGGGTCTCCCTGTCTCAAACCTCTACTTGACTTGAAATTGCCCTTGTAGCATCCCTGGAACGAAACTGAAAACTGGCAGGAATCTACACATGATAATAACAAAAAGATGAACCTATCGAAGAAACCAAACTTGGAAAGCACAGATTTTAGATATGGCCATTCCACTCGATCAAAGGCTTTCTCCATGTCCAACTTTAAGACCATATTTCCCCCTGTCACCTTTTTGTCTATGTAGTGAAGCATCTCCTGTGCCAAACTAACATTTTCTGTGATAACCCTGCCTTTGACAAAGGCCCCTTGTTCTACAGAGATAATTCTAGGCAATAAACTTGTTAGTCTGATAGTGATAAGCTTAGAAAAAGAAATCTTATAGGAGACATTGCATAGACTGATAGGCCTGAACTCAGAGAATTTAGTGGGCTTATCTTTCTTGGGAATCATAAAATTTGCCAGATAAACTAGGCAATGTATCACCCGAGAAGAAGGAAGTGGCTGCTTGGAAGATATCCTCTTTAATAATATCCCAGCAGCTTTGATAGAAATGGGTAGTGAGCCCATAAGGACCTGGAGCGCTGTTGGATGAGAGACTGAAGACAGCCTTTTTGAGTTCCTCCGTAGTCGGAGCACTCAGGAGGCAGAGGTTGTCCTGGTCAGAGATGGTTGCTTCCACTACATTTAAACATGGATCATCTGGAATACAGCCCTGTGAGGTCAGTTGAAGTTGGAAGAATTCCACTGCTTTTGAGTGTTTAACATTAAGGTCATCACACCAAGAGTTTGGGTCATCACTCGATAAAATTTATCCACTTGATGATTCCTCCTTGCTGCAATGGCTGCATGAAAGAACTTGGTGTTTTTTTCGCCTTCAAGTAACCATTTTTCCCCAGAATTCTCTCTCAAGAGTTGTTCCTCCTAATTGATGGCCTGTAAATATAGATCTTGATGTTTCTTGGAGTAGATAAAAACTTGTTGATCCCAGCCAAGCTGAAGTTTATAGTCCAGTTCAATAAGCTTATCTTCCAAGGCTCTCACTTTTTGATGGATGTGACCAAAAACAAATTTATTCCACCATTTGAGTTTTGATCTTATGTTCTTGATTTTCATATCCAAAGAGACTAAGGGGAGGGGAGAGAAACATACTAGGTCCCAGTTTTCTTTAATAAAAGAGTGGAAGTCAGCATGGCTGGTCCACATCTTCCTGAACCTGAATGGATGGGTGCCTTTGAGTTTGGCGTTGAGTTTGCAGGTGATCAACAAAGGGAGATGGTCTGAGTTAGCTTTTGGAAGATGTTCCACAGAGATGGGTAGTAAGTCAAATTCCAAAGAAGCATTCACCAGCACTCTATCCAGTCTAGCCGATTTCCTATTTGCACCATGTTGGTTGTTGCACCAGGTATACTTGTTACCAATAAAACCACAATCCACAAGGCCTACATCCAAAAGGAAATCATTAAAGTCCTGCAAAGATTCCAAGTTTCCAGGTTCCCCTCCAAGTCTCTTGTCAGAGGCCAACACTACATTGAAATCCCCTCCCACAATCCACAATGTGTTTAGGGCTGCACCAAAATCGTAAAGATCTGACCATAGAGACGTCCTCAAAGCCACCGGACACTTAGCATAGACAAAAGAAGCATAACAGGTCTTTTGCAAGGCTATTTGTTCTATAAGAACATTACAACATTGACTTGTTGTTTCACAGAGATGAGAAATATGGTAGTTGTCGTTCCAGAAAATCCAAACTTTTCCACCACTAGAGCTGTTGGAAGTGAAGTTGTGGACCTTGAGATACTTGGCAGTACTAGCTAATCTTCTAATATGAATCATTGGTTCCAAGATAACCACAATATCCAGCTGGTTATCTCTAATAAGTTTCCTCAATCTTTTTTTGGTAGGTTTGTTGCCAATACCTCTGGCATTCCAAATCATTGCTTGCAACATTGGAAAGATTGTTTCTTGGGGGAGCAACTGGGGTTGGCTTTAGACCTTGTAGTCACGCCTAGAGGAAGTATTACTTTCTTGTTTTTTTTTTGAGCAATTCTGAGTCAGAGCCATAAAGAACAATCTGTTTATCACTTTCTGCCTCTACAGGTTCGTCTTCTACCCTTCCATCCCAGGGAATATAATGAGGCTCACATCTGATGGGGGTGACTTGATGGATAATAAAGATATCATCATGGAGTTGTCCATCCTCAAGAGGAACTAAATCTTGGCTTTAAGATGTGTCAACAGGTTCAAGCTATTGAGGGGGGATGAAACTGGAGTGTTGATAGTAACCTGGGCAGCTGGTTCCTCTACCATATGAGGAACCAAAGCTAAGTCAATCTCCAAGGCCTGGTCGATGGAAGCTTCAGTGCTAGCTGCAACTTGTGTATTTTTATCCAGACCTGTGTTATCTTTCTCTGATAACTGGGTTTCAGGAACGACCTCTTCATTTTCTGCTAGAATGCTAAATGTGTTAGAGATATGAATGCCTTGTGTGGGGGTTGGTGAGGGGACATGCGCTTGAGGGGAAATCACCGTGGTTTAATTTTTTCCTGCCCAAGATTGTCCTTTGTCCCACTGGGACCACCTATTGTGAGGGTTTGGTTTTCCACAGGCATGTAGACTTTCTTGGTTCTAGATGGCTGCCAAGGGGGAAGGTTAGACTTTTGTTGAATGGTCGCCTGTTTGTATTTCTCCGGTTGTTTACCCTTCCTTTTCTTACAGTTTTCAAGAGAGTGCCCAATCTTATAGCAGTGGGAGCAGTAAACTGGTTGCCAGAAACCAAGGAAAGAGTTAGCACCTTCAATCCAAATAGTGTTTGGCATTTCTTCATGAAGATTCATTTCAACACAGATTCTGGCCACGCTGGGTTTGGTTCTGCAGATAATGTCTTTGGCAATGGAGAGGAATTTACCAATGTCGTCTCCAATAACTTTCAACAGGGTAGGGTGGAAACATCAAGGGGGACCCCTGGAAGATCTACCCAAACCAGAGCAAAAGGTTTGATCTTGTTGGAGACTGAAACATGAGTGCCAACGAAAGCTTTTGAAGCTAATGCCCATGAAGTGACAATCTTGTCGCGAGAGAGCTTTTGAGACCTCAAGATCAGTTTCAAATGTGACAAGCACATGTCGAGGGTCCAAAAGCCCCATGGTAAAACCACACCAACGATATTCCAGTCTCTAGTCATGCACCCTCAGATTACTTCAAGTTGAGGACGATGAGCAGAAAACTTTAGAACAATGGAAAAGGAAGAAATAAGGGTTTGGCTACGTTCAATATCTTCTCTACTGAAAGAGATTGCATGTTTCATTGTTCTAAAGTTAGCTGGAGCGAGGTCTATGGGTTGAGGCTTAAACTGCTTGAAACGAGATGCGAAAGAAGGAGTAGGGGAAGATCCAGGCAGGGCTCCTTCCTTCCCTCCTAGATCTGCAAGGTTTGACATCAAAAAGGGAGACAAGAACCCTAAAAGGAAAAGATTCGGCAAAGTCGCCAAAGGGAGGTCGCCATTATTAGGGTTTTGAGGTTTTGGTATTGCGGTTTATTTTAGTTTGTTGAAGACAAAGTAGTAATTACAGGAATGCATGCACCATGAAGTTTTCTAGGTTTGCTACTTTGCTTAAGTTGATTTCTTTCTACTTAAAGTTAGGTTAAAATTTGCATTCAACAATCGCTATGATTAAAGATAGCTAGTGTAGATTTATTGTCTGATCGATTTCGTGTTCAATTTAACAAGTTTTAAGTGAGTGCCTTTAAGAACTTCAACCATACGCTAACCTTTGAAATCGATCAATGTTAGCCCTAACCAGAGAAGAGAGGGTTCCTACAGTATAGTCGTCCTTGTAAGAAGAGTAACACAATTCCATTGATATTAGATTGGGAGTACACGCGCATACAGTATGTTCATCTCAATTCTCACAGAAAATGCTTATACGCCAGTTATAGTCTACTAAGTTACAAACTACCTAGCTCTTCTATTGAAGCGTGGATAAACAAAGAAGCTTGAGATTCTGATGACCACATTCTTTAAGATCAAATAAATCTTCCAAAACAGGGCAGTTAAGACCATAGGTGAAAATATCGAATAATCTCGAATATCTTATTCGTGAAAAACATGATTATTTCACGATCCAAAGCCAGTGTCGAAATTGGGAGGTTTGGCAAATATGCTTCTCGCGAAATATTGCCCGAATATTCGCGAATATTTCAAAAAATTTGGCAGAATGAGGAGGTTTTCTGCTAATATCATGTTTTCCTTCTTCTTCCAATGTATAAACTTATAATTCAACAATAGAATATATAAACACACCCCCTTTTTATTATATGGCCATTATCATCCAAAGAAAGACATGCGTTTTAATTTAAACACACCCCTTTTTATTATATGGGTTATGCATTTATATATGAACTAGTGTCTTAGGCGAGTTTTAATTTAACCATTTTCGATTATCATTCAACTTTTAAGTTATTAATTTTATTAAATATTACAAATTACACTAATTTATTAAATCTTATGAAATAATTATTTTTATTTGGGTAGTTATTCTTAATATTTTATAAGATTTCATTATATTTTTTATTTTAATTTTACCTTTACTTATTGGACCTTTTGCTTAAAAATAAAAATCCAGTCCATAAATAAAAATATGTTAAATTACGATAAAACCATTATTTAAAGGGTACTATGTAAATTTACCAAAAATCCATGACTAAAAGGGTATTTTAGTCAGAATTATGTGACAAAATTCTAAAGCTCAATTCTCATTAACCGGGACTTACGTCTGAATTTTATTTAGGTTTATAATAGTAGTATAGATTTGGGTATTGAAATTCGAAATTGCAAGTATAGAGAAAACTAAATAAGTTATAAAACACTGTAAGAATCATTGAAACTTGGAGACAAAATGTATGGTGGTTTTTGCAGACCTTGAAACTTGGGGAAGACAACCCATAGAATCCGAATTTTTCATAAATTTTGAATTTTTCGTTAATATCCGAATTTATCGGGTCGGAATGGGGAGATTTTTGTTTCGTATTATATTCGTATGTCGTACTGCTCTGAATTCCTAAAAAATAAAAATATTCGTGAATATCCACCTAAAATTTTTGATATTTTCACCTATGGTTAAGACAAGCTAGTTCACCATTGGAATTTCCCTTAGGAAGTAAAACTGAAACCAATTCCAATGATTTTAGTTGTTGAGCCAAACACATTGATTCGGATAGTTGAACTGAAATATTACTTGCAATTTGCGTTCGAATTGGCTTTATCTTAAATACTTTAATCCTCGAGGTAGAGATATAGAGTCAGGCAATACATGCGGCTATATTTAGGGATTTAATTTTAAGGTTGCCTTCTCGGTGAAATCTATGCACTACCAAAGATGGGTAGACAAACAAAGCGGAGAGCAGCTTGGGACACATTATCCCTACAGACTGGTATGGCATGTTAAAATTCCAACTAACATTAAAGTTTTTATTTGGTGTTTGTTATGGAACAGGGTTCTCATGGTGGACAGACTACAAGCTATGGGATGTGTCATGGTAAATCGGTGTGTACTATCTAAAGGGGAATGCGAAAGTATCAACCATATTTTTCTGCAGTGCAATGTGACAAAGGAAATCTGGAAGCAAGTTGCAGTCTGTAGCAGACATCAGTTAGAGGAGTTGTTGAGCATGAACACAGTGGCAGAACTGCTCCAGAACTGGCCAACGATCAGAATGAACTAACCAAATTACATGGATTAAAATGAATTAAAGCACAAATGCCATTTGAATAAAAACCCATTCAATTCAAACCCTAAATAGATTGAACTCATTGAATATCATAAGAATAAACTTTCATGGGAAGAAACTTCTAGCTCAAACCCTTAAATACATTGTACCAAAATGTTGCAATGGGGACAAACAAAGAAGATGGAACAGTGCCTGATGAAATTATAGATGGAAAATTAAGAATTAGAATGTAGAAATCAACAAACCGTCTTGACCAAACTAACAGCTGAGTGAGTTTTTCATGGAGGGAATTACTAGTAACAATAACAAAAGCAACTCAACTAATATACAAGACCAACACGCTATGCGCCTATGTTTGATCATTCAAAGGCCCATTGGTTTTCTCTGCGAACTTCCTCTTCTTCTTCAGGAGTAAAGTCATTCTTAATATTAAAAGTCTTGCGAATTTCCTCAGGTGTTTTACCCTTGATCATGTCTGCAACAGTTTGGCAAGTAAGATCCAAGAGACTCTTGATGTTCAAATAGTTTGCAGCCAATATCAGATCAAAAAGAGTTGCCTGATCAACTCTAACAAAGTCGGCATCCCAAGTCTTGAGTCCTTCTTCTTCTGTAGACTGACCCTCGACCTCAACGTGTTTCTTACAATACTCAATAACTTTGGCCAAGATCTTTGCTGTCACATTAGGCAGAGGGATACCGTTATCAGCACAGTCATCTTCAATCATGTGTTTGATAGTTTGGGATTGAGTAATAACTACCTCTTCAACATCAAAAGATTCACCATCTGAGCTATTAAGTGTAACCATCTTGTTCGACATGATCTCAAAACCTCGGCAAAGAACAACAATAACAACTTGATGAAAACAAAGCAGTAAAGAAACTTGATGAATCTAAGGCTTCAGGGTACCATTATTTATACTACTCGATCCAACTTTCTCCAGATTTGCAAACTGGAAATCGAGTGGAATTAGTAATTCTATTACACTTCTGACAAAATTTTGAATCATACTGTATTTTGGACTCCAACCAAACAAACCGAAAAGATGGGTTTTTATATGAATCGGGCCTGAAAAGTAGCCCCAAGTTTTTATATGAATCGGGCCTGAAAAGTAGCCCCAAGTCACTAGTCCAGACTCAAGACTGCATTCAGAACAGAAGCCTATAAGGGCTAAGATCTTCCGTTTTCGAGAAGTTCGGGCATTTTAAGGTCGAAATATTGATGATTTCCGATATTTTCGGAACTTCGTTGGCTGTTTAGGGTTGAAATATTCTGATTTTACACATAGAAAACGGAATTTTATTAGGGTCATCAACAAATTGGCCAGGGGCAGTGAAGATGGCAGCAAATGCAACTGTAGCAATGAGAACAGCGACCACAGTCGTGGAATTGATTGCATTATTTAGTCCCTCTGCATACATTTTGTTCACTTGCTTGGCAATTGTACTCGTTTCCTTGTCTGGCGTGTGTGCTCGAGTTGGTAGTGGACCTCATGCTTAATGTCACTGACAGTCTGCTTCAGCTCTCTGGCTGTTGATGCACCTGGTCTGACGGTTTTGGAACTTTGGACACCGTACTCCTGCAGGATGATGACAATCTCAGAGTTCCCAGTTTTCTCAGCAGTGTCCAAAGCAGTTTTCCCTCGTTAATGGCTTTAGTATCAGTACCCTCGTGATCTAGTAGTTTCTTTAGAATCTGCACAGATAGCAAAGGAGATACATCAGTTGTACTCTTCCAGCCCCGTGAAATCACATTATGCATTTTTCTCCTCAAAATATATGAGAGATTGCATCCAAAATTTCTAGTAAGTAAGCATAGCGGTGGCTGGAATTCTAACCTAGGTCAAGCATGATTTTATTTGCTATATAGTGCTAAATAATAAATCATTCAACAGCACCTCAATAGAACTTATGGTCAAGCTCAGTGTAACATTTGTATAGCCATCGATTAGATAAGCTTTTGTTATGGACATTTCCAGATAGATCCTATCTCGAGTTCAATAAAGGGCGCAACAAACAGGACATTACAGGAATAAGTGGAAAACAAAATAGACCTTATTACAATAATGCACAGTAAAAATATATATAAATACAAAGAATTTTACTACTAATAAAGAATCCATGTTTGACAGTGCGTTTTAAGGAGAGCACACAAGAGCAGTAGAACACATGGACACCTTATATGTCTTAACTCAAGATATAAATACTTTTTTTTTTTTTTTTTTTTTTTAAAAAAAAAAAAAATTTGGTATATTAATCATGGCCCAAAGGCTTACAAAATCAGGACCCAAAGGGCTTACAAAGACAAGGCCCGAAGGCTACTGATGCTACTACCTAAGTGTCCACACCGCCACCTTGCAACTCGAGCAATTCTGCTACTCAGGGACTTGCTTTCGCTGAAGAATACCTAGCCACATCATCATCATGGGAGAACACCTAACCACATATCATCATCATAAGAGCATGGGCCTCCTAATCTCGAACCAGGCCCGAAGGCTGACCCACCTAAGAATTACATGAGAAATTCCCCCAAACACTGTTGATGGGAATTGAACTCACAACCTCTCACTCGTGGGAGTGTTTGAGAGGGATAACAAACCAACTGAGCTAGCAGTTGTTTGTCTTCAAGATATAAATACTTGTCACCCATGTACTCAAATGCTTCCCGCCATAATGCCATGTCAATTTTAATGTATATTCGTCATGTCAGCATGCAGTGATTTGCAAAGTGACTGTCTTGTGAAGAAACAAGAGTCGAAAACTATAGGGTTGAGCATCTCTGTGATTACATGATGAAAAATGTACGACTGTGAGGGCTAACGTTTCAACAAGTTGAACGAGAATAATTTCTTTCTTTATGGTTGTGTTTGGTTTGCCTGAATTTGAATTCCGAGAAAGTTAGCACAAATCAGTTAGATTTTAGGCAGAAATTTGGAAAACAGATTCTGAGGTTGCCTAATAAAATGGAATATGGTTTCCTTATTTTTAAAAGGGAAACCAGTTTCCATTTCTGATCTGGCATATCTATCAAGTCATGATTCTCCTCCAGATTCCATTCCATCTTCATCTCTATTTTCTCTCTTTTTCGTCCGCTTTCTCTCCTCTAACCTTTCTATTCCTTATATGCCCTTCGTTTTCCCAAAATTAAGATTCCGTGAACCAATTAAACACAACCATAGATTGGAGGGATGCGGAAACTACACGTACAGGATATTGTTATCCTAATGCATTTTATATGTCAATTATAAATTCTTGCAGTTAAAAGATCGTTAAAAGATCCTTCTTCGTAATCGAGATAGAAATCAGAAAATGACAAATAATCTGTTCTTCATTAGAATATGCATGATACTGTTTGATATATATTTCTTGATGAATTAGTTTTAAAACTTTTGTTCAACACTAATTAACAACTTATTAACAACAGATGGCTTCTAGAGTCTAGGCTCAAGACCTCAGTTATTGTATGTTGAATGGAGTTTGAATTACAATACTCTCCACCAGATTTTGCCAGGTACTACTAATTTTTTTTTTTAATTTAGCTGGTCCCACTAGGGTTAACAACACTCATCTTAGTGTTTTAGTTTTTTAATTAATCTTACTTAATATTAAAAATCACAACCGCCATATGAGGTCATCTTCCCGATGACCGCCGCCATGAGGTCATCACCTTCATGACCAGAACCGCTGCCACCCTTGTTCCCTATTCTCCTCCTTCTTCTACCAGTTCCACCACCCTCTTCTCCCCTCAAACGCCATAATCCTTCCTCCACTATTTCTTCTCTTCCTCCACCACCACCACCACCACCTGCCTCTTCCATCCTCCACTACAACTAGCCACCTCCTCCTTATCTGCACCACCAACGCACTCACTGCCCTCCCCTTCCTCCCTTTCTGCAAATCTGTTCGTAAATTTGGCTCATTTTCATATCTAAGCCGAGCCGATTCAGCAGACTAGCAGCCAGCTATCTAGCCGAGCCAGATCAGCAGACTAGCAGCCAGCCGATCCAGTCACACCAGCAGCCAACCAAGCGAGACCAGCAGCCAACCGAGTCAGACCAGCAGCTGAGCCGAGCCAACCCAGAAAAAAAAAAAAAAAAAAAAAAATTGGCTGCTTGATGGAGAGTATCCATTGTCCATTTCGATGGATGCACCAATGGACCGTGTGGAAATGGATACAAATCTTCGTACATCCCAATGCATGTTAAGAAAGATCACTTGAAGAGGGTAAATGACATCGACAGACTGAGAGATGCGATCAAAGTTGATATAGGTTTATTTTCGTCACTTGACAATACTTTGAAGAGGATTAACAAATGGATGTGTGGTGATTAGGGGTGGCAAAATGACCCGCAACCCGTTAACCCGACACGAACCCGACCCGAGATAAACAGGTTTGGGTTTAGTCTTATCGGGTTTTCGGGTCATTTTGACCCGAACCTGTTAGACCCATTTATAAACAGGTCAGGTTTGGGTTTGACCACTAACAGGTCGGGTCAACCCGAAACCCGTTTAAAATTAATATTTTTTATTTCCAGTTTTTGAAATCACCTCTCTTTTTCATCTCTTCTCAAAAATCGTTTCTTTCTTCTTCTTTAACTACGGAGAAATATAAATATATAGTAGTAATGAATTGATTAATAAAAATTTGTTTGCTGGTGGTTTTTATTTTTCTATATCGAAGTTAGACATTGTGTAAATATTTTTCTTGTTTTTCAATTGATTTGTTTTGGGTTTAAGGAACATGATGTTTTAATTAATCAATTAAAATCAGATTAGTGTTTTTTTATTTTTAAAACTCAGGTTGATGTTTTGATCATGTTTATAATTGGTAATTGTTTGTTTTACTGTGCCCTTGTTTTTCAAGAATTTTTTTTTTGAATTTTGTCTTTTACTGATAGTTTTAATTTTTGATGAAATTAAGTTGATTAATTTATATTAAATATCGATTATCATGAATATCAATTATAAATAACAGTAGTGGCGATAGAAAGAAATAATTAATAAATCTGAAGCGGGTTTAAACAGGTCAACCCGAACCCGACCTGTTTAATTAGCGGGTCAGGTTCGGGTTTAGGAAAAAAAGACTAAACATGTTAACAGGTCGGGTTCGGGTTTAGGGAAAAAACACTTCAACCCGTTAAGACCCGACACGAACCTGACACGACTCGACCCGATTGCCACCCCTAGTGGTGATTGTTTTGGTATCCATGCATCGACTATAAAATGTAAACATCTGGATGGTGCAGTCATTAAACCACTTGCGCGAAAGGAGACCGGTGAATTAGAGTGTGCAATTGTAGGTATACAACCACCACAGCTTGTGCATGTTGATAATCCACCCACACTTACAGCAGAAGGGGACATTGGTATCGATACTCACCTTTCTATTGTTGCACCTTCTTTAGATGAGATATCACTTGATCGTATTTTCTGTAGACCTTTTCGCACAGTGAAAAGTATTCCACGTCCTTGTCGATTAGCATTTTCCTGTGCATTGAAGTCATTCTTGTATGAGGTTACTGCAGACCCCATGTCGACAGGGTCATGGGTTAGATTGCCCCTACTTCCATATTGTACATTGCAAGTGTTCCATCCGCAGAATCGCCAAGAGCGTCGATCAGGTACTCGGAAATATCTCTAGCAGAATCAGATTTTGCAGGCTCTCTCTATTTGGAACGAGCCTCGGGGTATATTTCGTCTGATTGAGAGGGTCACACACACAGAGCCTCCGCTTGAACGACCATCTCGACAGTCCCAGAGCAAGAATGTATGACGGTGTTTGCAAAAGGTTGCAGACGGGCATTTTGCAGCTGTCGTGAAGGTGTTGGCATCATCAGGGGTTGCTCCGAACACTCCAGAGACGCAGCGGGCTTTGGAAGATAAACACCTGAAGCATCCACCACCATCTGTCCCTGACATTCCTTTACTTGAGTCACCTTTGTCAGTTGAGAGGGATGGGATATTATCATGCATCAGGTCCTTCCCCAAAGGGACGTCTTGTGGGCAAGATGGTCTCCGGGCCCAAACCTATTGGATGCTATGAGTGGGGCTGCATCCGTTGTAGCCACAGATCTTATGGAGGCCTTGACACCGGTTGTGAACTTATGGCTACAAGGTCGATGCCCACGGGTCTTGGCAGAATTCATAGCTAGTGCGCCTCTCACCCCACTTCTTAAGCCAGGCAACGACATTCGCCCAATAGCTGTGGGTATGGTTTGGCGCCGCCTGGTGTCTAAGATTGCCATGAGAGGAGTTTCTAAGGATATTGTCCCATACCTAGAGGATTTTCAGTTTGGGGTTGGTGTGCCTGGTGGAGCAGAGGCAATTTTGCATGCTGTTAATCGGTTGGTTTATGCCAACAAGGATGACATATCGCTTTCTATATATGCTGTTTGTGGACTTTCAGAATGCCTTCAACCTTATTGACCGGTCTACTATGCTACGGGAGGTACGCAGTCATTGTCTAACTATTGCTCTACGGGTCGAATACCTCTATTGCCAACCTACTCGATTGTATCTAGGGTCTACTCATATTTGGTCAGCAGCTGGGATACAGCACGGAGACCCTTTGGGGCCTCTTCTCTTTGCTTTGGTCCTGCATCCATTGATACACCGCATTCAGTCAGAATGCCACTTGGAGTTGCAGGCATGGTACTTAGATGATGGTACTCTGGTTGGTAGTACGAAACATGTGGCTAGAATTATTCGTATCATTCAGGAAAGAGGACCATCTCTTGGGCTCGTGTTTAATGTGTCCAAGACAGAGTTGTTCTGGTCTTCTGTTGATCCTGACTACTCCTATCCAGATATCTTTCCGGTTGGTATATCATGTCCTTAGCGAGGGGTTAAGTTGCTTGGAGGGGCTGTAAGTATTGATGCATTCTTTATTGCGGGTAATGTTCGTCAACGAGTGGATAGGACACTTCACCTTATGGATTTATTACCACAGCTAAAGGATCTGCAATGTGAGTTGGCACTTTTACGTTCTTTTATGGGATTATCTAAACTTACATTTGCTCTCAGTACTTGCCCCCCTGATTATGTTCAGGAAGCAGCTGAATGGTTTGACCACAAGCTTCGTGCAACCCTTCAGAATATTGTGGTTTCTAATGGACCTGGTTTTGGTGATCTACAGTGGCGTATGGCAACCCTCCCGTTACGTATGAGTGGACTTGGTATCTATTGTGCTGCTGATGTTATGAAGTTTGCTTTCGTAGCTTCACGTACGCAAACCAAGGATCTCCAAGACCACATTCTTCGAGGTTGTAAGACTGCACCCATGGGTAATGTTTTCGATGTTGCCATTGCTATTTTACATCTTTCTATACCTGATTTTGATCTCAGTAATCTTGCTCTAACTGTTACCGTCCCCTTCAGACCCCAACATGTCTGGGCGGAAGCATACTACAACAACATTAGTTCTGGTCTTGAGAGGGAATTTGAGTTGTCAGTTAGACAAAAAGCCGTGATTGGATGTGTGGAGTCAGAACATGCCAAAGATTTTCTCCTTGCTATCCCGATAGAAGGGCTTGGACAATGCATGATGCCAGTATAATATCGTTCCATTCTTCGTTATCGATTGATGATCCCTCTATATTCAGATGGTGAGCTTTGTCCAGTGTGCAAGAAGAGCAGACTTGATGCTTTCGGGGACTATGCGGCCCATTGTAAGCATTACCCCGGCTTCAAGTACAGGCATGACCACGTTAGAGATATCTTGTGTGATGTGTTCTGGCGGGCTGGAGTACAGGTTAAGAATGAGGCTCCTGTTAACTTTCTTACTAATCCTAAGGAAGGAAGATCGACATTACGTCCTGCTGATATTCTGGTCTACAACTGGTCTGAAGGTAAACATGCGTGTGTTGATGTTACAGGGGCGTCTCTGATGGTTGGGCTGGGTGCTGGGATTTTTGAGGTGGGGCTAGCAGCTAGCAATGCAGCAGCGGCAAAAGTGGAGAAACATGACGGAGCTTGTAGGGCTAACTAACATAGTTTCATCCCCTTTGCATTTGACACATTTAGATTGGTAGGCTCAGAGCAGTTGAGCTCCTCAGGAGAGTGCAGAAGATAATGGATAGCAACGTGATGACTGCGGGTTCGAATGAATATGTATTTAGGATAATCGGGTTTGCTATCCAAAAAGGACTTGCCGCGTAGTTTGTAGTGTGTTTGTCATCTTTGTGTAATTCGTTGAGTTTATCAATAAAGTTTAGTTTTTATAAGAAAAAAAATCAAAATTTTTATTTTTTTATATAGCCACGTGGCAAGATCTAGGGGAGAGTATTGTTCCGCACTCTTAAAGAGTGTGGAACAAATTCGCACTCATGTTGAATTTTTTTTTCCTGACAATAATACTAATGGAATTCCTCACACTATCTTAAAGCGTCATAATGATATTGTATTTCTTTTGTGGAAAAGTCAATACATCCACCAAAAAATAAAAAAAAAATGGAAATTCTTATCCAAAGACCAAAAGTAAACAACATTTATATTGAGAGACCCATCGACAAATTTTTCCACAGACCCATCAATAAATTTTTCCACATGATGTGGATTTCTGCAGCTTCATAGAAAGTGTATATTTTACTATATAGTCACGGCTTCATTGATCTCATTTGTTGTCTTCCATCTCTTATGCTGTGTGCTCACAATTGTGTCAATGGATTCAAGAAGACAGATTTTATTCCTTTCTTACATCCTTGCAACTTTTTTTATTTCTCTCTCCAGTGCCCAGCCACTGCCAAACTTCCAAGCCTATTACTGTAATTTTGGTTATACAGGCAATTACACTAGTAATAGTGTGTTCCAAACAATTTCCCCTCCAACCTGACCTCATCTGATGCCAGATTTTACAATTTCTCGATTGGCCAAAACCCTGACAGAGTTAATGTCATTGCCCTATGTCGAGGAGATGTTGACATGAGTGAATGCCGTAGGTGTCTCAGTGACTCTAATACTAAGCTTAGAGAACTATGTCGCAACGAAAAGCAATCCATTGGATGGTATGACGATTGTATGTTAAGGTACTCAGATCAACCTATATTCAACACCATGCAGACATTGCCTAATGCCTACACGTACAACCCTATGAATGTCTCAAATGGTAATACTGCTCAGTTCAATTTGGCAGTAAGAAGCATGTTAAATAGACTACTAGAGGAAGCTTCAACAGGTACTGTTCAAAAGTTTGCTACAGGAAACACCAGGATTGGCCCAGACATTAATATGACCATATATGCACTTGCAGAGTGCACCCCTGATTTATCCGCATCGCAATGCAGGGAATGCTTAAATGGTACTTCTGAAAAACTTCCAGAATGTTGTAATGGGAGAATTGGAGGAAGGGTTCTTAGACCAAGCTGTAACTTTAGGTATGAGGTCTCACGTTTCTATAACGTAACCCAGAGTGATTCACCACCGGTAGTCGACAGGGGTGGACCTAGTGGGGTGCCCAGTGGGGCAGTCACATTCCCTGAAGTTCGAAAAGTTTCCCTTATTCTACTAGTACTAGCTATGTTTTTTCACAAAGTATAAGAACTCTCACCACCAACAAAATTGCGCGCATTTAGATTAGGCTTCAAGTACAAAGTACGTTATCGACTTGTCAGGTAGCTGATTAGTGTTGAAGCTACGATTGTAATCCTATCAAAAATCTATAAATAAAAATTCAGTTCTATTTTATATGGGGAGGGTTAAGATTTATGTTGGGTTGCAACTAACGCAAAGGCCAGAATATGTTCTTCTCTTGGAGAACTGTCTATCCAATTCAATCATCTTTGTAATGGTGCAATAAAATTCAAAGTTTCACAAGTCACGAGCTTTCTCTGAAACAAGTTACAGCTGATGGCCAAGCCAAGCAACTTTGTTATAGACGAGGTTGATGGCTACTGCAGTACAACAAATCACTTCTCCTCAACCTGGTTAAAACTGTCTCTTAGTCTTAGAGTGCGCACCTTCCCTACCTTTCAACATAGAATGGCTAGATGATGCTCTCCCACTATAGACAAACAGAAACTTCTGTACAAGACAGACTATATACCCAGTCATTAGCAGAAACTTGGAGTCTTGAACCCATCGTTAACATTAATATCCAGATTAGGATGTTTTGTTATATAAACAAATGAAAGTTTGTGTACCGATATTTACAATCTGCTCCCTACAATGCTTGATAAGATGCATTTGATTGATGAACCAACTTTTTACGGTTAAAAGATGTCCTGCTTCAACAAGCAAGATTGAAAGGATAAACAGTACGTTCTTCGTTACAATATGAACTAGGTCTCTATGGATGCATATTTATAATTCAAATGGCTTAGCGAAATTCTACAAATGTTTTATATTTTTAGTTGAATCAGTTTAACAACTAACAGTAGACCTAGCAACCAAGTAGGCAAGTAGGATTGTATGCATGATTTTAGGAAGTGAACCCTTACACATATGGTCATGATTTGAGAACATATATAAGTAAGTTTCTTTTTGGTCTAACCTCTCCTTCCTTTCTGCCTGCATGCATATCCGTCCTTGATCATGTTAGTTGTGTCCCAAGTCTTTGAGGGATGGAGGCCGGCCTAGGTGCATTACAGTTTAAAGCACTTTGTCACCTCTGGTTTAGGATTGTTTATGTGTGCTTGGTCGGCTTGGTTTGGTTATGCTTAGTTTTAATTTTTCTGTTCCTTAGTGGTTGTCGAGTGGGATTAATTCTTAACCCAAAAAAAAAAGTAAGACTTCAGCTTGATGTTAAAGTGTTTCCATCTCCCAAATTCTGAGTCTTATTGACTAAACAAACTGTTGAACTATGAAGAAAGCAAATAATACTCTAAAAGTTGTATATTTATTGAATACTGAACTCGGTTTAAATAGAGAATTACATAACAAAATGCCTAAACAAGTGGAAACTTACTGCCCACTAACACATACTGTACCTTAGCACTAAACCACAATTGACACTTAGATAATAAACTAGGACTCTTTTAGACTAGTTCAACAACTGACTAATTGACCACTTCAACACCTAATGACACGTGCAATATTAAACACTAACACAAACACGTACCATACCTTAGTGGAATGGTCAATTTAAGTGGGCAATCCCACACTCTAACACAACAGAGAAAGACAGGAGAGGAAAACTGGGTTGGTTACCCATCAAACATCAAGACTTTCGGCAAAATCACTCTGTCCTGAAGGACCATTAATTTCATTTATCCACTTACTTTTCCTAGGCTGAGGTGAAGTAATTGCAAGTTAATTGAGATCACAAAAGAAAATATTGGAAGATTCTTCCACTAAAAATAGAGTAAGTCTATACATTTGGATATTGGACAGACCCAATAATCAATTCAAAAAAAAAAAAAAAAAATTCCAAATGGTGTGGATTTCTGCAGCTTCCTAGTAACCATATCTTCTACATATATAATCATCATCTCAGCCTCCACCATAATCTCATTACTTGTCTTCAACATTCTTATGTGTGCTCATCCTATGGAAATGGATTCGAGAAGACGGATTTTATTCATTTCTTACATTATCTTCACAACTATTTTTTGTCGTCTTACGCTTACCAATGCCCAGCCGGCACCAGAGAATTTCCAAGCACACTACTGTAATTATGCTTATACAAGCAACTACACTAGTAACAGTGTGTTCAAAACAAATCTTGACAATCTCACCTCCTTCCTCTCACCTGATGCCAGATTTTACAATTTCTCGATTGGCGAAAACCCAGACAGAGTTTATGTCATTGCACTATGTAGAGGAGATGTTGCCTTGGATATATGTGCTAGTTGTCTCAGAGATGCTAATACTAAGCTTAGAGAGCTATGTCCCAGAGAAAAACAATCCATCGGATGGTATGACCGTTGTATGTTAAGGTATTGGGATCAACCTATATTTAACATGTGGCAGACATTGCCTAATGCCTACACGTATAACCTTAACACTGTCTCAAATGGTACTACTGGTCAGTTCAATCAGGCAGTGAAAACCTTGTTGAGCAACCTACTAGATAAAGCTTCAAGAGGTACTTCAGTTCAAAAGTTTGCTACAGGAACCATCGGGACAGGTCCAGACAATAGTACAACCATATATGCACTTGCAGAGTGCACCCCTGATTGAATTGCAGCGATTGTTTAAATGTCACTCGTGTGGTACTTCCAGAATGTTGCAGTGGGAGAATTGGAGGAAGGGTTCTTTATCCCAGCTGTAATTTTAGGTATGAGATCGGACTTTTCTATAGTGAAACCCCGAATGACGGCAGACCGCCCACAACCAATCCAACACCGCCACAGCCTCCAGACCCAGGTTATTTATGTACCTTTTAAACAGCTTTCATTCATGGTATTTTCTTTTACTTATACCGTTTTCTTGCTATCTTTTGCTTGTTCTCTCTTCTAAGCACACATCAATGGACTTTTGCAGGCAATGGTATCATCTAACAACAAGGTTTGATCAAACAAACTATCAACCTCCTTTCCAAATTCACTCGAATCCGAAATATGATCCGACATGATACCAATCAATTTCATACACCAGCAAACCAAACAAACACACTAAACCAAAGGAGTTCACCAAGTACCACAAGAAAAATCCAAGATTGGATTTTTACCGAAATTGAGAAAACAAATCCGTCAACTTCAAAACATTACTGGGAACATAATACTTTGAAACAGAAAACGTACCATACACCGTTGGAAAGCCTGAAGAGTCTTCTTTCCAACCCAAAAAACGGATCAATGTTTCGATATCCGAGAACAGAGTTATGGCCGTTTTCCCACAGAGTATCGAATCTGGACAGATTCCTCAAAACCCTTTAACCAAGGTTCTGCAATCCCTCTTTAACCCAAGGAACTAACCTTCGGCTCTGATGCCACTTGTTGTGCGCAGCGGAAACTTATGCACCAATACCCAAGATTGGAATAGTGTATGAATTAAACAAAACAAAATAGAGAAGATGAAACTCCTACTACTATCAAACAAACCCACACAAAACACAAGATTTACGTGGTTCGGCTAATATTGCCTACGTCCACGGACAAACAAATATAACTTTTAATATTGGAGAAGATAGTACAAAGCTCTCAAACAAATGGAGAAACCCTAGGTTTCCTCCCTTCTCAAATCCTCACCAAATCTCTCAAAGAGAATCACAAATTGAGGATACAAACTCTCTCTCACATCCAAGATCCTCACAACTCTCACAAGGAGACAAACAACAAATATGGATTGAGGATACTAAACCAATCCCTAAAACCTTATATTTATAGCCTTTAGGGTGTACAAAACAAATTCCTAATAGGAATACCAAACTTAATCAAATTGGAAGTCATATTCCAATAGCAAATTCTAAATCCTTAATATGGACTTAGAAATCCAAATATGAAACGGATTCCCTTATAGAACCGGTTTCCCAACATTCATCACTTGGGAGTCTCCAGCCCTCATCTTCTTGTTGTGTATTGTCTCTGCTTGTAGTATCACCCTAGAGATCCTTTTTACTCATTATATTCTTCTCGATCACTAATGTTCTCGAAAAGTTGCCCTTGTGTACCACCCTTAGCCTCACTATGATTGTCACCTCTTTAGGATACGTGCACTTATATTCTATCTCCACACACAACCTAGCTAGCTAAGAAAGGCACGGGTATTTAAAATAAATTATTTTGCTAAATTTGCTCTAATCATGCCATATACGAGGGAGCATGTGCAGCAAACCGACATTGTTTCATTATTTTTGCTTTTGACACTTTTGGGTTTCTAGCACCAGAAGCAGTTGAACTTCTTATGAGGGTACAGAAGGTGATGAATAGCAATGTGATGACGGCAGGTTCCAATGAATATGTATTTCGTAGGATTGGTTTTGCAATTCAAAAAGGGCTTGCAGCGCAGTTTGTAGTGCGTTTGTCCTCTAGCTTTGTGTAATTCTTCTTTTATCAATAAAATTTGTTTTTATTAGAGCCGCCACCACTATCGAGTGGCGCATGGTCATCTTCTCTATGACCTGCGCCTCTACTCAGACCCTCCCTTTCAACGTTGGTTGAACTCGCCGCCTTCCTTCCACCACCCCTTTAATAACTCCGACCACCACCAACTTCCCACTTTAACTGCTAACACCACCACCAGATCACCAGATCCCCTTCTTGATCTCCATTAGATCGGGATCTGGTTTCTTCTCCCATTCCTTTTCTTCATCAGATCGTAAATTTGGTTGTGACTAGCCGAGCCAACTCAGCCATTTCAGCAAACTGAGCCAGACCAGCTGAACCAGTTGAACCAACCGAGCCAAACCAGCCGAACCAGCAGCTCAAGCCAGTCAGCCAGACCAGCCGAACCAGCCAAACCGGTAGCCAGACCAGCAGAACCAGCAGTTCAAGCCAGCCAAGCCAAAAAAAAAAAAAAAAAATTGGCTGCTTGATGGAGAGTATCCATTGTCCATTTCGAAATTTTGAAGGATGCACCAATGGACCGTGTGGAAATGGACACAAATCTTCGTACATCCCAACGCATGTTAAGAAAGATCACTTGAAGAGGGTTAATGACATCGACAGGCTGAGAGATGCGATCAAAGTTGATATAGGTTTATTTTCGTCTCTTGACAATACTTTGAAGAGGATTAACAAATGGATGTGTGGTGATTGTTTTGGTATCCATGCATTGACCACAAAATGTAAACATCCGGATGGTGCAGTCATCAAACCACCTGCGCGAAAGGAGACCGGTGAGTTAGAGTGTGCAATTGTAGGTATACAACCACCACAGCTTGTGCATGTTGATAATCCACCCGCACCTACAGCAGGAGGGGACACTGGTATCGATACTCACCTTTCTATTGTTGCACCTTCTTTAGATGAGATATCACTTGATCGTATTTTCTGTAGACCTTTTCGCACAGTGAAAAGTATTCCACGTCCTTGTCGATTAGCATTCTCCTGTGCATTGAAGTCAGTCTTGTATGAGGTTACTGCAAACCCCATGTCGACAGGGCCATGGGTTAGATTGCTCCTGCTTCCCTATTGCACATTGCAAGTGTTCCATCCGCATAATCGCCAAGAGCGTCGTTCTGGTGCTCGAAAATATCTCCAGCAGAATCAGATTTTGCAGGCTCTCTCTATTTGAAACGAGCCTGGGGGTATATTTCGTTTGATTGAGAGGGTCACACACACAGAGCCTCCGTTCGAACGACCATCTCGACAGTCCCAAAGCAAGAATGTACGACGGTGTTTGCAAAAGGTTGCAGACGGGCACTTTGCAGCAGCCGTGAAGGTGTTGGCATCATCAGGTGTTGCTCCGAACACTCCAGAGAGGCAGCGTGCTTTAGAGGATAAACACCCGAAGCATCCACCACCATCTGTCCCCGACATTCCTTTACTTGAGTCACCTTTGTAAGTTGAGAGGGATGTGATATTATCATGCATCAGGTCCTTCCCCAAAAGGACGTCTTGTGGGCGAGATGGTCTCCGGGCCCAACACCTATTGGATGCTATGAGTGGGGCTGCATCCGCTGTAGCCACAGATCTTATGGAGGCCTTGACACCGGTTATGAACTTATGGCTACAAGGTCGATGCCCACGGGTCTTGGCAGAGTTCATAGCTAGTGCACCGCTCACCCCACTTCTTAAGCCAGGTAACGGCATTCGCCCAATAGCTGTGGGTATAGTTTGGTGTCGTCTGGTGTCTAAGATTGCCATGAGAGGAGTTTCTAAGGATATTGTCCCATACCTAGAGGATTTTCAGTTTGGGGTTGGTGTGTCTGGTGGAGCAGAGGCAATTTTGCATGTTGTTAATCGGTTGGTTTCTGCCAACAAGGATGACACATCACTTTCTATGCTGCTTGTGGACTTTCAGAATGCCTTCAACCTTGTTGATCGGTCTGCTATGCTACGGGAGGTACGCAATCATTGTCGATCTATTGCTCTATGGGTCGAATACCTCTATTGTCAACCTGCTCGATTGTATGTAGGGTCTACTCATATTTGGTCAGCAGCTGGGATACAGCAGGGGGACCCTTTGGGGTCTCTTCTCTTTGCTTTGGTCTTGCATCCATTAATACACCGCATTCAGTCAGAATGCCACTTGGAGTTGCAGGCATGGTACTTAGATGATGGTACTCTGATTGGTAGTACAGAACATGTGGCTAGAGCTATTCGTATCATTCAGGAAAGAGGACCATCTCTTGGGCTCGTGCTTAATGTGTCTAAGACAGAGTTGTTCTGGCCTTCTGTTGATCCTGACTGCTCCTATCCAGATATCTTTCCGGTTGGTATATCATGTCCTCAGCGAGGGGTTAAGTTGCTTGGAGGGGCTGTAAGCATTGATGCATCATTTATTGTGGGTAATGTTCGTCAACGAGTGGATAAGACACTCCAACTTATGGACTTATTACCACAGCTAAAAGATCCGCAGTGTGAGTTGGCACTTTTACGTTCTTGTATGGGATTATCTAAACTCACCTTTGCTCTCCGTACTTGCCCCCCTGACTATGTTCAGGAAACAGCCGAATGGTTTGACCACAAGCTTCGTGCAGCCCTTCAAAATATTGTGGTTTCTGATGGACCTGGTTTTGGCGATCTACAGTGGCGTATGGCAACCCTCCCATTACGTATGGGTGGACTTGGTATCTATTGTGCTACTGATGTTATGATGTTTGCTTTCGTAGCTTCACGTACGCAAACCAAGGATCTCCAGGACCACATTCTTCGAGGTTGTGACACTCCACCTATGGGTAATGTTTTCGATACTGCCATTGCTAGTTTACATCTTTCTATACCTGATTTTGATCTCAGTAATCTTGCTCCAACTGCTACCGTCCCCTTCAGACCCCAACATTTCTTGGCGGAAGCATACTACAACAAGATTAGTTCTGGTCTTGAGAGAGAATTTGAGTTGTCAGCTAGACAAAAAGCCGTGATTGGATGTGTGCAGTCAGAACATGCCAAAGATTTTCTCCTTGCTATCCCGATGGAAGGGCTTGGACAACACATGACGCCTGTAGAATATCGTGCCATTCTTCGTTATCGATTGATGATCCCTCTATATTCAAATGGTGAGCTTTGTCCAGTGTGCAAGAAGAGTAGACTTGATGCTTTCGGGGACCATGCGGCCCATTGTAAGCATTACCCTAGCTTCAAATATAAGCATGACCACGTTAGAGATATCTTGTGTGATGTGTTCTGGAGGGCTGGCGTACAGGTTAAGAAGGAGGCTCCTGTTAACTTTCTTACTGATCCTAAGGAAGGAAGATCGACATTACGTCCTGCTGATATTTTGGTCTACAACTGGTCTGAAGGTAAACATGCGTGTGTTGATGTTACAGGGGCGTCTCCGATGGTTGGGCTGAGTACTGGGATTTTTGAGGTGGGGCTAGCAGCTAGCAATGCAGCAGCGGCAAAAGTGGAGAAACATGACGGAGCTTGTAGGGCTAAGCAACATAGTTTCATCCCCTTTGCATTTGACACATTTGGATTGCTAGGCTCAGAAGCAGTTGAGCTCCTCAGGAGAGTGCAGAAGATAATGGATAGCAACGTGATGACTGCAGGTTCGAACGAATATGTATTTAGGAGAATCGGGTTTGCTATCCAGAAAGGACTTGTCGCGCAGTTTGTAGCGCGTTTGTCCTCTACTTTTGTGTAATTCGTTGAGCTTATCAATAAAATTTGGATTTACCTAAAAACAAAAGAGGCTCTTGTTGTAAGCATGCGGCCCATTGTAAGCATTACCCCGGCTTCAAGTACATGCATGACCACGTTAGAGATATCTTGTGTGATGTGTTCTGGCAGGCTGGAGTACAAGTTAAGAAGGAGACTCCTGTTAACTTTCTTATTGATCCTAAGGAAGGAAGATCGACATTACGTCCTGCTGATGTTCTGGTCTACAACTGGTCTGAAGGTAAACATGCGTGTGTTGATGTTACAGGGGCATCTCCGATGGTTGGGCTGGGTGCTGAGATTTTTGAGGTGGGGCTAAGAGCTAGCAATGCAGCAGCATAAAAAGTGGAGAAACATGACGGAGCTTGTAGGACTAACCAATAGTTTCATCCCTTTTGTATTTAACACATGTGGATTGCTAGGCTCAGAAGCAGTTCAGCTCCTCAGGAGAGTGCAGAAGGTAATGGATAGCAACGTGATGACTGCGGGTTCGAACGAATATGTATTTAGGAGAATCGGTTTTGTTATCCAGAAATGACTTGTCGCGCAGTTTGTAGCGCGTTTGTCCTCTACTTTTGTGTAATTCGTTGAGCTTATCAATAAAAATTATATTTTTGTGCAAAAAAAAAAAAAGTTCTACTTCCATAACATGTCTTTCTAATTCATAACTAACCAACCAAGTATTGAGTCTACCAGAATCACAACAATCTATACTACTATTATAAACCTGAATAAAATTCAGGGGTAAGTCTTAGTTAATGAGAATTGAGCTTTAGAATTTTGTCACCTAATTCTGACTAAAATACCTTTTTAGTCATGGCTTTTTGATAAATTTATATAATACCCTTTAAATAATGGTTTTATCATAATTTAACATATTTTTATTTATATATGAACTTAATTCTTATTTATAAGCAAAAGGTCTAATAATTAAAAACATAATTAAATTAACAAAATATAATGAGAATAATAAAAAAAATTATGAGACTCAATAATTTTAATAATGAACTCCTATTATGAGATTTAATAAATTAGTGTAATATTTAATAAAATTAATTAATAATCTAAAACTCGAATGGTAATCGGATATATATAAATTAAAATTAAATAGCACCGGCTAAGGCACTAGTATTTAATTATAAGAGAGACGGATTTTCTGAATGTTAGTAGACCTATCACGGAAAAGTAGAACCCTCGCTCAACAAAATTCAGGCATTCGTCTTTACGATAAACTTTCTTGAGATAAAGCCGAACATTTTGTTTCGGGTTTAATCAATCATTCCATAGAGAATAATCAAAGTTTAGAGGGGAAGATATTTCCAAAAATACCTCCATTTTCTTGCTATAAAACCTGTTTATAGTTTGTACAACTTGGGTGATTTAGGTTTTGGTCACCAAAAGTTTATACTAATTAGGGTTCAGGGCTGGTTTTCTTTTTTATTAGGTTTTGGTCACCAAAAGTCATACTACATAGACATTTTCCGAAAACAATTTCAACAAATTTAACAAAAACTTGAACAAAGGAGTTACTTAAAGAGAAATCAAACTCGATCTGCTAAAGTTAACTACACAATTTTTGAGCTAAAATACAGAAAATTATATTAAATTAACTAAATATCACCAAACAAGTAAGCAAGTTCATACAGAAACCCTAGCTAAATCGATTGATCAAAATTCAAAAGCCAAATAGGTAAAAACTAGAGCAAAAAAAGTAAAGAGAAGAAAACAAATCTCAAAGTTACCTAAGGAGGAGCTAAAAGATGATACATAGATTGTTGTTGTTGTTGTTGAAGAAGAGCTTGTTGCATGGTAAATCGGTGTGTGTTTACTATGTATAGGGGAATGCGAAAGTATCAACCATATTTTTCTGCAGTGCAATGTGACAAAGGAAATCTGGATGCAAGTTGCAGTCTAATTCTTCACACAGAACCTTTATAACACTATGAAAGCAAATCCACTTGGTCTAATTCTATTGTCTAGCTACTAAGTTAATTAGTTCTATGTGCACTATCTATATCCGTAAAATGGTGCGAGATGATATACCCATGACCAATCTACTGGTTCAATAAAGAGATAAACAAATCTAGACTTATTTTGCTCTAAACCTTTGAGTAGTAAGAACTGATTTGGGTGAAAGGGTATCTGCTTGTTTGAGTAGTAAGATTGAACCTGTGGAGATGGAACTCATAACTCGTAAAAGCTCTGGTTTTTCAAGATATGGTTATGATAGAGAAGTTTGTAGAGGATAGTTTTGTAATGGTTTCTTGAAGGGTGATTTAGGTTTTGGTCACCACTTTTTAGTATAAATTAGGTTTTGGAGCCGGTTTTTATCTTTATTAGGGTTTAGAGCTGAACCGACAATTGACCCAAGTAATTGTTTATAATGGCCAAAATACCCCTGATCAAAACTATATTAGGGTTAGTGATCACGTGTAGATCACGTGAGTTTCAGGGGTAAAATTAGGTATTTTGAAAATATTTTCGGTTCAACCGGGTTTTTTTAGTTGTTGGTTCGAAAATGAGCTCTAAACCCTAATAAAGATAAAAACCGGCTCCAAAACCTAATTTATACTAAAAAGTGGTGACCAAAACCTAAATCACCCTTTCTTGAATAGTACCAAACCACTATAAAAAAATTATTGTTCCCTATTGTTATATCTTTAACATTTGCGTCAACATCATTTTCATTTTCTAGAAAAAAAAGGTCTTGCTACCAGTAATCACAGTGAATGCATATGGCGGTCATTCTTGGGAGCCTACTTCCTGGCTTGTTCAGCAATATTGGCTGGAAGTTTATCCTTTTTTATTGGTTTTTTCAACTCCTCAGATAAAGGAACCTCAACGTGTTTTAAAACAGAGACTGAATCTCTTGTCAGATACACTAGCATCAATCTGTTGTCCGTCTTCACAGACATAATAGCCTTCATCATATGGAGGGGGCTGGGGAAACACCCGCATTCGAAAAAAATAACTGAATCCATTTTGTTTCATTAGACAAGTACTGATTTAAATTACTGTTATATTGTGTATGCTAATAATCATTGAATTTGTGTATGTTTATAATCTCACTAGAGTGGGAATGACTTGAATAATTTTCCCACTTTATAAGGTGGTACCCATTACAAAGTGTTTTTCGCGTCTTAAACTCCCAATGAAAATCAGATTTCTTGCATGGAAATGATATCATCACTACCTTCCCACGGTTGATTTAGTACATAGATCTACGGTTGGAAACAAAACCACCAATTTCTTGCATACGTGGCAGTTAAAGTGGTTTTATGGAGTTGGGGGCAAAGGCTAAACAAAATAAAAGGGTAATTTCGGTATTAGAAGAAAAAAGGAAGCAAATCTAGGGGTTTCACTAAACAAAAAAGAATCTGGGGGCATTCGCAACTTTGGCTTTTAAATCTGGGGGCAATCGCTAATTAACTCAAACTTCAACTAAATTTAACCCAAACAAAATACAAAGCTTAAAGTCTTGAACACAATTCATTAAATTTATGGTAAACCTATAAATTACCGTGTAAATTAGCTAATTTTTAAATCAAGTATATAATCGGGTCGGGTCTGGGTTTGGAGACCATAATCTTCGTCCCCGCTCCAAAACTTACTTGGGTTTGAAAATGACCTCCATACCCACCCGGTCCTCAAATATACACCCTTCATATCCACCCCATTCGGGTCGGTTCTCCGCGGGGATCCGCTTCCACGGGTTTTTTTTACATCCCTACCCAGTTTTGCTCTAGATAGATTTACTTTTGATGTACAATGTAATGACTCTTTTTTATTAATATAGGTTGTGCTTGTTTACATTTAATACAGTTATGTAAAGTTTTCTAAAAGTTTCCATTTATTTCAGTGTATTGAGTGTTTGGTTAAGTATTGTAATTAAAATAAGAACAGACACGTGGAGACAGAGAAAAGAAGGGGACCACGGGTTTAGTTAGAAGAAAGAGAAGAGAGAGAGGCAGCGGAGACCACGAGTTTGTAAAGAATTCTCGTAATCTTAAACCAGTGGAAAAAAAAATTGGTAGGTCCTACAAATTCTGATACCCAATCAAGCACATGTAAAAAGAAATAAATCGGGAAAATCTGACGTGGATTTGTTTTTCGCTAGATTTCCCGATAAACAAGCACATCCATAATATCCAATATCTTTACCAAACAAAACGTTATACATAGGAACTAATATTTTTTTGAGATTTTTGGACATACCCATAATTTGAAAGTCGAAATTTGAGATACCCCATTTGAAAAATAAATTGAGATACCCCATTTCAAGACAGAAGAGGTTTACGGCCGTAAGTTAGTTTTATGATGGACGGCTAAGATAACACCACGTCTTGAAATGGGGTATCTCAAATTTCGACTTTCAAACGGGGGTATGTCCAAAAATCTCAAATTTTTTTTTTTTTTAAACATAGTAAGGTGTGCATTTACACAAGTTTCACTGTATCAAGCTTTGAACACAAACCCACCATAAAAGTTAGAACTACTGCTTTATCTACGCTGACCAGGCAGACCACAGACTAACGCCAACCAAACCCCATCCCCAAGTCTTAGAAGTTTCAACCAATTTTTTCTTGAATTCATCTCTTCGGGTAAGTAAAAAAAAAACTAATTCTTCTACAAATTTTGTTTAATTTTGTTCAAAGTTTTTAAATTTTAATGGCAATTGGTATAGAAAATAATGGATTAAAGGAATTAGAATATCTTTCTATTGTATCAAAAGTATGTATAGAACTTGAATCACATGTAGGTATTGGAGAGAAAGTTGTAGCAGAATTCTTAACAGAAATTGGTAGAAATTCAACTAGTTTAAATGAATTTGATGCAAATTTGAAAGAAAATAGTGTTGATTTGCCGGATTATTGTGTTCGTACTTTGTTTAATATTATTCATGCTGTTCTTCCACCATTAAAACCTGAAATTGGGGAAAAAGAGATTGCGATAGAAATGGGGAAGCCGGAGTTGTTAAGTGTTTATGGGGGGAGAGTAACGAGAGTGATGGATATAGGATGTTTTGTAGAGTTGAATGATTATAGAGGGAGAGAAGGTTTAGTGCATGTATCGGAAATTGCGAATAGGGGGGTTTCTAGTGTGAAGGATGTTGTGAAACGGGATCAGGTGGTTTTTGTTAAGGTTATTTCGATGTCGGGTGGAGATAAGATGAGTTTGTCAATGAAAGATGTGGATCAGAAAACTGGGAAAGAGTTTGTTCCAATGAAGAGGAGTACGGAGGATGATGTGGTTGGATCAAATCAGCAAAATAGTAAGATTGTGGAAGAAGACGAAAGTGCAGTGTTGAGGAGGCCTTTGAAACGGATGAACTCACCTGAAATATGGGAAGTAAAGCAACTGATGGCTGCAGGTGTATTAGATGCTAGGGAGAATCCTTTGTTTGATGATGATGGTAAAGGATTGATCTATCAAGAAGAGGGTGATGAGGAAGAGCTTGAAATTGAGCTTAATGAAGATGAACCAACCTTTTTGCATGGGCAGACTCGTTATTCTGTAGATATTTCACCGGTGAAGATCATTAAGAATCCTGAGGGATCTTTGACTCGTGCTGCAGCACTGCAGTCAGCTCTCATTAAAGAGAGGAGAGAGGTTAGAGAGCAGAAACATAGAAGATTGCTTGATACGATACCGAAAGATCTCAACCGGTCATGGGAGGACCCGTTGTCGGAGACAGGTGATAGGCATCTTGCACAGGAGCTGAGGGGTGTCGGTTTATCTGCTCATGATATCCCTGAATGGAAGAAGGATTCTTATGGGAAGACTGTGACGTTTGGGCAGAGATCAAAACTCTCCATCCAGGAACAAAGGGAGACTTTGCCCATCTACAAATTGATGAAACAGCTGGTTCAGGCCGTGCATGATAATCAGGTGTTGGTCGTCATTGGAGAGACAGGTTCTGGAAAGACAACACAAGTGACACAGTATCTTGCTGAAGCTGGATATACAACCAAAGGTAAGATTGGTTGTACTCAACCTCGTAGGGTGGCTGCTACTTCAGTGGCAAAGAGAGTCGCAGAGGAGTTTGGTTGCCGGTTGGGAGAAGAAGTTGGGTATGCAATCAGGTTTGAGGATTGCACTGGACCTGAGACAGTAATCAAGTATATGACAGAAGGTATGCTTCTTAGGGAGATTCTGATTGACGAAAACCTTTCCCAGTACTCTGTGATCATGCTTGATGAAGCTCACGAGAGGACAATCCACATGGATGTGCTTTTTGGCTTACTGAAGCAGCTTGTTAAACGAAGGCCTGATCTTCGCTTGATTGTGACATCAGCCACACTGGACGTAGATAAGTTTTCTGGGTATTTTTTTAGCTGTAATATTTTCACAATCCCAGGCAGAACATTTCCTGTTGAAATTCTCTACACAAAACAGCCAGAAAGTGATTATTTAGATGCAGCACTTATCACAGTGCTGCAAATACACGCAAGGGAACCTGAAGGTGACATCCTTCTCTTCTTGACTGGTCAGGAGGAGATTGATCATGCGTGTCAGTCACTATATGAGAGAATGAAAAGGTTGGGGAAGGGTGTGCCAGAGCTAATTATCTTGCCTGTATATAGTGCTCTTCCTAGTGAAATGCAATCAAGGATCTTTGACCCTGCTCCTCCAGGGAAGAGGAAGGTGGTTGTGGCTACTAATATTGCTGAGGCTTCTTTGACTATTGATGGGATTTTTTATGTCATCGATCCAGGATTTGCAAAGCAAAATGTGTATAACCCTAAAAAAGGACTCGATTCGCTTGTCATCACTCCTATTTCGCAAGCATCGGCTAAGCAACGAGCTGGACGTGCTGGGCGTACAGGACCTGGTAAATGCTATCGGCTTTACACTGAGAGTGCTTATCGTAATGAGATGTCTCCTACCAGTATCCCAGAAATTCAAAGAATAAATCTTGGGTTCACCACTCTTAATATGAAAGCAATGGGGATAAATGATTTGCTGTCGTTTGATTTTATGGATCCACCTTCATCTCAGGCCTTAATCTCTGCCATGGAACAATTGTACAGTCTAGGAGCTTTGGATGATGAAGGCCTTTTGACGAAATTGGGTAGGAAAATGGCGGAGTTCCCTATGGATCCTCCTCTTTCTAAGATGCTTCTTGCCAGTGTTGATCTTGGGTGCAGCGATGAAATTTTAACTGTCATTGCAATGATTCAAACTGGAAACATATTTTACAGACCTCGAGAAAAGCAAGCGCAAGCAGATCAGAAGAGAGCCAAGTTTTTCCAACCCGAGGGTGATCATCTTACATTACTTGCTGTTTATGAAGCTTGGAAGGCGAATAACTTTTCTGGGCCGTGGTGCTTTGAGAACTTTGTTCAGTCTCGTTCTTTGAGGGGAGCACAGGATGTCAGAAAACAACTTATAACCATCATGGACAGGTATGATTATCTTCTTTAACCTGTTATTTTTCTTACAATATTTCTTTAGCTTTTCTTTTTACCTAATTTATGTTGATCAGTTTTTTGGTTAACTAGTTTTAATTATTAAAATAACTGATACATTCGTCACAAAGTCTTGTCATTTCAATGTATTACTCTGACATATCTAGGGTTCTCAGCCACATTCCCCGATGATGGGGAATGCTTCCAACTGTGTGCTGACATGCATATTAACCACCATAATTCCCATGAATGCTTTACCTCGCTCAGTATTATTGGATTGTCCTTACTATTTTCAGCTGACAAATTTTTATCGTTGATGTTGCTTGATATCATTGAAATTAATGGATAGTTTGACATTATTCGTATATTCTTCTTTAATCTGCAGATATTTCTTACATATTATGAACGCTAATGCCTTCTTCAGACCTTCGATCAATGACGATATAGTAAATCATTGTAGCTTTTTAGATCGATTTCTTGCAAATAGTCTAGTTGTTTAATTAATGTGATGGGTGGGGGTATTCTGACACTTTTCCTTGATGGTACGTATATAACATTATCTCCGTTTAAACTGCAGCAACGTGCTTTGGGGAAGTTGAGATTTCTGCCTGTTATGGCCATGCTTGGCCTGGCATAATACATATTGAAGAACTTCAGTGGAAAATCAAGCTTTTTTTACCTAAGATTCCACTCTCAATATAATTCTGCAGTAGAAATTTCATTTTATATTATTAAGCATTGGGACTGAGCAAATTTAATGTTGTATTTGCAGGCATAAACTGAATGTTGTGAGTACTGGGAAGAACTTTTCAAAGATATCGAAGGCAATTGCAGCAGGATTCTTTTTTCATGTAGCTAGGAAAGATCCACAGGAAGGTTACAGAACATTGGTCGATAACCAGCCAGTCTATATTCATCCAAGCAGTGCACTTTTCCAGAGACAGCCAGATTGGGTCATCTACCATGAGCTTGTCATGACAACAAAGGAGTATATGCGTGAAGTCACAGTCGTCAACCCAAAATGGCTTGTTCAACTAGCTCCAAGATTCTTCAAAGTTGCATATCCCACAAAACTGAGCAAGCGCAAACGGCAGGAGAGACTTGAACCACTTTATGACAGATATCATGAACCAAACTCATGGCGTCTGAGTAAACGTCGGGCATAATTTTCTTTTTGACATGATTTTGTATAAACATACGTGTATAATAATTGTCTTTGAGAATGTAGGTGAAACATGATTTTGTATAAACATACGTGTATGTATTTGCTTCTCTGGATGTACATATATTTTGCTTTTGTATGCAAGTGTCCTCTCCTTCAGTCCTATTTCTTTACTAAACTTGTAGATATTTGAATGAAACCACTCTTGATATAGGAATCACAAGCATAAGTATTTTTGATAGTGCAAATGCAGTGTACACTGAATGATTTCACACCGATAGTTTTAGTTTTCTTGCTTGCATATTAACCAGATAACTCCAGAGGTTACAAACACAGGCTTTAAGCTTTGAACATATTGAACACACAGTTTTCTTGCTTGCATTAACCAGTTACCTCTAAAGGATGTACCCAGATACAAGGATACAGGTTTCAAGCTTTGAACATAATGAAGCTCTACCTAACCAATTTATTTATAGAAGAGGAAAAACCAATTTGCAATATTGTGATTAACTACCTAACCAATGTCAAAAACATCCCTAAAACGAGCACAAGCAATCACATTGGAAAATTTTGAATTTCATATGGCACTTTCATAACGTATCCAAAATCCAACTGTATGGTTCTACACAAATGATGCTTGAAATGACAGAATACTGGTACATGCCCAGTACCTACATGAGCAAACAGCTACACAAGTTCACATTCAAAACTGTGTTTACTAAGTTTACTACTTTTGCGTCTGCAGAATCCATTAATTTTTCTGATGAAGATTAGATTACATAAGAAACAAACCCTCGATGTGTGATAGCAGAACCCTGTAGTATTGAAATGAGATAAGCCAAGGAATTCAGAGGATGCTGAACTTTATTCCAACAAGATAGAACTACTCCAGTAGAACTCCTGCTGCCTGCACTGAAATTGCATCTGGAAGCACCAGCAATAGAAGACGTGGTGGCAATACGAAAATCACCTTCCTCTGTTTTTTGCTTTAATACTGGTACTCTGAAACAATGCGCACTGATAGAGCCCAGTGAAGCTTCCCAAATATTTTGTATTCATCCGGATTTTGAATAAAAGTATCACTTTCCTTTCTTTTTATTATCCTTGACTTCCTTGGTCAACATTCTTGGGGCGATAGCCATGGCCATAAGTTCCTGGAAAAGGAGTTTACATGCATATGGTATGTGAACCTGCATTTAAAAAGAACGGAAACATCAGAGTCAAGATACAACCAGTACTTGTGAGCTACAGATGCCAAAGAGCGGTTGAAGTTGTGCACAACAAGGAGAAAGAAAATAGGATCTTTACCTGAACAATATCAGTCTTGTTTTTGCATCCACGGCACTCAAACGAGTTCTTTTTTAGATTCGCTATAGCTATCAAGCCACATCGCTCACACACATGAACCCTATAAGCATCACTCTGGTCAAACAAACGTTCTTTAAGAAAATGAGCAGCACCATGAGCAATCATGCAATCTCGCTCCATCTCTCCAAATCGAAGACCTCCATCACGAGAGCGACCCTCAGCTGGCTGCCTCGTGAGGATCTGAACTGGGCCTCTCCCACGTGAGTGAATTTTATCATCCACCATGTGCTTAAGTCTCTGATAATATGTAGGACCTAAGAATATCATAGCAGTCAAACGCCGACCAGTGTGACCGTTGTACATGGTTTCAAAGCCACGCATCTGATATCCACATTTGTGAAGAGCTTTGCTGATATTGTCGACCTGCAGATATTATAAGATATGAACTACCAGGTTTGACTTGGTAAATAGCTAGGCTTTATTAAAAACAACACATAGAGATATCACCATACTCAAACAAATAGCAAATAGGGTATCACATCCAAACAAATTTCAAACACAATATAGAAGAAGCAGACCAGGGCTAAGAAAGATACTAATATTACCAAATTAATCACCCAATGTTCTGTTATTAAACCTAATTATATGTGTGAATTCTTATTGTAGATATTATCTTCACTCCGACTTATAACAAAAGACGGAAAAGGTTATGAAGGTTTGGGCATAGCAGGACTTGAACCTGCAACCATTTGGTTAAAATCCCAATGCTCTACCAACTGAGCTATACACCCAAGAATATGAAGTAATATGATTAGTGCAGAAATATATTAGGTTCCTCTTCTCATCATATCAGACAGGAAGCAGCTTCGGATGAGGTTCGTATATACTGCAGAACAAGTCCGGTGACCTGGTGTTGTTTCAGCCATGGGAGATGGGAGAGTTGATCTAGAAAAAGGGCTAACGGGTGATACCACAATTCGCAATAAACATAAATGAAGGTTCTTTATAGGGGTAACTTCCATGACACCGTATCTTATTTTTTTATTTTTCTCTGATTATTACTTATCTTCTTGATACACACTTCGCCATAAATGTAAATCAAATCATCATGTTGGCAGCTCTTGACTTTACAACTACCTATGAAAAACTTAGTTTGACTTGCTATTAAAGTATTAGACAATAAGATCAATAAGATCCAGACGCCGTAAAATGAGTCTTGCATCCCTTTAACCTTCTTCGTCTAGTAATATAAAATTGTTGATACCCCATTGACACTAACTCGTCCTACACCACTCATTTATGGGATTTAATAGCTCTACATCTAAATTAAAAAATAAATTCATCGAAATAAAAACATATTGGTATCTTACCGTGACATCTGTAAAAGGGGTAGCATCTCCCTCCTTTCCCATATGAGCTGCAACTTTACCCATGATGCACTCAATAAGCTGACCAATTGTCATCCGGGATGGAATGGCATGCGGATTAACAATAATGTCTGGGGTAATTCCTTCAACAGTCCATGGCATATCTTCTTGAGTGTAAGTCATGCCAACAGTCCCCTTTTGACCGTGCCTACTGCTGAATTTATCGCCAATCTGAGGTATCCGAACAGATCTCATTCTTACTTTCACAAACCTCAACCCATCTGCATTTGTTGTCAACAGTACCTACAAAACATGACATACAAGACTCTTAGCAGTGGAAGAAGCACAACACTTCCAAGAAGATTTATTTGATTCCTCCGTTCGAGAATCATCATTTCATTATACCTGATCCACCATTCCACTCTCACTATGACGCAGACTTGTGCTGTGATCACGTCGTGTGTATCGCGAAGCTATTCCTTGGGATTCATCCTGAGCAATGGGAGTGGTCTTCCCAATAATAACATCCTCGCCTGAGACCCTTGTACCCTGAACTCCCAAGAAAATATCCTATTAATTAAAAATGAACTTCAAGGGAACTGATAATGGTAACAAGTTATTCATGTATACTCACAGGAGGCGCAAGACCATCATCGTCCAATTTATCATATGAGCCATGCCGCATACCCTACAAAGGAAATGATAGTTTTCAATATAAATCACAAAGAAAACAATAGAACAAGAGTGAAACAAAAATAATTAACCACTCACCATAGTATTCTCCCTGTTAGGGCGGCCAAAATCTTCTTTGACAAGTGTCCCCATTTTCTTTTCCTCGTCTCTGGGGGGAAAAAAGGTCAAATAGTAGAAGATTTTACAATTGAAATGACTGATTTCAGAATAAAGGTTATTTACCGGTAGGAACGGAAGAACAACGAGCGGAAGAATCCACGGTCGATTGATGATTGGTTCATGATGACAGAGTCTTCTTGGTTATATCCAGAATAACAGGCAATAGCAACAATAGCATTCTTTCACATTACCAAAAAAAAGTCTTCAGAAAAACATCCAAGTTGAAATATAAAAGCGAGATACAAAGCAAATCGAAATAAATTAGATACTTACAATGCCAGCAGGCAGCTGCCTAAAATGCAAGTGTTCCATGGCACGAGTGGTAACAAGGGGCTTCTGAGGATAGTAAAGGACATACGCCAATGTATCCTGAACAAAATAATATAAACTAAGGATTTGGGGAGAGAAAAAATAGATAGACAAGTGCATGATTCAAAAGAGGGCAAGCACATTAATTGACAAAAATAAAGAGACAGACCCCATAGGCTTACCATTCGTAACTGATAATTGGTGACATAAATTCCCATTGCTTGCTTTCCCATAGCTGACTGGTATGTATTACGAGGAGACTGCATTGGAGCAGAAGGTTATAAGATAAAGAAAACAAGAGATAGTAGATGATCATTAGTTACATAGACCATAGTGAAGGATCTAACCTGATTATGGTCAGGAAATGGAATGATAGAAGCACAGACACCTAATATCAACGATGGATGGATTTCACAATGGGTGTAAGTCTCGGAATAGGCCTCTCCTGGATTGAGCCTAGCAGTTACAAGATCCTGCAAAATACTTGGTAATTCAGACAGCTGAGGAGTATGCACACAAAAATCTACAACATGTTTGAAAGAGTAGTTTCAGGAAAATAGCATCACTTTCAACGATATGGCTGGCACAAGATGACATAAGCAGTACACTAGATCCATAAATATTTTTATAAGGAAACTTAAAGAAAAACATTAACCTACAATAAGGAGAGGCATTTCGACAGAAAAACTGTTTATTCGATACTAACATTTATTGTCATTGAAATCATCGTAGTCTCTTCTTCTTCGGTATCCACATACTCTATGTATCCCTTCTGCACGAGATCATGCCATCCAATCTCCTCTGTTGACTCCTGGAATGGATGAAACAAATATGAAGATGTTAATGGCATTCAACATTAAACACACATCAAGTTCAGTGTAATCATACACACCCGCTGTTGTAAGGCCCTGATGTCCTTTTTCTTTATCAGCAAGCGCTGCTTCTCCACAATAAATAATGGACGACTGCAGCGACCGTAATCAGTATACAATCGCAACTCCTTCAAACGGATATCTCGGATAACACCAACTTCAGTATTGACATCAACCTGTAATAATATGAACAAATTTTAGTTCAAAACTAACCACAAATCAGCCAATATCATCATGCAAAGAAAACTTCCTGTATGCAACTTATGTAATGTTTGCTTTACGTGGGTATATAACCCTGTATGCTGCTTAATTAGAGCGTATACAGACTATACTATAAACCTGTACCAGGGGAAATCACTGCAGATACTGGGTACACAAGAACAAGAAACTACAGTTTAAGTCGACAAAGCAAAGATTACACATGATACAAATATCATGATTGTCTGAAAGAGAAATATAGGGGAACAGAGAAAAATTATAGACGGTTTACAAAATCAAAAGAGGAACAGCAAAGAAACAAAAATAATGAGTAGAAACATGAAACACCAATCCTAACGAAAGATGTTCAACCTCCCTGTTGAAAAGCTATATTTTCTAAAATCTGGGCATACACACCTGTCTCCTCAACTGTCTCAGGGTCCTGACCAAAAGCTCAGGATTACGATGAATGCCAACCCAGCAACCATTGACAAAAATCTTGGTAGCTTGAGGAATAACTCCAGGAGAAATCTCCTACAAAAGTAACGAAAATTAGGACTCGGATAAAACTAGAGATACATCTGAATTGGCAAAATAGCTCAGTAGTATTCAGAGCTTTGTCACCTCAAAATTCTCAGTACTCCACTCTTCCAAAAACTCCAAAATTGGATTTGCTGCGGATCCAACTGTTATGTAAACCATCAAGGCAAGATTTTTCACCAGCCCACATGCCTAATAGAGCAATTTATAAAAGGTTAGAAGTTCAAATTGTCCATACAATAGTTATCAAGAGCTTATATGTACAGATAATTTACCTGTCCTTCAGGTGTCTCCGCAGGACACATCATTCCCCAATGTGAATTATGCAACTGCCTGGGTTTTGCCAATTTTCCTGGCGATAAGATCAACGGAAAAAGTCAAGGAGGTTTTCCATATAGAATAAAAGAGGGAGGGAGCAGACTAGGATTTATTCTTTTCCCTTATCAGGTGCACATAATCAAAGAAACTCGTTTTCCTTCACAACCTAATTAAACAGCTCTATTTTCTAACACCAACTTCACTAATAAGACTCACCTTCACGCCCTATAGGGGAGTTTAACCTTCGCAAGTGCGATAAAGTAGAAGCGTATGTCAAGCGATTCAGCACCTGAAAGAAGAATTAAAAATAATTGAGAAAAATAAGAGATTCAGGATCAAAAAGAAAACAAGACGAATTTGACTCCAACCTGTGAAACCCCTGCTCTTGTACCAGCTGCGTTTGCTTGCCCCCAATTACCAGTGGCAAGGGAATATTTAAGGCCGCTGGTAATTGTCTTAGCCTTGATTGCGAATTGCAAGTTAACATCTTTTCCATTATCAACACACTATTTCATGCACAAGAAATAACCCACTATAAGAACTCGCACATAAGAGATCAAGAGTTGATTTAACAAAACTAAATTGTAGGACGAATCATGTAAGGAAGCACCTTTTGAGCATATGCTCTCACATCCCTTGTCAACTTTCTGAAAAGCTGCACCGGAACAACAAGCACAATTATAAAGGGTACAAAAAATGTTCAAAGTTTGAACATCCTTCAAGACTTCAAAAATAACCAACCATTCGGAACAAGCCTCCAAGTAAAGGACCAGCAAGGTCCAGGCGCTTGTTTCCGTAATGATCCCTATCATCTTCAGGCCTTCGGCCAAGTGCACAAAGCAGAAGCCTATGTATGATGTACCTGAAATAAACAGTATCGAAAATTTTAAGTATGCTTGTGTAAGCACAGTCATGTTTGCACCTACTAAAAAAAAGAAAAAAAGAAAAAACATACCCGAAATAGTAAGCTTTCTTTGTTTCACAGTGTTCGCCAACACCTACATGAGGGAGCATTTCCTTCTCAAGAATCTCTTTAGCATACCTGTGAAAGCAGAAAACAGCTCTTAAGCATACCAAAGAGAAGAATAACCACTCTTTGTGACTATCTTTAGTGAACTATGACATACTTAATTCTCTTCTCCCTTGTCACACCCACAGTTGAACCTCTTTTGCCAATGTAATCCAATGCCACCTGAACCAAGCAGTATAGAAAAAAGTCATCTCTGTCAAATTTTACATTTTACAACAATATAGATCATTGTATTAGAAGCATTGGATCCCTGTTAGTGTTGTCTGTGTATTCTTAGTAGAAACAAAGTTGCTGAACCAGAAAATCAACGCTGTTCTTAAATTTTAGAATCATGTTACTCTACGAAAGTGGTTTGATTAACATATCCTAACCTATCCTAAAACTTAACCTTTAGGAAACCTTAAAGGTAACATGGTTCAGAAGAACATAATTAAAATTTTCATACAACAAGAGATGTGCCCAATAAGAATGAAGGGGAAACAAAGGGCATAATATATATTCGCAAAAACAAAAACAAAAACTTATGTAATTAAGTCAAAAAATTCTCTGGTGAGATAAGCCAACTTGTGAAAGTTTGCCGACTTGCTCTTCTACATTTATTTCAATCTAGTTCTGACTGTCAGAAAAAAGTTCTCAAGACTTCTGCTTGACATGTGCTGCTGATCTCAAAACAAGAGCAGCTACTTCCTGTTCAGGGTCATCACCTCAGAGATAATACTCCAACCCCAATAAATTGGTCAAGCATGAGTTGAAATATTTAGAAGAAATTTTTTAAAGCTTCAAATCAAGAGTTGCTCACAAAGAGGCTAATAAAATTAATGTAAAAACAGCCATTTTATAGAAACTGGGTCTGATATCATCAACACAACAAAGTACATCATTCAAATTCTTAATCAAACTTACATGTGCAACAACATGTTTTCAAGTTTAAATGCATTTCTAAGTATTTAGTATTTACTTTCACTTAACTTCTGAATTTTGAAACTGCTGTTAAGGGACTTAGATGCATGATCTGTGAAAAAAACCAAAACAGCGAACCAAAAAATAAGGAAATCATAGGATTTACTTGTTTGTTTTGAATCACAAATGCTTCTTCAAGGGATGGCCGAAGCAACTCCATCATCTGAGTGTCTGCAAAGTCATAGCAAATATGCTCCAATATATCTTTGTCGGGAACAAAGCCTAATGCACGGAACACAATAATAATAGGTATTTCTGTCCTGATATATGGTAAGGTAGCACGAATATACTGCCCTGAAGATCCCTGCAGTAATACAGATGATGAGCTACAAGTACAAAAAATACATGAAAAGGGCATAAACAACATGACACAGGGCAAACAATTTCAATTACCCCTTTCGCACTAGTCCGTGAAAGCATCCGTACAAACATACTGCTCGGTGGCCTATTTTGAGATTCTGCCATCGAACGGACTTCAGCGACATAAGCATACTTGTTGGGCTGCCTTTTCTTAAACACATAAACATGGTTGGTGCTCATTTTCTCCTGGGCAATCAATACCTTCTCACTTCCATTAATAATGAAGTATCCACCTTGGTCATAAGGACACTCCCCCAGCTCTGTTAAATCCTTTTCAGAATTTTGAAACAGTGTGCAGTAACTCGACCGAAGCATAATTGGAACCTAAGATAAAACACAACATGAGGACACAAATAGAAATTGGATACAGCTCCAACTATCTATTTTATAGTTTCATTCTATTTTATAGTTTCATTTCAATACCTTTCCAATAAACACTTTAGGAATGGTCTCTGGAGGTTCGGTGACTTCTTCACAATCATGCCCTTTCTTCATAACTTGTTTAGTGACATCCACATACAATGGAGCTGAGTAAGTCAGATTCCTCAATCGTGCTGCCTTTGGAAATAAAGTGGCAGTTTCTCCATCGGATTCCGTCATCATGGGTTTACTCAAGTATATCTGCCCAAAGCTAATCTTGTAGACAGTCTGCATCAAATATTACTCAATTTTCAAACCCAAAGTAAACGTAACTGAGTTACTCAAACACACTTAACCACTCAATCAAACTGAGAAACAACATTAGGTGTGTTAAACACAATTTTGTTCACTTGTGTGGATAACAATTTACCAAGAAAATAATGCGGTGATAATTAAGCAATTTCAATAAAACCACTAATGCAATTCAAACACCTTGGTGGTGCATGTTTCGTTAATCATTCTTTTCTTACACCCGAGGAATTGTAACGGAGTTAATCAAACTAACTCTCCAATTTTGAGGTGTGTATTGAACCAATTTTCACTCAACAAAGCGATATGCATTAAATTTAACCAAGAGAAAATGTGTTTAATTATTAAGCAACTTCAATAAAGTATAATCGCGACTCAAACACTAAACTCTCCAACAACTACAGAAAACAAAAGCTGGGGCATATGTTCATTAACCAGTTTTTCTAACTCAATAGGTCATATTTTAAGCAAATTGTGCAGGTACAAAACTAATCAACTGACCGACTGTTACATTTTTGCAAACTCCACATCTCCCTAGTCAAAATTACGAAACAATTTTCAACTATTCACTCAAACCCTAACTCATTACTCTCTAATATTATAGCAACACAATGGCCTATATTGTAAAGCACATTTTGATTTAACAAGTGTTCTGAGGCAAAATCGACAAGAAAAAAAACCCAAATCTCCCTCAGTCAAACAAAACTCGTGAATCTTCACAAATTCACATAAACCCTTACTCATTTTCAGACATTCACTTAAACCCTTACTCATTTTCAGACATTCACTTAAACCGTTACTCATTTTAGCATAGAAACCAATTTTTCTAATACAATTGCTTATATAATAAAGCATATTTTGCTTCTAACAAGTGTTTGAGGCGAAAATAACATGAAACCCCCACCCCCTAAATCTTCTCTCAGTCAATAAATCCTTGCAATCTTCACAAATACACTTTAACCCTAACTCATTTTTCTCCCAAAACTTCACAATCGACAACACCCTAACTCATTTTTAAGATATAAACCAGTTTTTCTAACACAAGTGTTCTGAGGGAAAATCAAAAAAAAATCTCAAATCTCCATCAGCCAAAAACAACTTGCAATCATCACATATTGATTTAAAGTTTAAACCCTAAAACTAATTTTCTCCTAAAACTTCAAAATCCAAAACACCCAAATCCAAATTCAAAACCAGTTTTTCTAACACAATAGCTTCTATTCCCATATTGTAATAAATCCTTTGCTTTTAACAAGTGTTCTAAGGCGAAATCAAAACAATTCCCACATCTTACATATTGGGTTAATTAAAAACCCTAACTAATTTTCTCTCAGTAACAAAAAAAAAAACTTCAAAATCCAAAACCAGTTTTTCTAACACAATAGCTTCTATTCACATATTGCAATGAATATTTTGCTTCTAACAAGTGTTCTGAGACGAAATCAACAAGAAAAAACCCAAATCTCCCTCAGTCAAAAAAAAAAAAAACTTGCAAATCTTCACACATTCACTTAACCCCCAACTCATTTTCAGATAATCTCACTTAACCCCTAAAACTAATTTTCTCCCAAAACTTCAAAATCCAAAACACCCAAATGACCGAAAACTTCAAAATCCAAATTAAACAAAACCCTAATGAGTAATGAAAACATTTCACAACAACAAAGCTCACTCACCTCTTGAAAATCAGATTGACGACCAGGATTATGTTGAGATTCAGGACGAATAACAATATCATCAGATTCATCAACAATTTCTTGCATTGAATTTTGTATAAATTCATCAAATGAATCTAATTGTTGTCTAACTAAACCTTTTTCTTCAAAATAAGCACTTATTACTGCCCATGCATCTTCTTGTGTTATATCTTCATTATCTTCATCTTCTTCTTCTTCTAATTCTATATCATCATTATTATTATTATTATTATTATTATTACCAACCATCATTACTTCATCTTCTTCTACTCCTCCTCCATACATTTTTTTTTTTTGTTCAATTTAACTAAAAAAAAAAACCCTAGTTTTCGATTTGGGGAAATTTTTTTCTCTCTCTCTCTTTCTCGAAGAAGAAAAGAGGAATAATGAGAAAAGAGAGGTGGGGTTCTGAGTTAAATAGAGTTTGAAACTTTGAAGGACGGTGTGTTAGGAAGTGAGTCGGTTCGGATCGGGTACGAGTTTAATGGGTTAGTGAGTATTGTCTGTTTTAATCACCAAAAATCATTACAAAATGTGTAGTTTGATGGGTATTTTGGTAATTCCAAAAGTTATGTTAGATATTGCCACACTACTTGTTGTTATTGTGGAGAATTTTTTATAATCTCTTCGGTCTTTGATAACATTCACCGGATAGCCACTTTTTGTGTTAAATCCCAATATTTGGCAAATTTTGTTATTTGCCACTATTTTTTACCTTCATTTATCGAGATCCGTCAATTCGCCGTGTTTGATAACCAATCTGGCAAATTCGTGGAAAACTTATTTGCTAGAATATTTGTGTTTGATACACTTCGGTGAGCATGGTAAAACTGATTTGTCATTTTCTCTTGTGTATGATAACTTTTGTAGTATTGGTAAAGTGACAAATCCATTGTATAAAAAGCTCATTATGTAGCATTGGGTCCATGGAAGCCCATAAACCTTATATTTTCACCTTTTATATATCCACAAGATAGTAAAATAGGTCCACAAAAGCCCAATAGGTAGCATTGGGTTCATGGAAGCCCATGAACCTTCTTTTCCTTTTTCTATATCCACAAGATAGTAAAATTGGTTCGATAAAAGCCCATTAGGTAGCATTGGGTCCATGGAAGCCCATGAAACTTTTTTTTCCCATTTTTCTATATCCACAAGATAGCAAAATAGGTCCGACAAAAGCCCATTATGTAACATTAAGTCCATGGAAGCCCATGAATCTTATTTTTTTTCATTTTACTATATCCACAAGATAGTAAAATAGATCTGACAAAATAAGTCCAACAATATTTCAACTTACCATAGAAGTACAATATTTAAATAAAATAAGTTTTACAATATTATAAAATATGTCCTACAATAGCATAAGCCAAAACAAAAGTATAAAATGTTTTCGAAATACTAATCGAACTATAACAAAGGTACAACATAACACAAACCATAACATATTGCTACTCAACTACTAATCAGCCCCGCTCTCGTCTGGATATTCATCATTGTTCGTAGGAGCACTATGACTAGACCTATCACAACCAGTAGGGTAAGTCCTTCTTGCAGATGGTTTTGTAGCACAAACTAGATCTGTTACATTTGGGTCAGTGTGCCTAATCTGCACAATAAACGTGAGGACATTGTTCACCCTGTTATGAAACTCAAATCTTATAGTATCTCCTTTAGCTAAATGTGTAGCCTTCACAAATGCCTTCTACCCAGAGTGACGAAAATATAAAGAGTCGCTCTTATAATCAACTAATTCCACCTCATATCTTTCCTGTCGATGACCCATAAGACAACAGAAACAGTGCCTTCAACTAGTGTCTTGATATTAGCAGGAGCTTTCTGCAATTATAAAGAAACATGTGTTAGAAATAATTCAAAATATACTACAATATATTTATTTTGAAAATTCATATATGAAGTAAATGTTATTTGTACTGATCATGATACACCCTTTGGTGACGTGACCCTTAGACACATCCTTTGTCCAGGTAAGCCTCATGTGATTGTATGGTTGGATATCCATTTTTGGACCTATTTATATTTAAATAACATATATAAATACAATAAATAATTCCAAAAAAAAATTAAACAATCATTAAATCCAAGTTAATGCATAATAGTTCAAAAATTACAATAATTTGAGCTCCATCAAAATAGCATAAAAGAGTACATCAAACAATAATTCATCCAATATTACACAATCCATAAATCCAGCATAAAACAGTCCAATTTGAGTTTGGATTACTCTGAACAGATTGGCATCATAGCATAGGTGGTGGCATTTGAGAGAATAGGTGGATGCACATGGTGTGTGCCGGAAAAGTCTTATTCTTCAGACCAATCCAATGGATATGATTTGGTGGTTGTAATAGCTCAACCCATGTTTCCTCACTGCCATTGATTTTGCATTCTAGAAGATCAAATTCAAATTCAGGCCTCAAACAAAATTCTTCTATTTTTTTTGTGGTCTTCTTCAAAGTCTTCATACGACCCCTAACTTGTTCAGTTGTTGTAACACCCCAAAATACAATTCATATCTCAATAAGTCTGAACCGCATCTCGAGGCATTAAATCAACACTAAGGACAAAATTTATCATTTCTAACCTATTAATAATAAAACCTTGGGAGTTAGGTGTTGAATTCATTTTCTCCATTTACGACAAAATCGCAAGTACACAAAAACAAACTTTTTATATATATAAATAATAACTCAACTTACATGATTCTGTAGTATATATATACAAGACTGTTTTCGTAATAGTTATATATACATATATCTCATATAAAGTGACTAACAAAAAATTATTTCAACCCTCGCCCACTCTCTCACATAAGACAAAAGTAGTCATCATCCCCGTCATCGACTACCTCTACAGCAGGCTCCTCAATTGTAGAATCGTCTGAAAAGGGTAATGGTAGGGTGAGCATAATCCACTTGCTCAGTAGTGACTTACAGTTCCAATATAAATCTAATTATGACGATTAATCCATAATAAACAGTTGTAAATAATGCAAGATTTTAAATAAATAAAAGGCGAATAATAAAAAACGGAAATGTAAAACATTACAATATAATAGCATCACAAGTATACTATATATAAGCAAACCATCATACAATAGTTTCGGGTAGCTGCATCCTACTAGAATGATGAGGTACGACCGCTATACCGCCCCGGTCGCAGGCAATCTCTTGGTTCAGTACTTACCAGTGTGAACCTACACCGTTATTTCCTGATTTCCGGTGGGGTGACTGTATTACCGTTATTGTGTTCCCAGAACACTAAACCCGTCTATTTAGGCTCAGGTGGGCCTTTGACCACGATTCCTGATACGAGGAATCCCTGACTTACGGTGGTCAACCGTTCGACGACTGCAGACTGCACAGGATCCTGACACACGTCCAGGAGTGGACTAACTCTCACCCCTCGCGTCTAAACCTCATCGAGGTAACATGTAGCCTCATCTGAACTAATATATCAACAACGTACCACTACATGAATGGTGGTCTGGAATGGTGAAAAGAAATTCCCGGATACATCTCTAATGTATCTCTCTAGAAGGCGGCCCATTCACCTTCTAAAGATGAACACCATAGATGTCATCCTAGAATGAACTGTCGTCTCCGGAATATGACAACAACTCATTCTTTATAGGAATTCACAGGTCCCTCTCCAAACTACCTCATTATATAAATATATTTTTTGAAATTCTTCTATATTTTCTCCAGATGAATCACCATTTTGTGACAAAACTGTAATGTGATTATTACTTAATTTAATATTTTTTAATTTTTTAGTTAATTCTTCCATAAAATCTTCTTGACTTAATTTATTATTATTTCCCAAATTGAGTTTTATATTAGGAGGAGGTCTAATATTAACCGGACAAATTTCATTATTTATTTTGGGTTGATGAATAGCATCTTCAATACGGATTAATTGTTTCCCAATAGTTTGAAGACATAAATTCGTATAGTTAGATTGTTTAAATATTTTATCGAATTCCGTTTTATTATCGGAAGGTTGAACATAGGCATTGGTTTCAAGAACAGAAGACTCATTAATCAATTTTAACGGTTGAGTAGGAGGGTATATAGCCTTAATACTTTCTCCTTTATTAGTGGTCCAATTATTATAGAATTCTTGAATGACACAAGTTTCAAGGGTCCTATCCCATCTTAGTACATAATGTTCGAAGGGGATAATACTCTTGGTTCTATCCAAGTATCTATAATAATTATCTTTTATAATTTCATGTCTTCCATTACTATAATAATTATAATACCATTTCCGAAAAGTGTCATATTGGGGGCTTTCCCATTCAGCATTAATAGCTACACGGTCGACTTTAAAATCATCAATAATTTCTATTGCATTAATAGAGAAATTCATCTCAGAAGGAGTAGGATTAAACCCAGAAGTTTTATTGTAAAATCCATGAGGAACACCATTATTAGATTCCTTTATTCCTTTGATGTCAAATTCATCATCTATTTTTTCAGGAATACTAGAAGTGGAAGCTCTAGATGGTTCCTGATAGTAAAAATTCTTTACCGATTTAAGACGGGATATCCTATTAGAGGAGAATCTTATTTCAATATCACCTTCGGGGTTCTGGGTGATTTGATCTAAGTTTCTAGTAATAGGTTGGGTAGGAACAAAACCCTGATGATCCCAATTGTCAGGATAAGTAATTTGATCCCAAGGAATAATTTTATTACAAGCCATATTAGACTTTCCTAAATTAGTTTCAATAATGGTTGTATTACCTTTATTACTAATTAACTTAGCATTAGGGCTTAAGGTATTCATTACTTTAAATTGGATCCTATAAGCAATATTCAGAATTTCAGATCCAGTAATGAATTCATAACCTTTAGTGTCTAGGTCCATAATAACACTTTGCATAATATTATCATCGGATAAAGATAGTTCCAGATTAGGATAAATATTACAGTAAACAGGTCCATTACTAGTAGTGGACTCCATAATACCCATTAAGGATTTTTGATAGTTAGTACATCTTGCATCCCGAAGGGCTAGAAGGAAACAACAATCAATTCCCTTTAGGTGTAATGGTTTTACTGCAATTTGGATTAATCCTATATGGATATAATGATAATTTTGTCGATATCGATTAATATCTTGCTCAGTTATTAGGGAAATAGATTTTTTATCTCCATTAATAGGCATAGTATGTTCCACTGTTTTAATGGACATAGCGACTTTATAATCGAAAGAACCTATATTATAAATTCTTTTAGGTTCGATTTTGGGCATATCCCAATTTAAAAGTTCATTTTCCATTTTTTCTATATTAGAAATTTCAATACATTCTTCATTTTTTAAGAATTTCTTTTTGGTTTTAAACATATTAAACATAACTGGTCACAAAGGTATTAATATTAAAGAGATTTTAAATCCTTAATACAAGAATTTGAAGATGTCAATAAGGAGTTAGGGATCATGCAGATCTTTACTCAAAAGTAATTATTCCGGTATAAGAACACAGTAAAATACAGTTTTGATTCATTTTCCATGATTAATACTGACAGTCAGCGATTTAAGTCACAACTAATAATTATTTCATATCTTAATTCATAATTAATCTCAACAGTCAACGATTTAAGTCTCAGTTAGTAATAATCTCATATCCTGGATGATGATGAATTCTAACAGCCAATGTATAAAACCCTAAACGCCTAGCGGCCACCTGCCTACGGCTAAACGGGCGAAGACCACGGCTAAGTCGAACATCATCATCACCTAGAACACTTAATCATTACAACTGGTGACTACAAGTAGTCCTACGCGACAGAGTTGAAATTAACCATAAATAAAATATAAATTAACTATTAGTCAGAGATTACAAAGTAATCCAACGCGACTATGTCGAATGACTAATCATAAAATTCAGATATAAATAATATTCTAACAAGGTGTTAAGCAATAGAGGTCTAGGAACACGTGAGTGCTCTGCACCTTCATCACTGCTGCTGTCAGAGGCCACCAATAGCAGCTTGACAATCGATTCCCCATCTCACAGGGTTGCAGTGCTCTTAACTGAGTTGCTCTCGTTCCCCCTTAGAACTATTATCTATATCTTAATGAAGAACTGAAACAATAACATTGTTCTTACATCAAATAATTACTGTTATTCAAGAACTACATGTTCCCCAACAGTAATTTACGCTGACATGGCGCTGATACCAAAATTAAAGCAGGAATTTAAATAGTAAAATTAAACTAACAAATTCAGCAGAAAATTACTTATAATTTAAAACATAAAATTAAAAGACAGAAATTAAAGAACAAAAAGTAAAAGAAAAGAAAAACAAAAGAAAAATCTGAAACTTTATTCACATAAAATTAATAACAAAAACAAATTAAAGAAAAACGGAGAAAAAGAAAAGAAAACTTACAAGTTCTTGAGATAATTTACATAATAATTCCCCCTGAATAAAGTTTCAGGAAGAAAACGAGCACACCAAACTGAAAGTAAAAGGGAAAGATTACAAAAGTAAAGCTAAAAGATTACAAGGTTGGAGAAGGGGAAGAAGAAAAGAAGGCTTGAGAGAGAGAGGGGGGGGCTTCAGAGCATTGCTCGAGGTTGAAGTCGTTAATGGAAGGCTTGAACGTTCTGTAAGGCTTCCTCGGAGAATGCCTCGTTATATAGGCATTATGTGAGTGGGCAATGGACCCCTGTAAGGATTTTGGCAAGTGGAGTGTGGACCCCATTTTAGCAAGTGGAGTGTGGACCCCATTAAGCATCTTTGGCAAGTGGAGTGTGGACCCCAGTAAGCATCTTCCAAATTAGGTGGTCCCCTTGAAATACTTTGGCAAGTGGAGTGTGGACCCCAGTAAGCATCTTCCAAATTAGGTGGACCCTGTTGAATAGTAACATTGGTAGACTTGTATGTCGGTAGAGAATTATGGATTCATAAAATTGGCTGGTTGTGAACAAGTTAGTTAATAATGGAGTATTGTCCGTTTAGATGGAATTTTGTGAATAATCTCTTAATAGGATAATTGATAGGTACTATAGGTCCCATGATGAAGGTAGATGATTGCATGTATTATGGAGGTAATTGTTCATGGTATTCATGGTAATGAGACTTAGTCCTCCCCGAGATTAATGTCATAGTCTTCCTGCTGAGAAGAACCATGTTGAGAATTTCTTTGTTTAAGGTCCCACCAGGAAACAATAGAGTTCGCAAAATCAGATTCTTTGCTGGTATTGGAATGAGTATCCATAGGAGAAATATCTCCAAAAGTAGCTTGAATTTGTTCTTGCATTTCTTTCATGACACGGAATTTAATTTCCTGAGATGAAAGACCAGGATGGGCTTTCGTTAATTTTTCCCTAATAAGGGAGATAGGATTATCAGAATTGGATTTATGAATAATAGGTGAAGGGGTATGTCGAGAAGTATGTAGATGTTCTAATTTCTCGATGTCAGGAGTGATATTTAAAAGTTTTTTCTCTATGGGACATTTAGCCCACCATTTGTAATGAAATTGTCGGCAAAGACCATAGAGTCCTTCCGTAGGTTGAAATTGACAACTGTAAGTCCAGACCCAAATCCATGGAATAAGATAGTCGGCCAGAAAAAAGAGGAGTGATTTACCCCTGATAGTATCCTGTCCTTCAAATGAGGGATGGAATTGAAGATAAGGTTTGAAAAAAGTTTTGATTTCGGTTGGCAGAAAATCTAATTTAGGACCAAATTTGAAAAACCAATTATAAAACCAATGAGGAATCTCATTGTTATCTTTTTTGAAATCCTCATCGAAATAGAGAAACCATGAATGTTTTCTTTGAGGGTTTTGATAAAAGAAAGAATAGGACCATGCATCCATATAGTCCCAGTAATTGTAGGTTTGATTGTAATTGTGGTATGGACCACGTAATTCCCTTAATTTATTGGGATCTCCCCAGTCCGAAGATTTGAGGACTAAGTGAATCATAGCTTTGCTATAAACAATAGGAGAATTAAGGGTATTACCCTTTCTGTTATGTTCGAAACTGACAGATTTAGTTTCTTCTAGAATTGATTCATAGAAATATCTATGCTTTCCTCCTCGGATAGGACTATTGTCCTTTTCATCAAAATATTTTTGTCCCAGAATTATGGGATCGGATAACCATTTTTCATCCTCTGGATTGAGGATCACAAGAAGTTCCGTATAATTGGTTAGGAACAATTTGGGCTCATTATTGAGTAATAGTACTTCTTTCATTGTTTTGTCCATTGGGACTTTGCCAGAAGAACCCGTATTAGGGTTTGGATCATTAAGGCCCAATTTGCCTTTTCCTTTATTTTGTGAACCCGAATTAGGGCTATCGAGGCTTAATTTACCTCTTGAATGTCCTTGACTATTCATCCCTGCAAATATTCGCGGGTAAGGAAATCAGGAAGAGAATTAGTATCTCCTTTTATAAATTCTATTTGAAATTCAAATACTGAAAGAATTGCTTGCCATCTGGCGAAGATATGTTTGGATGCTAAATTTTTAACATCTTTTTCAATAATATCTTTAGCCGAACTACAATCAATTCGTAACAAAAATTCTTGATTTATTAAATCATCTTGGAATTTATTAACACAGTTTACAATGGCTAGCATTTCCTTTTTAACAGTTGAATAATTAACTTGGGCATTTTTCCAAACACCAGAATGGAATCTGACTAAATCTTCTTTATTGGTTAAATTGTTTTTCTGTTTAAGTATTCCTCCATAGCCTTTATCCGAGGCATCAGTCTCAACAATTTTTAATCCATTAGGATTAGCCAAAGATAAACAAGGTAATTGCTTAGCTTTCAATTTTATCTTTTGAACGGCTTTTGTATGATCTATAGACCATGGTTCAGGATTTTTACGAAGCCTTTCATAAAGAATTTTAGTGTCGAAGGCTATATCCTTGTAATAATCAGAGATATAGTTAAGACTTCCTAAGAATCTCTGTAATTGTTTTTTATCTCGGATTTCATCAGGAAATTTAGAAGCAAAGAATCTGATTTTGCGAACTCTATTGTTTCCTGGTGAGACCTTAAACAAAGAAATTCTCAACATGGTTCTTCTCAGCAGGAAGACGATGACATTAATCTCGGGGAGGACTAAGTCTCATTACCATGAATACCATGAACAATTACCTCCATAATACATGCAATCATCTACCTTCATCATGGGACCTATAGTACCTATCAATTATCCTATTAAGAGAATATTCACAAAATTCCATCTAAACGGACAATACTCCATTATTAACTAACTTGTTCACAACCAGCCAATTTTATGAATCCATAATTCTCTACCGACATACAAGTCTACCAATGTTACTATTCAACAGGGTCCACCTAATTTGGAAGATGCTTACTGGGGTCCACACTCCACTTGCCAAAGTATTTCAAGGGGACCACCTAATTTGGAAGATGCTTACTGGGGTCCACACTCCACTTGCCAAAGATGCTTAATGGGGTCCACACTCCACTTGCCAAAATGGGGTCCACACTCCACTTGCCAAAATCCTTACAGGGGTCCATTGCCCACTCACATAATGCCTATATAACGAGGCATTCTCCGAGGAAGCCTTACAGAACGTTCAAGCCTTCCATTAACGACTTCAACCTCGAGCAATGCTCTGAAGCCCCCCCTCTCTCTCTCAAGCCTTCTTTTCTTCTTCCCCTTCTCCAACCTTGTAATCTTTTAGCTTTACTTTTGTAATCTTTCCCTTTTACTTTCAGTTTGGTGTGCTCATTTTCTTCCTGAAACTTTATTCAGGGGGAATTATTATGTAAATTATCTCAAGAACTTGTAAGTTTTCTTTTCTTTTTCTCCGTTTTTCTTTAATTTGTTTTTGTTATTAATTTTATGTGAATAAAGTTTCAGATTTTTCTTTTGTTTTTCTTTTCTTTTACTTTTTGTTCTTTAATTTCTGTCTTTTAATTTTATGTTTTAAATTATAAGTAATTTTCTGCTGAATTTGTTAGTTTAATTTTACTATTTAAATTCCTGCTTTAATTTTGGTATCAGCGCCATGTTAGCGTAAATTACTGTTGGGGAACATGTAGTTCTTGAATAACAGTAATTATTTAATGTAAGAACAATGTTATTGTTTCAGTTCTTCATTAAGATATAGATAATAGTTCTAAGGGGGAACGAGAGCAACTCAGTTAAGAGCACTGCAACCCTGTAATATCCATGGCTACCTAACCGGGCCACAGCCATAATCGTGACAGCATACCAGATCAATATTTTCAACAATCTAGGGACCTCACACATCCCAGTTATACATTACAATCGGGTTTCCTTGCCCCGCATTACAAAACCAAATCTTTTCCACTATTGGAAAGAGATTTATCGAGAAATTCCTTTTTAAAACACTATTTTTATATAAAATATAAATAAACTAAATTAATCCAATAATCAAATTTTTCGAGGAATCCAATCGCAAATCATCGACTTAATAATAAGAAATGAACCGAATAGCAATTCCTGTTAGCAATAATATTCAACCAAAACCATGCATGAATTTCAATAACGACTATCTCCATTCATTTATAAAATATGAGCATGAAAAGAAATATAAAGGTTCTGTAAGTCCCTACCTCAGCTCGCTCCTGCTACCACTATCAAAGCCCGGTAAAAGAAACTACGTCGCTATCCTAAAATATAAGCACAAGCATAAGCCCAAAATCTAAAGATTGAATAATTTGATACTATCTAATTAATTATCTAAAGTATCACAATCGATTGTTAGTTCCGTGTAATATTGGGTTTTCTACTAAAGCTACAGTTATCGGCGTATATCTAGCACTTACTAAAGCTAATGAAATGCTAAAACAAAATCAGTTCTTAACTAATACACTAAACTCAAGTCTGGTCGTCAAGCAAATAGAACAAAAGAACCTGATCAAGTCCTTAAATCATGATAAGTTACCCATCTTCTAAATACCCAATTCACACCCAAAGTCTTTTACAAAGGGTTTAATGTTATTGATCTGTAAATTGATGAAGTAGTATCTTAATTAATTGTATTTTTATTTGTGAAATAAAAATCAGAATTAAGAAATACTTACAGGCAATCAAACTGATTGTTGAGTTCGTTCTAATCTTTTGTCGGCCAACATCCTATAACAACCACCACCAATCAATTTCCTGGCCAAGCTTCTAAACCTCAAGCTATTTTCTAGCTTCTTATCAAATAATACACGTCTAATCTAGATAATCTGATCTGCCCAACTTTCAATAGGAACCCAATTTAGTATGAAATTCTTTTCATTTGTGATATCTTTGAACCGAAGTAAAAATTAAATGAAGTATGGTTCTTTGTTTTCCTTGTGTTCAGACTAGTGTTTTCTAACTTAGGATAAAATGAGATAAGAAAGTGGGAAATTGAAACAGCTCCTGCTTAATTCAAGCTTAGGTGTAACTCTATAGTTTAAACTAAGGAAGCCCAGCTCCTAAGTGATGAGGGGTAACTTAATAAATTGCCCCATGTATAAGAACTTTACATAACCTGATGTATGCCTATCTAAACTCAATTGCCGCACCCGTCTAGCCCTTAATATAATATTATTATCGTATTACTAATATTGTTTACTGTACGTCAATTTCAAAATATTACCAAAGTAAGGTGCGCGGGAATTGATAATATCAATGTTTTACTAGTAAAGTGACTAAAATACCCCTAGCGTGGACTTGGGTCTTTACAGTTGTTACTTCAATTCTCAAGTATTTCTTTATCTCATCTGCAGCTTCAGAGTGTGCACTCTTATTAAATCTTCCATCTGAACTACGACCCCCATTTATGGTAATCTCTAATAACTTAGCACACATATTCATATCCATTGCGGTGGTTCACCTAATGGACCTATGAGAGGTTGACCAAGGTATATCCATACCAAAGCTGTTCCATACCATGATAAATATTAAACATACAATATAAAAATTAGCTGCTCCACAAGTTTACACGAAGTTTATACAACATGAAACTAATCGATATCACGACTACAACAATCACAATCATTAGCACAATCCCACATACAAGGATCACCCAAGCAATGCAAACACATTGTATCTTCAGGTGGCTCCACATGGTGCAACCACCAATTTGAGCAATCTCCATAACAAGGGTATTGAAGGCATTTCACGCAAATCAACTCGTTATCGCTAGAAGTAGGAGGGCTAACAAATGGATGAAGAAATCTGATTCCAGGACACGATTGAAATGAACACTTTGCAAAAGATATTCATTTGTTACTTGCATTCCCCATTCCGGTGTGGAGTTTTAACATACCAAGATAATTAGGTTGGTCACACACCATGAAGGGTTCTAGGATTGGCAAACATGATTTGAATTCAAATTTGGACCATTATTTTGTTAGCTTCATATAACTTAATAGCTTCTCGCTTTCGTTCATTGTCATCTGAAATAATTATGCGATGAACCCGAAGAAAATCCACCAAACCAACCAAAACCTCAATATTTTCCCAAATTGCTTTGAACCTATCGGACAGAGCCAATAACCTTCTTCCTGTTTCATTCTCATCCATGCCATGAAAATTATCGGAAACACAAGTCCAATAGTCATGGTCATTAACGTTTATTGGAGGTGAAGTATGGACTAAACCACACACAATACACAAATTTTCATCTTCTTTTGATGTCCACGCAATTTCTGAAGTTCGTGTAATATATAATTAGAATCATACATATATCACTTCCAGTAATACATAAATAGTACAAATTAAATTGAAAAGTTTTAAAAATTCAAAGTCCAGTTTCGCTTATATGCGAAATTCATCTAAAATAGCTGCCACTAGTAAGTATGACGGAAAAACCATGCCTCTAACATACTCATAACGATCACCATGATCTTCAAGAATCTCATCCCAAACATCGTTAGATGCCATCACCATATGGGAGTTGTCATCCCAATGAAAATTGGGATGTTCACACAACTCTTTCACCCTAATTGCCCTGTCCTTGAGTGTATGCAAACGTACCCTAATATGGAGTTCATTCATACCCAAACTATAGTACCCATTCATCATATGACCAACCATTTCATATGCACGCCTAAGTCGGTTTATACCTAAATAATGGGTATCTCCAGCTATATAGTTCGATAGCATAGTAATACACATCACGTGGTCCATATTTGGAGTCCACACAAATGCTCTATCCGATAGGATATTCCTTGACAAGTTTGGTGGCATACCTAACATCTATACAATATTTTAGCATTAATAAAATATCACAAGTAAAAACACGCCCATTGTCACAAACCAACATAATACCAACATTTAAAAGTATACATCGTCAAGACAACATAAAACAAGTTTAAACATATTCCCAAACAGCAACATAAAACAAATTCATATCCAACAAACAAATATACTGTTATAGACAAACAAACAACACGACCATCATGCAATAGTGAGCTTTCTCCTCAACCAACCCAATCTCATGTCTTCATCTAGACGTAGAAAGACATCACCTAGTGTGGTGTTAAGTGCAAGAAAATCTAAACTGTCAGCATACAAGTCTCTATCATCTCCAACCACCACATCTAGTGCAACCTTAATTTGTTCCATATAGCTCTGAGGTGCAACAATAGTAGGGGCAGTAACAACAAGTGAATTGGCAAGGTTTTGGATAACATCTATCATACCCTTGTTATAGTCCGATTCATATGAAAAATGAGATTTCTTACGCTTAGACGACAATTAGGAATTCGCCTGAACAGGAATTTTATGCCTCAAAGGTACATCAGTACTCGCACTTACTCCAGTGGACCCTGCAGGTGCATCGGTGAAGCCAGGTGCTTCGCCAAATCCATTAGGAGATGCAGCTTGACTAACTCCAACGCCCAAGTCATCCGCTTCTACAAAACCTTCATCATCTACATATCCAATTTGTATGAGTTAATACCAAAGTCAGGTTTTCAAAGGAATTACCAATGTCAACTACCATACCAAGTATATCAGGTGACTCTTCTCCACCATTGTCATAATCCCTCGTTGCGACCTCATCGCCACATAGAGTAGCCATAGCTTCATGATATGGGAATGTCTTGTGCTCCCACGTCCTTGCATGAGGGCGACTCTACACATATTAGAACATATTAGCAATTATGATGGAGCATTCCCACACAAAGTAAAAGCCAATTATTTAGCCATTACCTCACAATAATTCTCCCATGCACCATGTTCCGCAGAAATAATTTTTTTGTTGTTTGAACAAAAATGGAACCCAAAGCCACTGGTATTCAGTAGATCTTTAACACAAGTGAAATGACCTTTCAAAGTCTTGTACTTCAACCTCACATGTTCAGTTTTTACACAAGTCATGTCGAAGGCACGATTGACAGCTAATGTCGCTGCCTTTTGGGAGGACTTGCATATTTGGTTGTTAGCTTGCCTACCATCCCTAGCGACCTCCTCAAGCAACGTATTCAACATTACTTATGTCATGTTGTGTGTCCACCTCAGTTGCTTATTTGGTGCAGTTGTGACTACTGGTATAGATGGTTGGGGGGGGCGAGTTAGAGGAAGAAAAGTAAGGATCGGGTGGTGGGGTTTGTTTTTTTCTTTTTCGACATGTTGCCATTCCTAAACTGTCCGGATGCCATCCTTGTATGAAAATTCAATATCCAAGATTTAATACTGGCAATTAGATAATCTACCCACAAATGTATGTTCAAACAAACAAACATTTTCAAGTACATACATCAATTAAACAAACAACCAAATATGTTCAAATACATGCAACCCCACGCGTACTGGAATCTGGATAATATAAAATAATACACAAACAAATATGTCTCAAGCATCACGCTCTTCTTCATTCATAACTTCTTCTAGGTCAACTTCAAGGCTGTTGCTATAGTTGTACCATATTTGTTGTTTTAGGTTTTCGTGCCATTGGGTCCATGCTTGTGAAGCACCTACAAGAATCCCACCACCAACAAGAGCCACTTCTTCTGGGTGGTTTTCCTCTTCCTCATCCAAGTCTACTACATCTGGATTCCAAACATCCTCGGGATCGATATCTTTAAGGAAATTATGCAACCCACAATACGCTAATATTATTTTGGTATGTGTTTATACGTCATGGTATGGGGCTTTCCTCAAGTACGCACACCTCATTTTTAAGACACCAATCACTCTTTCCACTACATTACGCAACGATGAATGTCGAAAATTGTACAACTCTTCATCATTTGTGGCAGAGTGATGACCTTTCTCCTTGAGGTGGTATCGGACTCGACGATATGGTGTTAAGAACCCCGGACTTAATGCATAGCCAGCATCCGCAAGATAGTATTTACCTACCATAATATACAATATTAGGAAAACAATACTTAAACTTAAACCAAAACCCAATGACTAAGGATCTAGAAATAAAGGTTACCAGAAGGTATGGTCAACCGTCTTCTGGGTCGGAGGAGAGCTTTTATCAAAACACGACGATCATGCGCATATCCTTCCCAACCAGCAAGTACATACGTAAATCTCATGTCAAATGTACACGCAACCAAACAATTCTGTGAGATTTGACCTTTTCGATTACGGTACCTAGCTTGGTTTTCTAACGGGACCAAAGTTTCAAAGTGGGTACCATCGATGGCTCTAACAGCATCCTAAGATTCAAACCCTATAGTCAACGACAACATCTAAACAACTAAAACTTATTAAAAAAAATTGGTATTTAAAATTAACTGAACCTTGAAATATCGATGAAAATACACATCCCCTGGACCATCTATAATCGGTGAGTTATCAACTGTAGAATTGTTCACAACTTGCCTGAAAAGGACTAATATCTTCTCCAAGACAATATGGAAATAATGACTAACTGTTTGGTTGGAACGCCTAAACTCATGTCGAGTCCTTCGCAACCGGTTATTGTGGCCAACTGTGAGTAAGAACATAGCAACTTGTACTTCTACCTTCAGGTAACATGAGTCACTTAACCCTAACCCCTTTAAACGATCACAAAGACGATGGAATACAGAACGCCTCATACGTAGTTGGTCCAGACAATTGTTGTCAGAATCAATATAGAACCGTCTTAAAGTATGCTCATAACGGAGTTGTGGATTCCTATTGTAAGTGTAGGCCAACCTAGGGGTTCTCTGTGACCTTCTATACCAACCATTGTGCCTAAGGAAAATGTCAACTGCTACAATTACTACTGCAACCACAACTACCCTACGTCGGTGTTCGTGCTCTGCTGCAGTCAACATTCTATAAAACCTCCAACAATTACATGTCATACTAAACAAATAACATTCGACAAACCCATCCATTAAAATTAACTGACATTATCAATTATATATGTATTGAACAATTAATGTCAAGTACTCGAACTATTAATTTGTACACAAGTGTTAATTATTACAGAACAATTAACAACTTCAACAATACTGCAATTATCAGAAACAACACAACAACCACCAACTTCATGATCAATCCCATATAATTTGATTGAGGCACAAGTCCAGTTGGAAACAATGCAACGGGTTGTGGGATGCGTGGCTCAATAGGGTGATGTACTTGTTGCGCAACCCCTGGTTCAAGTGGACGCGGGAGACCAACTTGGTGAACTTGTTGTCTCTCATGATGGATAACACCTAATGCAACCCCATTTCTATTGTAGTCATTAAACAAAGCTTTTGTTTGATCAAACGAATGACAACCCTTGAAAGATGAGTTTGGGAAATATTTTGTTTGGGCCTCACATTCTTCCCAAGTTATGTAGATACCAGGGTTGAACCCCCTATCGACCACATAACATGCATATCTAACCATAATGCCTATTACAAATAAATCTCATCATTATATCTTTTAATCATTATATTAAAACATGCATAGATATACATAAAAAAAAATGAAAAAAAAAAGATAATACCTATTGAGAACTCTCAGTACAACATATATTATCCAGTAAAACATTAACCAAATCAATACAAATGATGGTTATAAACAACTATCACTGCAACATATAGTTCAGTTGTTTTTAACTTTTATCTTAAATAAACAACGATTACATCATAAACAACTATCACTGCAACATAGTTCAATTGTTTATAACAAATCATCATTAAGCTAAGATAAAATAACACATTTGCTTTGAAAAATATCAGGTTTGCAAGTATAAGTACCACATTACAGTATCAAATGATGGGTTATAAACAACTATCATTGCAACATAGTTCAGTTGTTCATAACTTTTTATCTTAAAATACACAATGATTACCTCATAAACAATTATCACTACAATATAGTTCATTTGTTTATAATAAATCATCATAAAACTAAGATAAAATACCACATTTGATACAAAATATCATTTCGCAAGTATAGACCACAATACAACTTACAATAAACAACAAAGCTTCGATTCTTACCTGAGAGCAATAGATCACTTTTGATGGAGAGAAAAAGAAAAGTTGCTTAAAGAAACAAACTCCGACAACCAAACCTACAAAATAAATATAAATAGCTCATATAAAACCCATAGACAAAAAAAAAAAAAAGTTTGCTTACAGATAAACTAAAGACCTTATCTCAAGATTTTGAATCCCTATAAATTACATAATAGACAGAAATTCGATTTTAAAATTCAGGATAACAATAATACCAATTTTTCTTTCTTTCGTCAATGTGTATGGATCAAGATAAATAAATCCTCAATCTCCAAAAATATAAGTCCTAAGCTAACATACACATATTAAAAGGTACACTTTCCCAATCATGGCATAAATAATAACACAAATGACTCAGAAAGGGAACACAAGAAAGATACCCCTTTTCAAGGAATAGTGAAATATATTCTATAAGATATAACACAACACTTATACTGTTATACAGTATTACAGTACCTATGGTACTAGAGTTTGACATAAGATAGCAAGGCTCAACACTGTTATACAAACCCCTATACTTTCAAGTTATAGCTAACATGGTGTAACAATTTTAACATGTAAAAATGTGACACTCTATATAAAAAACAACATCTGCAGTAACATGGTTTATATATTCACCAACTAAACAAAAGACATACAAGTTATAGCTAAACAGTAATATGGTCTAAATTAATCAAAATTAGAGCTGGTTACACTATAAACACATTAGATCTGGTTACACTATAAACCAAATCAAATTAAAATAGAGGTTTTAAAACCCCCAATTTCGAAATCGAAATCAAAATTAGGGTTTGTAAAAACCCCCAATTTCAAAAATCAAAATTAGGGTTTTAAAACCCCCAATTTCAAAATAAAAATCAAAATTAGGGTTTGTTAAAACCCCCAATTTCAAAATCAAAATTAAAATTAGGGTTTGGTACAAACCCCAATTTCAAAATCAATATCAAAATTAGGCTTTTAAAACCCCCAATTTGAATTTCAAAATCAAAACGCCCAATTTAAATTTTTATTCACAATCAAAATCTAAACAACGAGAAGAAGATGCTTACAATGATGGTGAGTGGTGGTGGTCGAGAAGAACCTATTTGATTTTCTGATTACACGTTCTAGCGAGAAGACTCACATTCCAGCGAGAGAGAGATGGAGAGAGTAATGGTGGTGGTGGTGGGTAGTGGTCGTGGTGGTGGAGAACAGAGAGAGAGAATAGTTGTGGTGGTGGTGGTGGTGATGGAGAGAGAGAGAGAGAGAGAGATCGAGTTTCCACAACAGCGGCCATTATCGCGCGAGAGAGAGAGAGAGTAAGGTTAGGTTTTTTCTTTTTCCATTGGATTTTATACCTTGGCGAATTAGTTGTGGTGAATACATGGTGAACCAAAAAATACCTATTTGGGTGGGCAAATTTTTTGTTGATTCGCCGAGCAAATTCGGTGAAAAGGGGTCACGTGACCGAAAAGTGTGGCGAATTGAAAGTTAACTCCAAAATTACCAAAATCACCAAAATCGTTATCAAACACCATAGAATATGGTGAAACGCGGCAAATAACCCATTCACCGTGGAGAACGGCAAATAACCCATTCGATTCTAGTTCTCTTTTTGCAGTATTTGGTTTACCTCTCTAGTTAGTTAGTTGGTTTTAGAGAAACTATTTTTATCGTAAAATATGTTTTTTTACATAAACTCAAAAAATTACACAAAAATAGAAGACAAGCGCGCTACAAACTGTGTCGTAAGTACTTTTTTAATAGCAAACTTTATTCTTCTAAATACATATTTATTTAAACCAGCAGTGATCACGATGGTTTCAAAAATTATTGACAGCAGGGGGTTTTATTTTTTTTAGTAAACTACGTTCAAAACTTTATATTGTTTTCATTGAATTTTTTTTTTTTTCAACATTTGGTTGCTACTATGGGTGTAAATTATAAGTGAGAGCTCAATAGCTCAAAAGTATCTAACTCAAAAAATCTTATTATTTATAGTAGTGTAGATACATGTATTTATCGTAACTAAATAATTTACAATTTGTTTTTCTAAAATATATGTCTTTCAAGGTTATGTGTTTCCTAAATTAAATCAATACGGTGAGTTCGTAATCAATTCAGGTGAATTCCTATAAATTCACAATTATGATTTTATTCTGTTTTGATGGAACACAATATGATTGTTAATATATGGTTTTTCAAATTTTTGTATAAGAGGTTGTAAAAGTAAATTTTAAACTAGTCAATACGAGCGAAAAACACGAACCTATGTCCATCCTAAAATTGTTTAGTGATTCAAACAATTACTTTAATTTTTTTTTTTTTTTTATTTTTTCAAAAGACAACTTATATTAGATAGTAAATAAAACAATCTTAATACAACATGGAGTGGTCCTCCCCATGAGATCAACAGCCAACATCGGCTTGATTAACAAACCTGATAGCGACTTTGAGTCAACTTTCTTGACTAACAATGAGAAAGTCTCCGGTTGTTTTCTTTGGTGAACTGGCTGACGTGGAAGAATATGTATGACATGTCTTAATAAAAAAAACGACACGTAAGTAACTAAAAAAAAATTTAACCCCCAAATTATAAATAACATTAAATTAACCTAATTTTACAAAAACCCCAAATTAAAAAACCCTAATTTTTTAAAACCCCCAAATTGAAAACCTTAACTTTTGAAAACCCTCAAATTACAGAGAATAATCAATTTCAAAAAATAGAAAGCTTTAACACAAACAGATTCTAGCAATATTATATGATTGCAACCAAATAAAGATAGAACCCTAGTTTTTTGAAAACCTAAATTATAATACTTAAAAACTTTTTTCAAAATATTATACGGCTCCACCATATTGAATCTTCACTATTTGGATAAGAATTGAAATTTTAACAGTAAAAAGAGAAGAAAATGTTGGTGAGAAGTGAAGAGAATAGATGAACAAGGCACCATAATAGGGTTTTGTCTAAAAGAACATATATTTAATTAAAGTTGTTGGATTATTTGTAAGATTAAATTAGTTTTTATTTTATTTTAATGAAAATATGTGCCTACTACGAGCTTGATATTGTGCAAATGTGGCAATGATTAATGATACCATGTATCAGTCAACGCCACGTATTCAAATTTTTTACACGTCAGTCAATATATGCGACAACGAAAATAACCGGATTTCGTTCCTAATATTAGTTATGAAAAGCATGTCAAAGTTCGTTGTTAAGTTTGTACTACATTATCAGTTTACTAATCAACATCAAAATTTATTGTCAAAGTGAGTATTTAGGTCATTAAAATATAAAATAAAATGGAGAAGACAATGAAGATGAATACAAAATTTCCTCACAACTACTATGTATCTAAATCCAATTTGATGGTAAAAGAAAGTGAGGGGTAGTTATGTCATTATATGAATTTAACATTAGCAAAATCAATTTTTTCCTTAGCAAAATTCAGAGCCATCTGAAATATCAACTCAAATAAAATCTCACCAGCCTTTTTATGTTTCATAACAAAAGGCTGTTGACATTTTTTTATTCTTTACTAAAAGGTTGCTAACCATCCATCTACCTTTTTAATTGACTCTAAAATCTAAATCATAGAGAAAATATATTTTAATACTAATATTTTTATTTTTTTTTAAAATTTCTTAGATTTAAAAACAATATCGTGCCATTCTTCGTTATCGATTGATGATCCCTCTATATTCAGATGGTGAGCTTTGTCCAGTGTGCAAGAAAAGCAGACTTGATGCTTTCGGGGACCATGCGACCCATTGTAAGCATTACCCCGGCTTCAAGTACAGGCATGACCACGTTGGAGATAGCTTGTGTGATGTGTTCTGACGGGCTGGAGTACAGGTTAATAAGGAGGCTCCTGTTAACTTTCTTGTTGATCCTAAGGAAGGAAGATCGACATTACGTCATGCTGATATTCTGGTCTACAACTGGTCTGAAGGTAAACATGCGTGTGTTGATGTTACAGGGGCGTCTTCGATGGTTGGGCTGGGTGCTGGGATTTTTGAGGTGGGGCTAGCAGCTAGCAATGCAGCAGCGGCAAAAGTGGAGAAACATGACGGAGCTTGTAGGGCTAACCAACATAGTTTCATCCCCTTTGCATTTGACACATTTGGATTGCTAGGCTCAGAAGCAGTTGAGCTCCTCAGGAAAGTCAGTGCCAGATTTGGGGCTAGGCGAGCTAGGCGGTTGCCTAGGGCCTCCAAATCTCAGGGGGCCTCCTGCTCACTAAGCCCATACATATTTTATATTTCTTTGGATTTTTTTTTCTTAGTTTAACTATAATAAAACCTACTGCCCAAGCCCAATACAATTAATAAACCAAATGAGAGGCAACTCTCTCTTTCAATTGAAGCCCAGTTCACTTCATTAATTAGGCCTCTTGACATACTGTAATAGCTTTCTTTCTCACTTCCATGGCTCTATCTCCCTTAGAACAAAAACCTAAATTCACTTTCTCTGTTTTCCCTTCTCTCAATTAATCAAACAAAAACCTCAATCTAATATAACTTCAAATTCATTGATATGTGTATATTATTATTTAAATTTTTTTGTTATTTTTAAATAAATTTAAGGGTCTTAGGTATTTTGACGTTCTTAAGAAAAAAAAAACTAGGGCCCCCAAAATCTCAGGTACGATACTGAGGAGAGTGCAGAAGATAATGAATAACAACATGATGACTGCGGGTTCGAATGAATATGTATTTAGGAGAATCGGGTTTGCTATCCAAAAAAGACTTGCTGCGCAGTTTGTAGCGCGTTTGTCCTCTACTTTTATGTAATTCGTTGAGCTTATCAATAAAATTTGATTTTTATATTAAAACAAATTACTCTAAAAAATATAGCAAAATAGAAATATGAAAAAATAGAAATGGGTTGGAGACTAAAATATATGAAACCGATTGGAGATGGTCTATACTCTATATACCATTCTTTTTCTACTAATGGGCCTCCAAAGTCCAATACTAGATTAGTACTCGCCCTTTTCTGTTTTCTCTCTTTCTCATCTCTTCATATTAGGTTTAGCCGAAAGAAAGAGAGAAGCAAACTGCTTCCCAACACTTTCACTTCATCAATCTATCAAGAAACCCAGCATCAGGTATAACAAGTTTCTTATCTTCTCTTCATCGTAGATTTGATATACCTATTTGTGCAGAATTTTGTTATATTTATTCAGTTTTATCATCTGTTTTGTTGTTTGAGTTGCCTAGATTTAGATACCTTTCACTCTAAATTTCATTTAGAATCTTGATTTTTGATGTAGTTTCATTTATATCTAGAAGTGTTTTATACAGTTTAAATTTCAAGATGGAGATGCATTATGTATAGCTATTGTTTGTCGGTTTTTTTTTCCACATTGTCTTATAGAATGTTATTGTTTTACAAATGTTCTGTAGCTTTGTTACTACAATTCATTGATTTGAATTCTTTCTGGTAGAATTTGGTACTTCAACATTTACTAATTGCTGTGGTATGTTAGTATGTTACCACATCTGCATTAGTTGTGCACTATTGATTTCTCTGCACATCTATTTTATTAACATTGTTTGCTTGTGAACAGGTTTGGAAACTGCTGCGGCATTTTGGTGGTATTGTAAATTGCTTATCTAGGTGCACCAAACTGTAAATTGCTTATGGCCACATGAAAGATTGTGACATTAGGATTTAAGAATTTGAGATGGGGAACGCAGAAGAGGTTTGGTGTCTCTTTACTTTATCAAAAAGATGATTGATCATATAGAGAAGGATGGGCAGCTCTTAAAAGTGCCTATAGTTTTCCATATATCAGAAATGCGATTGAAACTATTCACGACTAGATTGGTTGGTTCAATTATCATCGGAAGATATTTGGAAATGTTTTGGAAGTACTCAATGGATGATAATGGTCTTAGAGATGGTGTCTTTGGTTTGGGAGAAGTCGGCAAAATGGTCATCGTGATCAAAATCAGGCAGAAAAAGAGGTAAATTAGCAATGCCATAGGTGGAGTCTCACACCCTTGAAGAATGTGGTCTTGAAGATCCTTGGTTTGAGTACGTGAAGCTACGAAAGCGAACTTCATAGCATCAGTGGCACAATAGATATCAAGTTCACCCAGACGTAATGGAACGGTTGCCATATGCCTTTGTACATCACCAAAACAAGGTTCATCAGAAACCACAATATTTTGAAGGGTTGTATAGAGCTTGCGGTCAAACAATTCGGTTGCTTCCTGAATATAATCTAGTGGGTAAGTACGAAGACTAAAAATTAGTTTAGATAATTCCATACAGGAATGTAAAAATGCCCACTCACATTGCAGATTCTTTAGTTGCGGTAGTACTTATAAGCTGAAGCATTTTATTCACTCGTTGGTGAACATTACCATCAATAAAAGAAACATCGATACTAGATTATGTTTTGTAACAAAAGGTTGTTGACCTTTTTTTTCTTTATATTAATCATTGAAATGTAGTACGTATGTTGCTCTGTTTTGTATATGCTCTTGTGGTCCCAATCACAAAGCGTCATGTGTTTATTTGGCAACTAATTTTGGTCCACTACATACAAAGGTTATATTTTTATTATTTAATTATTTAAATAAAAATTAAATGGCACATGTCGTTTTATGATTGAGACCACATGACCATATACAAAATGGATCAACATACTACATTTATTCTTATCTTTACTACTTTAGAAGGGAGCAGGGCTAAGGAATAGTGAATGGAGTATGTGGCAGTATCTGATTGGATAGGAAATAAAAAAAATTAATTTTTTAGTTCAACTGTGGTACAGTCAACCAAATTTTGACACATAATCTCTAACATGCATTAAGTATAAAAACCAAATTAGATATGGTGGGCTGGGCCTTGATAAGTTTTATAAAAGCCATATATAACTCAAACTGCCCCGTACAAAATGATTATGGGTTCACGACTTCACGCACAGACCCCCTGTGCGTGCATGTTCACATAGTGTCTCTAATGAGGTTTTTAACCATCGATCTACTTTTTTAATCGACGTTAAATCATGGAAAAAACATATTTTTATAATACTTTTATTTTCTTATTTACTTAAAAAGATTCTTAAAATTAAAAACAGATTTAAAAAATAACAAAATAAAAATAAGTTGGAGGCTAAAATTATGAACAATGTCAATTTATTGTGGACATACACTAAATATGTGTCAACAGGACAACAGTTTCTTGTTGGTACACGTTTACAATTAGTCCACCTCATTATTTAATTAATTTTTTTTTTTAAAAAAAAAGAAAATAAACGCTTGCTTAAACTCTAGCCTTCTCTTAGTGTTCTTCGTCTCTTACATGGTTGTAACTTAATATAAAATTGCGAATGAGCCTGTGGCCCAATGATAGCACCTCTCTCATAAAGTGAAGAGGTTGTGGGTTCAAAACACGTCAACAACTGATTGTTGATATAAGTTTTTGCACGTAATTTAGTAGGAGTTCCCTCAACCCCGCTTGCTAACAAAAAAAAAAAATAAAAAAATCTTAATATAAAATCCTTAAATCTATGAACACCCTCCTTCTCAAAGATTAATGAAAAACAAAAAAAACAATTCAACCCTTGTTAGAAATCAATCAATGATAGTAATAATACACAAGAATTGGGGCAAAATTAAATGAACTTTTTATAAATCGGCTGTAAAATTTACTTCTTCAAGATGGAAGAATTGGGACAAAATTAGTCGGTTCTATTTTTTTCTTAAAGGATGGACAAAATCTACATCTTTAAGATGGAAAAATTCACTATATTAGAAATGGAGAATTTACGAGTTAAAGGTTGGACTTAGCAATAGTTATTTACAAATGGACAAAATCTACTTCTTTAAGATGGAAGAACCTACTTTATTATAAATGGAGAATTTATAAGTTAAAGGATGGACTTAACAATAGTTAATTATAAATGTGCAGAACTAACGAAGGTTATTTGGTTCTTGAATTATATAATTTCTAGAGGAATTAGAAGATTCAAACTTAATTAATTATATCAATTCCAAAGCTTATATAGCAGTGAATCTCGTTGAGTTGAATGGAGAAGAAGATGAAAGGCTAGAATTTGAATTCAATTTCATATTCCTGAAAATGATTGGGTTTTTTTTTATTGAAGTTAAGAATATGTTTGTTTAGAATGCTGAATACTGGTTGTTGAATGCACCTGGATGCTGGAAGCTGGTTGCTGAATGTTGAAAAAGCTGTTTGTTTAACATTATCAAAAACTTCTAATTGGTTACAAGTTGTTGAACCTGTGCTATGCACCGAGATTTGTGTTATTCAATAAAATGGAAATCACCAAACTTTTTTTAATGCCCTTCCCAACCTAAATTTGTAGAGATTTTATAATGACTTTATAAGTGATTTGTTGAATGATGTCCTTCTTAACCTAAATTTGTAGAGATTTATAATTAATATTTTTTGTATTTAGTATGGTTTTTATATATGAATTAAGGATTTTAAATAGAAGAATAATTTAGTAGGAAAAAAAGATTTAGAATCAAGTTCTAAAGGGTTTTAAGGTTTCTATAAATCTCTGTTGACATTGAAGGTGGACTTCCTTTTTAACTACAATTGGGCTTCAATTGGGTTTAAAGTTGTTGAGAACACGCAATGTGGAACTTGTTAGGCTCCACTATTATATAGTATATAGATATGTTCCGAATGACCATTTCGACAATTTTATCCTTGTAAAACCTTTAATAATGTACGACAAACAAATCAAGCTGTCATGCGAAGTATGTTGTGTTATTAGAAAAATAACTTTTTTCTTTGATAAAGAATATTAAGAGAGAAATAGATAACCTAGGCCGCCTCAATTCGGTTTCCTTTTTTTTTTTTTATCTATATACTATATAATAGTGGAGCCTAACAAGTGCCACATGGCGTGTTCTCAACAACTTGAGAATAGAACTTAAGCCCAACTTTAAACCCAATTGAAGCCCAGTTGTAGTTAAAAAGGAAATCCACCTTCAATGTGAACAGAGATTTATAGAAACCTTAAAACCCTTTAGAACTTGATTCTAAATCTCTTTTTCCTACTAAATTCTTCTTCTATTTAAAATTCTTAATTCATATATAAAAACCATACTAAATACAAAAAATATTAATTATAAATCTCTACAAATTTAGGTTAAGAAGGGCATCATTCAACAAATCACTTATAAAGTCATTATAAAATCTCTACAAATTTAGGTTGAGAAAGACATTAAAAAAAGTTTGGTGATTTCCATTTTATTGAATAACACAAATCCCGGTGCGTAACACGGGTTCAACAACTTGTTATTATTAAAGTAGTAGAATTTCATTGATAGGAAGCTCAAGATGAGTGCTTACAGTTTTCCTACACTTAGTCTAGGATAAAAGCCCGAGTATTTACAAGTTAAACCTCAACATCTGACAGAACCCATTGTACCTGGTCCTTATAAATGGATCCAGGCCCATTACAGAAGAAACCCACCCTGACTAATGCAAGAGAACATAACTTAAGAAGGGGCGTGCACATGAGGAAGTAACGTGGATTGACACCACATTTTCTTCCTTCCAATTTCTATCACAGTAGTCTAAATCCTCTGCTGCTACTCTCAGTAACAGAGTCCCTTGCTATTGCTGCTGCTCTTACCACGCGTCCTTTACCACTGTTTCCCAATCCGAGATCTGTGCAGCCACCGTTTGCCCTGCCTTGACATTGACCACCTTTCCAATGATGTCCAGCCATGCCCAAACTGTGCATTTCACCTGGCTCACCAATTTCTCAATTTCTAACTTCACATATTCAAAAATGATCTCGTTCCGGACTGACCAAAGCACCCATAAAATAGCATAGGGGAGAATGCTCCAAAAAGCTTCAGCTAGGCCTCGGTTGTGCAGCTTCAGCCACTTAAGAAGGAAAGACTTGGGATTTCCAACCATCAAACAACTCCCCACTCTATCAACATGACCCGTTAGCTTTGTCCACACATGGGCTGCCACCGAACAAGAGAAGAAAAGGTGATTAATGGATTCTTCACAAGAATTGCACAAAACACACACATTGTGAATGACCATACCCCTTTGAATCAAGTTAACGATGGTAAGGATTCGCTTCCACAAGAGAGTCCATATGAACATTTTCACATTTGTAGGAATGCTAACCTCCCACACCACCTTGTAGGGGAAAGGTTCCAAAGGCACCGTACTCTCTATTTCGTTTCAAGAGGACATCATACATGGATTTGACCGTGAAACACTTGTTATTGTTCCATCTCCACTTCCATTGATCTCTTCCCGAAGTTAGAGACATAGTGCCAATGGTAGTAGTGAGTTCTTCCATCTCAAGGGCTTCTCCTCCTCTTAGCGATCTTCTTCTTATGCTCGGTTGCCACCCATTGTCTATGACATGTTCGGATACTTTCCCGTATTTGTTAGCGGCGTGTCTATAGATGGGAGGGAAGCGATTAGCTAGAGTAGTCTCACTACACCAAACATCATGCCAAAAACTAGTGTTTGTTCCATCATGTACTTAGTGAGTGATCCCTTCAAAGAAAGCCTCTTGGGAAGCCAAGATGGCCTTCCAAAAACTCCATCCAAATGGAGATTCCACCCTCTTCGGCCGATTCCGAAAATCGCTCTCACCAAACTTAGCATCAATAACCTTCCTCCAAAGGGTGCATTATGTTCAATACCATATCTCCAAATCCACTTTGATAAGAGAGCTTGATTCATGATTGTGACTCTTCGGATACCCAATCCACTATCAATCAAGGGAGAACATACCTTGTTCCAAGCAAGAAGCTAGATGAATCTTCCGTTTAGAGTCTTTAGAGCCCTATAGAAAGTCGCGTACAATCTTTTCTATCTTCTTAGCCACACTTGCCGACATTGTCACCAAGGAGATCTTGTGAACAAACTAGCAAGGGTGCTTTTAATGAGAAGGATTCGGTCCCCTTTAGACATAAGCTTCCTCATCCATCCATTGAGTCGGGCTTGAAATGATTCAATCATCTCATCCCACACATGTGCATCTTTATATTTGGCACCAAGGGGCATTCCGAGTTATTTGGTAGGGAGTTGCCCCACCTCACACCCGAGAACGGAAGCAAGACCACCAATATTATCCACCGGCCCTACTCCAATCAATTGTGTTTTGAAGAAATTCATGCATGGCCCTGAAATAGTTTCAAACATGAGCAACAAGATCTTGATGATAGTGACATTATGAGGAGAAGGATTTGTTAGGAAGAGGGTATCGTCGGCAAATTGGAGAATTCCAACCTCGACCGGATTTTCCCCATTTCCTACATAAAAGCCATCCAAGAGATTGAGGCTCATAGCTTTAGAAGCGAGACGAATGAGTATCTCCATTACCAAGATGAGTATCTCCACAATTCGGTTTCCTTACGCAACATGGTTTTAGTTAATAGGACATGTATGGTAATTATATCTATTATAAGAGGTGAAGCTGCTCATTTAGCTAGGCATCAGATAGGGGATGGACAAATGACTAAGCTTTGGTTTGACCCATGGCAAATAACTGGAATACTTGCTCTTTTTTTGTTTTCTTTATTGCTCCCTGATTCTACTTCTCATAGGAATGCTGATGTTGCTAGCATTATCGATGAATGGCATTGGCAATGTAACACCCCAAAACCCGAGGGTCCGTAGACTAAGTACATCATCTCGAAAATAAGATTAATGAAACTGCAATATATCTAGCATTCGCAAAAGCATGATTTCAAAATTATATTTTACCCAAGCTTACTATCAACTGGAATTGTATTTATCTAGCGCGCCTCTTCAAGAGCTTAAAAGCTTCAACAATATGGCTTGAGATCCAAGTTGATATCATTTGGTCACGCCCTAAAATCAATAAACCCATTCAGCGACAATTGTAAACGACATTGAACGAATTTGCAGATACATTCAAATGAATAATCAAGTTGTATGATTCAAAGGCTCCATACCAATATATCAAAAGAGGGAAACCATTTGTAGGTAATTCAAAGTAAATATTTTGACGTCGATAAATTGTACGATTACCAGTACACCAAGATAAGATGTGCAAGCCATCTTATCTTGAGACTTCTTTCATAGAAGTCCAAATGAGCAACTCGACATCTAATTGGTCTGCAAGACCTCGAATCAAATCATATATTAGGGGAAAATTTCCTGTTCGTCCCTGCAAAGACACTCTGACGCCCAACATTAGCCATTTATTCAAATAAATTGAATAAAAAGAATTATCATAATGATTAAATCGTAAAATATATATGGTACCTCCTACAACTCTATATTCTGTAGCACCATACCTGCCCTTTAATGGATTAAATTTTGACATCAATAACATTTAAAATCATAACCATAACCACCCTAGAATTATCCAACTAGAGTCCCCATGAAATCCTCCATGTAAAATAGTATAATTTCAACTACCTTAGTTTAGAATTATAGGTAGTAAGACAACTCAAGATGACAAGGGAAACCATAGGTTTTCCCTTCTAATCAGAGAACTACTTTATCAACCAACTGTTCACCATGAATCTCAAAGGAGAAACCTGATTCCTAAGACCATCCCTTTTTCTTTTTCTTCTCTCTTCGTGTCCTCTGTTTTGCAAACTTTGTTTCTTTGGTTTCCACCTCCTGCTTAACCCTTCTCATTAGTCAGCAAGGTAAATAATATCTGGTGGACTTGGGTGCAGTATACCAATTATCAAAGTTATAATTAAATTTTATTTGTAATTTATAATAACAAATTACTAAAATCCCCATGCCCACTACATAATAGAGCTAAATTTTTGGGATTTTACAGGCAAGTATCACGAAACACACCCATCCTTACCCTTGAACTATTGCATGACTTAGATCAGATCTCAATTGGTGGTGAACAGGATGAGGTGATGTGGACAGTCTCAAAAATTGGAGAATACACTTTAAAGAATACTTATGAAGCTATCAGAAGCACCAGGCACAAGATCATATGGCACAAACTAAGGCACAAGATCATATGGCACAAACTAAGGCACAAGATCATACGGCACAAACTAGGGCTGGGCAAAATCAAAGAACCGAACCAAACACAGCTGAATCGAACACTTTTGAAGGTGTTTAGGTGTTTAAGTGTTTGGTTGGTGTTTGAAATTTTACAAAACACCTGTTAGGGTGTTCGGGTGCTGTTTTAGAAAATTTTCAACACCTAAAACCGAACCGAACATGTTAGTTTTTAGTTTAGCACTTTAGCCCAAGTTAATTCAGCCCAAGTTAAAAAGATGTTCGGTTCGGTTTTAATTCGGTTAATCGAACTGAACTGCATGATTGGTTCGATTTTGATTTTTACATATTTTGATCGGATCGGTTTGGTTTTGGGAATCAACATGTTCGGTTTCGGTTGTGTTTATTCCAAAACACCTATTAAGCTGTTTGGAAGCCGAACCAAACCGTGCCCAGCCCTAGCACAAACACAGAATTCTCAGGCACTCTTTCATCAGTTGGATGGCCATGAGCCCATGACATAGTGTTTGAAGACTTTATATAGGTTGAAATCGTGAAAAGTTATCGGATACTTGTATACTTTGCTGGCAAGAGGTGGACACTGAACAACACTTGTTTTTCCATTGTACATATGCAAGAAGTACACAGACCACTCTATTGAGGGCGCTGGATACCAGAGAACTCAGTTCACAACATGGGAACAAGAAATAATTTGGGTTCTACAACATTCTACAGGGAAGGGTGTTGCTCAGGATGCACTAAAATTGTTGTTTAATGGTTTTATTTATTGGATTTGGAGACAAAGGAATGACTGCATTTTCAACCAAGGTAACATGACAACAGCTATGTTAGCTGAGATGATATTGAAGGACATAAGAACTAATTACACCTTATTGATTATAAAATGGTAGCTGGGCCAAAGAGAGATAGATTAATGCAACAATGGAATATCAAGATTGAGTGCAACAATTCAGGAGTAGTACATTGCCAATGGGAGCCGCCAGATCCATGCACCTATGCACTTAACACGGACGGAACTCTACAAAATGGGAAAGGGGGGGTTGCAGTTATTAGAGACCACACTGGGTCAGTGAAGACAACAAGCAAGGGAAAATCAACACACAAGTCTATTGCCTTCATCGAATTGCAAGGATTAGAGCAGGGTCTGAAGTTAGCAATCAGAAACAACATCCATGACGTCAGGACACAAACAGACTCAACAAATGTTGTTTATTTCCTAAAGGACAAGGCTACACCACCCTGGAGAGATAAAACACACTGTCACAAGGATCCAACTACTTGTCAACCAGTTGCAGTCGTTCACAATGAAAGCATATTTTCAGAGAAGCAAACAACCTTGCAAATTCTTTAGCATCACACATACCTACAGCTACTTTGTATTGATGTAGTTCCTAGCTCCCTTTCTGAGGACATAAAGAAAATTATTTATAGTGACTTTGTAGGACAAATGTATGTAAGATTGTAACTAACTTATTCGATTTTTTATAAATGAGGTAAGGGCCCTGTAACAACCCTTCTTGCCAATCAAAAAAATAAAGAGAAAATTGGCGATAACCCCCCAGGTTTTGGTCACTCTTAGCAAGAACCCCCTCATTTGTCTATTTTTGGCGTTAATCCCCCAACCCCCATTTCAGCAATTTTTTTGTCCAATATACACCTATCATATATTATTTGACTAAAGCCCCAAATTTAAGTAACAGAAGTTCACTAACAATTGTTAACCTCAGTTAACGGAACATATATTTGTGAAAACCCCCGGATAGTGAGATGGTGAGATGGACTAGTTATTAAATGGTGAGATTGACTAAACCCCTCCGTTCATTTTACTTTTTTTTATTTATTAATTAAATGTGAGATGGACTAGTTATAAAACTGGACCAACGAGGGTACCCATTTATCCACAGGCCTCCAAAGTCCAAACCACTACTCTCACCCTTTCCTCTGTTCAGCTATTCTTAATTTCTTATCTCTTTGCTTTTTAGGTTTAGCCGAAAGAAGAGAGAAGCAAACTGCTTTCTTTCTTCTTCTTCCCAACACTTTCACTTCATCAATCAATCTACCAAGAAACCCAACATCAGGTATAATAAGTTGCTTATCTTCTCTTCATCATAGATTTGATATACTTACTTGTGCAGTATTCTGTTATATTTGTTTGAGTTTCTTAGATTTAGATACCTTTCATTTTGAATTTCATTTAGAATCTTGATTTTTGTTGCAGTTTCATTTATATTAAATCTCTTTTAAGGAGTACCCTTTACGAGTTTTCTATGAACAATTTAATGTAGTGATTATTTTCACTTTTTAATAAAAATTAATTAGTTGGTCTAATTTGGGTTATATTTGGATTGTATGAAATATTCTTGTAATTGACCCATGTAGAGATATTTAGTATGAACCCAAATCAAGAAAATGTTGTAGGCAATGAAATTCGGACTATAGGGTCCCTTGGCCATTTTACACCATAGACATTTGATTTTTTTTTTTATCTACTGCACATATGAATTTTTCAGTGGTAGATTTAAGAAATTTTGTTAGTGAGGTGTTAAATAAGTTTTAAAATTCTTAAGTTTCAAGATGGAGATGGATTATGCATAGCTATTGATTGTCGTTTTTTTTTCTTTTCACATTGTCTTCTAGAATGTTATTGTTTTACAAGTGTTATGTGGCTTTATTACTGTACAATTCGTTGATTTGAATTCTTTTTGGTAGAATTTGTTATTTAAACATCTACTAATTTCTATGGTATGTTAACTCATCTGCAGTAGTTGTGCACTAGTGATTTCAAGAAGTTTGTTTTTAATTTCTCTGCACATCTATTTTATTAGCATTGTTTGCTTGTGAGCAGGTGTGGAAACTGCTGCAGCATTTGGTGGTATTGTAAATTGCTTATGTATGTGCACCAAACTGGAAAAGTTCCCTACTAATTAAAAGTGTAGCTATACGCCTTATGGCACATGAAAGAATGTGTGACATTAGGATTTAAGAATTTGAGATGGGCAACACAGTAGAGGAACCCAAAGTAGAAAAGAAATGCTTCAAAAGTGTCATCCACAATTGAATTTGGAGTCTCTTAACTTTATCAAAGAGATGATTGATCATATAGTGAAGGATGGGCAGCTCTCAAAAGTGCCTATAGCTTTCCACAGATCAGAAATGAGATCAAAACTATTCACGACTAGACTGCTTGGTTCAATTATCATTGGAAGATACATGGAAATGACTTGGAAGTACTCAATGGATGATAATGGCCTTATAGTTGGTGTCTTTGGTTTGGGAGAAGTTGGCAAAATGGTCATCGTTTAGAAAATAACGAACCACCTGATTAATGACATTGCAAAGGCAACAAATCATGATGTGTTGACCGACTTTAATTGAGTGTGACGCACGGGTAGTTGCTCAGAGCAATGAAGCAAATGAAAAGATTGTACTTATCTTGGATGACATGTGGGTAGCATATCATTCTTATTCAGATAGAAACTCTTGAAATAACAGAAAAAAATTGAAAAGATGAGATGCCAAAATGTCATCAAAAGAAAAGATGTTTCAGAAGGGGAAGCATGGGAGTTGTTTATGGATAATGCAGGAACAAACCTACTTCCTCTTGCGAGGATTATAAGAGGTGGAGTTATAAGAGGAATGATGACATTCATGAAGAGAGAATTCCTTTTATATGACGTTAGTAGCTGACATCACTGCAGCAGAACCTGGTCATCGACATGCTCAGATTCATTACGAGATATTGCAATTGAAAAATATTTCTCGTATTTTTGAAGAAACACTTTGTATGGAGATACAGGTCATTGAGCAAGGAGTACCATGAAAATGGCTCTAAAGACCAACGTGAAAGGCTGGTGGTTGAAACACATTCTATTGGATGCACTTCTTAAAATTCCAATAGTGACGGACAGTCCCTATTATTTTGATGTTGATGTTACTCATCCCCATTTGGTGAAGATTCTAGTCCTTCAATACAACATGGGGTGGCGTGCATGGACTGGCCAGAGGTAACAAAAATACAGAGGTCTGGTAATCTGGTATCAGCGAAACCCATCAGCAAGAGTTGATTCAAGATCTTTACATGATTCTTGGAATGGTGCAGTTCATGCAGTAATGATTTGGGAGCTGTTGATTTTGTTCAGGAGATCAACTAGTTTCAAGCCGCATAGAATTGGGTGTCAGTGAAGGCCAGTTCAGTTTTGTCCTGCTTTATGGAAGGCATATTCTTTTATTGAAGAAGAAAAATCTCCCCCTTGTTTTCTTTGTAGTTATGCAGAAAAGACACCACAGCTTTTCTGCAGAACATGGTCGTGGAAATTCCACAGAAAAAAAAAGTGGCAATTCTAACAAGTTCTGTAGTTGATACATATATCTGCCATATTTTGGAATTTGCTCGTCTGTGGAAGCATGCTGGTATCCAGGAAAATGGAGAGGCACACCCGCTTCTCATCATCAGGGATAATGTGAAAGATATGTTTTATTTTTAAACTCTTTAATGTCTGCCGTTGTTGAAACTTCAATATCTGAACTTTCGAAGAACTAGTTTTATATTGCAGATTAATATAAATGTAATCATATACCATGTTACAGTCACTTTTAGTCTTAAGTAAAAAAGACAGTACTATGGTACTCTGGTAGTCTGGTTTAGTATAAAGCCTAGTTGTGTATGTTCTCCAATATGATAAAATTTCTTTAGCATAACTGTACATTTCACTATTGCAGAACAAATTTTTATCAGGGTTCTATTTTGTTAATTGGTTGTTCTTCCGATAGTGTCTGCCTGACCCCTTGATTTATGAAATAATGTAATGTTCATCAGACTAGCATGAATCACCAATCAGGGTTCTATTGATAGTGTCTTCACTTTACGCAGAACAACATTTGTAGCAACACAAAAGCACATGTTCATCAGACTAGCTCTGTTGAAATGTTCCAGAGTAGTAGTCCTTAAGACCATGTTTGCCTTTATTTTCCAGAAAAAATCACACTCATGTACTGTTAGAACTTAGAATTAAGGAAGACAACATAGAAACCTTTGTATCTTGAGATGGCTTGCATAGCCACAGGACTGGATTTGGTGATAAGAAAGGGAATAAAGCAAATTTGTGTCAGATCAGATTCTATGCAGGTCATCGTGATTATGAAGAAGACTTCTAAACCAACATGGAGGGTTAATGATTTAGCTACAGACATCTAGAGCCACATTGATATACGTCATACTTTCAGGGAAAGCAACCAAGCAGCTGATTATTAGGCTAATCTGGGTTTAGGAATGCAAGGTTTTAGAACTTTTTGTAATCCTCTTCGAGAGAAGTTTGCTTGATGGAATAAATAAAAGTCGAAATAGATTCATGGCTTTTATTTGTATAAAACCGGGACCATTGACAAATTCACATAATCTGGCAGTTATCATGAAAACTGCCAGATGATGTGAACTTTACCCTGCAGCTGCCAACAATTTGACTCGCATCCCATTGTATTGCTATGCTATATAACTTACCCAGCAAAAAAAGAAAAAAAGAGAGAGGAAGAATGTTTGTTTCAGTAAGTAGAGTTTTCCTTGCTTGCTTGAATTTTTTTGGTACCATTTGCTCACTTGATTGCAAAATTTCATCAAATATCTGTTTGACAAAATGTCTCGGAGAAATATCTCATGGGATAGGAGGAAGGGAACCAGGTCCCTTAGGGACATGACGATCAAGAGTTTAGATTGGCTTAGTTTGACGATCAAGAGTTTAAATTGGCTTAGCAGATTACGGGTTGAACTGATCTACAAAATCCTTAGGTATGTGCCAATAAGGAATGTCATGAGGGCAAGCATATTATAAACGTTTTCGAGGTATATATGGATGTATGTCCGGAGTTTGTATTTGAAGCTCGTTCTATTTTTTCTTCAGTTGATGTTCCAAGAGAACAAAAGCTTAATCATATCCTTTCCAGGACGATAATTATAGATGAATACTACATCTTAAAAAAAAAACCTAGTTGTCTTGGAGTTTTCAATACGTCGTCGATCAGTACAAGTTCCCATCTTCTTTATATTCAGACCACAACTTGAAACTATTAAAGTCACATAATTGCATATTGAGCTTGCCATCTCATACCAAAGGCTTTAGCAATTTCGTCAGTCTGGAACTTTGGTCCGCAACCTTCACAAATGAGACTATTGAGCATAATATCATACAACAAGGGGACTATGTTTTTTTCGAAGACTTAAAACTGTGAAATTAAATGATTTCCAGGGAAGAAAGCATGAGATGATGTTTCTCAAATGCAGTGGTCCTTGAGACCATAGTATAAAATATATAGCAAAATTAGCATATTTTTGATATATCCAAATATATATATACATCCATAATCTATTGTAAAAATAAATTTTGATATTTTATAGCAAAATTAGCATATTTTTCCAAAATAATTAACTTATCTAATAGGCTAAGTTTATATAGAGCTTCATCAATATCTTTCAAGATTTTTTCTAACTTCATCATAGATTTTGAAATCTCTATAGATTTTGATCTCTCTTTGCAATCTGGTTTCTTTTCTTCATCTTCAGACCCATTAAAAAAAAAGTTTGAAGATGAGAGATTTCAAGATCCAAACCAAGGAGCTTTAGGCAAGCAGAAGAGTTTGGTTATGTTCGCGAAAGAGAGGAAAATTTGTTCATGGGAATATATAGCTAAAACATAAAATATAAATAATAATAATAATGGAAATTGATTTCTGAATGATTACAAGACTCCTAATTGAGCATAAAATGGATTACAAGCATAAACGCCGTTACTACCAGATGCATCACAGCCAGTACCAGTAGTATCAGGTGCATCACAACCATCACCATAAAGAAAATGCTCAACTATTTTGATGCTAGGCTCTAAAACAAGCTTTTCCCACAACTCATCAACTGCTTCTTTTCCTTCCTTGAGAAGCACTTCAGTAGCATCAATGCGACGAATGTTCCAACCTGGTTGGTTCTGGAGGTGATGGATCTTTTCCAACTGACGACGTGTCAGCTTGCATGTATTATCCTTTATCGCATCAATGGCTCTCTTCAACAATTCTTTACGAGTTTCTTCGTTAACTTCATACTCCAATCTCAAATATTGGTCCATCTCTGGGACCCCAATTGCTTGTCTAATACCCTTGGTATAGTCTGCATCTGGTTGAAATACATTCCGGACCTCATCAACAAGTCCAGAACTCACCATTTCATCAACTCGTTTCGCCACATAGGAGTAGAGAACTTGGGTAGCTACATTCAACCAAATGAAACAACATTCATATTTGGAACGGAATCCAAACGTTTCATTGTCCACTAGGGCCTCTATGTACCTGTTAGACCCCCCAACGATAATTGGGAGTTGATCGTTCTCCAGAATGACTTCAATGGCACGGCAAGCAAGTAGGCAAAAATCAGAAACTGTCAAATCAGCCTCCGGATCTAACACACCTAAGAGATGGTGTGGGATCCCTCGCTTCTCCACTTCGGTCACCTTATTCGTTACAATGTCAAGTCCTTTGTGGACTTGAATTTTATCTGAATTAACTATTTCAGCAGGAAAGCGGGTAGCTAAGTCGATTGAGAGCTTGGATTTTCCAGTTCCAGTTGCGCCAAGGATGAACACAACCTTCTTTTTCTGCTGCATTGCCTTCAAAGACTCCATTTTTTGATCACAAGCAAACTGACTACAAACTTTCATATGCACACAAAATTTGCATATATATAGTTTTCCAAAAGAAATAACTTACCTAATAGGCTAAGATTATAGATCTTCATCAATAACTTTCAAGATTTTTTCATACTTCATCATAGATTTCGATCATAAAATAGAAAAGTAAAATATTCTATAGATTTTTTCTAACATCATAGATTTCGATCATAAAATAGTAAAGTAAAATACTCTATAGATTTCTATCTCTCTTTGCAATCTGGCTTCTTTTCTTCATCTTCAAGCCCATTGAGAAAACAAGCTATTAGTTTTAACATAACTTGTCTGGCCAGTTCAGGTCTTTTTTTGGGGCTTGTTGAAAGGTTGCTGTCAAACGCAGGATAATCTCATATATAGCAAGGGGAATGGCACTTGGCAACCTGTGCGATGCGTGGAAGTGTAGAGGAGATGAGCATGGGTCATCTGTGAAACCGGCACTCGGTTGTTTGACATTAATTTTGTGACATTGGTTGTCCATGGTTATCTCGCCTTGAGTTCATTGTTAGGAAAACCAAGTTGTACGCGCATTGTCCCGAGTCTGTGTCCTCCCGTCCTTGTGTCAAAAGTAGGTTTTGGGTTTAGGACGTACGTACCTAGTTAGGGCGTACGTACGTCATGTTAGGCAGCAAACATGTTTTGGTCAGGACGTACGTACCTAGTTAGGGCGTTCGTACGTCCAAGTAGGCAGCGAACTATTTACGTCTCAGGACGTACGTACGCTGTTTCGACGTACGTACGTCCAATATGTGTTTTGTCTATTTCGGCCCATTTTCTCTGGTTTCAAACCCTAGGTTATAAATAGGTCGTTGGTGTTATGTGAAAGACAAGAGTTCCAACTTAGCCTCCATAGAACCTTAGTTTGTTTGTTGGCTCTTCCACAAAGATCATCTTCTTCCTTAATTGATCTTTATGTACTTCTATCTTCTATCCTTCCCCAAATTCATCTTCCTATTATTGTTTATATTGATTTAGCTTCGAGTCTTCTTGTGTGTTCATCAAGAAGTCGAGTATCCTTGTGTGTTAATCAAGGAACTCTGGTGTAAGCTTGTTTCATAGTTCGGCTTCGAGTCTTCTTGTGTGTTCATCAAGAAGTCGAGTGTCTTGTGCGTACATCAAGGTACTCTGGTGAAGTCAAGGTGTTAGAGATAACCGGTAGTGTCAACTCGCAGTGATTGCAGGTAGTTGATAGGTTTGTACATCTCTTTTCATTTAGTGGATTTATTTGTTGTCGCGAGGACAACCGTGGATGTTTCCCATATTGGGTTTTACCACGTTAAAAATATCGTGTGTTCTTTATTTGTTTATTGTTTTATTGTTTGCTTGACTATTGTTATATTGCACATATATTGGGTTTTCAATCTGTTTATCCATTGCTCAGTGGCAAGGGACTTGTGGCCAAAAATCTTCAGGCACTTGGGCATATCTTTGAATACTCGGAATTTTATTACTGTGTGGAAGGCTTTGTTGAGTGCTTAGCCACAGATTCAAGGAACAGACTTCGGTAGATTGATTTGGGGGCTAGCTCCTTATATGTAGTCATCTGGACCTTATGGCGAGCAAGAAATGATAGGATATGATTTTTAGGGGAATGCAAAGGTCACTGTGGATGGACACAATGGGATTTCTTTGTCACTGGGTCTCAAACACCCACGCAAGGAGGGCTTACAGTTTTAGCATTTTAGTGTTGGGGAGGGCGAATGCGGTGTATAATCCACCATAGCTTTTGTTTTTAGGGGCTCTTGTTGGCTCATTGGGGGGATGTCTGCGGACAGTATTTTTTCGGTTGTTATTTCTTCTTCTAATCAACAAAACAATAAACTTATAAAAAAAAGGTTTGAAGATGAGAGATTTCGAGATCCAAACAAAGGAGCTTTAGCCATGCAGAAGAGTTTCATTATATCCTCGAAAGAGAGGAAAATGTTTAAGATTCCAGAATATGTGTTCATTAATATTTTTTGATATTTTTAATCTATTGGAATATAACGCAAAAATATAAAATATCAGTAATAATAATAATGGCAATTTATTTCTGAATGATTACACGAACCCTATTTGATTAGTTATGATCATTGTGGGGGTAACAATGGATCGTCAGCCGTTACTACCAGATGCATCGCAGCCAGTACCGGTACTATAAGGTCCATCGCAGCCATCACCATAAAGAAAATGCTCAACTATTTTGGTGCTAGGCTCTAAAACAAGCTTTTCCCACAACTCAACTGCTTCATTTCCTTCCTTGAGAAACACTTCAGTAGCATCAATGCGGCGAATGTTCCAACCTGGTAGGATCTGGAGCTCATGGATCTTTTTGAACTGACGATGTGTCAGCTTGCATGTATTATCCTTTATCGCATCAATGGCTCTCTTCAACAATTCTTTACGAGTTTCTCCATTATTGACTTCAGACTCCAATCTCAAATACTGGTCCATCTCTGGGACCCCAATTGCTTGTCTAACACCCTTGGTATAGTCTGCATCTGGTTGAAATACATTCCGGACCTCATCAACAAGTCCAGAACTCACCATTAATTTAATCAACTCGTTTCGCCACATACGTGTGGAGAACTTGGGTTACTACGTTCAACCAAATGAAACAACATTCATATTTGGAACGGAATCCAAACGTTTCATCGTCCACTAGGGCCTCGATCTATGTACCTGTTAGATCCCCCAACAATAATTGGGAGTCGATCGTTCTCCAGAATGGCTTCAATGGCACGACAAGTAAGTAAGCAAAAATCAGATACTGTCAAATCAGTCTCAGGATCTAACACACCTAAGAGATGGTGTGGGATCCCTCGCTTCTCCACTTCTGTCACCTTATTCGTTAAAATGTCAAGTCCTTTATGGACTTGAATTTTATCTGAATTAACTATTTCAGCAGGAAAGCGGGTACCTAAGTCGATTGAGAGCTTTGATTTTCCAGTTCCACTTGCGCCAAGGATGAACACAACCTTCTTTTTCTGCTGCATTGCCTTCAAAGACTCCATTTTGATCATAATTAAGCAAACTGACTACAAACTTTCATGCATGCACGCAACGAGAAAGCAAAATGACAATATACCTCTTCATATGGAAAGGGAGCTAGAAGTCGATTTAATCATTTTGAAGTTATGCAAAAGGAGTCAGGAGTTCATATAGGCTATGTTTGATTCAATGGAATTCAAACTCCAAGAAAATAAGTCTAAATCCCTACAATTTAGGACTGAAACAGATTCCCGTCTAGGCTATAATTTAGGAATATGCATGGTTTCCATTTTAGAAAATTGAAACCAGTTTCTGTAGTTGTTTAGACCGAAACCGTCAAAGTAGTTTTTGGTCTTAGAGTTTTGATATCTATTATACTATATTAAAGCAGAAAATACCCCCAAGAAAATATCTCTTCAATTAGGCTATCAATTAGATTGAAATTGATAGCCTAATTGAAGAGAATTTTGATTAAGTTTGGGTATATTTGTAATTACGCAAAAGTGGACCACCATCACAGATATAATTAAGCCCAGTTAGACCATGGGAATAATTAAGCCCAATAAAAAAAATTAAAAGAATACCCAATCCCAAGTATAATCAAGTCCAGCCCATACCCAGTTGGACCAAATCACAAGGATAATTAAGCCCAGTAAAAAAAAATTAAAAGTATACCCACTCCCAAGTAGAATAAAATATAGTAAAACCTCGATAAATTAATAGCCTTGAGAATAGAAAAAATTATTAATTAAACGAGATATTAATTTATCGATTAATTAATAAACTATTAATTTACATAAACAATATATTTTCATGTATATCTTTCTTTTTAGGGGGTTAACATGATGAAGCTGGATAATCATTTTATTCTAGAACCCGTTCCACGAAAAGAAACACTAAAATCGATAATGATATTAGAATAATTTCTTCTTGCAATACAAAATACAACATCAGATCAACTCATCACACTACAAAAATTTAGAGACGAGGTTCAAACCAAAATCAATTTTGAGAAAAAAAAATAATAATTGACTTTCATTATAAAAAAATATAAAATATATTTATATATCAAAAAAATATTAATTTATATATTAGTTGGGCCTTCAATGATTTTTCTAAAATGTATTAATTATCTAATAAATTTAACGAAATATTAATTTATAAACATATGCCCAAGTTGGGACCAGCCAAAAATATTATTTAAAGGAGATAATTAATTTATCGGGTATTATCTTATCGAGGTTTTATTATATCTTTTCAATTATGCTGAAATTGATAAATTAATTGAAGAGAAATTCATTCAATTTTGGGTATTTTTGTAACTACACAAAATAAATAAATATGGGTCAATATGTAATTTCACATATTAAATATAACAACCTTCATAAGTAACCCTAACTCGAATTCTTTATAAGCAGTAAACCACATTAGCACCACTAAATCTAATACCAGTAATTGACTACTATTGATAAAATGCCCTAACTCGAATTTCTTTCACTTCAACAATTTTAACTTCAATAAGTTTACCAGTAATCTTTTTTGAATAAGTAGCTAAATATATATCCGGTGGAAGTAGTGATTTACATTGAAATCACCAGATAATTACTACGTTTGTACAACTTTTCCATCTATTATACTCTATTAAAGCTGAAAATACTCTTAAAAAAATATTTCTTCAATTAGATTGAAATTAATAGCCTAATTGAAGAAAATTTTGATTGAGTTTGGGTATATTTGTAATTACGCAAAAGTGGACCACCATCACAGATATAATCAAGCACAATAAAAAAAATTAAAAGTATACCCAATCCCAAGTATAATCAAGCCCAACCCGTACACAGTTGGACCAAATCACAAGCATAATTAAACCCAGTAAAAAAAATTAAAAGTATACTCAATCCCAAGTATAATCAAGTCCAGCCCGTACAAAAAATACAGTAAAACCTCGATAAATTAATAGCCTTGGAACTAGAGAAAATTATTAATTAAATGAGATATCAATTCATCTATTAATTAATAAATTATTAATTTACATAATTAACAGTATATTTTTTTTTTTTAAAGGGGGGAGGGCTAACATGATGAAACTGGACAATCGTTTTATTCTAAAACCCGTTCCACGAAAAGAAGCACTAAAATCGATAATTATATTGGAATAGTTTCTTCATGCAATACAAACTACAACACCAGATTAACTTATCACACTACAAAAATTCAGAGACGAGGATCAAACCAAAATCAATTTTGAAAAAAAACAAGCAACAATTGACTTTTATTATAAAAAAAAATATAAAATATATTTATATATTGAAAAAATATTAATTTATATATTAGTTGGGCATTCAAGGATTTTTCTAAAATGTATTATCTAATAAATTTAGCGAAATATTAATTTATTAACATATGTCCAAGTTGGGACCAGCCAAAAATATTATTTAAAGGAGATAATTAATTTATCGGGTATTATCTTATCGAGGTTTTACTGTATCTCTTCAATTAGGCTGAAATTGATAACTTAATCGAAGAGAAATTCAAAACTCACCAAGATTTACATTGAAATCACCAAATGATTTATTACGTTTATACAACTTCTCCATCTTCCTCTTCACTCAAAGTCTATGTCTGCTTATATGCTTATATTTGATCCATGTATATTTGATGTTTGTTGAAGATCTCTCGACGACACAGAAATCAAAACTCACCAGTATTCTAAGTCAAATGGGCAGCTATGCAAGTTTATTAATAAGATCATTAATAATATTAATATGATATTATTGTGGACACATGTCAAACATGTTTGTGATGGTCATTTTCAAGTACATTCTCAATTTGACAAAAAATATATTTTGCAAGAATATGGAGAACCAGTAATCTATTTCTTTTCCTTGCACTTAGTAGGCATTGACAAAAAGTAAATAAAAATAAAAAATAAACTCCAATAAAAATGATGATATAATCTTCAATACATTTCAATGGTGGGGATACGAAAAGGGACCCAAGTAGCAGTAAGACTTATTTACTGCAATTTCATGAAATTTGAGTTTCCCTTAATTTGTGATCTAATGTACGTAAATGTGTTGCAGATGGGACTATATCAAAAAATGTCGTAAGATTCACACAGACATGGATTATATGGTTGCCTTCCGGAAATGCTTAACTACATGGGCCTAACGGGATCTCTCCGTCACATTACAAGTAAGTCATCTTTATCATCATAATAGTTTGTTAAATATTTCGAATTTTCATGATGTTAACTGTTACAAGCTAATTAAGAGACGCTCGACTGCTAATGGACTACTGTGAAAAGATTGTTTCCCAAAGTGATGAAGCCTCAACAACCGAACCAGACTAAATTCTAATTGAGACTTTGAGACTTGAGAGTACTGCAAAATCCCATTCGCCTAGATATCTTCAAATGTTTTGGGTTTAATTTCCATGTATATATAATAATCATTTAATTTCAATACTCAAAGATTTATAATAATTCTAAATAAAATCATACCAGATCATAGACTTTTGAAACAGGCTAAACAAAATATTACAAGTTACATAAAACCCCAAAAAAAAAACTCTAAAACAATCAGATATGCCCGTGCATTGCACGGGCCTAAGGACTAGTTATTGTCTAAATGTTTGTGGTACTTGTATTATATATTCTTCAATTTGAATGGAGAGATGTTGTATTAAAACATAGCTTTGCATGAGTTATATGGCATCCATATCATCATATCTAGGGGTGTTATTCGAGCCGAGCGAGCCGAGCTTTGAATGCTCATACTCGGCTCGTTTTAATACGAGCCGAGCTCGAGCCGAGCCCAATTTCTGAATCGAGCCTGGTTTTATGTTCAAGCTCGGCTCGCGAGCTATTTATCAAGCTCGAGCTCGAGCTCGTTAGGCTCGTTTAGCTCGAGCCGAGCTCAAGCTCGTTAGGCTCGTTTAGGCTCGAATTAACAATTAACAACTCAATTTGTTTAATACGGAGTAATTAATTAGTACTCCAATTAACAACTCGATTAACTCCCCCATTACTGTACTACACACTCTCTCTATCTCTAAATATGGAAAATGAAAAAAATCTAATCTCTTTGGTCTCTACCAGCAGGAGTAGCAGTAGCAGCATTTTTAAGAAAGAAAAGCTACAGGGAAACAAAACAAAACCAAAAGCAAAGCATAAGAGGGAGGGAGGGAGAAATCAGAAATCAGAAATCAGAACAACTACTATTGTATAATAAAAACTAAAAAGAAGAAATGAAAAAACTTACCAAATCACAAGCAAAGAAAACTAGTACAAAAAACAGAGTTGCAGATAACAATCAACGATCTTTTTAAACAACTTCAGAATCTGATCTAAACTGCTGAAGAAGAAGAAGAACATCAACAACACCTTCTCCTTCGCTCTAATTCCAACTTTCTTCAATTTTTTTTTCTTAACAACGAAATAACGAAGCCTACCACCAATGAACTGCCGAACTGGAGATGAAGATTGAGTTAGAGAAGAAGAGGAGACGGGCAGAGACGGCTAGGTTTGCAGCAGAAAATTATGTTCTTATGTTATATATAGTGGGGGTAGGATAGGAATAACAGATATTAGTGGGGGTAGGATAGGAATAACAATATAAACTCGAGCTACTCGGCTCGGCTCGAGCTCGAGACGAGCCTAAAATCTGCTCAAGCTCGGCTCGTTTTACAAGATGAGCGAGCCCGAGCCGAGCTTTTTTCGAGCCGAACACGAGCCGAGCTCGAACTGCTCAGCTCATATAACACCCCTAATCATATCTAAAAAGATTCAAGATTATAACGTTCAACATTTACGAACAAATATTTAAAAACTACAAAAGTTTCAATGCTTGGCGATTTTTTTTTTTTTTTTTTTTTTTTTTTTACAGAAAACCATATTATTGATAAATTCGAGAAATTACACAAAAATACAGGACAAGCGCGCTAAAAACTGGTGCTGGAAGCCCTTTTTGAATAATAGAACTAATCTTTTGAAATACATATTCATTAGAACCCTCCGTCATCACATTGCTATTCATCACTTTTTGTACCCTCCTGAGAAGTTCAACTGTTGCTGGTGTTAGAAACCCAAAAGTATAATAACAAATGAAATACATATTCATATTGGAACCTGCCGTCATCAGATTGCTAGCTATTCATCATTTTTTTTTCTTCTATTGTTGTTGTTGTTGTTGTTGAGATGTTCTAATTCTTGTGGACTCGAACTGCTCCTGTGAACAGAGCGGAATACATATTACACCATCCTTTTTTCCCTTCTGTATCTCACTACAATGACCCCAACAAGCAAGAAGCTGCCAAGATACAGGAACTGCTAAGCATCTTCACAAAACAACTCAGTTGGAAATATTCAGCATAATGGTACCTGTTACTAACCACTATACCTGATATCTACTTGTCAATTGAATGCAATTAGAAAAAAAATATAACTGTAAAATCACTGTAAAATCACTTTTCTAAAGTACACTGTAGCTGCGAGCTATTAGAATTACAATATCCTGAAAAACACAACAAGCTTGGTCTGATCATCCTGCCATTTTTTTGTTTTTGCTGTTTATATATCTCAAATTTTATTAATAAATTCGAGGAATTACAAAAAAGTAGAGGACATGTGCACAACAAACTGAGCTGCGAATCCATCTAAATTAAGCTAACCATGTTGGTGTTTGAGGCCTCTTGTAGTGTACAAACTCAACTTTGTCAAGCTTCAATGCCTCGGACGACAATGTATTGAGAACAACAAACTTGGCAACTTGTGATATGTGTGTTGAAATAAGTATTTGCTCTACCGATATTTCAAAAATGTGGAGAATGAGCCTGTGCCTCAATGGTAGCACCCCTCTCACAAAGTGGAGAGGTTGTGGGTTTGAAACACGTCAACAGCTGATTGTTGATATAAGTTTCCACACATAATTTAAAGGTGTAGGTATTCCCTCAATCCTGCTTACCAATAAAAAATGTTACGTGTGTCAGTCTGTCAAAGCATCTAAATAGAATTTAAAAGCCTATGATGTGCCACACAAGACTGTCAAACAGAGATATATATTTTTCTATAGGCTCGAGAGAATTAAGATAGTATTATATATGCTTGGGGGTGGCGATGGAATTTTGTTTTTAATTTCAAGGGCGTGTTGTGTTAAGATAGGAAGGTGGGAAAATTATGGTCAAGTTATGATTTTCTCATGGCAATGTAGATTGTAATATTGCAATAATTTCCTAAAGAATTCGCAATCCAATAATCACAAATAATCTGGAGACACGTCGATAAACTGGGGAAGTTCTATGACTATAGCAGAGACCAGAAGAAACATCAACGCAAGTTTGCAACTACGTTGGTGGCATCACCTCCCAAAGAAATTAGCAATCAACTGGGATGGAATATCATTATTGTATCCATCCATATGTATGGATGGCTGGTTTCGGAGCTACTTTCAGGAACTTCAATGGAGTTTTCTTGCTTATTCTATAGTAGAGAAAAATGAGTATAAGTACAAGGGTACTTGGCGGATGAGTTTATGAATCCTTGGAAATGTAAAATGGTTTGACCTACTTAAAAACAGGTGTTTGAAGAAAGCTCTCAAAGGACTTGCTACTGTGAATTTTAACACTATCAGGAAAAGTCCAAGCTATTCTTATGTAGTTGTGTTCCTATTTTAGTTGAAAAATGTACTATTGGATTCTCATCAAAGATGATCTTGAGGATCTGTCAAGAATCGGGTATGACTTTGAATAACTTTTTCAAATGTATCTTAATCTAGTATATTCATATTTTCCGTCTATTTGCATCAAAACATTAGTAGTTGATGATTCCAATTAAATGCAAATAAACAAGGTAACAAACTGCATGTTGTGTTATTTTAAAGGATGATTTCACATCAAATGACTAGTTTTTAAACTCTCTTTCAGAGTAAAATAATTGCAGTGATATATCCAATGCTGATTGAGGTGGAAGGATAAGCAAATAGAGGTTCCTAATTTCCATTCAACTTCTGCAGGTAAGTCTTTTTTCTTGATGTTGTCGCTGCTTGTTGCTTAATAGAATAACTGATACTCAATGTTATCTGACAGGGAGAGAAAATTATGGATCCAAAGTTGGAGGTGGCCGGAAAATACTTGCTCCGCTACTGGTCAACCACTGAAACATGGATCCTGAGTTGTTTGAAGAATGAAGCAGTGACCATAGGGAAAGTTGATTTTTTGAATGTTCTATTAGAACAAAATATAGACATCCTTTAACAATTTACACCCAAATAAAAGACATAGCGCGCCATTCACATGGCAGCGGGTCTCAAACACTTGGAAATTGTTAAAAGGGTCCATCTTGGATGCCCAACACTTTTCACCAGAGCTAATTAATGGGTGACACTGCTGCATAAAGCTGCCAGAGCAGGCCATTCCCAAATCGTAGCTTATCTAAGCCATTGTGCCAAAATTCTCTAGGATTAATTTGTAGAGATGCTGAAATTGGGAGAACAGAAGCAATTGATTTTATTAGAGCGGAAAAAGGAGAAAAGTAAACCGTTATGCATGAAGCAGGTGAGGATTTGTGACCTTCAAATGGTTGGATATTGTAAAGGAAATCTTGGAAAGAAATATGTGTTCTTTCAAAGGCCCCAATGGTTGGACAGTTCTGCATATAGCCATTGTTCATAAAAGGGAAGGTAACATCATAATTTTTCCTTAGAGAACTTGAAAAAAAATATAAATTTGGAAACACAATGGTATCCTGATTTTTTGGGGGGTTTTGTGTTGCTTTTGGTTTGTAGCTTGTAATATTTTGTTTAGCGTGTTTCAAAAGTCTATGATCTGGTATGATTTCATTTAAAATTATTATAAATCTTTTGAGTATTGAAATTGAATGATTGTTATATGTACATGGAAATCAAATCTAAAGCAGTTGAAGATCCAAGAGAGTGGGATTCTGCAACAATCTCAAAATCTAGCTCAATTAAAATTTGGTCTAGCTCGGTTGTTGAGGCTTCATCACTTTGGGAAACAATCTTTGCCCAATTGTCCATTAGCAGTTGAGCGTCTCTTAATTGGCTTGTAACAGTTGACATCCTGAAAATTCGAAATATTTAACAAACTATTATGATGATAATATAAAGATGGCCGGGTTACTGCTTGTAATGTAGAAAGCGACCATACGATCCATGTCTGTGTGAATCTTGCGACATTCTTTGATATAGTCCCAAGCAACACATTTACATACATTTCATCACAAATTAAGGGAAACTCAAATTTCATAAAATTGCAGTAAGTACGTCTTACTGTTATTTGGGTCCCCTTTCATATTCCCACCATTGAAATATATTGAAGATTATATCATCATCTTTACGGGAGTATATTTTTTATTTTCATTTACTTTTTGTCAATGTCTACCAAGTGCAAGGAAATGAAATAGATTACTGGTAATCCATATTCCTGCAAAATATACGTTTTGTCAAGTTGAAAATGTACTTGAAAATATAAAAATGGCCATCACAAACATATTTGATGTGTGTCCACAATGATATCATATTAATATTATTACTGATCTTATTAATAAACTTGCATACCTGCCCATTTGACTTAGAATATTGGTGAGTTTTGGTTTCTGTGTCGTCGAGAGATCTTCAGCAAACATCAAATATACATGGGTCAAATATAAGTAGACGTGGACTTTGAGTAAAGAGGAAGATAGAGAAGTTGTACAAACGTAGTAAATCATCTGGTGATTTCAATATAAATCTTCGAGATACATGTAAATTAATATTTTCATCAGATAATTATTTAACTACTTATTCAAAAAAGATTACTGGTAAACTTATTGAAGTTGAACTTGCTGAATTGAAAGGAATTCGAGTTAGGACATTTTATCAATGGTGGCCAATTACTGGTATTAGATCTAGTGGTGATAATTTGGTTTACTGCCTATAAAGAATTCAAGTTAGAGTTACTTAAGAAAGTGGTTGTATTCAAGATGTGAAATTACATATTTTGGCACTTTTTTTTTTTTTTTTTTTTTTTTTTAAATTTTGCATAATTAAAAAACTACCCAAAATTGAATGAATTTCTCTTCAATTAGGTTATTAATTTTAGCCTAATTGAACAGATATTTTCTTAGGGGTACGGGTTGGACTTGATTATACTTGGGATTAGGTATACTTTTAAAGTTTTTTACTAGGCTTAATTATGCCTGTGATTTGGTCCAACTGGGTACGGGCTGGACTTGATTATACTTGGGATTGGGTATACTTTCAATTTTTTTCGTCTGGACTTAATTACCTATATGATATGAAAGAAATTACAGTACAGGATTCAATATTCACACTTATGCGTGGTTGGAACATTGTGAGGTTAGCTTTTAGTGGTTGATTGGATCCAACTTCAATACCCATAATTAAGAGAGAGATATAAGGTCTGGTTCTATATAAGATAAGGCGGAACACAAACAACACCCTGCCATACGGAACAGGACTAAAGCAGCGTACTTTCCTTTCCCCTCAGCCAAGCTCCTACTTTCTTTTCTAGATTTGGGAAGGCCCTAAGCAATGGAGGGAGATTGCATAAAGTAAAGGATAGTCCCTTAGTGACATGGTCATCTCGACGAGGAGAGGGGTGAGTTAGAGTTGTAGTTTGTATTGAACAACCAGCAAAAGAGACAGTAAATAAGCTCAGCTGAGAGTGGATCCTATCCCATGTTTACCAGCGGGCCCTACTCTCTCATGAACTACTTAGGGGCTACCAGAGGAAAAGGATATCGGCAAGGTGCACACTAAAGATTGATATACAGAAAGCCTATGATAATGTACAGTGGGAGGCTGTCATAGCTATTTTGAGAAAATTGGGGTTTCATTTGACTTTTATAGCTTGGATCGACGAATGTATATCTACTGCAGCCTACTCCGTTCTAGTCAATGGCCACCCGGTGGGATTCATTCAAGGCAAGAGGGGTCTCAGGCAGGGAGACCCCCTCTCACCATACCTATTTGTGTTGGTCATGGAAGCTTTGGCTGCTATGCTTAAGGAAGGGAAACTGCGAAAGGAGTTTGCTCTACATACCCATGATTTGGTCCAATTGGGCTTGATTATATCTGTGATGGTGGTCTACTTTCGTGTAATTACAAATATACCCAAACTTACAAAATTTTCTTCAATTAGACTATCAATTCCAACCTAATTGATAGCCTAATTGAAGAGATATGTTTTTAAGAATATTTTCTGCTTAATAGAGTATAATAGATTGAGAGCCTAATTGAAGAGTATTTTAATTAAATTTGGGCTTTAAAGCTTCATTACAGATATCAATTGGAGAAAAAAAAAGGGTTAGATTTATTAACACAATGACTTCAAAATTTCTTTGTGCGGGCACTCTAGAGACACAAAATATACGGAGCTTATTTGTTTTATGTTCTCTGGTTCCTTCCCTTGTATCCTGTTCATGCTCGATAGGGGTCTTAAACGAACTGAACAACTTGAGCTCGGTTTGGATTGTTAAATGATCGGCTCGAGCTCGTTCGTATAGCTAAACGAGCCGAGTTTGAACACCAAACAAAACTCGTACAAAATTTGGGCTCTACTCGAGCTCGGATCGTTTTTAAATTTTAAAAGTGAAAAACTTAATAAAACACTTTATTTGTATGCCATGGTAGAAAATATTGAGACGACACGTGTCCTACCACATGAGACGCACGTGCGGTTAATTTTTTTTTTTAAATAATTTAAAAAAAAATTTGTCACGTCAGGAGGCTCCCACATGCCACGTGGACAAAAAATATCCACGTTAGCATTGGTTAACGGTACATTTAAAAAAATTTGACGGGAAAAGTTAGGATGCTAAAATTGAGAACAAATTGAAAGTATGTTGCCTAAATTGGAAGGATTTAAAGTTAGTTGCCTAAAGTGGTTAATTTTTCAAAGTACATTGCCTATTTTATTAATTAAGTGATTGTAGAGTATTTATTATCTTTCGGAGTATCTCTGCATCCTAGTATAATTAAGTAGATTGCAGGATGAATTCAATGAAATAGCTGACACTAAGCAACGGGAAAGGCGCACAAAGGCTCAGTCATGTCCTCAATGGGGAGATACTGAGGCAGCGTGCTGAATATGGTGCCTGTGAAGTATCAGCAGGAGCCCCCAGTCAGTTGCCTCCTATGGTCTACGTATTCACCGTTGTGTGGCTAAAATGAGGTATGGACTGATATGTGTCGTCTGCTATACATGGGTTTTTGGCTTTGGCCAATAATTAGTAGACGAAAATATAATAATATAAAAACCACTTCTTTTGCCTCACAATCGTCAAGCTGTCACCAGTATTATGTCTCTTCGGCGCTCTATCTTGTCAACGTCGAATGTGGATCACTTTATTTGTCCCTCCTTAGGAAAGTTATGATTTTATCGACACAGAAGCATACTGAGCTTATATTCTTTTTTCCAATAGGCATGAAAGAACGAAAGGATGAATGCAACTGTGTATTTTAAGCTATAACACACAAAAACACACACACATATAACACATATGACAATCAACACGCAATAGAAAAGATATATTGGGCTCAAGTTAGACAGTTACGAATAATGGGCCCAATAATGGGCTTAAAGTGAGTCAGACTTTAAATTCGAGGCCAAAAAAATAAATTGAGTTCATGGCTCAATCCGCTTATTTCTTTTTCTTCTTTCTTATTCACAGTTCCTGGCCCAAATCTGTTGATTTATTTTCACGTTGGCTATCCCTAATTCCTTACCATGTACAAACACGTGTTGCAATTTATTTGGTATCATCGTGTCACAGCTAGCTTACCATATGCATACACATGTCTCTACCATTTACATACATTCACCATAACTTCGTTGGTATCGTCGCCATAGCTAGCCTACCATATGCATACACGTGACTCTACCATTTACATACACGTGCCATGATTTCATTGGTATCACCACATCATAGCTACCTACCCAAGCGTAATAATTTCTTTGTGAGCATCCCTTTGTTAGATATCTCAAAATTTTTTTGTTTTTTTGTAGTGTAGGATGAAAGGTTTCAAGTTCTTCGTAATATTTTTAAATCTTTTAGGTGATATTGTTGGAGCGATATGTTATGTGGGGTTAGTTGGTATAAGAAAAAAGGCGTTGCCTGAACAAGGTCTACCAATGTTGTCGTCATTACAAAATAACATAATAACGGTAAAGTCCTACTCTAATATCCTTTTCCTTGGCCAACTACAAGTTTTTAAAGGGGGGAGCCATGATGCAGGTATATCATTCTTTTAGGATCTAAGTTTCCTTTCCTTGTCCCACAAGGAAAAAGAAACTAAGTTCTTAAAAGAAGGATACACTTGTATCATGGCTCCCCCCTTTAAGAGCTTAAACTCCCGTTTAATTTAGAAACGGAGATTAGGGAACTTGAGAGCTCCCTGGTCTTTGCTGAACCATTTAGCTCTGCTTGGAACTTAACCAGCACGCCTAATGCGAAACATGAACCGTCTCCCACTTCGTGTTTTAGTCACCTTGCGCTCCAATATACAATCTTCCTTGAATGTCTCCTCTCGATCAATCGAAGGACATGTCATTAAGACAAACTTCCCACAAGCATTTACTAACTTTTTAGCCTGTGTTGTCGTTACCAAGTTAATTCCTTTGGAGGTGGAATTGCTCGAATAACAAACTGTTCTCCACCCTCGGTGAATGTATACTTTTGAGCCCTCCTATCAAAATGATCATACCTATCCCACAAGTAGGGATTTCCTAGAACAACCTGACAAACATCCAATGGAACAACGACACATGTCACCTCATCAATATAAGACTCATGAATAGCAAACTTGAATGTGCAATGATGTTTCATACTCGAGCCGACGTTCTTCTGAATCCATCCCAATGGATAAGGCTTAGGATGCTTCACGGTTTTCAAACCAAACTTCTAAACCAAAGCTTCTGAAATCAGATTTTTCTGACTTCTTGGATCTACAATAGCGTCCACCAAACTGGTCTTCACCTATAACTTAACACAAAATAGTTGCTCTCTGGGGTTATCTTCTTCAACCTGTGTATGATTACCTGTCATCATGTTGAGCTTGAGGTTTGGCTCTGTCATCCCTGGTACTTCCTGTGGACCTTGTGCGACTAAAACTGCAGTCTTTTTCCCCTCCTTCTCTTTTAACCCTTTTGGTTTGAGATGTGGATACTTCTTCCAACATTTGTGCATCACATGTCCCGTTGCCTTACATTGACTGCAAATCAACGTTTCTTTCCCATCAGACTCACCTTTTCTCTTCTTTTTAGCATCATCACGTTTGCTACTATAACCATTAAACTTACGACCAGATTGCTTTTCATATCTTTCTGTACTGTTCTTCAACTTGCCTTCAATGGCAATAGCTTTTACAGTAGTCTCCCGTATAGATTTTACTGCAAACAACAACTCCTTCCGAATATACTCACTCAAACCTGCCACGTACTTCATGTATGTGGAATAATCCTTTAGATTGACATCTAAAACCATTTCTTGATTCTGAAATTCGGTTGTATATTTTTGAACGGATTGATTGAATCTCTGGCGTAAGTTGTACCACTTCTGCCATCTTTCTTCCAAAAATCCCACTGGATAGAATTGATTCTTAAGCAACTCCTTGAACTTCCTCCACGATACTGCCCTTTTCTCATCCTGATACTTGCGATAGGATTTTCACCAAGTTAATGCATGACTTGATAGTTTCAAGGTCGCGAAGGTAATCTTCTCTTTCGACAAATAGCCATAAAGAGTAAAGTATGTCTCTAGACGTTCAATCCAATCGTCTAGTTTCTCCACATCTACACTTCCATCATACATAGGAATTTCAACTTTGAAATCAATCCTTAGATTTCGAAAAGAATTCTTACCTCCATGATGTGAAGTTTTGAAGTTGTCAACTTCTTCTTTTTCTTCGTCTGCTTCTTTCTCTTCTTCATCTTCATCCGAGTCGTCTTGCTCAGAAAACGAACTCTTCTTCTTCTTCGGGTTTTTCTTCTCCCCTTTTTTTATGATGAAATCGGTTAGCTTTGATAAAGTAGAATTCATCGATTGTATCTGGATCTGAAACGAAGCCATTGTTTCCTCTGTACTAAGTTTCTGCTGCGGAGTAGGTGTTTCCTCCTCCTCCTCTGATTTCTTCAGATCTGTTTCCGTCATCTTCTTTTTCCTTGTTTTCTTAGAATTTTCTAAAGATACAAGAACTTAACCTAGCTTTCTGTACTGCGAACGAGTTAAGACCATAAACCACAGAAAACTCCACCAAGGAATCGAACTTTGCTCTTGATACCAACCTGATACAAATTACTAGGTAAAAATACTATTGAGTCCAGAATTAAACAATAGCGATAAATAAAGATGAACAAAACACAAGATCTTGAAGAAAACTATCTTCTTTACTGAATATTATGAAGATTACAAGAATCTCTGCCTCACACTACTCTCTAGACAAACTAAACCCTAGTTGTCTCAATATTTCTAAGCACACTAAACCTTAGTGGTTTATCTAAACAAACTAATAAATAGTTGTTTCTCTATGTCTTGGTCTATGTTTTGGTTTATGCTAAAACATTAATATTTATAGGCTTTGGACAACTTGTAGTTGGCCAAGGAAAAGGATTTCCTATTTCCTAAAATTCTTATCCTTGTATAACAAGGAAAACTCTTATAAAGACTTTCCTTTCCTTGTCCCACAAGGAAAAGGAAACTAAGTTCCTAAAAGAAGGATACACATGTATCATGTATAATGTAATTCCTTGAGCTTATCAATAAAATAGTTTTTTGTTAAAAAAATAAAAACTTTTTCTATTATACTTGGGAGATGTTTGAATTTTACCAGATCTGAGTAACTTGATCAAAATTAGTCGATCAAAACTCAGATCCAATTAATTAGACAATAATTGCTAGAAAGAGTATGAATTGCCAGATCCATTATTAGATTTAATGTCAAACAATCGATGTGTCTACAAATATAAGGTTTAGTTCAATCTCGAGATTCACTTACTATTGTTATTGTTTTCTTTGGTGTTTTATTAAATTGTTTAGCTGTAAACATAAGTTGCAAAAGTCAAAACCATCAAAAATTTATTACAAATTTATGTTTGTGCATTTTGTTAATTCCTACAGTTACAGAGTTACATTTTATGTTCTATTTTTCCCTCTCTAATGCACATTGAGGTCAACTTAGAATAGAAACAATAAAAAAAAATAGTGGAGCTGGGCCTAGGCCCAATTTTCTGGGAAGTAGAGAACTTGTTAGTTTAGGGTCCAGCTTCTCCCTTTATAAACTCTGCTTGCCCTAATTCATGTCCTGAGAAAGAAGAGTAGCAGCTGCTGCGCCGAATGAGAGTTTTGTTTCCTTTGAGGAAGAAACAAGTATGTATGTATTTGAGTGGATAATCCAGTTCAACGTTCATTCCAATGAGAAAACTAATTCACAGGCTCAGCGATTTACCAGATTTGTATATGGGTAAGTTCAATCACATCATCTAACTTTGTTTTAATTTTTTTTTATTAAATTACAGAATTTTTTGATTTGTGTTTGGTTAATAGACAGTGAAGTTTTAAAAATTAGACCAATCGCCGGTCACTACCCCAACTTCAGTTCTTCTTAGCTCACTAATGGCGGAAATAAGACCAATTCCCTTAGTGTCACGGTTGAGAAAGACATCTTGGTTCACAGTTCAACAACTTGGTTCTCCCTATTGAAACAAGAAAGGGTGAGTTGGGCCCAAGGATACGGTTCTTATTCCGTTGGGCCAAAAGGACACGGGTAGAGTTCCATTAGTTTACAGGACAAAAGGTCTGCCCGATTAATCAGCTTCTTAAAAAGACTTAATTAACCCTTAAAATCCAAAATCATAGTTAAAAGGTTACCCGACATGTTTTGTTCATCTTCTCTATGTGAACTCACACAATCTCTCTCTTATCTATATCAATTTCACTAGTATATTTCATTAAAATGAGTAAAATAAAACTCAAAAGGCGAAATCAACAACAACAATCATCAGACACTGATCAAACATCTAATCATTAAGAATCATATCAATATATTCAAAATCATAGGAGAATTACAACATTAGTTATCGAAAATGTAGGAATTAAGAAACAGTACAATGAAGAACAAGAATAAGAAGTTCAAAAAGCAAACAGGTAAAATTTCAACAAAGAATTATTTTACGAGGCCTTATTCCACTAATTTAGGGTTTGTTTAGTGTAAATTTCAATTTGATTCGAAATTTAAGGTTTGTTTAGCTAAAATTTCAATTTTAATCTTTTTGTTTTGTTTTTTTTTTTTTTTTTTTTTTTCAATTTCTAGGGTTTTAATTTTTTAATCAATTTGTTGAAATATAGGTTTCACAATCTGATAATGTTGAAAAAGATGGACGACAAAATAAGAAAAAGAAAGTGTCAATTAATTCAACATCAGCAACAGATTTGAAGTCTAAAGAGGTATTTTCATCAAATTTTATTATGATTATACTATAAATTATGTAGGTAGTGTTATGGTTTAAAGTCTGATCATATGTTTTGTTATAAGATATTAATATGATTGTGTGTAAAATCATGTATGATGTAGCCTCTCATCATTATACTATGAATGTACAATTTTTTTTGTAATACTGTATATGGCAACAATTTACATGCATGTGGTTACAAACAATTTACATGCATGTGGGTAAAATTCCCCAAACCAATTTACACGGTTTCATTCGCCGGGTATAAAGCCCAAATTCTTTTTTTCAACCAAACAATTCGACCAGATCTGTTCCATCGCACTATTTCGAAGGTAAAAAAAAAAACCCGATGGCGATGGCGACAACAGCGGCGTAAATCTTGTTTAACCACACTATTTCGAAAAGGTAAACGATCTCCTTTCATCTATCTCTTCCTAAAACTTCTTTTCCATATAAACTTCTACAAATTTCATCTATCCATTTCTGTTTTTTCGATTTCTCTTTTCATATATACAAATTTTTTGAAATGTTTTGTTGCTTTAAACTATTTTTTCAGAAATTGAAGTTTAGGGTCAAGCTAGGTTTGTTCGATTTTGTAGAATTTTTTAATTTAGGGTTTTTGAAATTTGGGGGTTTGTATAAATTATGTAAATTAGGGTTGTGTTGATAGAATTTAGGGTTGTATTGATGAAATTTAGAATTTTGTAATTTAAGGTTTTCATAATTTCATGGAATTATGAAATTTAGGGTTAGGGTTTTACTGTTGCTGAAATTGAAAATTGGGGGTTTTTGAAAATTGTGGGTTTTTATATAATTGTGGGTTTTTGTATAAAATTGGGGTTTTTTGTTCTTACTACATATGCTGTTTTGCTATTATTGATGTTAAAATGAGCTATTATTGATGTTAAAATGAGGTTTCTGCTCTTAAGTGTGCGTTGATGTTTATAGGGTGATAAGTTTTGTGTTGCGAGTATTGTTTGTGTATTTGTGTCATTGTCTGCATGGATTGCTCTCCTCTTTGGGTGAAAAAACAGTAATGTTACCATTTATTGTTGGGCATCTAATGCTAGTAAAATTTGCTTTTGCTAGTTTGTGATAATTGAAGATTTAACAAATTTCTATCTTTATGTTAGTGCTAGCGACAAGTGTGAGAGATTTGCACAAAATAAAAATATATTTTAACATCTGGGTTTCAGCATAAGATTATATATTTTTGTCTTTAAACTGTAGTTGGCGTTTGAAATTCTTGTTTTGAGTTTAACTTGAAGGGTCTAGGGAGACAGTTAAGCTTATATTACTAGAAAATGTGTAAGTTTACAACTATTTTCTTTCACAAGAAGCTCTTCTAACTAGATACTGGTGCTCAGTCCTGCCCATTTAAAGAGACTATAATACATCTCCCCTAGTGGGTGTGTATGATCGACACCCTCTTTGCTATCTTTACGAAGGGGTCATCTGTTAACAATATGAATCCTTATATAGTAGTTGGTTGATGTCTTGATGGTGAATCAATTTTGGGATGTCTTTAAGAATGCTGTTCGCATTTAATAACTCACCTTATATGGGATTAGTGTTGTCTATACCTTATCATAAGGAAATGAGATTTTCCGTTTCAGATCTGCTGGTGTTTTTATCGAAATGAGCTCAATTCTCAACAGTACATTATACAGTATTTAAAAGTCGATCACAACCACTAATGGGTCAGGATGATACTGTCAATGGTTTCTAAATATGAATAAAAAACATTGATGTTCTAGTTGCCAACCCCTTACTGCATAAAGCAGCATTCTGGCGCTAGAATGTCGTCTTCAGAGTAATGTTGATTGCTTTGTAGTTAAGTCTAATATAGGTATCTTCAATGAGCATTTAAAACATTAATTACGATAGAGATCACGTTTTCAGCATTCTGAGATCTCATTTGCTGGTTGTTTCATAAAGGCAGGTTTGTTGAACTTTAGCTGTCTAAATTTTTGTTAAGAAATCATCTAAATGTCTAAAACTGATATTTTTCTTAAAATGATAATCCCCAATTTCTGAATTATTTATTCTGTTGCCAAAGCGTTTGGCCGTTGACTCTTTGTTTGAACCTGATGGTAAAATAAATGTGGTTGCTGTTTTTGCTGCTTCTGTTATTGATGCTTGCCTAATTTTCTCCAGCTTCTTGTTGGTGTTTACTTGTTCTTTTTTGAGAGGTGAACAAGCAGATTATTTTATTGAAAAAAGTAGCATACTAGCATATAGTAACTGTGCCAAATTGATTTCAATCCTTCATGCCAATTGAAATCAGGTTTCTGGCTACCGCATTAGAAAGAAAAATGGACTTAACACAACTGCATTGCTTTCCATCAGTTTGTGCAAGATCAAAATTTTGCCTTGACTAGGAAAACATGCCTAGAAACGCCTTGGTTCATGTGAACCCTCTTAGCCTCAACCCTGGCACCTACGTGTGTGTAGTGCCTGTGAGTGCAGGTAGAATATAGGGTCTTAGAAGATAAATATCTACCTCTCATTATTATGGGTTCACGAAGCTTGGTGGTGCCTTTAGTTAGTTGTATGAGAAATAGATGTGTACATAGGTTTCAGAACTTCATTTTACATGCAGAACCGTATGACACTGACTGATTCCAAAACCACTGTATGTGACGGTATATTCTGTTTCAGTATGTATAGTCCTAGCAGAGGACCTAGAGCATTTGTTATTCTATTGGGGTTTCGTCGGTCCAAATAATGGAAGTTGAACTTGCTTTTTTAGGCAAATCAAAATAGAAAGAACAAAACTGTGACCCCGACTTTCATCTTTCTCCTATTTTTGTACTGGTCTCTATGATTGTTCTATAATTAATCGATTATATTGTACTTAATTCATCAGTTTCACAATCATCTAGCTCAGAGTAAATGTCGCTTTCTCACTACTTCACTATTTTATTATGCTAGTTAAAGGTGTTGATTATTTGTGTGCAACATGTTCATTACTTTCGGATCATAATGCCCTTTTAAAATTGGGGTTTTTTGTTATTACTACATATGCTGTTTTGTTTTGTTTTTTGTTTTTTTTTTTTTTTTTTTTTGTGTGGTTGTTTATACTAAATTGGGGTTTTGAGAATTTGGTTATTGGTTTGAATTATGCAATAGGACATTTCATTTTGTAGGATTTGACTGTGTTTGATTTGCGGGGACACATCATTTTTTTTATGGTTTTAAAGGGTTATCATTAGACCCCGTTCGACATTGGCTGTTGAAGGAGGTTATAGTAGAGTAGTAGATTGGCGGCAGTTTGCAGTCTGGAGCTTAGGTACCATTGGGGTTTTGGGAATTTGGTTATTGGCTTGAATTTTGCAATAGGATACTTCATTTTAAGGATCCGACTCCGTCAGATTCGCGGGCACATATCGTAGTTCATGGTTTAGAAGGTTTATCATTAAACCCTATTCGACATTATTTTGCAGCTTAGTTACCATTTATGCAAGTGATTAGTAGAATTTGTTTCGAATGATTTTGTCGATTACTTCTTGAGTGTGGAAGTTTACTTAATTCGACCGAGTATAAATGGTCGTAGGATGCTGTGGGTGCAGTCAATGGTACACATTTCAAGACAAGTGTTGTCTTGGTAGACCAACCTAGATATCGTAACCGAAAAGGAGAGATTACCCAGAATGTCTTGGTGGCGTGTACCTTTAGCATGAGGTTTACGTACGTGTTGACGGGATGGGAGGGTTCGGCGCACGATGGTCGTTTGTTGAGGAATGCCGTTAGTCGTCCTGGCCATAGACTTACCTTACCTCCTGGTAAGTTTGTATACCTACCATGTACATTCCCATGTTCTGTAAATCTGAACCGATGATTTAATACGTCAACAATCATTAACTGTAGGGGGTAAATACTATCTTGCGGATGCCGGCTTTGCATTAGTGTCTGGATTCCTTACTCCATATCGTAATACCCGATACCACATCAGAGAGATAGGAAGACAAGTAGCGCAGAATGAGGTTGAGCTTTTCAACTTTCGTCATTCATCTTTGAAGAATGTTGTCGAAAGGGCTATTGGTGTCTTGAAAAAGCGTTTTGCATATCTCAGGAACTCCCTTCACCACAACGTTAGGGTTCAATCCAAGATTATTTTGGCATGTGTTGCCTTGCATAATTTCTTGAGAGATGTTGACCCTGATGATGAGTTTGACCCCGACGCACTACCTGACGATGAGGAAGAAGACATGGCCGAAACTGAGGAAGAACCGGTCGATGTTGTAGCCCCGGCCATGAATATGGTGCCATCCCCAAATTGGACCAATTGGAGGGATCAACTATGTCATCAAATGTGGAATGCGTACGTCAATTTTCAGTACGAAACAGGCGAAGATGATGATCTTTGAAGTATCCCTACTATGTGTTGGCTATTGTTTGTTATGTGTTGTGTGTACGTAGACAATGGATATTTGTTTATTTTTCTATTCGTTGTGGACCGATGACACAATTTATTAATAATGCATTTATGGTTGGAATTCATGATTTGTAATCAAGTATTACGATTTTTTATTAATATTCAAGGAATGTCGACCGCCTCAACGAAAAAAACAAAGAGAAGGAACCAACCGACCCCATCCCAAACATGGAGTGCCCCTCCCGTTCCACCCCCACCCGAACTACCATCCGAAAGGACCCAACAAAGGTGGGGACCAGCAATGATGGATATCTTACTTGATACTTTCTGCGAGGAGGTTAGTAAGTGTGGTAGGCGGGCGGACAATGGATTTAAGTCGGACACCTACACTGCTGTCGCAAATGTCGTGAATACAAAGTTGGGAATGACTGTGACCCCGGAGAATGTGCGATCCAGGATGATGACTTTGAGGAAAGAATACAGCGTGGCAAAGGCATTGTTGAATGCTAGTGGATTTGGGTGGGATCCGGTACACAAATGTGTTGTGAATGCCGACCCTGTCGCATGGGCTGCATATATTGCTGTAATTGACGCCCTTGTTTGTTTGATGTGTTGTTATTTAATAGTGCGATATCAATTGTTAATGGATTGTTCATTGTAGGGGCACCCCGAGGCCAAGAACTTCAATGGTAAAGTTTTGCCATTTTTTGACCAGATGGCATTCTTGGTTGGTGATGATTGCGCCACGGGCGAGGGAAGCTATACTGCCCATGATCTTGATAGTCTCACTTACGAACCAATCGGTACGTTGGTTTATTATTTGTTACACAACATGGTTATTGTGGCATGTATGAGTTTGTGATGTGAATGATCAATCCAATGCAGTGAACGAAGATGAGGATGAGACCCTCGGGGAAGGGGATGGTGGCGTTGACGGAATAGAATCCCAGTTTGCGACAAACACCCCAGTTGCCGATACACCACCACTTCCTACTGCTGATTTTGAGGGAGACGGTGGTTCGGTAGCATCTGCTGCTCGCAAGGGGAATGATAGTGCCCCTTCTGTCATACCAAAGCGTCGTAAGTTGAAGTATACCATAGCAGATATACCTGAGCCTCCATCCTTCAAAGGATTGACTACGGCGGTGCAACAAATAGCAAACTCTATGGGAAAACCCAACATTTCAGAGGTTTCAAATGTTGTCAAAGGACTTACCTAAGGAAATAGACAAGTTTACCTGGACTGCATGGGTTTCTTAGGAGGGAATCTAGAAATGATCTATACGTTTATGGGAATCGATGACGAATACAAGTTGGAATGGATCATGAGAAAGTTACACTAATTGGGGTCTAGCTTTTGGGTGTTCATGATTGTTGAATTATGTTTGTCAAACTATTATGAAGGCTTGTTTTATGGATATAGTAGTTTTAATTATCCCTTACACAGATGCCTGGGTCAAACCACCCCCCCCCCTCCCCCCACCGGCAATATAATGCCTTGGAAAACTACCATCTGGGAATTCACTTTGCACCTAGGCCAGAACGCATAAGGTGCCCTAGGTGGTCTTTTGATATGGATAACTACATTTGTAGTAAATATTTTGAGGCTATCATCGTTGGGTTGCGTATAGAAGATGGTAGTTTTTCACGTGACGTTAACCGAGGATTGCAACCGGTTTGACCACTAACTTTCATGTTGAGGCTGACGACGAAGACGTGCGGAGGCGTTGCAAGTATTTGAAGCAACGTGTTAGGAAGATAAATGATTTGTGTGCGAGGCCGGGATTGAATTTTGACCTGGTGGAATGCAATGTTGTAGCTAGCGAAAAAGCGTGGGCACAACTTGAAGTGCCTAATTATTGGAAGGAGTTGAAAGATAAGCCGTTCAAGATTTATCTTAACGCATTTCAAGTATTTCTTCCACTACCACCATATAATATTTAACATGGTGAGCTTTCTTCCAACTTGAAGTGTGTAATTAATCTTTGAACGCAATTTGTAGCTATGTTAATTACATGGTGTAATAATGGTTTGTAATAAGAACAAGACAATATATATGATGGGCTTTGTTTATAAATGTTATTAAATGTTTTCGTATTTTTGTGGGTGTGGTTATGCTTGTTGATATAATATTCAATGGTTATCTTCCAAGTTGTATAATGTGTACAAAATTCTCTATGGATATTCAATGGTCATTCTTTGTGGATTTGTTTTTGATCCCACGACAAACATGGTTATTTTTGATGATGTTGCATGGAATGATGTCATTGAAACAAAGCGGTGGGTGGCAAGCATGAGGACCAAATGTTACTATATTTTCAACAATTTTCTGTTTTATATATCTTGGGATGATGTTCGAAGAACGAACCCCCAACTTCATCTATGTAATCAACTTTTTATATCGTTTTATATAATGACACCATTTTTAATTAAATATATGTTATTTTTTTGTTATCTAACTTCGTTTATGTAATGATCCCTTTTTTAATTAAATATATGTTATGAAATTTATGATCTAACCACATGCATGTAATGACCCCCTTTTTAATTAAAAATACGACAATGACAACCCCCACCCCCAACCACACAACACACCAACTTTATTTCTATGTATGTAATGTCCCACTTTTCAATTAATAATTGTATATCTATTTCACCTTTGTTATAATAGCATTTCACAACACATAATATTCTTTTAATTTATAATGTAGACAATAGAACAAGGTGGCCCAAGCAACACCAATGACTATTATGTTTTGAAACCATGGAACGTTGGTAAAAACGGGAAGGGTTTTTGGAGGATGGTAAGAACTTTACCATTATTTTTTTAATATATGACATGGGACCACATGTTGTGCTTTTGCATTATTATCATGGCCCACATATTGAAGCTTTTGTTGTGATGACCATACAATATTCTACTTTTGATGGCTATTCTTGTTTTAATGGACCATACAATATGTATAACAAAAAATTCATTCTAGACGACATGTTTTGATGAACTTCACAGTATTTGTTTGTAATAATGGTATTTATGTTCATGTAACGCAACACGTTGTCGACAATGAAAAATACTATGTTTGTTAATTACATGCAGCCGATTCCGGCAGTTCTCATCAGTGGCCTTCGACAAGACCAACTTGTCGTGTTGGTTGTTGGGTTGCGGCGGTACAACGACTTGGAGATAAATGTGGACGGGTATGGTCACTTTGTTTTGAAGACTGCAGGATGGAGAGTTGTAGTTCAAGGGGAGCACTTGGACGTGGGCGATCGGGTGTTGCTGAGGATTCAACATCTCGGTAAGGGGAGACACTCTGGTGTTACCCTTGACATGCTTGTGAGGAGGAAACAAGCTTCTAGGCAGCAACGCACTTCATCAGCAGCACCCAGGTCTTCAGCAGCAGCAGTAGGTCCCTCATCAGCAGTCCGTCGCACCACCAATCGGAAGAATTCAGCACCCCCTGCACCTCCAGCCTCCTCATATTTAGACTCTTCAGATTCGGACTCCTCATCTACCGGTGGCGGTCTCTCAGCTCAGGAATCGGCCAATACCGATGAGAACGTCTATATGGATGTGAATGACAACTTTATCGACTACGACGACAGTGACTATGAGCCGGTTGAGACACAGGTAACAAGGACTGCATCCGATTCAATCATTATTTCGGATTCGGACTGAAGATGTGAGGGTAGGAAGTCGTTTCATGACTTTGACAATTTGGTCACTACTTGAACTTGAAACTGTTTGTGTGTATTGATATTTTTAGGATTCTATAGTTTAGGTGGATTTTTTTTTCAAGTATGGATAATATGATATATTATAACAGGTTATGATAGGTTGTTTATTAATATGGATATATTATAATAATTTTGTCACTACTGAAATTTATGTTGCTTGTTATAACAGTTATTAAGTTTGATACTTGTTAAGGTATATTATGACATATTATGACTGCCTATGTTAAGGTATATTGTAAATGTTTAAGAGGTGTATCATGGCTGCCCATGTTTACAAGGGATATTTTTCAATTTTATCATGCTAAAATTGTTTAAAATGTAGACAATGTGATAAATATTGTAAGAGCTATGATTGTTTTAGAAAAATAAAACATATATGGAAGTTTGCAATTGTTTATTGAACAATTCTTTTTAATGTAATATGGATTGTTCGTTTAAACAAAATATTGGACAATTCTTTTTAATGTTATATCTTGGTCACATATTCACTTTCATAAAATTATATCTTTACTTTCATAAAAAAAATTTATCAAATAAAATCAAATAATAATAAGGGGATTTTAGTTTTTGGCCCACCTAAATAATACGTATTTAAGATGTAGGATGTTTTTAATCTATATTTAGAGTATGGGACGTCCTCCGTCAGTTGACTGCGTTGACCATAAACGAATGCGTTAGATTTTTCAGAAACCCATTTCTACCCCTGCACGTGCTGAGCACGAGATATAAAACAACATTACAAATATAAAGGGTTTTTAGTTTTTGGTCCACCTAAATAATACGTATTTAGGATGGAAGACGTTTTTAATCCATATTTAGAGTATGAGACACCTTCCGTCAGTTGACTGCGTTGACCATAACGTATTATTTAGGTGGACCAAAAACCAAAAACTCCATTTGAGTTTGTATAACAAGCATAATTTGTTATTAGCATAAGATTTTTCTTACTGTAAGATGATTTCTTGGAGGCTTAGTAATATTATTCTTTATCATTTTGTGTTGGTTCAATAATAATTTTGTTTAATCGGTGGCTTTAAGAGGGATTAGTCGACGCGCAGAAACCCCCAGAACTCATATCTGCCAATATGACTGGAGGTAATCATTTTTATGACTTTGAAACCTGTGAATACTTAATTAGTTGTGTTATTTTAATTTTCACTTTTGACTTTATGTTGCAGTATTGTGTATTTATTCAGCGTTGTTCATGAGATTTGCATGGATGGTATAACTACGTAATTATCTGCTTCTAGCATCCCATACCACGAATGAGACGGTGCTGCTCTATCAGTTCTCACGTTGGGCAAAAGCTCAAGGGTAAGGGATTCAAGATGTTCTGAGGATTTGAAGATTTCAATTCAAATAATATCCTTTATGTTCTGTATAGTTTAATGGTGATAAATATGAGTTTCTGAAAAAATCCAACAGGTCAACGCAGTCAACTGACAGAGGGCGTCCTCTACTCTAAATATGGATTAAAAGCGTCTTACATCCTAAATACATATTATTTAGGTGGACCAAAAACTAAAAACTTAAAATATTTTTAATGTTGTTTTATATCTCGTGCTTAGCACGTGCAGGGGTAGAAATGGGTTTCTGAAAAATCTAACGCATTCGTTTATGGTCAACGCAGTCAACTGACGGAGGGCGTCCCATACTCTAAATATGGATTAAAAGCGTCATACATCTTAAATACGTATTATTTAGATGGGCCAAAAACTAAAAACCCCTTGAAAGAAAAAATAAATAAAAATAAAGAGTTTTGGCAGTTATACAAAGAAAAATAAGAGCAATATGAAGAGCTTAAAACCAAGTTAAATGTTAGTGAAACGTTAAACGCTGAGTTGAAAGAAAATATGATGAAGAAAGATGAAGAAGTGAAGGAGGCTGTAGAAAACATTGGCTGTGTTTTGTTCACGGTCTTTTAAATTCCTGGAAAGTAGGAATTTCTAGCTGGATTTTAGGATGTTTAGAATGAAATCGGAGAAATCAAATTCCATTGCAGTGTGAAAATAAGGAAAGTGGTTTCCTTTAAATAAAAAAGGAAACCAGATTCCTGGGCAACTCGTAAATATATAGAAGTTCCTTTCCGTATTTGATTCTGTTCTTTCTTTATTTGAATTTTAACAATGTCCTAAGTGTCCCAAAATTCTAATTCTATGAACCAAACACAACCATTGAATCAAGTAAGGATAAAGACAACCGAGTAAGCAAGGTTGAAACAAAGAAGAAACGCAAGTGTAAAGGGGTTGAAAGTGATGATAGCAACGATCATGAACAAACATTAGCTACATTAGAAAGGAAAATAGTCAAGACAAGAGGTGAATATCTACACGAAGACATAGTTGGTAATGAAAAAGGAAGGAAACTCGATGTTATGCCAGTGATACATGAGATCAATGAAAGTGACATGGACCTTGATTCAAAGAAAAAAAAGGAAAATCTCTATTGGCTTCGAGAAGATCAATTCCATTCAAGTTAGTCACGGATAAACACAGAAGGAAATTACTGAATGGCTTCTGAAAACATGGAAATCAATCGTAAGTATTTTTTTTTTGTTTTGCTTCCTAAATCTCTTTATATGGTAAATCTGAAGATATCGTGTCATTAATACTATTTTCAATTACATTTTTGCAATAGTATTGTGTGGAAGGATGATTGTGACAAGATTATCATCCCTGGAATTCTTTTGCAAGATGTTATCTTCAACAAGTTTATTGATTATCAGATCATAAACTTGTTCTTTTTCAGACAACAATCTATTTTGGAGGAAAATAGGGCTAGTAATCCGCGGCTACCAAAGTGTTGCTACTTCAATACAAATGCATGGGTAAGACACATTTCTTCTTTAAAGGCAAAATACAACATATATTTTGTTGTAAGAAATTAATATGATTGTACTTAAAATCATGTATGATCAAACATCTGATCATGTATTTTATTCTGAGTAGTTAATATGATTGTAGGAGAAATTAGCTTCTCCTAAGACAAATTTTATTTTTTAAATATCGAAATGCGTAATATAGTAGATATGCTTAATTCTTGTCATTGCACTGAATTTAAAAAATGATATATGGTCTCCCTTAATTACAGACCTATTTAAGGGATTTTGGTCACAAACCACAACCATCCATTGATGAGTCCATTGAGAACATGGATATGACGAAGATTTGCTCTTCTTCCCTCTAAACACTGGAAAGACAAATGATGATAAATCAGGGTACCATTGGTCACTCTTGGTGTGTTTTCTTACACAAAAAAAAATGGAAAATCTACAATTCCTTGGGATGGGTGGGGCATAAAGCTACAGTTACTGCTGTGGAAAATCAAGCGCCTATAAGGGTATGTTGATAATTGATTATATTTATTGTTCTAAGAAATTTATATGATTGTATGAGAAATCATGTAGTTAGTATCTGTAACGCCCCAAAACCATAACACGAATCCCTATGACTCAATGTCAGATCTCGAGGCATTAGAATAACCCAACCCATGATAATAATATTATAATACAAGATTCTGAATGATATTCATCTATATAATTGGCTTTAAAAATACATAAAATAGTACAATACATAATAATATAAACTGTGATCACTTTTATATAAAAGAAACTACGTATACCTATCGCATGAATACCTATACCAATACCCATTATAACCTCCGCACAACCATATCTGCCGAATCGATCTATCCTCGAGCAACGGTTTAACTGAAAAGAGGTTAATGATAGGGTGAGCATTTTCACTTGCTCAGTAGTAACTCACATTTCCAAAATACTATCTAGTCATGCATGACGATTAACCATACGAAACAGTTGAAATAATGCAGGTTTTAACTGTCATAATAAATAATATAAGCAATTTAATAAATAAATACTTTTTAACCAAACTTTTTACCTTTTATAGTAATCATACTAACCATGCATCCATACAATAAGTCGGGTAGCTGCATCCTATTAGAATGATGAGGTACGACCGCTATACCGCCCCGGTCCCAGGCAATCTCTTGGTTCAGTACTTACCAGTGTGAACCTACACCGTTATTTCCTGATTTCCGGTGGGGTGACTGTATTACCGTTGTTGTGTTCCCAGAACACTAAACCCGTCCATTTAGGCTCAGGTGGGCCTTTGACCACGATTCCTGATACGAGGAATCCTTGAATTACGGTGGTCAACCGTTCGACGACTGCAGACTGCACAGGATCCTGACACACGTCCAGGAGTGGACTAACTCTCACCCCTTGCGTCTAAACCTCATCGAGGTAACATGTAGCCTCATCTGAACTAATATATCAACAACGTACCACTACATGAATGGTGGTCTGGAATGGTGAAAAAGAATTCCCGGATACATCTCTAATGTATCTCTCTAGAAGGCGGCCCATTCACCTTCTAAAGGTGAACACCATAGATGTCATCCTAGTTAGAACTGTCGTCTCCGGAATATGACAACAACTCATTCATTATAGGAATTCACAGGTCCCTCTCCAAACGACCTCATTATATATTAACTATATATACCATATATTTAAATGTGTGGTGAGTCCCCAGATTTAAACAATATCCATGGCTACCCTAACCGGGCCACAGCCATAATCAAATATGATCCGTACAGTTGGCTACCCTAACCGGGCCACAGCCATAATCGTGACAGCATACCAGATCAATATTTCCATCAATCTAGGGACCTCACACATCCCAGTTATACATTACAATCGGGTTTCCTTGCCCCACATTACAAAACCAAATATTTTCCACCATTGGAAAGAGATTTATCGAGAAATCCATTTATAAAACCATTTCAATATACATATACTGCTTTAATAACTCCAGTTTAAAACATGATATTTGTAACTAATCACTTTAATAAAACTATAATCGATAAACCACGAGTAATCTATATATACCAAACAAAACCATGCATGCATTTTTATCATCCATAATATATCAATTAATTTGCAACATTTAAAATATGACACATGAAAAACAGTATAAAAGAAATGTAAGTCCCTACCTCTTGCTCGCTCTTGAATAGCTTCTAAAAACTCAAGTCCCAAAGTGTAGTTATATGACAAGCTCCAGAAAATATGGGTTCCAACCATTAATCCCACCATCACCAACTTTTGCCAAAATAATTTGTGGGTGTTTCCATTTGGTTTCATTTTCATTACTAATTCAGTTCATGTGGTAGAAATAACTCATCAATGAGTGTGCTTGTAACCCGCAGCCAAAATCACAAAAGTACTTGTCACCAACAATTCTTAGTAGCCAAACTTCACCAACAACCTTAATTTCTTCTTCTTGCTTAGCTAGTAACTCTTGACCCCAAACACTAGTTGCTGGTTTGATAATCACCACCAACCCATCTTATAAGGACTTCAATCTGACTCAAGAAATATCTTCATTCAATCTTTGATATGTAACTGGATATGCCTCCTTCAATTCATGGGTACATGTAATATATTAAATAGAATTCAAGTGATCCAACGTTTCCAATCAAGAACGGTTCTCTCTCACTCATAGATTGATACAAAATACCCAACTCAAATGAACAGAAGTATGAGGTGTCCATTTCATAACCATCCTTATCTATTAGAAGCAGTAGGTGTTTTCCCATTTTATCAAAAAACCAATAACTATCCTTACCCAATCTAAGTTACTGCCACCTTGTTTGCATAAGCATGTTTGATTTCCTTGTTCACACTACCTATTAATAACATGGTGCCACCTCATGGTTAAGTTGTCATGACTCATGTATATTCAGTTGGTTTGTGTAGCAGCAGGTGTCAAACTGTTTTCCCATTCAGCCATGCAAGGCAGCCCCACATTAAAATCTAATACCCTTGGCAACAATTTAATTAAGTTAACCCATTAGTAAAAATCTTCTTGGGCCTTACATGGGTCCATTTGAACCCAAATTTCTTGTTCACGCGCTCGCTCGATCCTAAAGCAGTAAGTCTGTGTCAGTAAACAGTTGGTAGTAATTAATTATCTAATTATAAATAACTTTTTTATATTTAGATGGATTCTACCCCATAATTTCGAATGCGCTTTAGGTTTTCACTTATTTATTCTTATTTTTATATTTTCTATCTAATCGCACTCTATTATCTATGATCAATAGAATAAAATTATAGTAAATTTTTAATCATACCATATGTTATACGTGAGATTACTAAAATGCCCCTAAGATGAGTGCGGGTCGTTACATCCTATAAACCTTAAAAGACATTTCGTCCTCGAAATTAGAATAGTGTACAATATAGAGTTTTCTAAATTTTAGATATCAAAGATCTCCAATAACCCAATTTGTAAAACCATTACTGTACTTCTAGGTGATTAAGAACCTAAACTAATATAACAGAAAGTCCTCAAAAGTGCATAAATTTACTCGTAAAATATATAAGTCAATTTGACAGAATGACATGCCTGTATAATCCCCAAAGTCCACAATGCCAAAGAACCATAATGATTCTATATTCAAGTTACAATCCCAAAAGTTAATATTATCTCTACAAATCGTACTATGTCTAAGGATTCTACAGATATAACTTCTTATCCATAGTACAGAGGATTGCAACAGGTATACACCGAAAGCGTACTACTTGTAAGAGACGAGTCACCAATTAACGTCTCAACTTAAATGCCACACAAGATGTCGATAAATATATACCCAAATTTTTCACAACAAAAAACATGACATGGTATACTCCTTACAGTGATTCACAAAGCTAAGGATTAATATATTGATATTCTCCAAAATTTCACATCGTCAAAAGATTTACAGAAGATTACTATACCACAAAAATTTGCCAAAGTCGCCAATTTCAAAGCTTCCATAAAGCTTGCTAATTAACATAAAACAGTGACTAGTCATCAATCCAACTTTTCTGTTAATTCGAGATACATGTATTCACTGATTATCAGATTGTAAAATTCACTTCAAAATCTTAATTCATTCTATGTCCCAAAATGCCTCAAAAATTCCTATATGTTTAGATTGTACAGACTACGAAGATTTAGATCAACCTCCATAAAATCACTTCTCTAAGTTCCCAATAAAAATGATTGTACTTCTATAACCGATACCCGTATTAGGGTTCATATCACTCTTTTATAACCCCAAAGCTTAATAGTTACTCCGAAGGAAATGATATGGACTTCTCCTAATGATTCACAAGCGAATCAAAGCACAATAGTTGGTTTTCCTTAACTGGCAATACAACCATTTGTACTAACTTACCTACACTGCTAGAGTTATCATATGGTAAAGTCCCACAATTGCCTGCCATCCATAAAATCTAGCTTACGTACTCCTTACTAAAACCTATGCTTGTTGAAAGACTATATCTCTAACATATACGATCCAAAAATATATAAGCACATAACAGGACTAATACACATATATTATATTAGCCACCAGCCTAAGAATCAAATAGCTATATAATAAGGTGTATCACCGTATATAAATAGAATATCATATTTAAATATCTTAAAATATATAAATCACATAACTAGCTATAATATACAATCAAATATCATACCTCACTAAGGCTCTCGTATAGCTCCAAAGTTCGTTCTATATATAACTAGTAAAGTAAGATGAAATTCCCAAAGTCCCATATTCCATAATTTTTTATGTCCTCAAACGAAATTCATGGTTTGAAATCTTCTCAAGACAGATTGCAATATAAATTAGTTAATTCTCTCAAAAAAAACTATTAAATACAATTATTCATTACTCCTCAAAATTATTCAGTAAATATGTTCTACAGACGTCTTAGAGATTTACATAAAATCCTTAACAGCTACGCCGTTCACATATTAAACCACCAAATATCATTTCAAACCTTAAGCCAATTAAAACGTATATCATCAAATATTTCACTATATGGAATCCAATCATTATTGCCCTAAGCTTCCAGTTTTCTTTTCCAAAAACTAAATCACAAGGTCAGAATCATTTCTTAATCACTGTAATCATTTAGAATTGAGACCATTCATATCCCACCATCATATAATATTGATAATCCCAAACTATTTGTCTAGTAAAGAATGAATAGACCATTGTCAACTTTCTATATAAAATGATCTCATAGTACTTTAGTATTACCTTAAGAGATTGAACGTCTTCCATAAGTCTTCAAAATACTAATCCATACTCTACCTACAAACTCATCCTGTAGTGATATATAATCGCACATTCTAAACCCTGGTAGTAAATATAACTATAATATGTAGTAGACTATATGGTTTACAAAACACACACAAAATTTACATACAGTAATAATATTTATCCCCTATGCACAATAACTACAGGTGAAATCATATGTACCTATATAAGTATATACATCAAGGTAGTCTAATATAACATACTAGACAATATAACAGATAATACAGAATTCCCATAGCGCAGAATAACACCTGTACAAATCCTAACAATAAAAATTTCCTAATGTTCCTCTAATAGATTCCAGTCTCACAAATCTCGGTTACTCTGTATTATAGACATACCTATAATGGAATGGTCTTTAGATCAGTTCCCAATTCTTACGGGACTCTATCAAAATCACTATACTCTGCTTATAACAAATTCTTTCTATTATAGCCACCAGAAACAATATAATGCATAATCCTCAAATAATATTCAAAATCTCCAAAATATCTCTAATAAATTTTTCCATAATAGCTTATTTCATAGACTACTTCCTTAAAGAAGCACTTAATATAATAATGGTAAACTACTAACTTTTTTGTCTAAAATTTCAGTTATGAACTGTCTCCTAATGTTCCACAAATTCAAAAAATATATGTCGAGCAACAGAACAGATTTTTGCAGCCTCGAGACTTCAAAATATTATAACTGATCAAAATAACTTCCCAAATGAATCTCCTTTCATAACTGTATATCAATAATCATCATGATCAAGTTAATTTTTTCAAATTTCATTGAAAATCAAACACCCTTCAAAGAATGACATCAAATGACGATTCTCTTATCTTAATATAACTACTAAATAAAACTGCACATCAAATAGTATTATCATAATCACCAATAGATGCACATATTAACAGATCAAATCTAAACCCAAGCTTTCCCAAATCATCTAGATCTAGTCAATCCACAAATTCTAGTATTCCATCTGTTAACTTCGCTGGGTTGGCTCCCGAATATCAAGAGCTAGTTCAAGCGGGGAAAATCAATATGCAATTCACTGGCACCATAGATCGAAAGGTATCTATACGACACTAATATAATAGTAGAAATACACATAAGACTACAATAGACAAAAATAAGATTTAGTCTTTACAATTTTATTAATTATTTTTAGTTATAGATTTTTCATCCCCATACGCACCTAATACTAGTGGTTACTATCTCCTAACAAATCCCAGACGGATCTACTAGTGGCGCTCTGATACCATGTCTGTAACGCGCCAAAACCATAACACGAATCCCTATGACTCAATGTCAGATCTCGAGGCATTAGAATAACCCAACCCATGATAATAATATTATAATACAAGATTCTGAATGATATTCATCTATATAATTGGCTTTAAAAATACATAAAATAGTACAATACATAATAATATAAACTGTGATCACTTTTATACAAAAGAAACTACGTATACCTATCGCATGAATACCTATACCAATACCCATTATAACCTCCGCACAACCATATCTGTCGAATCGATCTATCCTCGAGCAACGGTTTAACTGAAAAGAGGTTAATGATAGGGTGAGCATTTTCACTTGCTCAGTAGTGACTCACATTTCCAAAATACTATCTAGTCATGCATGACGATTAACCATACGAAACAGTTGAAATAATGCAGGTTTTAACTGTCATAATAAATAATATAAGCAATTTAATAAATAAATACTTTTTAACCAAACTTTTTACCTTTTATAGTAATCATACTAACCATGCATCCATACAATAAGTCGGGTAGCTGCATCCTATTAGAATGATGAGGTACGACCGCTATACCGCCCCGGTCCCAGGCAATCTCTTGGTTCAGTACTTACCAGTGTGAACCTACACCGTTATTTCCTGATTTCCGGTGGGGTGACTGTATTACCGTTGTTGTGTTCCCAGAACACTAAACCCGTCCATTTAGGCTCAGGTGGGCCTTTGACCACGATTCCTGATACGAGGAATCCTTGAATTACGGTGGTCAACCGTTCGACGACTGCAGACTGCACAGGATCCTGACACACGTCCAGGAGTGGACTAACTCTCACCCCTTGCGTCTAAACCTCATCGAGGTAACATGTAGCCTCATCTGAACTAATATATCAACAACGTACCACTACATGAATGGTGGTCTGGAATGGTGAAAAGGAATTCCCGGATACATCTCTAATGTATCTCTCTAGAAGGCGGCCCATTCACCTTCTAAGGGTGAACACCATAGATGTCATCCTAGAATGAACTGTCGTCTCCGGAATATGACAACAACTCATTCATTATAGGAATTCACAGGTCCCTCTCCAAACGACCTCATTATATATTAACTATATATACCATATATTTAAATGTGTGGTGAGTCCCCAGATTTAAACAATATCCATGGCTACCCTAACCGGGCCACAGCCATAATCAAATATGATCCGTACAGTTGGCTACCCTAACCGGGCCACAGCCATAATCGTGACAGCATACCAGATCAATATTTCCATCAATCTAGGGACCTCACACATCCCAGTTATACATTACAATCGGGTTTCCTTGCCCCACATTACAAAACCAAATCTTTTCCACTATTGGAAAGAGATTTATCGAGAAATCCATTTATAAAACCATTTCAATATACATATACTGCTTTAATAACTCCAGTTTAAAACATGATATTTGTAACTAATCACTTTAATAAAACTATAATCGATAAACCACGAGTAATCTATATATACCAAACAAAACCATGCATGCATTTTTATCATCCATAATATATCAATTAATTTGCAACATTTAAAATATGACACATGAAAAACAGTATAAAAGAAATGTAACTCCCTACCTCTTGCTCGCTCTTGAATAGCTTCTAAAAACTCAAGTCCCAAAGTGTAGTTATATGACAAGCTCCAGAAAATATGGGTTCCAGCCATTAATCCCACCATCACCAACTTTTGCCAAAATAATTTGTGGGTGTTTCCATTTGGTTTCATTTTCATTACTAATTCAGTTCATGTGGTAGAAATAACTCATCAATGAGTGTGCTTGTAACCCGCAGCCAAAATCACAAAAGTACTTGTCACCAACAATTCTTAGTAGCCAAACTTCACCAACAACCTTAATTTCTTCTTCTTGCTTAGCTAGTAACTCTTGACCCCAAACACTAGTTGCTGGTTTGATAATCACCACCAACCCATCTTATAAGGACTTCAATCTGACTCAAGAAATATCTTCATTCAATCTTTGATATGTAACTGGATATGCCTCCTTCAATTCATGGGTACATGTAATATATTAAATAGAATTCAAGTGATCCAACGTTTCCAATCAAGAACGGTTCTCTCTCACTCATAGATTGATACAAAATACCCAACTCAAATGAACAGAAGTATGAGGTGTCCATTTCATAACCATCCTTATCTATTAGAAGCAGTAGGTGTTTTCCCATTTTATCAAAAAACCAATAACTATCCTTACCCAATCTAAGTTACTGCCACCTTGTTTGCATAAGCATGTTTGATTTCCTTGTTCACACTACCTATTAATAACATGGTGCCACCTCATGGTTAAGTTGTCATGGCTCATGTATATTCAGTTGGTTTGTGTAGCAGCAGGTGTCAAACTGTTTTCCCATTCAGCCATGCAAGGCAGCCCCACATTAAAATCTAATACCCTTGGCAACAATTTAATTAAGTTAACCCATTAGTAAAAATCTTCTTGGGCCTTACATGGGTCCATTTGAACCCAAATTTCTTGTTCACGCGCTCGCTCGATCCTAAAGCAGTAAGTCTGTGTCAGTAAACAGTTGGTAGTAATTAATTATCTAATTATAAATAACTTTTTTATATTTAGATGGATTCTACCCCATGATTTCGAATGCGCTTTAGGTTTTCACTTATTTATTCTTATTTTTATATTTTCTATCTAATCGCACTCTATTATCTATGATCAATAGAATAAAATTATAGTAAATTTTTAATCATACCATATGTTATACGTGAGATTACTAAAATGCCCCTAAGATGAGTGCGGGTCGTTACAGTATTATGATCAAACGACTAATCATATGCTATGTTTTGTTTATTTAATAATGCAGAAAAATTATGTGACCCAAAAGGTCAATAGGAAGTTTGCATCGGAGGATAGGGAGGAACATTGATTGTCCACTACTTCGTTTACAAACTCCACATCAAAGTAAAACAGCTGATTGTGCATTATTTGTATGTGAAATCATGAAGACATTGAGTCATGACAACCTTGTTATTCCTTTTAATTGATGGTAACTTTAGGAATCTGAAGCGTGCATCAATTGCCGTCAATCTTCTGGGTGATCCTCCTAGAAGTTGGAGTATTGAGAGAGAGATGGGGGAGTGATGTTATGAATGTACTTAAAGAGAAAATATTGAAATGTTTTGCTCAAATGCTATGAAATGTACTAATGAGAAATATTCAAATGTTTTGTTCAAATGTTTTGGAACGTACCTTACTCTGCAAATTTTTTATATAATCAGAGTTTTAAAGCTATAGGATTGTATACAATATTTTGTATGATCAAAGGTTTAAGCATATGTTTGTCTGTAATCATAACTAAGTTCGCATAAAATTAAGAATGAACATATAGTTCCTCCTCCTATCAACACCTCCATGATTGAAGACCTATGTTATTCAAATTTGGTAACTAATAACTTCCCCAATCAGTCGGCTCGTGACATATGACTTCTGGCCTTCTACGAGCTATATTCGACATTATCTTCGAGTGCATATACACGATCTAAATGAAATATCTTTCTAAAAAATTTCTCTCCTAGTTGTGAACTTAATGAGCTTAAAGGTGGAGCATTCTGCTCTAATAGTTCTCAAAATACTCTTACCTTTGGAGGTCTACTTACACCAAGTAGAGGACTCCAGCTAGATGATTTTCTTTTATGATTAAACTTATAATCATATAAAATATATATGATCAACATTTAATCATTGGTTTGTATAAGGTCACATCTGTAATCCTAACTAAGTTCACATTGTATTAAAATGAACATATATTTTCCTATATGATGAGAACTATGATCAAAAGTCTGATCACAACTATTACGACAAATCTTATAAAAGAATGACCATATATTTTTTTATATGATCAAACGTTTAATCATATATTTCTTATATATGATCTCACGTATAATCATATAACAACTATTAGTCTATTATATATCGCAACTTCAATCACATACATGTACACATAATTTCCATCTAATCACACCTATGATTCAAATATCACTAAGGAGTTCATACACAAAGAACAATAATGAAAACAAAAGAAAAAAAATCTTACAACAAAGTCGTAACATTAATAAGAATGAATATGAATCCAACAAATTCAACTTTGAAATTTCTAAAGTTACTTGATTTCTATATCCAACAAAGTATATCAGCCACTTTGTAATTCAACAACTTCCTAGCTACACGAACTAACAACTTCAACAAGATCTAGTTGCCTTTTGAAATATAGGTACATGTCCTATGGTTGTGATGACCCAACTGGTTACAATTATTACACTTTATGAGCCTCCTGGTATTCACTCCTATGCTTTCGATCTTTTTTGTCCTTGGCCTGCCAGCTGTCTGAATAACATCAGAAGGCAACAAAAGAACTCCTTCAGGTACAATTCCAGACATCTCGTTGTTGGGAATGGGTTGAATAACATGACCATATGTTTTTTGGAAAGTAGATACCAACTAATAAGGATCAATATGTGTGTAAACTGGCTCATCCTTAGCACGAATACAAGCAACAGAATGAGCACATGGAAAGTTATAGACTTTCTACTCATTGCATGAGCAACACATCCTTTGTAGATCAACCCCATTCGACTTTCCATTAACATCGAACTCAAACACAAACTCACCAGAAATCTGACAATCATCGTCCTAGATTCTAGAACCTTTTTTGCCAGAATTTTTTCCACATTGGGGCACAAAGGTGTAGACCACTCCACACATTAAAAATCTTCCAGCGATTCTATTCATCAAACGAAACCTTATACGATCTAGCATAGCCGTAATAGGCAAATGTCGTTCTTCAAGAATCCAATTGTTGAAGCTCTCAAATATGAGCACATATCTCCATATCTATTTCCTTGAAAGTAAGCATTAGCCCAGTTCTTATACGGAGCTCTAAAAATAAATTCAGCAACAATATTACCACCCAACTTTCTCATCTCAGCCATGTTAACTTGAAAATCGAATGAGTACAAGCATAAACACATTTTTTGAAAAGATTTAAAATTTCACAACGATGGATATGCCTACCCAATGAAGCCGTCAGATTGTTCTTCATATGGAAGAAACAATATCCATGATTCGAGTTCAGGAAAATATAAGTTATATTGTTCAGCAAACTAATATGACGATCAGATAAGAAAGTGATTTCTCTTTCGGTAGAAACAACACACTTGAGGTTTTTTAAAAACCATTGCCAATTTTAATTATTTTCTTTATCAACAACAACATAGGCGACAGGGAACATACCTAAAAGAAAAACGAAATGATTACATTTCTTTATAAAAAAATTTATGGTCAAAGTCATGAACAGTTATTCCTATAGATGATTAGGGTTTTGATCACAATAATATTTATGACAAACAATTTGCATGATCAAACGTCAAACCTTTGCCCACACAAAAGTTTATATTATAGAAATTTTTGCAATGTAACTATAACCCTAAATGCTTCACAAATGAACACTTAACACTAAATCATAAGTCTAAATGCAATGTAACCAAACCTTAAACAATTTGTATGATCAAACCTCTGATCACAAAAAATTTGTGTGATTACAGGTTTGATCACACAAAATTTTATATTGTAGAAAGGAGGTAAAGACAATATAAAATTTATATCTTGACATACAAAACTTTAATCCAGAACTCTATATATAAAAATAAATTAAAATTACCTTGATCAACGTCTTTTGCATTAGCAACAAACATGGTATTCTTATACTTCGTCTTTAAGAAGGTACCATCCAAAAAGAGCATAGGGCGACAGAATTGGAAATCGTGTATACAAGCTTCCAAAGAAATAAAAATTCTCTTAAACTTGTTTGTTCTATTTTCAATCTCTAACACCACACGACTTCCAGGATTGCTATCTTTCAAACCATTTGGATACCATTGTAATTGGTAATAAGATAAACCATCCTTACCGTGAATGTCTTTATACGCCAACTTTTTAGCAGTATAACAAAATTATAATTCAGCTCTAGACCATATTCTTTAGTTATCCACTTTCAAATCTTCTTAGGGGTTATAAGAGGATTGTCAATAACAGATTTTAAAACCAAGTTCTTCACAACTTTACTCGAGATATTCGAGTTGTTGTAATTTCTATAAGAAGGTTCATGTGTGTGCACATGATTCATTTTTTTAATTTCAAAAGTACTATCACTCAATGAATCATGAATCCTCCGAGGGCAACCTTTTTCTTCCTTCCTCATGCATACAACAGTCATGTGTTGAGCCCCCTTAACGGGCTCAAGCCGAAGTCAGTTACAAGTCAAAGCCCAAGACTTTAATCAATAAAGGCCTAAGCCCAATTCAATTAGTAATAAGGCTTAGGCCCGTTACTACATGCAATATCAATCATGGGTTTAATTTATTTAAGTCCATTACATTCAATAAGTGTAATATGGTATTTCTACATCTTTGTATAGATTTCTTTAATCTAACCCAACTACAACTCCAATATCTCTATAACTCCTAATCCAATAATAATTCCAATATCTTTACAACTCATGTTCCGAATAGGACATGAAGTACATTATCTTGAAAGAAGAAAGAGTGTGATTCCTTTTGAACCTTTTCGACGTTCACCATTACTTACTTGCTTGTTTTGTGGAGATGTAGAAATACCCCTAATGTTAAGATCTAAGACCTTGCCCAGTGGCAGTAGGCATGACAGACCATCCAACTACACCATCTCCAGCGGCAGTACACCCAACAGTCCTCCAAAAAGGCCTTTGTCCAGGGGCAGTTTGTCCAGCAGTCTCCAAAACAGGTCATGGTCCAAAGGTTATACTCCAGAATACTCCAATAGAGACTTGATTCGAACACCCAATCATCATTACTTACGTAGGGAAACCTCCCTCGGATGTAGGGACACACACCACAACTCTTAAAGAGGGCGACAAAACACTCGTTCACCAACTCCTAGGTCTCCAAGACAGCACCACTAAGACCGTGACCATGATACTTATGCACATGATAACGAAGGGATCGAGAATCTTACTAAAGAGAAATTGCAAAGAATGATTGCTCAAACAATTCAAGCCAATGAAGCTAAGGAGTATAGACTCGGTAACACTGCCCATCAAATGGGTACAACTTCCCCGTTTTTCATCCAGATCCAACGAGCAAAACATCACCCATATTTCAAGCCACCAAGTTTCAAGGAGTACAATGAGGTTGAGGGCGATCATTGGCTTCATATCACCGCCTTCAAGAACAAGATGGTACTCTTTAGCTATGATGATGCACTCATGTGCAAAATGTTCCCTTTCACTTTTGGTCTTGACGCTCTTCGATGGTACTCCGACCTTCCAAGGGGTTCTATCACCAACTTCAATGAGTTTTCTATTAGGCACAATTGGCGTCGCCCCAAGGATGTTGCCGTCTTGTTCAACATCAGGCAAGGAGATGAAGACTATTAAGTAAGTTTGGAGCTCGATTTAGACAAACACAAGCAGAGATGCCCGATGTCTCCGATACACTTATCATATATGCTTTCAAAGAAGCATTACTACATGATGACAGAGGGTTATACAATTCTATTGTGCTTGACACTCCGGCCACCAAGTATGAACTTTTCTCTAGAGCTCAAAAGTATATCCGTCTTGAGGATGATACAATCGCCAAGCAAAAACACGAAGACAAATACAAAGAGAAGTATGAATCAAAATCTGAGTTCAAGTTCAAGCCTAAGGGCGACAACAAAGGTGACATATCCAAGAGTAACCAAGATAAGTTAAATAGAGATTCGGGTAAGCCAAGAGACAATTGAGATTCCAAGTTCAAGGAACTTGTCCTTACTCCTCTCAACATCTCCTACTCGGAGTTGTACAAAATCTTTAAGGACAAGAATTTGTATGCAGCCCCCTAGCATCTTCCTCCAAACACCAAAGGCACTCGTGACAAGACTAAGTATTGTGACTTCCATCAAGATTATGGTCATGTTACCAAAGATTGTAGATCATGTCTAGATAGAACCGAACAACTAGTCCAGAAAGGTCTTCTCGACAAGTATAAACTCAAGAAGGGGCCCGAACAAGCTTTGGCAGTAACTGCGGGTCATGTTATTCATGCATCTCACGCTCGAGTATATTCAATCTCCAAGACCGTAAGATATAAGATCGAACTAAGTAGCAAGTGATACAAGAAATCCACACCGTCAATCAACTCAACTTCTTAGAAGGTATACATATTGAGACTTATGAAGATGCACCATTGACTTTCACTGAAGTAGATTTTAGAGGAGTTTTTTGCCCTCACAATGATGCACTACTCATTAATGGCTTTCTTGGGTATGTGGCGTGTTCAACGCATATTTGTTGATGATGAAGCCTCGCAAGTTTTATCTTTTCAAAATACTTTACCAAGATGAAGCTCTCTGAAGATCTAATAATTCCAGAAGAGAATCCGGCAGTGGGTTTTACTAATTATGCAAACCAAGGTATTGGTCGAGTTACTCTCCCGGTTAGTCTTATGAACAAAATTCTCAATGTGGATTTCATCCTCAGGAATTTTAAATATTCTTATAATGCTATACTCGGTCGTGATTAAGTCTCCATTGCATGCCATGCAAGCAATCCCTTCAACCCTTTACCAATGCATTAAGTTTCCTCACCATGCAAGGAAAGATTTGCAAAGTCTGGGGCGACAAAAAAGCAGCCCATGAGTGCCATGAAAAAGTCTTGACCGATTACACTGATTCTGTAGTAAAAGGTAATCACATCTTTAACTCAAACAAACCGAGGAGAAATAGCAACCAACGTCAGGGGACTCAGAATCCTTACCCAAACAACAATATGATCATGGTCCCCCTACTCTTGACAAGTTGTTGGAAGTTCAGATTGGAAGTTGCCCGAAAGAAACAACTTTTATTTCAGCAGAGTTGTCACAACAAGAACAAAAAGTCATGATTTCCCTACTTCAAAAGAACAAGATGGTTTTTGTATGGATGGTCCAACATATTCCCGGTATAGATTCATCTATTGTGTGTCATAAGCTTGATGTCGATCCTAAGGCAAAACCTATTCGTCAAAGACCAAGGCGTATGGCTCCAGAAAGAAAGCTCAAGGTGCATGAAGAGATCGATGGTCTTTTAAGTGTTAATTTCATAAGGCCGGTAATTTACCCAACATGGGTTTCTAATGTAGTCGCAGTGCCTAAGAAAAATAGAAAAATTAGAGTTTGTATTGATTTTAGAAATTTGAACAAAGCATGTCTAATTCACCCATATCCATTGCCTTGTATATCTGAATTAGTAGATGCTACTTCGGGTTATCAACGTCTTTCTTCTTTGGATACATTTTCTAGTTACAATCAAATTCCATTGCATGTTGACGATCAGGAACGTACTGCATTTATTATCGACCAAGGTTTATATTGCTATCGTGTTACGCCTTTTGGTTTAAAAAATGCAGAGGTGACCTAGCAAAAACTTGTGAACACCATATTTAGTGATATGCTAGGCCAATCAATGGAAGCATACATTGATGACATGGTAGTTAAAACACGTGCTCATACAAATTATATTAGTGATCTGTAAGTTTTTGATATGTTGGCCAAGTTCAACATACGACTCAACCCAACAAAATATTCATTCGGTTTAGGTTCAGGCAAGTTCCTTGGTTATCTCATGACTAGAAGGGGAATAGAAATACAATTAGGATCACACCTATTAAAGCCCATACTCTCAAGAAATACTCAACTACATAATGCAAAAATCCTCTTCCTCCTCACTGCTTACTTATGTGGCTATGCCCCTGTATATGATGTGCTTAACCGTCTTTTACACTTTGTGGTATGCTGGTTCTTAGTCTCATGGAGTCAATCACCTGTCTCTGACCACACAAGCATGTTGACGTTCATGTGCAATGATGGTGTTACAAGAGCAAAATAAAAGCTTAAATTTTAAATCCCGAACTATAATCTATATATATATTAATTATAATAGTAGCTAGACCCAGTGGGTACCATTTTCTAGTGGCATTCTATATGAATTTAAACTCACAAATTTTCATATTTTTATTTAAATAAAAATGTGATTGGTTAATTTTTAATGGTTGTATAACTAGTTTTTGTATTTTCTACCTTTTTTTCTCTATTTCCCACTAAGCCCAAAAACAATCTACACTTTTTCTTTAAGTTTCCCACTAAAATTTAAACACAAACATGTAAATAAGTTTATTTATAGTTTAAAAATAAATTGATTTTCTGTAAAATTTCTCAAACCCCATAGCATAGCACGGGTCCCTATATAATAGCCACGTTCTCTCTCATATGTGGCATCTTACATGAACTTCAAGATCTCACATTTTCTCATTTTTTCAAAAAATAAAAATAAACTAATAAATATAATTTCGTTGAGCTTATCATATAATTTGTTTTTTGAAAATAAAAATTTCGTTGGTTAAAGTTTAATAGGTTTCATAACTACTTTTGATATTTCTCTACTACTTTTCTTCATTTCCCACAAAAATCTGTACATTTTTTATCCACTCTCCCACTAAATTCAAATATTTTGAAAAATTAAATATTAATAAAAAAAATATACAACACAAATATTAACTAAATATATAAATAACTTTATAAAACACGGGTTTTCCAGGTTATATCTCTTTTAATAACTCAGGAGGAGAGTTTGTTTTCCTGATGCGAAACTTTTACCAAAAAAGTCCATTTCTCTTTCACTAAAATCAAATATATCTTCTATAATATAAATGGTTATTGTGTAATTTCAATATAAATAATTAAACTTTATTAAGTAGTTACCTACAAACCAGGAAAATAACATTGTTTTTACCAAAAAACAAGGAAACTGAATATAATACGTCTAACAGACGTGCATTCACTTAGTTTATATAATAGGTGGACCTAGTTAGTCCCACTTTCTCCTATGTGGCATTCTTTTAGATTTTCAACCTCCAACAAATTTTCTCATTTTTTAATAAAAACAAATATAGAAATAAAAATCTAATTAATTTAATTTAACAATTCTTTAACTATTTTTTATATTTTTCTACAAATTTTCTCCATTTTTCACTAAGCCCAAAAATCTCTCCACTCTCCCACTAAAACTTAAACACAAACCCAAAAATCCCTCCACTATCTAAACACAAAAATTTCTACCTTTTTCACTATCCACAAAACATAAATATTTCCATAAATACTTTTCCTGCCCCGGTGCGCAACACCGATTTTCCAGCTTGTAACAGTTATAATTAATTACTTGTATAGTACCTTCATGTTGCATATAAAGAAGGAATGTCATGAACCTCTTCAGATAATCCCCATATTAGCATTATTTTTGTCTGGGTATGTTTCAATCTAAAATTGATTTGGATTTGTAGTTGTTCCTCGTATATTAAGTGATTTAGGTTTTGGTCACCAAAGGTTTATACTAATTAGGGTTCAGAGCTGGTTTTCTTTTTTATTAGGCTTTGGCAATCATTTTTTAATCGATAGCAAAAAAAACCCAGTTGAACCAGGAATGTTTTTCAAAATACCTAAACTTGCCCCTAAATTTCTTAACTTATATCATCTTCATCTCCTTCTATCCGACTCTACACTATCAGACCACCACCACCACCACCAGCTGGTTGTACTTCTTCTACTTCTCTGTCTCTCTCCTTACCAAACCTCAACTCTAAATTCCTCTCCTTTCAACCACTTTTTGAACATCAATCAAGCTAAAAATGAGCTCCTCTCATAATCCATCATCATGCTCAAAACATCTCATCTTTTTCTACCCACAAACAAATCCACATTCACACTACACTCGTCCTCGCTATCATTAATTATAAATTCAAATCCACACTACATTCAACGAATAAACTCATCCAACTCATAAGCCCAAATTCAGATGAGTGGACCTCTTCATGCCCAAATTGATAAAACAAGAAATTAATTGAGCCAAGGGTTTCAATTTCTTTTGATTCTTCAAATCTGTGTTGTGATTTCTTTTAATTCTTCAAATATAGAGGGTTGATATGAGATTTCTTTCTGCAAACGATCGATTGGAGGTAGTAATCATCACACAGGAGGAAGAGGTGGAAAAATCCCAAAAGCTTTTGTTCAATTTTGAAAATATAAGAAATGGGGTTTTGTAATTCTTTTAATAGGTCTTGAAATTTTACAATTAATAGAAGAATTGAAGAATAAGAATATGAGAATTCTTCATACAAGAGAAGATGAGAATTCTTCACACAAGGTGGAATGGTTTTGGTAGATGAGTTGAAGAAAATGAGATGAAGAACATACTATATGTCTTTTCATTTTTTGTTTTGATGTTTAAGTTACCATGTGCAACCCATGTGACTTTCACAAAGGTATTTTGGCTATTTTGGAATATTCTGTGGTTCAGTTTACGGTTGATGGCCAAAGCCTAATAAAAAAGAAAACCAGCTCCGAACCCTAATTAGTATAAACCTTTGGTGACCAAAACCTAAATCACTCTCGTATATTAGACCTGAACATAACAACAATGACTTTTGAATAGCCGTTATTTATTGAATGATATACTTGCCCTTAAAGAAGGAGTAATTATACTATATCACGTTATTGCAATGCATTTTTTCAGTTCAAGACATCCAGTTTTCAGAGTCTATGTATAATTATAATTCATTTTCACATATTTTTTTGATATCGGTATTACAGATACAAATTGAACATGTTCAAGATCTTGTTGTTATTAAATATTTGACTCAATGACACTTATATTGTTAAATTTAAAAGGTTTTTAGACTTTGGTCCACCTAATTAATGTCTATTTAGGAAATAAGACACTTTAATTGGTATTTAGAGTATGGGGCACCTTCCCGTCAGTTGATTGTTATGACTAACTGATAGAATAGTTTTGGCTACTCTAAATAAAAGATTATATTTTTAACTTGAAGTTCCTTCTTGTGCCTGTATAAATTGGATATCAAAGTAGACAAGTAACAAGCAAGGGTCGTACCCACCTCAGAGGGGGAGATCTTAGCTCAAACATAATAGAAAACAATGGTTAAGAAACACCAAGGGAATCAATAATAAGATTGGAGATTGATTCTACTTCCTACAGGCAATAATAATAAGTAAGCCCTAACTTAAGAATATGGTAGAGATGTAAAGAATATTTTATGATGACATTGGGGGAAGAATTGGTATCCACAAACTAATCATGCAAACATAACATGTAGTTCCTTCATGTTCAATCTATAACAACTAATTAGTCACCTCTCGGTTATTCCAACTAATCATTAATACCAATAATAATCAAGTAGTCACCTCTCAGCTATTCCACTCAATTAAACCGGGATTCTCTTATGCATGCTATTGAATATGTCTTATTAATTAAGTTCAATCTATAACAACTAATTAGTCATTTCTCGGTTATTCCAACTAATCATTAATACCAATAATAATCAAGTAGTCACCTCTCAGGTATTCCACTCAATTAAAACGGGATTCTCTTATGCATGCTATTGAATATTTCTTATTAATTAAACTGTCACCTCTCAGCTATTCAATGTAATTAACTCAACATATTAATTCATAAATAAACCGTCACCTCTCGGAAATCAATTTAGTTACAAAAGGGTTCCAATAAAAAAATATCTACTGCAAATATATAATAATCACCTCTCAGCTATTTCACTACACATCTACAATAAATATAAACACAACCATTAAAGCTAGGTCTCCCTAAACCCTAACAATAGTATATTTTAACATCATGGATAATAATAACATGCAAATAATCATACTTACCTCATATCGCGAATTAGAAGTAAATAAACATTAAGTATTTTGAATCACAATGAACAATTAGAATAAACATGGTGCTTTTGCATTATCTAGAGTGCTTCAATCTTGATGATGACACCATAGAATAAATAAATAAATCACAAGACATCATATAATGGAATTGATATTGAATATTGAGTTTAATACAAAAAAAGAAGAAGATGAACTTTTCTCTTCAATCTTCAATTCATAAAAAGCTACCTAAACCTTAATTACTACTTCTCTTATATAGAAAATACAAAGTATAATACTTGCATGCAAAGACTTCCAAATTAGGTCAAATTCGTGGCTGCTGCTGTTGGTCTTCTAGAGACATTAGGTCTTCAGCAAAACCTAATTCTCTTGGGCTTAAGTTGTAGCTTAGACCAAGACCTTCAGTTTGATAGCTTATGAGCCCAAATCAGACTTCTGGATCTTCTTGTAGAGTCTTTTTAAGTTTGGACTTAAAACAAGGCCTAAAATAGAAATTCTGACTTGTGGGCTTCAATAGGACCTGTTTTGGGCTGAGATTCGGACTGCCCACTTTGACATTAAGTCAAGTCAACAGGACTGACTGTAGGGTACCCTCAGCAGATCTCGTGGGTGCAAATATCAATTCTCCTTCTCTCGTGCAAATAACACATTTTTGCTTGCTTTTCTTGATTTTTTGCGGGCTTTAATACAATATTCGCATTTCGGCTCATGAAACCTACACAATGGACAAAAAAACACTAATCAATAGATATAACACAATAATATAAGCTAAGTGCTAAACAAACAAGGTGTTATTCGGGGGATAAATATACAATTTTGAGGACTTATCACTAACCGTTGACTCAAGTTAAAGAACTCATATTTAATTTATTAATACCCATAATACTCTGCACGGGTGTCTATTCCTTAATTTTATTTAACACAGGGTGTTTTCTTCTCTAATAACTAAAATCCTAAAAGGTTTGCAAGGGATGATATAACGACACGTGTCAATTTATCAACCATAAGATAGAATCAAGGGATGATATAATGACATGTGTAATGATTTTGTTCTTAAAATTCAATCTCGTACTAAACACATGGAGGGGTAATATTATTATTTTCAAACATTTAATAAGCAAACAACAGTCAACGCACGAAAGGTGCCCCAAACTCTAAATACCAATTAAAAGCGTCCTATTTCCTAAATAGACATTATTTAGGCATTCCAAAGTCTAAAAACCAAACGATTATGGGAACCAAAGGGGACACTGATTATGGGATGAAGTTGGGTACAAACCATCCAATAGACTTTTAGAACTTGCATATTTCATTGGACTGAATGTTTGGCTACCAATAATAAAGGTTCTTCATACCGGTCTAGGGGACAACAAATATTGACCCTGCCTTCTTCTTGTGTAATATGTTGATGTTGAAAGTAGTAGAACCTAATTTTTTTTCCCTCAAATCTGAGCTAATAGTCACATATTGAGTCCTTTGGTTATGTGTCTTCTCCATCAGTTGAGGATAAATAAACGAAAAGTCGGGCTAGAAAGAAAGTGTGTTGGTAAGTAAGTGCTCTCTGCTGCATCAAAGACCTGAACAGAACAACAATAACTTTTAAATAGCCATTATTTATTGAATAATATACTTGCCCTTAAGAAGGGGTAATTATACTATATAACGTTATTCGGTCTTCAGAGTCTCTGTATAATTATAATTTATTTTCACTCATTTTCTGATATCGGTATTATAGACTTTGGTACAAATTAAACATGTTGAAGATCTTGTTGTTATTAAATATTTGACTCAATGACACATATATTGTTAAATTTAAAGGGTTTTTAGACTTTGGTCTACCTAATTTATGTCTATTTAGGAAGTAAGACGTTTTTAATTGGTATTTAGAGTATGGAGCACCTTCCCGTCAGTTGACTGTTATGACTAACCGTTGACTCAAGTCAAAGAACTCATATTTTATAAATACCGATAATACCCTGCACGGGTGTCTTATTCCCTAATTTTATTTAACACGGGGTGTCTTCTTCTCTAATAACTAAAATCCTGAAAGGTTTGCAAGGGATGATATAACGACACGTGTCAATTTATCAACCATAAGATAGAATCAAGGGATGATATAATGACACGTGTAATGGTTTTGTTCTTAAAATTCAATCTCGTACTAAACACATGGAGGGGTAATATTATTATTTTTAAATATTTAACAAGCAAACATCAGTCAACGCATGGAAGGTGCCTCAAACTCTAAATACCAATTAAAAGCGTCCCATTTCCTAAATAGGCATTATTTAGGCATCCCAAAGTCTAAAAACCCCTAAATTTTATGATATATTTCATCTTTTAGTATTCTATTTCGGCATAAGTACTTAAACTGGTCAAAACATTATCTTCCCTTTTGCAAATATAGATTCTGGTTGCAGGGTAATGTCATGTTTTCTTCTTACATGTTGAAGTGTTGAGGTTCAAAACCTTCAGAGTGACCCCTTGTCAAGTGGCGCAACTTTTAATCGATAATACACATTTGTGCACTTAATGCTGAACATATTATGCTTTGTTTGGGATTTGCCTTGTCGACAGTATGAGAGTTTTAAATGAAGTTTAAAAGCAGTAATCAGGAACTAGAAGTTTTGTTATACATTCTCCTTTTTCATTGATTGGTTGAAATTGTTGCCCACCTACTATTGGTACAAAACTGCAAATTGTAGTGCTATTTCTATATATATGACGTCATAGTTGTAATATGGATATACTATTGGTATATATATGATCATCATATGTATTAACCATATTTGTGAGGTTGGTCAATACATTAATGAAAGATGATGAACAATAATAATAAAGTAGAGACATGAACACCATTGTATACGTGGTTCGGCAATTGTGCCTACATCCACGGAGAGAGAGAAAGAAGTTTATTATAGTAGTGGTGGTAATACAAAATGGGAGCTCGATTATGAGGAGAGCTTGAAAGAGATGAGACATGAGAGGTGAGGTCTCATCATGAGAGATTGGGGAGGTCGTTGATCATGAGACCTCACCATGAGATAGTGTTGAGAGCATTAGACTATGAGAAGATCACAACTTGTCTAGAATGAGTAGCTTGTCTTCATATTTATAGGCTACAATGTAACTCCATTCCTAGCATTTATTGAGGTAATGATGAGAGAATATCTTTGTAGTAATTGGCTTTAACTTTGTAACTTGTGCCATCAAGAGAGAGCCCATTAAATGATGACATGTGGCACCATGATGGACGGTAGAGATGGTGCCACATGTATGTTGTATCTAGTACCCCTACATCATAGTTGTAATATGGATATACAATTGGTATATATATATGATCATCATAAAATGAGAATGGTTTTTGAAAAACTTTTTTTTTTATTTTCTTGACTACATATAATACATCACCATCAAGTAATAATATATGACATTAGTAGTGCTATTAGAAATATTATGTTAGAAGATACATTCTCACAAGTGTCAAAACGAAATGGCGAGTAATGTGACAATTCATATTATGGTTGAGACTTGGGACGGCATAATATCCTTGATAATACTAATACCTCGTCTTGTACTATAATTTCTATGAGATCCTTAGAGAAATTATTGCATATAGAAGCAAAATACATTGCTACAATAACGATCATAGTTTCAACATAATTGAGGGTATATAATCTATATTTACAAAAATACCCCTCATAGGAGCAATTGTTTGATTGAGGGAGAGAGATCTTAATGATTTCAGTTTTTTTTTTTTTTTGTCTTATATATTTTAACCATAAACAATGTTTAACCCTAGAAATATTCTGGTCTATGTCGCTACCCCAAAACACTGCATGCCCCTTATTAGACACTTCCATCAGGCTGGGCATTTGGCCATTTGACAGTAGAAGCAAAATTAAGGACTACAACATAAACAAAAAGAATAGTGTCTAAATCCATATAGAATTACTTATTCAAAATAGAGATAAATAGAAAACCAAGTCCAAATAGAACTCCTGCACATATATGGTTTCCTTAACCAATATAGGAACTAATTCTATGGATCACACCTCTTATAAGGTATGATCCTGTGCACCCAACTGTTGCGAGCCAATATACAACAGAAGCGAAATTAAGAACTGCAACATAAACAAAAAGAAATGTCTATCAAGTTTGCGAAAATAGAAGATGATATGAATTATTCATGAGAGAATAGTGTCTATATTCTACAATTAATGATTTTCTTTCAAGGTTGACTCTTTGAATTGGTAGGTATAAGAAAAAGGTGCAGGTTTGAACATAACACCAAACATGCATGGTGTATTTCGGCAACGTTTCAAGCATTATATTTGTTTTTCTCTATTTATTTTCCGTTGAATAATCATCCACGGTTAAAGTTATTTTGTCGGTATCGAATATTGTTGGACTTTAGGCATTGTTCGTTCACGTGATGGTTTTGGTAGTTTTGAATTGATGTTTTTTTTTTATTGATTCTTTGAATTAATAGGTACATGAAAAATATGCAGTTTTGAACATAACGACAAACATGCATGGTGCATTTTGGCGATGTGTCAATGCATTATATTCGTTTTTCTCTTTTAGTTTTTTGAAGAATCGTTCACGGTTAAAGTTGTTTTGTCGATATCGAATTTGGTTTGTTTTGTGGCATTGTTCATGTGATAGTTGTTGAAACTTTTAAGCCTATATCGGCTATAAATACTTATATTTTCATCTTTGGAATTATTGTAGCCCCTTTTCAATATTCAAGTGATGTCTTCTTCCGTTGTTTATAAGTAATTAGCTGTCTATTTAAGCTGGAAGTTTTTTTTTTTTTTTTTTTTGCAGGAAATAGACATCATAGTTGTTCTTTTCTTTGTTTTGAGATCATGTCAACCAAGATGGTAACACTTAATAGCTCAGATGGTGAATCCTTTGATGTTGAAGAGGCAGTTATTCTTCAATCTCAAACTATCAAACACATGATTGAAGATGACTGTGCTGATAACGGCATCCCTTTGCCTAACGTGACAGCAAAGATCTTGGCCAAAGTTGTTGAGTACTGCAAGAAACACTTTGAGGTCGAGGGTCAGTCTACAGAAGAAGAACAACTCAAGACTTGGGATGCTGACTTTGTTAGAGTTGATCAGGATACTCTTTTTAATCTGATATTGGCTGCAAACTATTTGAACATCAGGAGTCTCTTGGATCTTACTTGCCAAACTGTTGCAGACATGATCATGGGTAAAACACCCGAGGAAATTCGCAAGACTTTTAGTATTAAGAACGACTTTACTCCTGAAGAAGAAGAGGCACTTCGCAGAGAAAACCAATGGGCCTTTGAGTGATTGATTGCGCATTAGTTTGCTTCGATTTTTAGTTGTTTTTGCTTTATGTTATTTATGTTCAAGGTTTCCTGGTTATGATTGAATCTATTTGACAGAATTTCGTATAATAGTCCATATATAATTTGTTCAATAGCCATATATTGTTATTGCAATCTAAACAGATTAATCTTGTTAACAATTTTTATTGTTTTAATTTACAACAAATCAGAAACTTAGCACTTGCAAAATCAATATCATGTTATTCAACTTTTACGCTTGCATACTAATTCTTTGTTCATCCATCTGTTCTGAATATCTGATGCACTGATGCAAAGGGTTGTTAATTTTGATGAGAGTGTATAACAGTGTTATAATTTATTATCTACAAAATACAAATTCAAGATATGAATAATGAACAAGAACTTAAACGTGTAATATAAATTTTGAGGCAAATTACATGCATTTTGACTCGAGAGAAAGAATGGTTGAAGCCATTTGGTTTGATCTGATCACTCAACACAGCTGCTTGACCATGGTAGATGATCAAAACCTCAGTAAGAGCTTGACCGAAATTCCTATTGCCTATGGGGTATACGCCCTCCTCTTCGGAACTTGCTGCCATAAACAATCTATTGTGGTATCTCAATGCATAAATGCTTACATAACCAATACTAATCGGACGCAATGCATTATAGGAATGAACATTAACTCTTACAAAATTCGGGCAGCGGCAACCAATGTTGTGTTGAATGCTTTGTATTACAAGTTTATGTATAGTCAGTCATCATCCTCACCTCAACTACTCTTCATCTTCAGTAACCAACTAAGCACTTCTTTGGTTGTTCTTCTACTTCGTAGTTTATATATTTTTTTTCTGATTGAATTTTATCAAGTATTTTTCAATCAATTTAATTAAATTTTCCTATCTCTATGTTTTTAAGTGTTACATGATTTGATAGCTTCAAAAGTCATTAAGGTGATTGAACTCAACTAAAAATCGGATGTGATGCAGATGAATATATTTGATAATAATTTCTTTGGGGTTTTTAGACTTTGGTCATATGTTAATGGGCATAATTAGGCTTTGGTCATAAAAAAAGCTTTTATTAGGCTTTGGTCACGATTTCTAGTTGAATCACGATCTGAGTCCAAGAACCACCGAGTTGAGTCTAAAATTTTGTTACAATACCAATATTAACCCTACTTAAATATCACATGATCTATTTAAACCATCTAAAAACTAATAAGGACACATGACATCATCTTAGTACCACATCTAAAATCTAACGGTTAAAAGAGATGTTATCTCTCTCTCTCTCTCTCTTCTTCTTCTTCTCTCTCCTCTGTACAACGATGGCAACCTTCTTCGTCAACAACAACAACACAATTTCTACCTTTTACACTAATCTCAGCAAAGTCAGCAGCAACAACACCAATTCTTCCATTCCAACCACTAATATTCTCAATTATTTGTAACAAACCCATCAACATTCCCAATTATCTGTAATAAACCCATCAACAACACAAGTTCATGGAATTGGTTTCGTTTTGTATAAACTTGCTGCTCTTCAAAGTTAATTTTTGGTACAGGTAATTGTTTTTGAATATAATTACTTCGGTTTGAGAAATTGGGTTGTTGTAGATGAATTTGGTCATCCAAAGGTTCAACCTTTAGTTCGATTTTGGGAGAAAGAAATGACAGTGGAGAGTAATCGAGATCTTGAAAAGGAAGCAAAGAAACCTTTTTTATAAAAATTTATACTTTTGCACAAAGATTTCTTTAAAAAGGAGAAACTCTTATTCGTGGAGGAGAAGAAGAAGAAGATGGTGTTAGTTTGATCAATTCATTGTGGTGGGGTTTTTCTTGAACCATTCCTAGCTATTTCCATACCCACTTCTTCACCCATAAGTTACAATTAAAGAACAAAATGAGCATTTTGGTGTTGGTAATGAAGGAGGGTTTCGAAGCAAGAAGAAGAATGTTGTTAATGGAAGCAAATTGGTATTGGTAATGGAGGAGGGTTTCGAAGCAAGAAGAAGAATGTTGTTAATGGAAGCAAATTGGTATTGGTAATGGAAGAGCATTTTCAAGTAAAGGGTATTTTTGCTATTTTCAAAAATTATCAAACCCAACTGAGTCTGACTCAGAAATCGTGACCAAAGTCTAATAAAAGCTTTTTTTATGTCCAAACCCTAATTACGCACATTAACCTATGATCAAAGTCTAAAAACCCCTAATTTTTTAATAAATCTAAAATTTTATGTCCACACCAACCTTTCAATTTTGTCATAGATTGGTAGGTCCTGCAGAGGACTATACTTTCTTATCTCATGGCAACCTCAATTGATCTTCTTGGTAGGTCAAAATCTTCTAATTATATCACTTTAATTTTAATTTTCGTCAGCATTGCTTCTGGCTGCACTTATATTTTATACGATATATTAGTAGATATTCTGTTTAAGACATTTTTTCCCCAAGATTTGTGTGTTCTTATACGTTGTTTGCATGCACATATCTTAGTTACATATACCAGTAAATATGTTTTCTAAGACATCTTTCTGTAACTACGTGTTATACAAATATACAGATTACCCCAATTCACCAGTAAAGGGGCTTTGTGGTGACCAAGTGGTATCCAGAAAGGGTAGCTATTTGGTCTCATATTATGATATTTAATTTTGTTTGGATACTCCTATGAGTTGTTGGCTATGTGTAGCTTTTTGGTGTGTGTGGGGCTCGCGTACCCAAGGAAACACAAGAGATGATTGGAGTCATGTATCGACTATGCTAATGCTTGTGATAATGATTATAAGTTTGGACATTGAATATTTTACCCATAATATGTTATGCATTTATGCATTTATTTATACGGATTCTGGTTGATAGAGACTTGTCTCCTTTATTTAGTCTTCTGATAGACATTTATATGATATAATCATTTGACGCATGTATATTACTATTTACATATCAAGATTGGTGATGTGCAGTTGAATGTATCGAGACACATTTCATATGGTACCCTGACATTCTCCTCGCCCTTTGTTGCATTGTTAGATGCATATGTATTAATAATGTTTTATATCGAGTTATTTATGATATCTAAATCATATGATGATTCATTTTTTTAGTCGATATATTGTTTACCTAGTTTTATTTTAATGTTTGATTTGAATCTCGATTCCTCATTTTAGGGGTAGAATGTAATACTCGGTATTTTGATAGGCTTGTGCTTAATAGAAAATGGATTTCAATTTGGACTTCTTTGACTGTATAAATGGGTTTTATGAATGGGCTTAGTATTATGCCTTTGGTCTTTATTTTAAACTCCTCTTTAGGTCCACATAAACAAATATTAGTATATATAATATTCTTAATTATTCAATGAAAAAGAGAAACCCTAAATCTTAAACTTGAAGAGAAATATATGGATTCCCGTTTTTTATAACACTCTGTTAGTATTTCGGCCATAACTTTCTCTACAGAACTCGGAATGGCCTGAATCTTATGTCAATAGAACCCTATTGAAAATATGCATCTGAGTATGTGAATCTTCCAGACGTGACCTGTGTGACTGATTCTTTGGAGGTCAGAAAAACTGTCACTGATTATGCTTGTTTTGAGTTGTGTTCTTCATATCTTTGGTATTTGGTGGTCTTCTTATGAGACAAGTTATATTACTTGATGTTTTCTCTTAATTTCTAGACTAAGTTGAAGTATTAATTTATTTATCACGTTTAAATTGTAGGAATTATAATTTAATCTCATGAAAAAAATCATGTTTTAATATTGCTGAAACTTATCTTAGGATCATGTTAGTATTTTTAATTTGTGGATTTGAAGCATGTGTTGAATTGGAAGAAGTGAATTAGGCATATACGTACATAATGTGTTAGTCTTACTGTTAAAAGTTAATTCAGAATTTGGGTTGGTTTATAATGTTTCTCTGAATGAATTAGAAAGAATGAAACATGGTTGAGTGGACTGAACAATAAAAAGTTTCAGTGGACTAAAGGATAAATTAATACACTTCAGAGATGACTAAGATATTAGCTTTTGAAAGTGGATGTTATGATTATTATTATTGTTGGTACATTTTTATATGTGTTACATTGGAATGATTCTGAATGAAGATTATGAATCAAATTGGACTTTGTGAGAATGTTGGATTTGATTGATTAGATTAATTTGGGCGTGTTAGTTATAGTAACACAGAACCCGTGGATTTTGGGTGTGTTAATTATTATAACACAGGACCTGTTGGGAGATGTCCCTAACTTATGTCGAATGACATAGCTTGATGAGTGTATGGCTGCGATGCGTACGACTCGGTGCTACTACACAACTTGGCACTTGTTGTATGAATTTGGATTGACGTAATATGATGGATTGGAATTACTGGATAAAGACTTGATCTGATATTGCAGATTGATTGATTGATTGAGATAGATTTTGATTATTGGAACTGAAAACATGATTGACACTGCAGATTACCAGAGATTGATCTTGTTGATTTATTTATCATTGCTTTAAATGTTAGAATAAATTGATTAGTATTTATAATTGTTTATCTCTAGGATGCGCGGATTCGAATTAAGATCGAACCTCAAGTTCTGTTTGCTGGCGTTTAACGTCTTCCCTTTTTAGGATACAAGTGTTTGAGAGATGGAGTGTTCGATGAGAACTTGGTGGTGGTTGTCTTGAGTTGCTCATATGTCTAGTTGGAGTTTGATAAGTTGTAACCTTCGAGTAGAACTCTGATTTATATTTATATTTAGGGGTTTTTAGTTTTTGGCCCATCTAAATAATACGTATTTAAGATGTAGGACGCTTTTAATCCATATTTAGAGTATGGGACGCCCTCCGTCAGTTGACTGCATTGACCATAAACGAATGCGTTAGATTTTTCAGAAACCCATTTCTACCCCTGCACGTGCTGAGCACAAGATATAAAACAACATTAAAAATATTTGAGGTTTTTAGTTTTTGGTCCACCTAAATAATATGTATTTAGGATGTAAGACGCTTTTAATCCATATTTAGAGTAAGGGACGCCCTGTGTCTGTTGACTGCGTTGACCTATTGGATTTTTTCAGAAACTCATATTTATCACCATTAAACTAGACAGAACATAAAGGATATTATTTGAATTGAATCTTCAAATCCTCAGAACATCTTGAAACCCTTACCCTTGAGCTTTTGCCCAACGTGAGAACTGATAGAGCTGCACCGTCTCATTCGTGGTATGGGATGCTAGAAGCAGATAATTACGTGGTTGTACCATCCATGCAAATCTCATGAACAACGCTGAATAAACACACAATCCTGCAACATAAGGTCAAAAGTGAAAATTAAAATAAAACAACTAATTAAGTATTCACAGGTTTCAAAGTCATAGAAATGATTACCTCCAGTCATATTGGCAGATATGAGTTCTGGGGGTTTCTGCGCGTCGACTAATCATTGTTAAAGCCACCGATTAAACAAAATTATTATTGAGCCAACACAAAATGATAAAGAATAATATTACTAAGCCTCCAAGAAATCATCTTACAGTAAGAAAAATCTTATGCTAATAACAAATTATGCTTGTTATACAAACTCAAAAGGAGTTTTTAGTTTTTGGTCCACCTAAATAATACGTTATGGTCAACGCAGTCAACTGACGGAGGGTGTCCCATACTCTAAATATGGATTAAAAACGTCTTACATCCTAAATACGTATTATTTAGGTGGACCAAAAACTAAAAACCGTTTATATTTGTAATGTTGTTTTATATCTCGTGCTCAGCACGTGCAGGGGTAGAAATGGGTTTTTGAAAAATCTAATGCATTCGTTTATGGACAACGCAGTCAACTGACGGAGGGCGTCCCATACTCTAAATATGGATTAAAAACGTCCTACATCTTAAATACGTATTATTTAGGTGGACCAAAAACTAAAAACCCCTTATATTTATATAGTTTGTATTCTGTTTAGTCTTCTGTTGTTATTTTAGTATTTGTTGTTTTATTTTATTATGTTCTTCTGTGGTCTAGAGGTATGATGTCACGTGATAGTAGTATGACCCTACGGTCCATGGAGGATATATGGTGATCATTATGACTCTGTTGCTCGATTTTGGCCTGGCCAGCTAGGATCAGATTTCAGGGGCGTTACGTTGAATATCCATAAATGTGTCTTAATATCGCATAACTCGTGTCATTTTTTTTTTGTTTAGTTTTTTTTTAAGCAAATCTTACATTTTTCTTTCTCTCGATAACATTTCATTTTATTCTTGATAAAGTAATTGCAAGCTTGAAACAAAAGAGGTGAGAGATATCCTCAATTACATGTGAACTACACTAAGACCCCAGCCCAGACTAAATCAGCAACTACCAAATAAAATAATTGAATATAAACACAATAACACAAAATAATTTATCAAACTTATTTTAATATAAAAAAAAAATTAAAAAATCAACTCCAACAAATATATATCATAATATTATCCGTGCAATGCATGGGTCAAATAACTTGTTAAGTACATTATAGGATGAATTCAATGAAAATAGCTGACACTAAGCAACGTAAAAGGTGCACAAAGGCTTGGTCATGTCCTCAATGGGGAAATACTGAGGCAGCATGCCAAAGATGGTGCCTGTTAAGTATCAGCATGACCCCCCAGTTAGTTGCCTCCTAGGTATTCACCGATGTGTATAACTAAAATGAGGTATGGGCTGATATGTGTCGTCTTCTATACATGGGTTTTTGGCTTTGGCCTATAATTAGTAGACGAAAATATAATAATATAAAGCTAGACCACATCTTCTGCCTCACAATCTTCCAGCTGACAGCGTCACAGCGGTATTATGTCTCTTCCGTGATCTATCTTGTCAACATCAAAAATGTGGATCACTTTATTTGTCCCTCGTTAGGAATGTTATGGCTTTATCGACATAGAAGCATACTGAGCCTATAATTTTTACCAGTAGGGATGAAAGCACGAAAAGATGATGCAACTATGTATTTTAAGCACAAACAAACAAACACACACACAAACACAACACATGACAATCAACACACAATAGAAAAGATATATTGGACTCAAGTTAGAAAGTTATTAATAATGGGCCCAATAATGGGCTTAGAGTAGTCAGACTTTAAATTCTAGGCCCAAACAATAATTTGAGTTCATGGCTCAATCTGCTAATTCCTTTTTCTTCTTTCTTATTCACAGTTCCTGGCCCAAATCTGTTGATTTATTTTCACAGTGGGTATCCCTAATTCCTTACCATGTACATACACGTGTTCAATTTTTTTGGTATTAAAGTGTCACAGCTAGCTTACCATATGCATACACACGTCTCTACCATTTAGATACATTCGCCATAATTTCATTGGTATCGTCGTGTCATAGCTAGCCTACCATATGCATACATGTAACTCTACCATTTACATACACGTGCCATGATTTCATTGGTATCACCACGTCATGGCTACCTACCCACGCATAATAATTTCTTTGTGAGCATCGCTTACATTTGCATTTTATGGTTATAAATAGCAGACGAATCTCCTTGATGCAGCGGAAGCTAAAATAAACTTAATCTAAGAATTGAAATTGCTATGAATTGAAATAGCGGAATGGAATTGCAATAAGTAAAAACTGAAATTTAAATAACTTGAAAGTAAATTGCGGAAAATAAAGAACTTGAAGTAAAACTAAATTGAAAGACAATAAACTAAAGAATAAATTCATCTATCATCAATCTTCACTAAGAAATTCGTTTTTGGAGCTCTTTATATAGATAACTCCCTTGACACAACTAGGAAACCTACTAGAACTTGAATTACTACTTTCAAGATTGTGGTAAAACACACCTGTAAGACTTTAGCGAGAATATGGCAAGATTGTGATAACATTTTAAGAGCATGTGCTAACCCTTCTTCCTTAGCTTACATTTTATCGTATTCATCTCTAGCTTTCATTCCATAGTATACATTTTTTCTATCAATTTATAAACCAGCTGACGTTTGTTGAATTTTATTATAGGGAACTATTTGGGGCTCGATGTTATAACTGATATCCCAAGACAAGGAATCTTGCAGAGGTTTGAAACAAAATCTGCCACCATATGAGTCCACAGATTTGGGCTCATCAGTTCTTACTCTTTGGCAATTATAGTGTTTATATAGATAATAATACGAGGCAATTCATTTTTTCTTCTCATTAGAGAGACTTGTACATGAAAAATTAACAAGAACGAAATTTTTATACATTCAACGGAATCATCGTCATTGATGACCCAAATACCTCATATCAAACCCACGCTTCAAGTTACAAACTCTTCAAAAGGAAGTTAGGGTAAATTTGGAGGACTTTGAAGTGAACTGTATTGAAAAAAAACAAAGAAAAAAAAAGAGGGAGAAGAAGATCAAAGAAATGAATAGAACATGAAACTTGGTCAAAGTCCTTACCGCGTTTCTTGTTCTTTTCATTTCGATCTTTCGTCTTTTTTTTGTTTGGGCAATATAGTACACTTCAAAGTCCCTCAAATTTACCCTAACTTCATTTCAACGAGTTAATAAATTGTACCCTTCCAGAGTAGTAGGTTTGATATGTGAGCTATCTAGGTCATTAATGATGATGATTCCCTTGAATATTTTTAGAATTTTCGTCCATGTATTTCTTGTACATTTCTCATTAATGGGGAAAAAACATGGAATTGCCTCGTATCATCAAGTAAACGGCACTTGGATGTGTATCTTTCCAAATGTTCCACATAAGCACTCCAATTGCTTATCCAATGGAGCCAGAAGTTGCATAGATTGAACAAGATTTGGGCTCATCAATTCTTACGCATACCTGATTGAGTTTGATAATTAAGTTTAGTGAAATGTGTTAGTAATGAAATGTGTTAGTAATGAAATGTGTGAACTCATAAAATAACACATGAATATCATTGTAATACACATTACAAAATTAATTCTACTAAAGAATAAAACTCAAAAGAATTTATACTCAATAAACTCAAAAATAAATAAACACTTACTACACTTTTCGCATAAAGACAATATTACGTCCCTACTATGGTGCAAACAGTCTCTGGACGATTGGTCTCCCAAGATACAACAGTTCTTCACTCTACTAAATTGCACTGTAATAATAGAGTACTAGCGAACGAAGATGAAGAACCCTTCGAATTATTGTAGAGAAATGAAGAAGACTTTGTCTAATTAATTGTATACTAATTGGCTAGATTAGCACACTATTTATAGTCACATAAGTGTCTCTTCATAGGTGTCTTCTCACATACATACACCTTTTACAAAAAGGTGATAAGTTGTTTCAAAGTACCTTTCATAAATAGGCACCTATTGTAGACTAAAGAAAAAGACATGTCTTTTCATAAAGAATTATGAAAATACACTGAATCTGGTCACACCAATTCCTAAAAGGTATTATCCAATGGATGCACCTTTTCTCCTTAATTTTCACTCATAACAAAATATTTTATTAGAAAATATATTTTCAACAAAATGAAGGTAAAAAACTGGGAGCATGTGTTACTAGACACAGACAGGTCTTCGTGAAATATGCCTGAGCATATGATCTTATAAAATTTAGTCTACCTTTTTCCTATAAAATTAATTACTTGTCTCTTTTTCCCTTTTAGTGCAACACAGTTTTGGCTGTGGCCCCATTTTATATGTGATCATAAGGAGCCAATTATAAAATGACATATGTCACTAAAGTTTGGTTTATTTATTAAAATAGTGGAGCTGGGCCTAGGCCCAATTTTATGGAAAATAGAGAACTTCTTAGTTTTGGGCCCAACTTTTACCTTTATAAACTCTAACTCTGCTTGCCCTACATCATTTTTTTTGAGAAAGAAGAGTAGCAGCTGCGCCAAATGAGTTTTGTTTCCTTTGTTGAAGAAACAAGTTTTTTTTTCTTTTTATTCCATTTAAAAAATACAGAAAACCTAATTCATGATTGATTCAAAATTATATAGGCTCAGCGATTTACCAGATTTGTATATGGGTAAGTTCAATTACATCATCTAAGTTCGTTTTCATTTGTGTACAAGTACCCTAACACAGGATTGAGTCAAAATTGAGTCAAACATTTCCTGAGTTCCTGGAACCCCTCCCAAGTTTAGAATAAGTGAAGGATAACAATGTTACAACACGATAGAGATTGTATCATGTTATTGGCTTTATAGGGCGCCACATGCTATCTCAATGTAGTTATTTAAGAAGCACAACACTTTGTCTGAAAACTAACGTATACTATATTCTTACACTATGACTGTATTGCTGCAGTAGCAGCTGTATCAACAGAAATCAGTTATGCCCGTACCTTCCTAGTGAAGCTGCAATGGATGAACATGTATGGTGTGGATTCTTCAGCATCTTTGCATAAGACACATTTGTTCACCAACAAACGACCCCTTCCCCTGCAGTTTATCCTGAGTGAGAGTGCGATCCCACATTGGTTTTACAGTTTGGTTACATTGTTTTCTTTTCCAACATGGATAGTGAAGGTATGGCCTCCCCTGGGGAAAATTGGAGAGATTGCTTTCATTATGCAATGCAGAGTCAAATTTCCCACTAAGTGGAGTTTGTAATCTATGTCTAAATTTATCTTCTAGTTGTTTTCTATATGAAATTTAGGTGTTTTTGTAGTTTCACGAACACAACGTTCGAACCAAAGTTTGGAACGTTCGAACGGGTTTTTACAAGCTCTCTGCAAATTGGAGATTTCCATCAGGCTGGGCATTTGGCCATTTGACAATAGAAGCAAAATTAAGGCCTACAACATAAACAAAAAAAAATATCTATCAAGTTTGCGGAAATAGAAGATCGATGATATGAATTATTCATGAGAGAATAGTGTTTATATTATGCAATTAATGATTTTCTTTCAAGGTTGACTTTTTGAATTGGTAGGTATATGAAAAAGGTGCAGGTTTGAACATAACGCCAAATATGTATGGTGTATTTCGGCAACGTGTCAAGAATTATATTCGTTTTTCTCTATTTATTTTCTGTTGAATAATCATCCACGGTTAAAGTTATTTTGTCGGTATCGAATATTGTTGGACTTTAGGCATTGTTCACGTGATGGTTTTGGTAGTTTTGAATTGATGTTTTTCTTTATTGATTCTTTGAATTAATAGGTACATGAAAAAATACACTTTTGAACATAACGACAAACATGCGTCAATGCATTATATTTGTTTTTCCCTTTTAGTTTTTTGAAGAATCGTTCACGGTTAAAGTTGTTTTGTCGATATCGAATTTGGTTTGTTTTGTGGCATTGTTCATGTGATAGTTGCTGAAACTTTTAAGTCTATATCGCCTATAAATACTTGCATATTTTAATCTTTAGAATTAAGAGTAGATTTCTTTCCTAGCTTCTAAGGGGTAGATATCCTTTCTTTGTTATGGTATAGAGTGAATTATTGTAGACCTTTTGAATATTTAAGTGATGTCTTCTTTCGTTGTTTATAAGTAATTAGCTGTTGTATTAACTTATTTCTAGATTAATGCATTCACTAGATCAGGTCGCTAACGGACTTGACCAAAGGGGGAATTTTAGATCGGGGGTGGCTGCACCTCGTTGAGATCGAGATTGCCTACGTACTCTAGTTCGTCGGGATTGAACTTAGAGATCAAGCCATCGTAATTCTGTTTTATAGAAGGTGATGAGGCGAAGATCTCAGGATCTTGAAGATTCTCCGACATATTTATGGTGATGTAATATTCTCCGATGATTGGGTAACGGTTGTAATGAATGTATGACAGCTGGAGATATTATCTGTGCGTTGAATTAGGGCATGTGCGCGTAATTAGATCGTTGCTGATCCTGTAGTCGAGCTGCTCTGGTCGAGTTCTGAGTAGGTCGAGTACAGAGCGATCTGATAGATTAATGATCGTGCCACGTGGCTTGTTTTTATTGGTTGGAGTATATAGTAGCCCTACATAAGCCCCCTCTTTTTAGGTCGATGGTGGGAGTCGGGCTGAAAAGACTTAGAACTCTGATCGATGTTGATTTGAAGTCTGCTTTTTGAATTTGTGCACGTGGCGGTCATGCATGATTGTCTCGTATCATCATTGCGCTTTTACGGGGAAGTGGAGAAGTTTCCTCGAGCAGTTACCCGTAAAGTTATGACAACTGACGCACTTCTTGCTTGATGGGTTCGTTGTTAGACACGTGGATGAATCCGACGGTGGACGTGGAACGTCGGATGACTGGAAAATAACTGCAAGGAACGTGGTTCCCATGTTCGATCTTAGCTGTTGAATGTATTCGAACTGATGGTTGGGATTGCGTTTGCTGAAGTATTTAAACTGTAGCGTTGTGAGGAAAGAGTTTACATTTCTTGTTTTCTCTCTCGAACTGCTGCTGTTTTCCATTGCGACCTGAAGAATTTTGAGAGCTCTTGAGGTTAGTCTCTTCTGCTTATCTTTGTCTTTTACTTTCTTCATTTTCTTTCTGTATTTTCGGTTTGAGAGAGATATCGGAGTGTAGTGATTCACAAAATGATCACTTGAGTGGTGATGATGTCGCTGAATATGAGTCGGAAAGGACTCAGTCGGAAACTACTTCTCCTAGTCGGGAGAAAGGAGATGTAGACCCAAAAAGCCCTGAGAGTAGTGGTCCTCATGGTGAAGATACATCTGATGATGAGATGGTTGAGAGTGATGATGGGTCATTTTGCCGTGTTGTAAACCCTAATTACGTCCATAGGCATATTGCTTTTAGGAAACAGTTTGGTCTTAGCTCGATTGAGTATCTAGAGATTAGGTTTTTGGGAGATCGTTTGCTCACTGTCGAGTATCGACCTAACAACCCTTTCTCGACTGTCTTCACTTTGGCCCAATTCCGGGCTGGGCTTAGGTTACCTCTATCTGGCTTGGTGGTCGACCTTCTTAATGCGATCAGGCGAGCTCCTTGCCAGATGAATGGTAACTTTTGGAGGAATATGAGGGTTATTGACGACCTCAATAAGATGCATAGGTGGAATATTAGTGTAGAAAATGTGTTAGATCATTTTTGCTTTAAACGGTCTTCGAAACTGGGGCTTGCGGGCTATAACATGCAAGTCAGGCCGGAACGTTTACCCTTGATCTACCCTGTGAGTAGTGAGCCTTGGTGGAAGGATCCCATGCTGATTACTGGGTCGATCACTGAGGAGAATATCCGGTTGCGTCATGTGACGAGGAATGTGGATGACAATCGTAAGTTTCTGGTCGTTAGTCATAGGTCGATATGAACTATTCCTTGTTCCTAAATTTCTGACTGTAAGTTTTTGTTTGCAGCGATCAGGGACGACCATCTGGTGAAGAAGAACGACCTGAAATCTGCTTTGAACGCGTTTGGGTTCTGGGCGGACAATCAGAAGGCACAGTATTTGCCGCACTTGAAGGAGTACTTTATCCCCAAGGGTGGTCCGAAAACAGTTGCGGAGGAGCTCGAGAGGAGGAAGTTGTTGAAAAAGAACTTCATGTCGTCTGTGCAGAGAGTTGAGAAGGGTCGATCTGGTGGTAGCTCGCGACAAGGTGATCGAGAGGCGAGCCCCCAGATCGTGTCTCCCCCGACCTCTCTACCCAAGCTACTTGTTGGTTCGATTAGGAAGAGATCGTTCTCGGGGAATCTGAAGCTGATGGAGCCACCAGTTGTGCCTGCTCCTACCCCTCTCAAAACTGTGCGATCTCGAACCCACTCCTTTGTCGAAGAAGACTGCTGCTCGGCCTTTGCACAAAGGTAAGGGGGTGTCATCTGAGTTCCGACTACTTGGGTGGTCGAGGGGGAAAGCATGTCGTTTATGATAAGATAGTGCCATAGATGACCCCTGCGTTGCCCGAGCTGTGAATGAGGGCATCGTTCTCGATGCTGATGCTCGAGCGGTAAAGTCGCATACCCTGCTGGTGACTTGCTCGAAGATAAACTCAGGAATGGCCTTGGTGAGTGTAACTTTTAGTTTCTGTTTCGATTGTTTGTATGCTGCTATCTAACCGATGCCTGTGTGTGTAGCTCAACGCCAGCTTCCAGGAAGTTCGTCTGGTCGTTGAGGTGGGAGCTCGAACTGAGATCGAGCTGAAACATATGAATGAGAAGCTCGAGCAGGCGAAGACGATTGTTGTAGTTGCTGAGGCAAAGGTTAGGGATGGGGAGATTGTGGTGTTGAAGGAGACCTTAGAGGTGGTAAGGGGTGAGCTTGCTGCTGCTAAGGAGTCTGCGGTCCACTGGGAGAACACATGTCATAAGAACGGTGTAGAGTGGAAGGCCTACTGCGACGTCCTGAAGAAACAGATGATGGGCTCGCCCGAAGGAGAGGAGACGCGAGGTGGTGATGAAGGAGCTTTAGTGCCAGCTCAGGACACCTCGATGGGCCCTGCTGATGTGGTTGGAGGTGGCCAGAACGAGTTGGGTGAACCCAACGATCAGACCTCCCAGCAGTGATCCTGTCTCTGTCTTCAGTGATTCTTGGTGTTTTGTGAGACCAGTCTGAGTCTCCACTACACCAATAGCTCATCTTGCTTACACCTTGGTAGCTTCTCCTTGCATGGGAAAGTACATCTCCTTCTTCCTCTCACGTTTAGTCTTCAAGTCCGATGTAGTGAGGTCGAGTGAACATTTATTTGTCTTGACTAAGTTTGTAATGAATGATAGTGGTCGATCTGCTTTTGGTAGGTCGACTGCGACCTAAGTTTTCATTTGATTTGTTGTATTAAGTCTGTCTGAGTGGCTAGTTTCCAGGGAGTCCTGGTAGCTCGTTCAGAAGGCAGGTAGACGAGATGAATGGCTGCAAGCAGGACGAACTGAAATTGTTCTTCTTGTATGCCTTTAGTTGAATTTTGCTTTGATAGCTTCTAGGTCGCATATGATAGATCGGTTTACATGTAATAGTTAGATTTTCATAAAGTAAAAAGAAATTTCACTTATTTACCTTGCATTCTTATACTTGTTGTGTTGTCTGCTTGTATGGGTTTTGCAAACAATAAATAACAAGCATAGCGCTGGACCTGATAGTAGATGAGGTCGTGTGCATGTGAGCTCGATTGTACGTAGGTCGTGGGAATGATATGACCAGAGTACCGAGTTAAGTTGTAAATGGTTAACTTAACAAAAAATTATTAAAGGGACTAGAATTTTTGATAATTTGTAGGTCGAGGGATGGGGTTAGACCTTTAGAAGCCGTTCATGTTTGAGCTGAGATGAAGGCAAAAATGAGTTTATATATTGAAATGTAAAAAATGGGTGCTTACACTTCATTGATAAAATTTCTTCAGGTGATAAGTATTCCAGGGATTCTTCACGTTGTCTCCTTCTGGAGTTTGGAGACGATAAAATCCATTGCTTTGAGCTTTGGTGATAATGTAAGGACCTTCCCAATTTGCATTGAGTTTGCCAATGTTCGCTTTGCTTTTGTTGTGGAACATTTTCCGTAGGACGAGCTCACCGGGCTGAAAAGATCTAGGTCGCACGCCTTTTTTATAAGCTCGTTTGAGTCTTCGTTGATATTGCTCGAGCTTGATAGTGGCATGGTTTCGTCGTTCTTCGACTAAATCTATTCCAAACAACCAGGCCTGATTGTTGAGCTCGGTGTCGACCAGTAGTGATTTGGTCGTGCCAAATGTCAGCTCGGTGGGAATGACAACCTCACCTCCATAACAGAGGCTGAATGGTGACATTCTTGTCGACGTTCGAGGAGTTGTTCGGTAGGTCCAAAGTATGTTCTCTAACTGCTGTGGCCATTGATCTTCTTGATCTTCGAGTTTTTTCTTGAAGTTGTTCAAGATTTGTCTATTTGCAGCTTCGACCTGACCGTTGACCTATGGATATCTAGGTGTCGACCTAGAATGATCGATTTTCTATAGCGCGTAGAAAGCCTTGATATTTTTGCCAACGAACTGAGTACCATTATCGGTGACTATCCTTTTGGGTAAACCAAATCGTGTGATGATGTTTTCTCACATGAACCTTTGGACATCGGCTTGAGTGATGTTGGTGAGGGCAACGGCCTCCACCCATTTGGTGAATAGTCGATTGCAACTAGAACGTACCTCTTCATTTTGTATTGCATCACAAGTAGCATCATCAATTCTAGCAAAGAAGAGTGAACTTTTACTGGTATTGACTTCAAGGCCTGTGCATGCTTTGAACTTCTCAAGAGTGTCTTTCATGCTTCTTGCTGATTGTATATCTCCATGCATGAAACCAATTAAGTCATCTGCAAATGATAAATGTGTGATGATAGGATCCTTACACATAATGGAGTTTGAAATTGCCATCCTTTACACTCTGTGCCATCAATTTTGTGAACAGGTTCATCATCAACACAAATAGATATGGAGAAATAGGATCCCCTTGCCTTGTTCCTCTCTTGCTTCTAAAATAGCAATATAGAGCACCATTAACCATGATGAAAGGAGGAGTTGTAATACACACCTTCACCCAATTAATGAACTTTGCTGGCAATCCGATCCTCTGCATTGCAAAGATCACAGCTTCCCACTTTATAGAATCATAAGCTTTTTTCAAGTCTATCTTGGCAGCTACCCGGGCAGGGAAACCATTTCTATGGTAATTATGAAGCAATTCATGTGACAAAAGGATGTTGTCTTGAATCTGCCTTCCTGGGACAAATGCTGCCTGATTGAGAGCAACCACATCAGGTAATAGCTGCTTCATTCTATTAGTCAACACTTTAGTGATGCATTTGTATACCACACTACAACATGTTATGGGCCTGTAATCACTCAAACAAAGAGGATTACTAACTTTAGGAATCAAAGTAATACAAGTAGAATTAACTTCTTGCAGTAATTTTCCAGATTTAAAGAAGTTACTAATAGCCTTGACCATGTCATCTCCTACAATTCTCCAAGCGGATTTGAAGAAGTGAGAAGAGAACCCGTCACTGCCAGGTGCTTTGTCGCTACCAATGCTTGAAAGAGCTGCAGTTATCTCATCTCTTGTGACATCAGATTGTAAAAATGCTGCCATATCGCCACTTATAGTTGTGTCTGGTATTATACTATCAAAACACGAGAATTCTGGTGGTTGCATGTTGCCTGGACTGTACATGTTCTCATAGTATTCAATGCATGTTGCTCCTATCTGACCAATATCATCAATTACATTGCCCTGTCCATCCTTTAAACAAGATATTTTGTTCACCATTCTTCTAGTCTGAATTGACTTGAAGAAGTAAGAATTGCATCCATCTCCAATTGCCACTACTTGGTCCCTTGATTTCTGTTTCTGACATGATTCCTCCGCTAGTGATGCTTCTACATAGCTTTTAGCTGCAGTTCTTTCTTCTTGTATAACAGTAGTATCGAGTGGTGCAAGTTTTGTTTCTTTGACTCTAGATGATACATTACCAATCCTCTGCTTATTCCATTCAATGAGAGCCACCTTAACAAATCTAAGTCTGCGCATGAAAGTATACATTGGGTTGCCCACAGCTGAACACTTCCATGCCTTATCAACCACTTCCATGAATCCTTGTTCTTGAGTCCAAAAATTAAAAAATCTAAATGATCTTTTATTTTGGTTTCTTTGCTGCATAGAGTACACTACCATAGCTGAGTGATCAGAAGTAGTGCCAGGGTTAATGAATTCTGCTTCAAAATCTGGATATTCATCAATCCATTCTGTATTTACCATAACTCTATCAAGCTTACAAGCTATTCTGTCATTCTGTCTATTGTTCCAGGTAAACAGGTTGCCTTTATATCTAAGGTCCATTTGACCAGCTATAGATACACAATTTAAAAGGTCCAGCATATGATTTCCATTCACTATAGCTCCTCCTACCTTTTCTTGTGGATTCATGATTGAATTGTAGTCTCCCATAAGCAGCCATGGCCCTTGTATTCTACATGACAGGTCCATTATACTATTCCATAACTCCTTCCTAACATACATGTTAGTACTCCGATCCCATATATAATTGATAAATTGAATTTTGGGCCACTATTTACAATTTGGAAGAGGCGATTTCTTTTCTTAACTTCAATTACAAATTTACCCTCTTATGGCATACGTTGAACTACAAACATATCAGAGCCCTTGGATTCTATTTAAACCGATGCTCTAGGCGGGCTGTCGAGATGGATGTCATCCTAGGTATGGCAGCCTAGACAGCCCGATATTCGAATTATAATTCTTGTGAATTAAAAAATTTACTTGATTTTGCCAAGAATAGAAATGAATAATGACAAGGAGGATAATTATGCTAGAGTGTGAAATTACATTAAATGAGTTCGAAAAATTACTCGTCTATCCGAATTCGATTGAAATGCTTGTCAATTAGACTATCTATTTCGGCCAACTAGGTGAGAGAATATTTTTTATAGGTAAGTTCATGTATAGTATAAAATAAAGATGCAATACATAATTTTTGTAATGGTTAATATTTGGTTTATAAGTCTACAAGTTATTATCCACTAAATATAGGTTTGTTACATGAGCAAAACGAACTCACGATGTCTTATCTAAGACGGAGGATTATAATAGGGAGAGATATAATGTGTAATCAATCTCAAGGAAGAATAGTACATAGAGAGATAGAGAAGATGTGGCTTGACAAAGCCACGAGGAAAAAAAAAATAGAAAAGTTTGGAAGACGATATGAAAACACGAGTTAAAAAGAAACTAATTTTCCAAATATGCCCTTCTATCAATTTCAGTTTCTAATATTTATAAATGTCTTCAGTCACGACAACAAGATCATCAGTGATAAATGGTTAAGATTTGAAGTATGATAGAAGTCACTCTAAGAGAGTCACTCTAGCCGACCTATTCATATCTATACTCTATATAATTAGAGAACTTGCCCATAAGAAAAAAAATTCTCTTCTAATTGATAGCTTAATTGAAGATGATTGAGTTTAATTTTAATTTAATTAAGGTCAAATTTGTATTTTTACAATATTCTTAGGTGGACCATAACTTGTAATGATTTCACATTTGTATATAAAAAAAATACTCCGTACACCTCTTATAGAGCCATTTATTCAATACATTTTAACTCAGTACATTACGGTGCGAGCAGCATTTTCGTCCACACAATGTGACTAGGACAACTTGGTAACCGGTTATGCAATTTTTATTGTTTCTTTTAGTTTTTCAGTCAAACATACAGGTGCCAGCTGTATGGATGACAAAATTGCTATATGGATGACAAGCAGCTGTATGGATGACAAAATTGCTATATGGATGACAAAATTGCTATATAGATGACAAAATTCAAGAAACAATAAGAACAAATTTTTGTTGACCTTTAGACTAACCGGTAGCAAGTTTCCACTTGAGTCCACGTGGAAGATTGTGTGGTGTACAAGCAAATGTACCGTAATACACTATACCGAAAATGTACCGAATAACAGCTACTCTTATAGTCTTGTGTTAGTTTTTGATTTATCAAAATAATTGAAAAATAAAAACTTATCAGGAAATTTCAGAACTTAAGAATTATGATCCAAATAACAGTAATGCAATTTCAATTTACTTGAAAGTTTAATCCTCCTCCTTACCTCCATGGCTTTTCCCATTGATAATTCAAATACAAACACGTACTGAGTTTTTTTATTTTTTAGATTTCAAGAAACATTCAAAATTTCACCCATATACAAATTATTATCAACTTTGAAATTTTGCCTCCATGATTCATCTTGATTGTATGAATTATGAGTAGTCGTAATAAAATAAATACGACATGCTTAATTCTGGTTGGGGAACGAGGCAAGGAGCTAATAATGGCAGGAGCAAAAAATTTCTCACATACAGGCATACAGCCATCCACAGTTGAAACTGCAACTGCATTATGGGTTGGGTCCAACTTGGCCCGTTATTCCAACTTGGCCCGTTATTCCAACTTGGGTCCAACTTGTCCCGTTATAAATTCAATACTCTCTGATTGCCCTAAATTATTTCAAGAGTTACTGCTGCGCCGAACAGGGTTTGTTAGGAGCTCAAGAACAAGATGGAAGAAACAAGTAGTATTTTTGTGTTTCTTCCATTAAAAAAGAAGAAAAAACTAATTCGGGGATGGATTCAAAATTGTATAAGATCAGCGATTTACCAGATTATCGTATGGGTAAGTTCAATCACATCATCTAACTTTGTTTTCATTTTGTTATTACATTATAGAATCTTTTTTATTTGTGTTTTGTTCAATTCATAGATGAAGATGATGATTCCCATACACATGAACACCTTAACTCTAACTGCACACTGTACTAAAACTAGAATCAGATAGTGGTTGTGCATTTGGAGGAGTATCCTATATGCTAATGTGTTCAATCATGTTTCCATAGTTTTTCATAAAATAATCGCGCACTTCTCCTTCTCCTATAGGATATCCTCTAGAGCATATCATCGTCATAGTCATGTGATCAACAGGTTGCTGAAAATGCTCCTTGAAGACTATATTTGTTTTCATTTTTTTTATTTTTATTTTTTGGTACAGTTTTGTTGATAGATGATGATGGTATATAAGAAGAATTAATTAAATTTATATGTTATTAATAAGAAGAATTAATAAAATGCTCCTTGAATGTGTTTAATGACTCAACCTTGTTTACCTTTAATTTATTACTACAATTTTTTTTTCATTTATGTTTTGTTAATAGAAGATGGTATATAAGAACAATTAATTAAATTTACAGCAATTTGGGCCCAAGGACAAATTATAAGGTTTCATTAGGCCCAAGGACACCAGAAACGTTTCTTTAGGCTGAAGGACAAGCCTGTATAATGACGCATATACCCTGCTAGTGTTTTAGTAACCGTAAAGAATATAACACCGCGGGGCGGGGTTTTTTGTTTTTTTTCTTTTAATTTACAAACAAAACCTAATTTCTTATTCCTTCTTTCTTCTTTTTTTCTCTTCTCTCTCTCTCTCTCTCTTCGTCTATCTCAACTGTCAAATTTCATCTTGATTTCTTAGGATTTACTTCAATTTCTAAGAATTTCTCTTCGATTTCTCTCGATAAAAGTCTGATTCTTTGATTTCTCTTGATTAAAAGCCCGATTTCTTCGATTTCTCTAGTTTCTCATCGATTTCTCTTGTTTCTCTTCGATTTCTCTGGTTTCTCTTTAATTAGAAGTCTGTTATTTTCGATTTCTCTGGTTTCTTTCGCATTACTGTTACTTGTTTTATTTTATTTTCTGCTACTTTTCTTCAAATTTCTATAATGACAAGAATAAAAACTTGTACAAAAACTGGTCCTTAGGCCAAAAAAGATAAGAAAGCGACAATGCGAAAGAAGCTTAAAGCTATTGAACAACAAGAACAAGCACGCAACAAAGATTACGAATCTAAGGTAAATTTCTTGTTTTTCTTTTTAATAACTTTTTTAGATTTTTTGTTTTATTTTAATAAAGTAGATGAGTAATGTATTGTTCAAAATTTATTTCAAGAAATCATCAATCTGTATAGTTGATTAATATGTTAATCAACTGTACAGAATGATTAAGTGTTGATTTCTGTATAGTTGATTAATGATTAAGTGTTGATTTTCTGTATAGTTGATTAACATATTAAGTGTTGATTTCTGTATACTTGATTAGTCTATAGTTGATTAACATATTAAGTGTTGATTTCTGTATAGTTGATAAATGTATAGTTGGTTAACATATTAAGTGTTGATTAAGCATTAAGCATTAAGTGCTTCTTAAGTGGTGGACCAGGTTAAAATTCAAAAATAAGTGTTTTTTAAGTTGTTTGTTTAGAACAAGCATTAAGAACTAATTGGGATATTTCAGCGATTTTGGCCCACCGAAAATCTCACGCTTAATTTAACTTCTTAATGCTTGTTGTATTATTTAGACAATTCTACCCATATAAAAATTGTTTTTATCATCCATAACCATTAAGTAATATCACAGTCAGATTCATTGGCTTAGTTAATGGTTTTTCCTTTGTCTGATCACTTTGAAATTTTTACCATAAGTTCCTGAAGATTTCTGTTATATAATATCTAAAATTTAGAATTTTTAGACGATCGATTTGAAAGTTACAGATTTGTTTGTGGTTGTTATGTTTTATAAGAAAAATTACGTTACAGTCAGATTCGTTTGCTTAATAAGGGGACTTTCTTTTGTCTGATCACTTTAAAAGTTTTACTATATGTTCCTGACGATTTCTATTGTATCATATCCTAAATTTGGAATTTTTAAACGAGTCGTTTGAAAGTTACAGATTTCTTTGTGATTGTAATGTTTTAGAAGAAAAATTACAGTCAGATTCGTTTGCTTAGTAAAAGATCTTTCCTTAGTCTGTTCACTTTGAAATATTTTCCATATGTTCATGACGATTTCTGTTGTACCATATTCAAAATTTAGAATTTTTAGACGAGCCGTTTAAAAGGTTGAGATTATTTTTTTTAAATATCATGTTTCAGAAGAAAAATTGGCGTGTATAGTTTTGTTGTTAGAACATTTTTCTGTTTGTACGACGTAACAATATAGTGTAGTTACACAAATATTTTGGTTAAGGGTGAAACATTCTCATCTGAAGCACAACACTGAATGGTCAACTTGCACAACCAGAGTGCAAATCAACTTTAGGTTTTTGGGTTATGTGATAAGGTACTGTGTATTGTCAAAATATTTTTTCAATAATAGGGTAACATGGTCAAAATCACACTTATGCATAAACAAACAAATCAAAAACAGAGCTTCTTAAAAATGATAACCAAACAACTTTTCCAGCATTCAGTGTTCAGCATCCAGCATTAAGTATCCAGCATTCAATATCCAGCATTCAGCATTTTAAACAAACACACCCTAAGTGTTGATTTCTATATAGTTGATTAATGTATTAATCATTGATTTCTGTATAGTTGATTAATAGTTGACTAATGATTCATTATTTTCAGGAGAGTGCACCTGAAGAACCACATACATCATCTCGAAAACGTAAATATTTCACAAGATCATCATCTAAGAAATCACCTAAACAAAAACCAACAGCGAAAAAGAGGAAGAAGGATAGTGAGCCAAATGTTGAATTTCTAAAGAAGAAGAAGGATACTTCATTCTTCAGATTTTCCATGGAACCTCTTAGAAGTTTAGCTGCAACGATAAAGAGCAAGATAAGTGTTGAACATCTGCAGTTTTTGGAGGACACAACATTTGGAAGTTTGTACAATCTCATGCATCTTGGTATGATTGAACCATGCAAGCCAAAGAATGAATCATTCAGAACAGCGATCTTCTGCATTCTCAATTGCTACTCACCTGAAGACTGTGGTTTTAGGATTGGGAATAAGATGATGAAGTTTAGAGTTGAAGATGTGGCAGTTCTGTTTGGTTTGATGGGTTGTGGAGAGGTCATTGAACAAAAAGCATGCAGTATTAACAAACATCGCAAAATCGATTTCATTAGTAACAACTTTACTGAGGATATCGACGATGTTACAAAGGATAAGGTGATGAACAAGATTCTAACACTAGTGGATGAAGATGGACACAAGAAGGAAGACCTTGGATTCCTCATCATCATCTACATGTTCATCACCGTATTTTTCTCAAATTCAGCGGGCAGGGCTTTGTGGAATCACTTGAAGCATCTTGACAGCTTGAAGGGGATGAATTCTGTTAACTAGGCAGAGGCTGTTCATTTCTTCCTTGTAAACAAGTTGAATGAAAATCATCAGAGGAAAAACTTGCCAATAGGACACAAGAAGCGGCAGGAAGAAACTATTAGTTATAAATAGTTCATTAATATGTTAATCAACTGTACTATTAGTTGATTAACTTATTAATCAACTCGACTATTTATTAATCAACTCCACTATTAGTTATAAATAGTTGGTTAATATGTTAATCAACTTTACAAGTAGTTGATTAACATATTAATCAACCCCTCTAATATAAGTTGATGAATATTAATCAACTTATAAATAGGTGATTAATATATTAATCAACTCCAATATTACTTGATAGCTGTATTAATCAACAAACACTAGTATTTGATAACTATATTACATGTTTTCTGTTTTAGTTATATATTGTTGATTACTTTCTCTTCTATTCTGTTCAGTTGATTAGTATGTTAATCAACTCCACTATTAGTTGATTAACATATCAATCAATTTTTCTGCTATAGTATACTATTCTTCATTATTTTCTCTTATGTTTTGTTTAGTTGATTAACATATTAATCAACTCCACTATTTGTTAATCAACTCCACTATTAGTTATAAATAGTTCATTAATATGTTAATCAACTGTACTATTAGTTGATTAACTTATTAATCAACTCGACTATTTGTTAATCAACTCCACTATTAGTTATAAATAGTTGATTAATATGTTAATCAACTTTACAAGTAGTTGATTAACATATTAATCAACTCCAATATTACTTGATAGCTGTATTAATCAACAAACACTAGTATTTGATAATTGTATTACATGTTTTGATTTACTTACAGGTGATCAAAGAGCTTTCTGAATTAAGTGATGAAGAGAAAAAATTGATAAAACCAAGTACGAATGACGTCGAAGAAGAAACTGATGATTTAGCTAATGAAGTCGAAGAAGAAACTGATGATTTAGCTACTGATAATCGGCGGCTAAGAGAAAAGAATGAAGAACTGAAAAGTGTGATTCAGCAGTTACAAACTGAAATTGAAAAGCTGAAAAATAAGGATGATGACAGTGAAGATGATGAGGAGGAGGAAGAAGTTGTTGGACATGATGCTGATGATGAAGATGAGGAAGATGATGGGGTTCAAAAGCATGAAACAAAAAAGATGGAAGTGAAGATGATGACAGTGAAGATGATGATGATGATGATGGACATGATGATTACCATGTTGAAAAGGTTGGAGAAAAAAATGAAGAAAGAAAACATGAAAGTGAAGATGTTGAGGAAGATGATGATGGAACTGATAATGAGGAGGTTCAAAAGGTTGAAGAAAATAATGAGGAGACAAAAACTAATGATGAGGATAAAAATGATGGAGAAAAGATTGAGGAGCAAGTTGATTGGGATAATGTTGATTGGGATAATGTTGATAGGGATAATGAGGATAGCCTTGATATGGATAGTATTTTCAAGCTGCACATAATGCAACCACATGAACTTGGTGAGGAGGAACCAACATTGGGGAAAAGGAAGGTCCGTCCAAGTTCAATAGTAAAACGAGTCAAGGAGAGGACTGAACAAAAAAAGAAGGAAAATGAGGTTATAATAACAGAAGATGAAATGGACCTAGGAAATGAAGAGGAAATAAAGGTTCCTCTAGCTGATTGGAAAACAACCAAATACTATCAAATGTTACCAAGAGAAGAACAAGAGGTGCTAGATAAATATGTGAATGATGTCAAGGATGGAAGGTAATGTTGTAATTTCTTTATTGAAAAACTATAGATTAGTAGATTAATCATTATTATTATTAATGTTCTAATTATCTTAATAACTGCAGCACTATGACATGGCAGTCACTAAACCAGGAAATTATCATAACAGCTTCCCAGATCAATGATCTTATGACTGGGAAATACATCGATTACCACGTAAGTTTTTCTTGACTTTATATTTGATAAATTTCCATTACATTCAGTAAGGCTTACAAGACATATCAAATCATTTCTTTTTTATTATCTATATGTAAAAGATCATTGATTGGTATGGACGAAAGGTTCTAAATCAATATGAGAGCTTCAGAGAAATTGAGCCATTTCAAAGAGGAGTTGCCATCTTCTCGGCTTATGCATGGGTAAGTAATTTTCAAACTCATCCTTTCTGATGAAGTTGATGTGTATATTAATCAACTTATAACATTTGAAACAGACATGGTTGCGCGACTTTAAAGGGCAGAAGAGAAGAAAGAAAACAAATTCAGGTGAGATTCAAAATAAGGAAGACATGTACTGGAAGGAAGTGATTGAAAAATTCAATGGAAAGGAGAAGCTCTTTTTGTTTCCATTAAACACTTCAAGAACTGCTAGAGACAAGGCTGGGTATCATTGGAGTCTTCTTGTGCTCGAGAAAGGTTGTGGATGGACTCTTTATAACTCTCTTGCTGGAAACAAAGCTTTCAACAAGTGTATTCTGAGCAATTGTAAAGCCATTGTGAGTTAACTTTCTTAAACTATTGTAGTTTTGTAACAATTTTATAATGATTTAGAATTTTACCGAAGTTTAAACATTTGAAACATGCCAAATATGTCACTCCTTTGCTGGACAAAAAACTAATCAAACCTGGAGATGTTTGTTACAAAGATGGTCCTATAAATGAAGCACCTGATTTACCGCATCAAGGCTCTTCGTAAGCTTTAGAATTTTGAATTGTTATTCCTTATTACGATGAATGCAATTTGATTTATGCATTAATTAAATATTTCAGGGTGGACTGCGCATTGTTTGTTATCAAATTCATGGAGCACGCAATTTCTGAATGTGAAATATTTTCGTCAGACTATGGAGTGGAAACAATAGACTTGATGAGGGATACAATATCATATGAACTACTGACTGAACCGGGACTAAGTATTAACAAGGAAGTATGGGATGAACAACAATTTCTAGTTTCCCTTGATGCTGCTGAAAAAAAGATACTTGAAGAGAAAGAAAAGGAAAAGGCAGCAGTTCAAACAATTATAAATTTTGGTGTTCAAAAGTCAGGATAGTTGAAAATGAATTACCCCGAATTCGAGGTCCTGACTTTTTGTGTTTTGAAACTGTCAATAGTACGTATATGTTATGAATACGAACAAGTTTTATATATTTCTGTTATTTTGTAACAACTGAATTCTCATGGTTATATCAATGGAAATGTTATTTTGCTTATTTTCTAGTGTTTAAAATGGTTGTTAATTTAATTTAAATTTTAATAGGATGGAATTGTTATTTGCCTATTTTTTAGTGTTTAAAACATAGTTTGATTAACATATTAATCAACATAACCATAGTTGGAATGGTGAACCCTAGTGGAATGCTGTCATAAGTACCCCTTAATGCTGTCATTCTAAAACCCTAGTTGGAATGGTGAACTCTAGTGGAATGCTGTCATAAGTACCCCTTAATGCTGTCATTCTAAAACCCTAGTTGGAATGGTGAACCCTAGTGGAATGTTGTCATAAGTACCCCTTAATGCTGTCATAAGTACCACTTCATGTTGTCATTCTAAACCCTAATTGGAATGGTGAACCCTAGTGGTATGCTGTCATAAGTACCCCTTAATGTTGTCATTCATTAACTTCTGAAAACAATTTTCCCGATTACAATAAAGTTGATTAATTGATTAATCAACAGTTCAGTAAACTTTCATAAAAACAACTAAGTTGATTAATACATTAATCAACCGTTCAGTTAACTTGCATAAAAAAACTAAGTTGATTAATACATTAATCAACAGTTCCGTAAACTTTCATAAAAACAACTAAGTTGATTAATACATTAATCAACCGTTCAGTTAACTTGCATAAAAAAAACTAAGTTGATTAATACATTAATCAACAGTTCAGTAAACTTTCATAAAAACAACTAAGTTGATTAATACACTAATCAACCGTTCAGTTAACATGCATAAAAAAAACTAAGTTAATTAATACATTAATCAACATTCCTTAGTTGATTAATAAAAATTAATCAACTTCATGAAAAAAATCAATCATTAATGGATCAGAAAACTTTCTCAAAACTAAAATAATGAATTATATTGTAGGAACTGAATTGTAATGTCATAACAAGTGAGGAAAAAAAACAATCTAAACTTTGATGAAAAACAAATCATCAAATACAACTAAAACCTTACTGCTGTTCAGATATGGGCAAGTCCTCCTATTGTGACGACCAGTATTAAGACAACTGAAACACTTCTGAGCTTTGGGATGCTTTCTTAAACCGGTGTTTGGAATCCTTTTCGTCTTTGGCCTCCCAGGACCTCTTTTAACATCTGGAGGAAGTATACGCACAGAATCAACATCATCTTCTGGTTTGTCCTCATCCGAAATCGGCTGAATTGCATGCGAGTATGTATTTCGGAATGTGCTAACATAGTAATAAGGTTGAATATAATCGTATATTCTTTCTCGATCACCTTTTGCAACTATAGCAGCCACAGCATGCTTACAAGGGAATCCATCTATTCTCCACTTTCGACAAGAGCATATCATATCCCGAAGATGAACTGAATGTTGTTTATGCGCCAACACTTCATAAACAAACTCGCTTGACTTTATCACTTTTAAAGGACGTGCTTCCTGAATCCTTAATTTTAAAAGTTCTTCCATTTTAGGACATAACACAAAATTCCACTTCAAAGAATCATCACGCCTATCCGACATCATTTTCATCACTCGTTGCCTAATTCTATCCAACATAGTACAAATAGGCATGGACCTCTCTTGGATTATCCAATTGTTGAAACTCTCAGCAATGTTCGAACATAATTCACCGTAACGTTCACCAAGGAAGTAGGCATTCGCAAATTGCTGAGTAGGCAATGTTTCCAAGAATTTGAAAGCCTTACTACCCCCAGAATTCAATAAAACTTTCAAATGTTCAATATATTTCAAATGAGTCATTGCATAGGCACATTTGCCGAAAATATCCTTAAGACTATCAGCACATCTTCCAACAGCAGAAGCAAGATTATTTTTGAGATGCCACAAGCAAAAACTGTGATAACAATTGTGGAAAACCAATGGAACATTCTTCACAAGGGAGTGATGGCGATCAGAGATAAAGGTTATAGGCCTATCCGTAGACACGACAGCTTTCAAATTCTCCAAAAACCAAAACCAGTTGGAATCATTCTCCACATCAACAATAGCAATAGCTACTGTAAACATACCTAAAAGACAGCAAGAACATTGATTAACACATTAATCATCCAAACATGGTGAAATTAACCCTATAAAGCATATCAAATTGATTAATAAAGAAATAAACTACTTACTATACACTTTCAGGAAAAAAAATTATACCTTGATCACCATTCTTTGCTGTCGCTGACAAAAGACAACCTTTATACTTGGACTTCATAAAAGTTCCACCTAGGCAAAGTATAGGCCTACAAAACTTAAACCCATGGATGCATGCCTCAAACGCCACAAAAAAACGACTAAATTTTTTCGTCGCTCTTTCAACTTCTAAAACCACACGGCTACCAGGGTTACTTTTCATAATTTCATCACCATACCAGATTAACTGATTGTACAACAAACCAGCATCTCCATAAATTTGTTTAATCACCAACAGTCTAGCACTATAAGTAAAATAATATTTTAACTCAAGTCCATAATCACTTTTAAATCTATTCATAATGTCCTTTGGTGAAGTCGTAATTTTATCACTCACCATACTAAGTATTAAACTCATCACCAGCTGACTTGACACATTGGGATTCTCATAATCTTTACAAGCATTGCCACAAGTATGTTTTTCCCCCATCTCCTTCAACCACATACGTCCACCATCTGTACTAAAGGACTTTGCATAGATCATCCACTTACATTTATCTTTTTCATCAACACATTTACCTTCTTCCATAGCCTGTTTACAAACAGCTTTGACTCTAGTCTTGGAATTCTTCAAAAACCCATATTTGAGCCCAGTTTCAATAGAAAACTGTCGAAGCTTGTTTCGGACCTCAATAGCTCCTCCTTCAAATACCTGACCAACACCAGTAAAGACAAACTCCCAATCCCTAGTCTTTAAACCTAGCAAAGAAATTTCATCATCATAATCAATGCAAGAAGAACTACTACTTGGTCCGACATCACAATGAACAATGTCAATAGACATCTTCTTCAAACAAACTAAAAGTTCAACAACTCTCTGTCCATTCTTATTGCAAAACCACACCAAAGATTGACGCTCAGCATCACCAAAAATTTCATGATGTTTACCATAACGATCGTAGGTGAGAAGAAACACTAAAGGAGACAAATCCTTAAAATTTTGGCAAATAGCATCCTTTAAACTAGCCAATGTACTATCACACGTGAGCTCATAGGGGAAAGTTTTTTTGTTATACTTGATTACCCCAAGAACAACACCATTAGCAACCTCAGTTGAAACAACACTATCACATAATTGCACATCTGTATAAAAAAAGTATCATGTACAGTTGATCAATACATTAATCAACAAATTGCTGTAATATAAAACATTTGTATTTTATCGCGACATTAATCAACACATTAACATAGTACTCAATATTAATCAACCTAAATACTCAAAACAGAAAAGAAACAACAAACAAAACTGTTGAACGATGACTCGTTCAACATAAAAAAACACTAAGAAATCAAACACAAAAACAAGAATTGCTAAATTATTAATCAAAACAGGAATTAAGAACTCAACAAACTAAACTGTACAATCGTTAATCATAACCATCTCGAAATCCAGTTGAGAAATCAATCCAAAAAATCAGTTGATAACACACAAAAAACTGATCTCAAATCGAATTTCAAACTAAAAACACGAATTCAAACTTCAAGATCTGCCATTAAAAGCTTCAATTACACTGAAAACTGAACTCTCACGAATGAAACGAATTGTGAAATTGAATTGAATTGAACTGAGAAGATCTTGCCGAATTGAATTGTGAAATCAAAAACCTAAAAGGAAAGCGAATGAAGGTTTCGCGAAATCTGAACTCTTTCTAATGAAACGAAACCGCAAATGAAACGAAACCGCTTTCCAAAATCTCAAAACACTATCTATATATATAGTTAATATAAGGGTAGTTCAGGTATTATGAAAGAGAGAAGAACGCAATTATACGCGACTTTGTCCTGGAAACAAAATTACATTCCGTACAATTGGACTTTTAGTAAACCAAAACAAAACCTGTGTCCTTGGGCCAACAAAACCAAGACTACGGACCAGAGCCCAAACAAACGTTCCTATTTGGACTCTGGACTAGTTTTTTGTTAAATTTATATGGTATTACAGGGAATTTGTTTACTTGCATCCCCTGGTTGCAAACATTATGCAACTCAAAGAAAAGTTCGATGTCCATGTGTAGATTGATAGTATGCTTAAAGTTACCTCTGAATAGAGGTGAGAGCCAAAGGTCATGAGCTGGGAGGCGATAGTTATGCTTTAAGATTTTCCATAAATAGAAGTTTCTCTTCTAATCATTCTGACGACAACCACATATATCCTAAATATCATACGATATTCAATATAGAAAGATAAATTGTCGACAAACATTGGAGTAAAGAGCTTTCAATCATTCACAATGTGCTCGAAGTTAAATCTGGATTGAATTCGGAGCCAATGATTATGTGCCATGAGTTCCAGTGAGATAATGAAGCTTAAACACCCTCAAGTGGAATTGCACACCATTATTGTTTTTTTTTTTTTTTTATTAAACAAAGTATCCTATGCATCTATGTATGTATATGTATACTAAAGAGAGCTCATGTCTGACTATTGAACTTGTGGTTAGAATATAGCAACTACACACATCCAAAACATCATTTTTGGCTAGATTGTGCACACATTGGGCTCCTAGTGGTTGTGCATTTGGAGGAGTATTCTCCATGTGAATATGTTCAATCACGTCTCCATATGCTTGAAGTTACATCTGGATAGAGCTGGGAGCCAATGGCCATGAGTTGGGAGCTGATGGTTATGCTTTAGGTTCCTATAAAGTAGAATTAAACCCTTAAGTGGAATTGCACGGCAATATTTTTTTTTTTTATTACTCTATGTGTACTAAAGAACACCTCTGTAACTACTGAAATTATGGTTAGAATATAGCAACTACACACATCCAAAACATTATTTATGATTGTTCATAAATTGCACGGAGTGAATTAATATGTATTTTATATCTATTGTATTGGCCCAACCTATCCCAATAGGTGTGTCTTTCGCTAATCGACACATACTTTGTAAACACCCTTTCCGGACGGATGTGTTTAGGGTTTAGGGTTTAGGGTCTATCCGAATAGATATGTACTTTGTATTGGGGCATAGGGTCTATTAAAATAGATATTGTGCATTTTTTAAAAAGGTGTCTATCCTACTGTATAAGTGTATCTTGTGTTGATTTTTTTTCAGTCGATTAGTATTTTTGTTTTCAAGTGTTTATGTTCTGTCATTAAAGTGTGTCTTTATGTAGACTAAGGTTGCCTACTGAACTTGTGGTTGGCATAAAGCTTGATTTTTGCTTGTTTCTTATTGAGTTAAGGTTAGTGCTAAATTCTGTTTTGATTGACTATGCATAGATGATGCTTAATTTCTGAAGCTCTTACTAAAGTTTGTAAGCAACGGGAATTTTTAAAGTTCCATTTTTATATTGTCATCTCAAATATGGTTCTGATAAATTGATTAGCAAGGTTAGATTCTGTTTTTTTTTTTTTTTTTTCATTTCATCATTGAAGAGTGAAAGTCTGCAAGTTGTATAACGAAACAGCCACACTTTCGTAGGATGCGGTTTCTAAAGACAGAAGTTAGCGCCCAATTTTTCTCTGAAGAAATTGATCTCAAACATTTTTTTTTTTTTTGATAAGTTTTTGCTTTATTAAAAATCATAAACGGTTACAATAAAGTTTTTGAACATTAGCAAGAAGCTATAGCCCCCAAAAAAAAAACCAACAAACATTACCCCAGTACGCAACTCGTTAACCCGACACGAACCCGACCTGAGATAAACAGGTTTGGGTTTAGTCTTATCGGGTTTTCGGGTCATTTTGACCCGAACCTGTTAGACCCGTTTATAAACGGTCAGGTTCGGGTTTGACCACTAACAGGTCGGGTCAACCCGAAACCCGTTTAAAATTAATATTTTTTATTTCTAGTTTTTGAAATCACCTCTCTTTTTCATCTCTTCTCAACAATCGTTTTCTTTCTTCTTCTTTAACTAAGGAGAAATATATAGTAGTAATGAATTGATTATAAAAACTTGTTTGTTGGTGGTTCTTATTTTTCTATATCGAAGTTAGAGATTGTGTAAATATTTTTCTTGTTTTTCAATTGATTTATTTTGGGTTTAAGGAACATGATGTTTTAATTAATCAATTAAAATCAGATTAGTGTTTTTTTTTATTTTTAGAACTCAAGTTGATGTTTTGATCATGTTTATAATTGGTTTTAATGTTAACGTTGATTGTTTTACCGTGCCCTTGTTTTTCAAGATTTTTTTTTTTTTGAATTTTGTCTTTTACTAATAGTTTTAATTTTTGATGAAATTAAGTTAATTAATTTATATTAAATATCGATTATCATGAATATCAATTATAAATAACAGTAGTAGAGATAAAAATAAATAATTAATAAATCTGAAGCGGGTTTAAACAGGTCAACCCGAACTCGACCTGTTTAATTAGCGGGTCAGGTTCGGGTTTAGGAAAAAAACTAAATAGGTTAACAGATCAGATTTAGGAAAAAAACACATCAACCCGTTAAGACCCGACACGAACCTGACACGACCCGACCCGATTGCCACCCCTAGTCCCATTACACCCCCATCCCCTGTAAGATCCATTGCCACTTGTTGGTCCATTCCCCAAATTTTCAAATTAAAGTTGACTTTATAGTACAACAGGAGCAGACCCATGTGACTTCACAAGACCTTAAGCCACGTCATCATCTCCTTCTCCAAACACAGCAAACTCCGGTGCGACTTCCGGCAGAGACCCCTTCTCCATTGCTTCCAGTCCTTCCTTTTTTCACCTTAAAGAAAAGCTCCAAAGTCCCCCCTGCTTGTAAGATGAAAGCTCAGACCAACTTAGATCGTTGAAAACCAACAACACCCTGCTCACCGACTCCTACACCACCCGAAAACCGGCTTAATTTCAACCCAAAAATCTATTCCCCCTTTAACATCCACCCCCATCTACACCATCACTACCAACTAGGTTGTGTGCAGCCCCACTACCATGACTGAAACCGGCACTCGGTTGTTTACATTTATTTTGTGACATTGGATGTCCATGGTTATCTCACCTTGAGTTCATTGTTAAGAAAACCTCGTTGTATTCGCGTCATCCCGAGTCTTTGTCTTCGCGTCTAGTGTATCAAAAGTGTGTTTTTGGTTTAGGACGTACGTACGTCCTACAGGTCAGCAAACTTTCAATCGTGTTGAACGTACGTACCGAGTTAGGGTGTACGTATGTTAGGTTAAGCAGCAGGAAAGTTTTTGTTCAGGACGTACGTATCTAGTTAGAGCGTTCGTACGTCCAAGCAGTCAGCAAGTGTTTGTCGTATGGGGACGTACGAACGGTGTTTCGACGTACGTACGTCCAATATGGATTTTGTTAAATTCCGGCCCATTTCTTGTGTACTCCAACCCTAAGTATAAATAGGGTTTCTCTTCCAAAGAATGAGTTAGTTCTTTGGCCGTCTATTCCTTGGAGTTTTGTTTAGGTTTTGTGTTGAAGTTGTTTTGGTTAATGAACTCAATTCTCTTTCTTCTTAATTCATCAATTCCTTATCTTCCGTATACAGTTGTGAATTCGGCTTCGAGTCTTCTTGTGTGTTCATCAAGGAGTCGAGTGTCTTGTGCGTACATCAAGGTGCTCTGGTGAAGTCAAGGTGTTAGAGATAACCTGAAGTATCAGCTCGCAGTGAGTGCAGGTAGTTGATAGGTTCGTAAATCTCTTTCGTCTAGTGGATTATTTGTTGTCACCAAAGGCAACCGTGGACGTTTCCCAAATTGGGTTTTACCACGTTAAAAATTCCTGCGTGTTATTTACTTTCTGCTTATCGTTTGATTTGTTTTGAATATTAAACTGTGAGATTAGCACTATCTGTGTTTTTCAATGACAACCCCAATGAATCCCTTGAAGAGATCTCGATATCATCTCCTTTGGTTCCCCTAAAATTCCTTTAACTCCCTTCCTAAACCCAGCACATCTCTCACAAATTGTAGATCCCTATTATAAGAACAAAGACGAATGAGATCCACAGGCAGTCAACGGCGCCGGACTGGCCGTGGTCAACGGTGGTTTTCTCTCTGGTTCTCTCTGATATCAATGGTTCTCTCTGATATCAATTGATCTCAAAGATATGACTGGCAATGTTTTTAAAATTCAGCAATGACCGATACTGAATTGTAGAATTGTGAACGGTGAATTCCATGGAATTGTAGCAATGAGGATATTGAAATGTTCTAGGGGAACGGTGAGTTCCCTGAATTGTAGTTGTCTGTGCACCACTAATTTCCCGAATAACGTTCCCATTGTCCTATCAATATAATGCAAGATTAATGGAGTTACTGCAGCTGCAGTTATAGTGATGGGTTTTATCACAGTACATAGTTCTTATATGTTTGAAATCCTGAAATTTAGGACAGCCTCTGCAGTCTGCCCTTAAGGAAAATTGAGTGTGGTTTGGAAGGCATTTTCTTGTATGAATGAAGAAAAAAATCCCCCTTGTTTTCTTGTTAGTTATGTAAAAAAAATACCATACATCTTTTTCTGCAGAACATGGTCAAGGTCAACAGAAAAAAAAATTTCTAACAAGTTCTAGCAGATGCCAACTGAGCCCAGCTGGTAACATAGGTGAAAATATCGAATAATCTCAAATATCCGATTCGTGAAAAATCGGATTATTTCACGAATATCCCAAAGCCAGTGTCGAAATTGGGAGGTTTGGCAAATATGCTTCTCGCAAAATATTGCCTAAATATTCGCGAATATTCCAAAAAATTCGGCAGAATTGGGAGGTTTTCTACTAATATCATGTTTTTCTTCTTCTTTCAATGTATAAACTTATAATTCAACAATAGAATATATAAACAGACCCCGTTTTTATTATATGGCCATTATCATCCAAAGAAAGACATGCGTTTTAATTTAAACACACCCCTTTTTATTATATGGGTTATGCATTTATATATGAATTTGGGTATTGAAATTCGAAATTGCAAGAATAGAGAAAACTAAATAAATTATAAAACACTATAAGAATCATTGAAATTTGGAGACAAAGAGCCCGTTCGGCAACTCAAAATTTTTTAGAAGGAATTTCCTTATAAGTTGTTGTCTGGAATAAGAAAGTACAAAGGAGACAGCTTAAAACAGAAACTTACCATAAAATGCCTTTCTTAACTTTTTAAGAATTACTTTTTAATTTAATTTGTGTAATCACCGAACAAGCTTCTTGCTTTCCGTCTTTTGGAAAGTTACGGAATGCATTTTCACCCGTATATATATATGCCGTCTTTAATTTGATTTTGTCTGTGCAAGCATGCTGATATCCAGGATATTAGAGAGATACATCTTCCCACCATAAGCATTATTTGAAGGATATGTTTTATTTTTGAAATTCTTGAATGTCTACAGTGGTTGAAACTTCAATATCCGAATAACTTAGTTTATATTGTAGATAAATATAAAGAATTGTAATTCGAAAGTCATATTAGAGTCACTATTAGTAAGCTTAAGGCTTAAGTCAGAAATGTAGATAATATTTCAGAACAAATCTATTCCATTCCAGAATGGGATTATCATGTAACGCAGAATCAGATATCATCAAGTGAAGCTTTCATCCAAAAAAAAACAAAAAAAACAAGTGAAGCATTTTCCAAGTACACCAATGAAATGATTTGCCACACACATCATAAAAGTTTTATTAGATGGTAAATTATTCATGCAAAATTGCATTCTCATGAATTCCTTTTAAACGAGTATGGAACTGGACATGAATATATATAATGTTTACCAGCCGAAGATCATCTTGTATAATATTGGTTTAATTGTTTGTTAGTGGATTATTGAAATAAAATACTGAAATTTATTTATTTTGAGATATTGGGTAGTAAACAAAATATATTTGTTCATGAGACTACTAGCTTCATTGAAATATGCATACTCTAGTTACAAACCTTTTTCTTTATGCATACTCTAGTTACAAACAATGTGATAGAAAGCTTTGGAAGAATTGGTACCATATACATATAGACCTGTCAGCTATCTGAACCGATCCGTGATCCAAAACCGATCCAAACCAAAATTTTTGGTTTTTGATATCCAATTGATCGTTTGGATCATTGAGAATGGTTTTCGGATATCCATTCCATTTTCGGTTTGGTTTGGATAATTATCCAAAAAATCCGATCCGATCCGAAATTTTTTTAAAATCAATACGAAACAGAAGAAAATAAAAATACCCAATCTTTCCTGTTCTTCTCGTTTTGGGAGCAACAACAATGGACCAAACCAATTCTAATTCTTTTCTTTTGTAAGTATGTGAAAAGACAATAGATTGCCATGTCTTGCAAACAACACCAAATCTCATCTATATCAGTTAATCGTCTAGCAATAATGTCATCAGTAATTCCTTCTGGAAGATCCAACCAATTGACCTCCATGTTAATTATTCAATTCACGTACACCATTCAAATCAAAAGATGTTACCCTTTAGTCAAAAACTCAAAATAGCATTTGTTTTGTCATATTGCTCTGTTTCCCCTGTTTTCGCTACTAATTACAGATGACTGACCAGTATAGAAGAGTTAATGAGTAGTACATTATTTCAATTGATGGAACACTTAAAAGATGGCTTAGTTGCTGGCTTGCTCCCATGTATTTGTAGAACCCATTGCATTGACTAATTAATTTGTTCCTTTGATGCACCAAAGATCATATCATATCCAACAAACAAAAATTATATTAGAATGTGCTAGGAATAAAATGAGATCTATTATCAGTCATTATATTCACTCCCAATGCTCTTATCTCTCAAGAGAAAACGATTTTTGTGTATTTTTTGGGTTATTATTTGATTATGAATTTATGATTTCACAAGTTTGATTTGTTGTTGTTTTTTGGATTTGGGTATTGTTCAGATCATTTGTTTTCACGGTGATGAAGGTTGCAAAATTATATTTAAAAAAAAAAAAACCCGGATCGGATCAGATTGGATCGGATATCCGTTAATTTATAGTGGATCAGTTCGGATCGGCGCGCTGTACCAATTATCCATTCTGAATTGGATCGGATCAGTTCGGATCACAATACATACGGATCAGCGAGATATCCAAACCGAACCGATCCATTGATAGGCCTACATACACAGGTTGAACACATTTGAATTGGTTGTAAAGATACATGAGCATTAAGACTATTTAATTGTATGCCAAATTATATTTTCATGAGTTTTGCTGCTTAGGAGTCGGACATAGATATAGGGAGGGGTTCCAGGGACTCAAGAAATGATTGACTCAATTTTGACTCAATCCTACTTAGGGTACTTGTACATGTTGGATTGGCATGATTTTTTATAGGATGAATGTTCTCATTATGTACGACATCTTCATCAAAATTTATCATAATCTGAATTTTTGAACCCTAGAAAAAGCATATTACAAGTTAATGTATTGTGGAACGTTCATTTTTACCGTTGAATTTAATATTATATTTGATGGGTCTAAATATATTCAAATGAGCTGATTTTTTATGTAGTAAATCTTTATTGTAAAGAGATCATATCTACCAAAAATCATGTCAATCCAATATGTACAAGTACCCTAAATAGGATTGAGTCAAAATTGAGCCAAACATTTCCTGAGTCCCTGGAACCCCTCCCTAGATATATATGGGCATTCACCATTCAATTGTTTCTTTGTTTGTTAATGAAAAATATATTGAAAATTTTATCTCCTTTTATGATAAACAAAAAATGTTGAGATATTGAAGTAAACTAAATATGTGATACTAGCTTTTAAATTCCCTCGATTGCAGCATTATTCATTTGTGTAATTGTTCCTGGGCAGGGCTAACTGAATGGTGGATCTTTGGTGAAGTTATTAAGTAAAGTCACCTTCTTTGATCATTTTTGAAATGTCGGATATCTTGACAGTCTTGACTGTCGGATTAACTCTGCAGCCTATTCTGATTCAATTGCTTATACCCTACTATATATACTATGGCATGTCCCATGCTCAAAGATTTCCATCTATCCTATCTTGAGGGAGTTCATAACGTCGATACCAGAGAACAGTAGAAGCATGAAACGCTTTTTGACGGCTGTTAAAGGTATTCTGGAATGGCGTGGGCTATTGAAATTTGAAACTTTTGGATAGGATTTTACTATTTTCATCGAAATGAAATTATTTAGGGGGTTTTCTCTTAAAACAGTTGTATACTAATGGTATAAGTCAATTCTATCTTATGGTCGACTGTACTGATTTCTTTATTCTAGCTGTGTTTTGGGAATGAGACAAACTTGTGATGAAAACACACTCCATGGAATTTAATAAGCATCCAACTATCTAAGTGCTAACTCTAGTTCATGATGCATTAACAGAACACATGGCGAAGCCCATAAATTCCAAGTAGATTACGATTTCCAATTTAAACATCACCGGCCACAAAAAACCCAATGCTCCAAGGGCCTCAAAAATATTAGTAAACAATGGACAGAGTTTTAGTGAATGGTAGGCAGAATTCATAGTAGTTTCATATCATTTGGTCGTTACAAGTTTTTTTTTTTTTGCCATAGCTGTAGCAGTGGTTAATTTGGGTCTGCTATGGACCGTGGGTAAGCTTAACTGAAAATTGGACAGCAGGCCGAGATCTAGAGTCCAACATAAATTCAGGCCCAAGCGTAATTACATTATAAAATAAGGACGTGGGTTTATATGTTTCTTAATTTTTTTCCCGTAATCTGTTATTGCGACAATGGTTTTCCCTTATTAAGCCCTTCAGTACCAGTGCTGCAGTTTGCTGACGATACACTGTTTCTCGTTGACGCATCCTTCAGTCAGATTTTTTGCATCAAAGCTATTCTTCTGGTTTTCGAAGCAGTTTCTGGTCTGAAAGGGAATATGGAGAAAACAACTGTTACGGCAGTGGGAGAGGTGCCAATTATTGAAGATATAGCACAACTGTTGAGTTGTAAAGTTGGAAAACAGCCAAACAAATATTTAGGTATGCCTTTGGGATCAAAATTCAAGAGCGTACAGGTCTGGGGGACCAATTATCGAAACTGTTCAAAAGAGATTAGGGGTATGGCAGCGGAAGAACCTGTCAATTGGAGGTCGAGTGGTTCTACTCAAAAGTGTGCTGGCTAGTCTGCCAATTTATCAAATGTCGCTCTTTATCATGCCAGCTAATGTGATTAAGAGAATTGAGTGTAAGATGAAGCAGTTTCTTTGGGGATCGAGTGACTTAAAGAGGAAGTATCATTTAGTGGAATGGAGTAAAGTGTGCTCACCGAAAGAAGTAGGAGGGTTAGGGGTAAGGGACCTAGGCATAATGAACAAGGCCCTCCTTGGAAGTTGGTTGTGGCGGTATGGTAACGAAAGTGAGGCATTGTGGAGGATTATCATTGATACAAAATATGAAAGGGGTATTAACAATTGGTGGCCGAAGGCAGTAACAAGACCACATGGTTGCAGTCTCTGGCGAGGAATAATGAAGAATTATGAAACTTTCAGAAACGAGATTATATGTAGATTAGGAGATGGAGAGAGGATTCAATTCTGGATAAACCCATGGTTAGGTGAAAGATCGCTGAAGGAGGAGTTTTCGCTGATTTTTAACATATCCAATGGTAAATTGGATGTTGTTAAGGACCTGGGAGTGCCCAATGGTGAGGTAGTGGAGTGGGATTTGAAACTGAGGAGAAGGAGATTCGATTGGGAGGAGCAGCAGTTGCAAGAACTCTATATCAGGTTGGGGAATGTCAACTTTGAAGAAAGAAAGGACAGTTGGTGCTGGAAAGAGGACAAAAATGGGAGGTTTTCAGTCAGGTCCTTTTATTCAATCATCTATGTTGAGGAGAAGTGCAGAGCCACCACGAACTTCTTTTCCCTTGAAACTGGTATGGCAGAAAATTTTCCCTCCCAAAATCTGTATGTTCTTATGGTCTTTGATCCTCAATCGTACGCTTACAGCGGATAATCTCATTTGAAAGGGAATGAGTATTTCCCCAACTTGCTGTTTATGCAACCTGTGCAATGAAACAATTACCCACCTCATGTTACATTGCTCAGTGTCTCTGACAATCTGTAGCGATTTCACAAGGGTTTGGCCAGGTACATATGAGGAAATTTTTGCGGTTGATTCAGTGGAAGAGTGGCTCAGTAAATGGCCAAAATGCGTGAGTCAAGAGTTTGGAAAACGTGTTTGGGAGTTAACTCCCTTTGCAATTATATGGATATTGTGGAAGAAGAGAAACTATAAGATTTTTAGAGGAAAAGAGATACAGATGGCAAGTCTGAAGAAGGAGGTGATGGGAATTATTTGGCATTGGCTGGCATCGTGGCCTGGGAGGAGAAGGCAGGGATTCGATCAACTGATATGGAATTGGGATGATGTAGTTAGAGGAGTAGTAGGACCTGTTATTTCCTAGCATGGGTGTCCCTTCCATAAGTGGTGCTTTTGTCACTTGTGATGTTTTTTGTAACATTTTTGTTACTTCTTAATAAAATCTTACTTATCAAAAAAAAAAAATAATGTAATGTTGATCTTGTTTATGTAGATATGATGATATTGTTTATGTAATAATGGTAGACATTTATTTTGGGAATGTATCTGTAGTTACCTACAAACAATTTTTAAAAATGAAATACACAATTAAAAATTGTCGGACCTTAAGGCCCGATCTATGAGCCCGGCCCTCAACCCTTTAGAAAAGGGTAAGGGCTTCAGTATTTTGATGTCAACCCGGCCCTATCCCGGCCCTCATGAATAGTAAGGGTAGGGATGACCCAGCCCTTAAGACTATAGGGCTTAAGTATTTAAGGGTCGAGCTAGCCCTAGCCTGGCCCATTTCACATGCCTAGCCTGACAACTGTGTGAGAAAAATAATGACAGAAGGGTATGAATAGTATAGAAAAAGTGAAAAAGTAGATTCCCATGCCTGTTTGGGTATAATGGCTCATTTCCGTGCCAGTTTGGGTCATCGCATAATAATTAAGTTTGTGCTTATTCAGGAAAGGTAAAATGATCAAAAAATACAATGTACTTTCACAAATTTTTCACTTTATACAATGTACTAAAAATCACGCTAAAATATCAATGTACTTTAAAAAAAATTTCACGTTATACAATCTGTCTAAAACTAACTAAAGGATTGCTTACGTGGTCAATAATTATCTACATGTATTTTTATTTTTTTTAAATAAATGTTGATTGTAAAATTAAAACCAACACATCTGCTTTAAAACATGTCATCATCAACAAATGTTTACATTTAAACCATCCATTAATCCCAAGATGTTAGTGATATAGATGTATTACTCCATTACATCGAAACCCCCTAAATCAACATTTCTTCCATCTCTCTTTCTCATAGCAAATGTGAACCCTAAATCTTCTCTTTAATTCTTCAAACCTTAATTTTAATTAACCATTTTCTCACAACTAAAACCCCAATAAAAAACTAATGTATGGTGAATCGGTGAATCTTAAGAAAGAATCGGTGTGGAACGATCTTGTTGTGTGTGTAAAAGAAAAATCCCCTTTCAAGTAAATAATAACTAGAAGTTAGTTTAACACGAAAAGATGAAGACACAAAAGCTAGGGTTTGAAATTGAATTGGAGATTTGAATTGGGGATTTACAGATTTGGGGATTTTTACATTTGTTGAATTCAATTGTTAAAATAGGGAAGAAGGAGGTCAATCATGTGAGAAACATGTGCCTTATTTGATGTGTTGGAAATATTGTTTAATTTATTTTTTTTTTAAAAATACACGTAGATAATTATTGGCCACGTAAACAGTCTGTTACCTAGTTTTGGACAGATTGTATAACGTGAAATTTTTTTCAAAGTACATTGATATTTTGGCGTGATTTTTAGTACATTGTATAAAGTGAAATTTTTTTAAAAAGTACGTTGTATTTTTTGATCATTTTACCTTCAGGAAATTACCTTTTTCTATATCATACAATAATACACTTTATAAAGTGTTTCTTATTTACAATACTCGAGTAGAAACCTTATAAATATTTTCCACCCTTATAATACTCACCTGTGGACATTATAAGTTGGTTCTATTTTTGAACAGGTCACATTTACAAGCTTCTTGCCAGGCAAAAATAATTGATCTTGAGGAGTGACAAAAGACGGTAGAGAGCTCAGTGCAGGCAATGAGGCAAAAAATATAAAAAGGATTTGAAAAAGGTTAACCAACTAGTTCATTGTTCTGAGGAGCATGCTGTTTTGCGGGTATGTTTATTACTTAATTATTAGCTTAAATACGTACCACTGTTGAGTTTGATGATTTAGGTTGAGGGAACTCGTTTATTACTTTATTGTATTTCTTTCTGATGATATAAGTTTCTCTTTAATTTGAGTAAGATCAATTCTTCGGACCTGAAAGCGAAGAAAAAGTGGCTTTAATCAAACAAGAAGCTACTGAGAAGCACAAGGTGCATGCAGCCCAACTGAGGTTCTTGAAACGCCTAATTCCTCTCATGGACATGAGGATTGACAAATTTAACGCCAACAGTTAGTGCTGGCAGTTCTTTTTTATTTTGGCTGTGCTGGCAGTTCGTTGTCTTTCAAATCAGCTATTGAAGAGTGGAGCATGAGGACTGTTGGATGATGTGTTGTGCCATGCCGTTCGGCAAGAATGTTGATGTTTTTTTTTTTTTCAATTTTCTGTACTGTGATGTACTGTGCTATAATAACCAAGTATAAAGTCTTAATCCGGATATTATAATTAGGACCAACAAATTGGCACTCGGTCTTTGTTAATAACCCATTAGCCCAGTCGAACTCACATTCGTCCAACTCATTTATCCAAACTAGTTGAATCCGTTTTATACACTAAGATTTGTGATTTCATAGTACAAATAATGTTATTGTTCAAACGTATAAACAAATGATTTGTGATTTCATAGTACAAATAAGTAGCTTAAGGCTCTAGATTTAGCCAAGGGGAAAATTTTAATATTGCAAATATATGTTGGTAAACAAATTCGAACTCTTAAACTGTATTATTCATTATCAAAGAGATAAAATGATTGTATGATTCAATTCTTTGATTTCGAAGTATTTGTTTAACATTAGATTGGATACCCAATATCCCTCTTCTTAATTGATGAGTTTGTAATAAAAAAAAAAAAACAATCAATTAATTGAAAATTGTTAATCTGAACTGTTCAACAAGATAACGACATTTGGCGATTCTTCTCGTCATGGGTTTGTAGCTGCTAGCCTACAAGGTTGACACAATTCGTGGGCTTAAGTGGAGCATGAGTGATTCAAGGCCTACTTTGAATGAACGCCCAACATGGAATTATGATAGGATTTCTCTTCTACAAAGAAACTTAGGGTCTGTTTGGAAACCTGGAATTGAGGCTGGAATTGAAAATCATTTTCCAAAACATGCAATTTTGTGTATTTGGAAGGACTTTAGTCCATGAATTGAAAATAGAAATCCTTAAATATCAATGAATCACAAGTTTCTTATGGGGGGTAAAACTCTTGATTCTAGGCTTGATTGAAAATTTATTTTTTATGTAAGGAAACTTTAATATTGCCATCTATATTATTTTCCTATTATATCACTTATTTAATTTTCTTTTCTCATTTCAATCTATGTATCCAAACATAGTAAAAATTAACATTAAAAATTTCAATTCTCTAAAATCATAAGTTTTCGAATTATAAACTCAATTCCAATTTCCAAAAAAGTTTCCAAACAGACCCTTAAGGTTTTCCATTATCTCTACCACCTCCATTCCTACTATGTGAAGTAAACGAAACCTTCATCTTCTCCATTCCAACATCATCAACAAAGATTGCTTTTTCAAGTGAGTCTAAGAAGGTGTTGTAGTGATTGCTGTAACACCCATGAGTTGGTGTTAGTCCCACATTGCCAAGGAAGTAGTTGTATTGGTAGTATATAGAGCTTAACCATACTCTAACTAATGTCAAGGCCTTTTGGGGTAAACCACATGGGTGGGCCCTGATCCAAAACCCTCTACTGCTGGATATCCGCAGTGACTAAAGGGGGGCAATATTGACATTAGCGAGCGGTATGGTGCTCGACGCACCAGGATGAGCGAGGACGAAATCCCGAGGCGTTACAGTTGGTATCAGAGCCGACGACGGGTCGCCTGTTGCAGGTGGGAAAGTACGCTGGAAAGGCCCAGGGAGCGCCAGGTACTTATCTCACTTGGCAGGGAACGTCGGAGATTTTGGGACTGTACTGAGCGTACTGCAGAGCCGAGGACGGCTCTATTTCTAAGGTGGTGAGATTGTAACACCTATGAGTTGGTGTTAGTCCCACATTGCCAAGGAAGTGGTTGTATTGGTAGTATATAGAGCTTGACCATACTCTAACTAATGTCAAGGCCTTTTGGGGTAAACCACATGGGTGCGCCCTGATCCAAAACCCTCTACTGCTGGATATCCGCAGTGACTAAAGGGGGACAATATTGACATTAGTGAGCGGTATGGTGCTCGACGCACCGGGATAAGCGAAGACGAAATCCCGGGGTGTTACAATTGCAAAGATAGAAGACTACGCAGAGCACTTCTACAAGTATTAGCTTCTGTGATTAGGTTAATCTGAGACTGTATTAGTGAGTGTATCTTTTTATTTCATATAGTGGATTTTTTATCGTCGTGAGGACAGTCGTGGATGTTTTCCAGTGATTAGGTTTTACCACGTTATTTTTATTGCTTTCGTAATTAGTTTATTTCTACTAGTAGTTATTAGACTATTGTACTATTTGGGGTTTACAATAGGTTTTTATTTATCCAATGAGTCCTACACTAAAAACCAGTTATGCAAAGTTACAGACTTAAAATAAAAAGTTTGTTAAATAATAAAAAAAAAAAAAAAACAGAACATGGTATATTGGTATGTCAGCATAATGGTAATAGTGTACGTTAAACCAAACAGTGTTTATCTTGCCCATAACAACTACTTCTAAACTAACTTGAATTAGTAAACTAACTTGAAGTCTTGAACATGGTTTCGGATACAGAGTTTGAGTGGAAATTAGAATACCAATTAACCAAGGTTCAAATCGACTCTAGGGTTACAAGAAAAACTATATAAAGCCCTCCCTGTCTCTGTCTTTCTCTCACAATTAAAGAAGAAGAAGTATTAAGGTTATACTTTTCTGGTTTTTGAGAAGAGAGATCTACAATGGGTGTTTATACTTTTGTTTGTAGAAGTTCTGGAAGTGAATGGAGTGCAAAACAAACTTCTGGTGGTGATATTGAAGCATCTGCTTCTTCTACTTTTGATTTGCAGCGGAAACTAGTTCAAGCTGCTCTTTCTCGCGACTCTGGTGTTGTTTCTTCTTCTTTCTCTTTGGTTACTCCTTCTTCTGGTGTTTTCCAGGTTATTGTTGCCTCTGGTTTTGTTGGCGGTAGTGGAGCAGCACCTGCACCTGCAAGTTCTGTCATTGGAGAAGCAGCTGCTGTAGCACCTAAAGCTGAAGAGAAGAAGGAAGAGATTCTGGAAGAAAGTGATGACGACGTGGGTGGTCTTTTTGATATCTTTGAGTAAGGTCATATATTAATTTTTGCATTGAAAAAACAAGTTTACGATAAATTTTTCATAGCGGATTGTTGTGTTTTGGTATAGATTACTTTATGTTGTTTCCTCAAGAAAACCAAAGTACAAAGAAATATTATTGTGGTAAAGTTGTGCATACTGGATTGTTTAATCATTATAATAAATGATAAATTAGTGAATTGAACTTGTTAAGTATACTAATAATCAGACTGATTAGAGCTCGCTCTAATTACTGTAAAAATGATGTGCTACCAAGTACTTCAATATGTTGCAAAAATTTGAAGGCTTGAGATGAATATATACATAACCATAACAAAAGCATTAATGCTGTGAATCCTAACAATATTAATTATAAGTGGAAAAAATTAAAAAAGAACTTCATCAATGAAGCTTTTGTTATAAAAGGATGTGTGATTTAGCAGAGAAGGCAGTACGCAATAACCTATAATCTGACAAGAGATTCAGAACACAAGATCTCATAACAAGCATCATATATAGACTTGCAACTATTAAAACTTTCTACTTAGGACTCTGCATATCGTATAAGGAACACTCTTTATGAATGTGTAGCATCCATCAGTATCTTTTTTCCGATTGTCAAGCGCTGTACATAATAGCTACAAGGATTCAGTTTTCATAACCGAGTGTCACTAAATCTGGTGTAACAAGGAATCCTCTGGCAAACCATGACAATTTATGTGATAATGATCAAGTTGTCAGACTACAGTTATCCTTTTCATTTACTTAATTAAGCAATGCCTGCAGTTCTCAACCTTGGTTGCTATTAAATTACTTGTAGCTCTTGCAGTTATATATCCTCCAAGAATATACATGGAATCGGAGTTTCCAAATTATATATATATACCTGCGGAACTTGTCAGAGACACTTATCTAACTGCGGCATTTTGCTAACATGATCTTGTGTTCACTCTGTCATTAGGGTTGAACAAATATTAATGTAATTTCTGGGATCTAAGCTTTACAGACATTATTGTTGAGTTAATTATGTAGATAGAAACCAACATATTATTGTTGAGCCCGATATGGACTGAGTTTTTAAGACTTATCCATCAACTACAGAATTATTATGTGCAGCAAATGGAAAGGAACAATTATCTTACAAGTTATATGGTAATGTAAGTGCAAAGTGTTTAATGAATTTTTACTTAATTTAATTAAGAATCCACAAATTTGATGTAATTTCTTTAGCATCAAGTATACCTTTGGTTTCATGCCTATGTACTTTTGCCTCACCACATTATTTTCAGAATGAGAATCAGATACTACATATAGTATCTTGGTTAACACTAGCTAGCACTTCTTTACAAGCTAGCACCTTAACTGTTGAGTTCCAGGTTTTCAACAACTTCTATGAACAACTTTCAAATGACTGCCACACACAATACTATATATAGTTGTAACTAGAGGTTATTCATGCAAATTGCATTCTCATGATTTTTTTTTATTTTTTTTTTAAATGGTTTGGGAATTTGAAGTGAACATATAAACTTTACTGGCTGAAGATAATATTCTACAATGGTTAATTGTTTCTTCAGTCTGTCTAATTTCATCTTTAAAGTCATCACGTTTCACGAAAATTCTTGCAAACAGATTGCTGAGCCCTATAGCTGCCAGAATCATCTCCAAAGAGCAATGCGGATTTCTTACAGGTAGAAGTGTTCATGAAGCAATTGCTTTAGCCTCTGAACAAACAAATGAATTGAGTATTAAAAGGCATGGAGGAGGTACTGGTCTCAAGTTAGACATCAGCCAGGCTTTTGATACTCTCCATTGGGACTTCTTGTGGTTCGTACTTCAAAAGTTCGGATTCTCCAATACTTGATCTACTTGGGTCAAAGGCACTGTCACTAACAATAGCATATCAATCCTCATAAATGGAGGCCCTCAAGGCTTTTTTCAAGCTAGCTAGCACCTTAACTGTTGAGTTCTTTTCAACAACTTCAAAGAACAACAAAGTTCAAATGACTGCCACACACTGACACACAATCCTATAGTTGTGACTGTAGAGGTTATTCATACAAAATTGCATTCTCATGATTTTTTTTGTTTTTTAAAATGGTTTGGGAATTGGAAGTGAACATATAAACTTTACTGGCTGAAGATCATCTTCTACAATGGTTTAATTGTTTCTTCAGTTTGTTATTGGTTTATTTAAACGCTTTCCTTGGATAAAATTTGGAGATACTGGAGTAAACTAAATACCTGGTATTTGCTTAGAAAGTTAGAATAGAGCAAACAATACAAATAAAAAAACAAACAAAAACATCCAATACCTGGTGGATTGTGAAGCAACTAACAGTTCTGTTTTTGGTTTTGAAATTTAAAATCCAGAATTAACCAACCAACTCCTAATATGTTCACCAGATACCATTCAATTTAATGTTTGTAAGTAAACTAATTAATTATTGTTATTTTTTGTCAATGATTGATTTAATAAATTATAAATTTGTTTATTTATTTGTTGATTTGTTGTGATGGTGGGTTAACTGTAGATTTGATTGGTTGTCAGTTGACATAGATAGGACATTTGATCTGTTTGTCATATGGCAAAAACTTAATTATAAACCCAATTACACAGCTCAGTTATCATTAGAGTCTCCAGATCCTTTATCACTGAGCTCAAGAGAACTGATGGTAGTAAAACCTCGAACCAACAAGAACTGAGTGACCATATAGTGCAACACTACACAGATAAATTGTTACGACCCGACTTATATCACCATTGATATTGTCCCCACTTAGGTATTGCGGTCGCCCGACAGTGTGAGTTTTTTTGTGGGCAACAGTCTGCTTTCTACGTGGTCACCCATCCTGAGACTACTCCCACCCGAGCACACTTAACTCCAGAGTCCCTTTGAACTCTGGAGCCAAGTTAGCACAAAAGGCCTCGGTAATAATATTAGACGAATCTACACCTATATTCTAATGTCAGAACATTCTCCTCTCATGTGTCATAGGACCCACCTCATCAGCAAACCATCTACCGATCCGAGGTGTTACAATCCTACCACCTTAAAGGAGAGTCGTCATCGTCTTTGAAAAATACAGCCCTAAATCTCCAACGTTCTCTGCCCCTCGCGAGATGAGTACCCGACGCAACCGTCACCCCTTCTTGGGCTAGACACCTTTTCAGCCTACTTTCCCACCCTCGACAGGTACCATTGAAAATATGTATTCTGTATATTATAGATTTGTAACTTGACTGGATATGTTATAGCTCCATTTCTTTGTATATTTTAAGGCTCCGGATTTTGCAAAGGAAAAAATTGATTATGCCAATGATTATTTGATAACTTTACTAATTTACCCTTAATTACTTTTTATGAAATATAACACAGCTGACATAAAATACATATAAAATTATAATGACAGATTTGCCCATTGCCCAAAAATAGGAAAAATCTATTAATTCATTATTTCCCGCTAAAAACTAGAAATCTCTCCCTCCATATTGTTTCATCTTCCCTTCCTACCTTACTAGTCTATTTTCACCTTTCTTAGTTTCATACACAATCTCACAACCTAGATCCAAAATTCATGACAATTTTTATTCATTAAAGTCAACTCGGAGTAAGTCTTTTTAATAACTGATTTTAATTATTATTTTTGATTGTAAACTTCGATTAAATTTTTTATTATTGCTTAAGATTCTTAGTTAATCAATGTCATATAAGTAGTTATAATCATAGGTGAAAAAATCGAATTTGCCGCCCGGATATTCACGAAATATTCCGTTTTTTGGCTATTCGGATCGGTACGGCATACGACATATAAACGAAATTTAAAACACCCCATGCCGTTCGGAATTTATCGGAAATTCACGAAATATTCGGCAAAAACCGAAATTTACGATATTTTCAATTTGAAATTAACACATTTATTTTTAATTCCCCCGAACTAGAATTTTCAATGAGATTATCAAAAAAAGGTCCAAAAGGCACTAGATGTTTGGAAACTTTCGCGACGAACTTCATGGCCCTCTCAATTGATATAATATAAAGAAAGTTAAATTTCATCAATCATTTTTCCGCTCAATTGAAAGTAACAATTAATGCTTCTAAGGTTATTGCAAGTCAGAATGTAGGAATGAATGCATGTGTCATAAGATTATTAAATGAGTTCTGTATTTTCTATAACTATCATCATTGTAGAGCAATATATCAGAAAGAAACGAAAAAAAAAAAAAGCACGCCCATGCCAAAGTGAAGTTCTCTCTCACTTTTATAAAGTTTTCATTCATTTTACGGGGGAGTCTCAATTTCTTTTTGCCACCCAAGATGAAGACCATGCTGCATGGCAACAACCAAGAGAAGGAAAACGACCTCGACAGAAAATACCACATCCTAAAACGGAAATAGAATCATCTAGGGTATCTTCCCAAGGTTCATGGAACATTCCCGACCAGTTTTCTTCCCAAGGTTCGTGGAACCTCCCTTATTCTCAAAGCAACATCCAACCTACCTATGTTTACCCTCATTTTTCTTATGGTAACATGGGAACCTCCCAAAGTGATGATTCCAGTGTACCATCCTACCAAACCCAACCAGATTCCAGAGGTTCTTGGTTTCCTAATATAGGGAGTTGGTTGGCCCCAATGACAAGTGGGTCGGACGCGCAGTCAGCCGATACATTAATGCCGGTTCAACAATACTCGAGATTTCCTATCTTTGAATCATTTACTCCGTATTGTATAGATCAAGATGCATATGATTTGCATAATGACCAATTCAGGTCGTACGAGCAAACAATGTCATGGGAGTATTATTGTACTGAGTTCGTCCCCACACGTATGCGACTCAAAGCTCATCGGTTTGACATGGGGCATCTATCATTCTGGGGTTAACATGTCTTTTATTTTGATTATTAAAATAAAACTATGGGTTGAGTTGTAATGAGGTTGTTTGTGTTTAGTTCTTGTATTAGAAACATATAAAAGTTCTATGAATATCCGCCCGATATTTACGATTTTTTCACCTATGAGTAAAACTATCTTGTGTAATAGTTCCGCCTTAGCTTCCTTGTATGATTTGTCGTGTGTTTAATTTGTAATGTATGTTTTTCTTTTAATTATAAGTTTATATATTGAAATCAGAAGAAAAACACGAAAAGTGCAGAAAACCTCCTAATTTTCCGAATTTTTCGCGAATATCCGCGAAAAATTCCAGTACATTTGAATTTACCAAAACTCCCATATCCGACATGGGAGGTCGGATATTCGCGGAATATATCGTTTTTTGGGAGGTCGGATATCCGCGTTTAAACGACATTTTCACCTATGGTTATAATTATATATCTTTGTGATGAATGGGAGAAATCGACAGTAATACATGTCTACAATTGTTGAAATAATTTTATTCAATATTGAGTTCATTTGAGAAACCAGAGAAGTTTGGTCTCTTTTATATTGATGGACTAATTAAATTCCTTTATATGGTACTGTACACATTGCTAAACATTTGACGCAAGGAAAAAACAAGGGCAACATTTCTTATTAAATTTTCTATTATTGCTACTGCTATTAGTAAGATTATATAAACCAGTTATTTTATTTTGAATGCAGGGCTTAAACACTTCTTACAAGTATTATGGATGCACAACAAGTGAATCATACTATAAACGATAATGAACATTATGAGGCTACAAGTGTAGTTTCAGTAAACAATGAAGAAAGTGAAAATGAAGAAGTTTTTGAAGATGGAAAAATGCTTCCACCACCAGTGAAAACTTTTAATAACCGAGAAGAGCTACTTGAATATGTGCACGACTTTTCTTTATCACAAGGATATGCTACAACCATAAGAGATTCTGAAAAGGATAAATATGTTACAATTGGTTGTGACAGCGGATGTACCTATAGGAATAGAAGTAATACATCGATTGAAGAACAGAAAAAGAAAAGTGGTTCTCGACTTATTAATTGTCCCTTTAGAATTAAAGGTGTCAAACTAGTCGATGGTTCATGGATAATCAGAATAAGCAATGGAACTCATAACCATGAAGCATCGAAAGACGTGTCTGGGCATCCTTCTTTCCGTCGATTTTCTAACAAAGAGTTATTGAGGATCAAAGAAATGTGCATGTCAGGCATACCACCACGCCAGATTCTTACTTCGCTTCGCCAGGCTAATCCAAAGCTTAAAGCCATATCAAGGACAGTTTACAACACAAAAGCCAAGATTCGTAAGGAAAAACTACGAGGTCGAACACCTATTCAAGCTTTACTTGAGGAATTCTCTAGTGGAGGATTTTTGCACAATATTAAAGTTGATACAGAAGGTAGGCTTACTTATTTGTTCTTTGCTCATCCCCAATCAATCAAATTAAGCAAGAGCTACCCAAATGTCTTTGTGATGGATTGCACTTACAAAACCAACAAGTTCAAGATGCCATTACTTGATATTATTGGAGTTTTAAGCTTTAATACTTCTTTTTACTCGTGTTTTGCATTCTTATCAAAGGAGGAAACAAGTGACTATGCTTGGGCTCTAAGTATGTTCAAGGAAATATTAGGCAGCGATGAACCTGTGGTTATTGTATCTGATCGACTGCTCTCATGAATGCAATTGAGGTAATTTTTCCAAGGACTATAAACCTCTTATGTTTTTGGCATATTGAAACAAATATTATAGCAAATTATAAAAAATTTTTCAAAGAAGACGACAAGGAAAAGAAAGAAAACGATTGGGATACATTTATAACTGGGTGGACTGATCTGGTGCAATCAGATTCTGTGTCGTCATTTAATTCAGCATGGAAAGAATTTGAAGTGACTTATAAGGAGAAAGTTAATGTGGTTGATTACATAAAAAAAATTTGGCTACTGTTCCAAGAACGTTTTGTAAAGGCATGGACAGACATTCACTTGCACTTAGGAAATCGAGTTACTTCGAGGGCAGAAGGTGCACATGCAGTCCTTAACAAATATTTGCAAGTTTCTACTAGTGATCTCCATGTGGCGAAAGAAAATATATGTCTTGCAGTTGAAAATAATTTTCTAGAAATCAAGACAAAACTTGCAAGTGAAAAGCTCACACTGCGTCATAACATATGTGTTCCATTTTTCAAAGAAGTTGTCTATTGTGTATCAGCGTTTGCAATGGAGAAGCTATTTGAACAATATAAATTAGCTTTATCTGATTCAAGCTTGCACGCATGTAAACGCCAGTTTGTTGCGACGATGGGTCTTCCTTGTGCACATATGATGAGATGTATGAAAGATAAAGTATTATGGCTTTCTGATATACACCCACAATGGAGAATTGATAAACGGTCATTTGAAGATGATGACATTGTCATTGATCCAGGCAATACAACAGATTCGCTCACAGGTTTACTTCAAGAACTAGAAAAGAATTATCACCAGTGGCCTATAGCTCAGAAGATAATTTCAAGAACGTCTATCTCAACTTATAAATTATTCTGTGCCTATTGTGTTTGATCCTCTTATTCATTCCCATAAAGGGCGTCCAGCAAATTCGAAGACTAAGAAAGTGTCCAGTTCCACTAGAAGGGATCCGTCAGCATTTGAGATTGTTGAAAAGTCGAGAAAGTACAGTAACTGTCATGAAGTTGGTCACAATAGTCGAACTTGGAAACGTGTTAATGTGACTCAAGAATTTGCTGTTATTGAGCTAAATCCAGCTGAAAAGAACACTTTAGATGGGGTGAATTGGAACTCCATGCCTATGGACACATTGGGTAAATATATTTCTATTGTTTGATGCCAATTTTATATTAATTGTTTTTACTTACGTAGCTCATATAATCTACCTAGTTTTATAGCATTTGTCATAATGTCTGTCAATGTTATTTTTATTCACAGGTCCAGAAGAATGAATTAGGAAGAGACATGATATAGTACCTAAAAGCTTTGCAAGGATTTTGGTAAGTTTGAACTTATAACAACTTTACTAAAATTCTTATACCATGCACTTTTATTTTTCAACTAAATGTAGAAATGATATTGGTCATGAAACCAAGTATAAATTTTATTTTTTAACTAAATGTAGAAATAATATTGGTCATGAAACCAAGTATAAATAGTCTGACCAGCCTGCATTTTCATGCATGATGCATCGTCAGGTTACCCCAAAGGACAACACATCTTTTACACAACAACCTAACACCCCAACTAATTACTTTCCAGTACATATAACAGATACAAGAAAAACAGAAATACGAAGTAACCTATAGTCTGGTTCAGCAACAACTTCATCTTGCCCTTCACAGTAGCATCCTTAAGTACAGTCCTTCCTTAGCCCATCCCTGCCCTGCAGCGTCATTGTCTTGCAACAGTAGGATACATATGCCTTAGAGTCGACTTATGTAGTTATTATAACTTACACACATATTTTCTCTACAGGGTACTTTTGTGGATTAGGAGAAAATAGCAATTTGATGAATAAGGGCGGATGCATGGGAAGAATGTTTGGTTTTTCATTTGGTTGTATTCGTAGGAGAAAATAGTTTTATCGATGTTGATCAAGTAGGAGTTACAAGCTTTTAAATTTCTTTTGTAAATTGTAATGATTTCATTATTTTGAGGTACTTTGCCCATTACTTAATGACTTCAGACTTTCAGTTGATGTTAGTTGTTCAATTTGGTTGAAGTATCTCTTTTATTAATTCAATTTTTCTGAGAATAAATTAAAATCAACCATGGTTGAAGTTCAACATCCACAACGTAACATGGTCATTATGGACAACAAAGTTCAATTGATGCTATCAAGAGTATGTTACCCAATGGAGGCCTAACAGCTTCTCAAGACATTGCAGTGATCACACATTCACACTAATTCCTTTGGGTGATCTTCTTCTTACTCTTGCTGGTCTTACTTGCTACAGTTGTTGGTCTAGTTGTGACCACACCACTTATCATCCTTTGTAGCCCAGTGTTAGTGTCTGCTGCACTCACAACTGGTCTTGCAGTCATTGGGTTTCGGTGGACTGATATTTCGATGAGTCAGACCCATAAGATTTTTTCAAACTAATATCTTCTTTTGTTAAGAATTAATAGATTTTTCCTATTTTTGGGCAATGGGCAAATCTGTCATTATAATTTTATATGTATTTTATGCCAGCTGTGTTATATTTCATGAAAAATAATTAAGGGCAAATTAGTAAAGTTATCAAATAATCATTGGCATAATCAATTTTTCCCTTGGAAAAATCCGGAGCCTATTTTAACCAATTTAAATATAATTACCCTTTAGCAAAAAAAAATAAATAAAATAAATAAATAAATTACTCCCTCTGTTCCAAATTATAAGTACCTTATTCCATTTTTAGTTGTCCCAAAATATATGTCTTTTTTCATATTTGAATACATATTAATTAAATTAAATTGTTCTTTCACTTATACTACCTTTGTTTTGGAATTAGAGTAGACTATGTTCAATAAGTGAAACCCCATTAAATAAAGATAAATTTGAAAGTGTAGTAGTAGACAATAAATAAATAATGTTCTCTTAATAAGTAGAATATTCCAGAAGGTACTTATAATTTAGGACGGAGAGAGTATCATTTTTAACTCAAAACCAACCCAATTTGAAAATAAAACAAACTTGGGCCTAATACACATTCCATGGAAACATAGGAAAACATATACAGGAGACATATTTCATGAATTACAAGTGGATTACTATTTCCAATTTAAGCATTTCTAGCTAGGGTCAAACAACTCAATCATTCAGGGTCACAGACAGTCACATATAGAGTTTTACTGAACCATAAGTTATGCTTGTGTTTCACAAGCCAATAAACACATCGATCACCATTGTGGCTAGAATTGTAGTAGGACTTGGTGACCCGTATATGATATATCAAGAACTCAAGGTTGTAGTTCATCATTAAACTTGCATTTTTAATAAACTGATCATATTGCATGCTTGCATGTGAAATTCCTTGGGGCCGTGTTTTTCATTGAAAGAGTCTCAACAAAAGTTCTGTTATCAGCTGGCCTGAATGAGAAATTCCCATAGAATGATAAATTCTCAAGGAAGATAGTATATATAGATCATACAATTGATCCTTATTTGGTGTATTATTATTTATTTATTTATTTAAACTGAGATAATGGAGTAAACTAAGCATAAACTGATCACTAATTTGTTCACTCAAATTCAAATTAAATTGTTAGAGAGATAGACAAAATTGAAGGTTTAGAAGAGTTTCCTTTGGGATTTCCATATTAACTAAGTGTTTACATTTAAATCCACTTATTTCCACAAAATCTGGAGTGCTACCATAAAGCTTCTCAAAAGGAGAAAGACCAGAAGTCAAAATAGTAGGAATCATGTTAACCAAATGAACAACAGTAAGAACTGCTTCCCCACAGAAAATATTAGAGACATTAGCAGACAAGTAAAGAGAGCGAACAGTTTCAACAATATGACGTTGTTTCCTTTCAGCAACACCATTTTGTTGAGGGGTGTCGGTACAAGAAGCCTAGTGGATAGTCCCATCAGTTGCAAGTAGAGCAGAAAATTCATTTTTAGTATATTCACCACCCAAATCAGCTCAAAAACACTTAATAACAGCTAAGTGTTGAGTTTTAATAAGTACACGAAAAGCAATAAATATGCTAAGAAAATCTGAACGACGTTTCATAAGATAAACCCAACAATATCGAGTATAATCATAAATAAAAGAGACATAATATCGTGACCCCCCTTTGTGACAGTAGGAGCAGGTACCCACACATCAGAATGAATCAAATCAAATGGTGCAATGGAAACATTAAGTACTTTGATTGAAAGGCAAAGCAGAAAGCTTAGCAAGTTTACAACCACTGCAATCAAATATATCATGAATATCTAAATTTCCTAATGCTCCACTAGAAGCCAAAAATCTCAAACGAGAATATGACACATGGCCAAGTCTAGAATTCCATAAATAAAAAAGAGAAGATCGTGGACTCAAACAAAATGAAGTAAGATCAACACTGGAAGCTACAACATCTAGAAGTCGCAAATTCTCCAAAACATATAGTCCCCCCCTCTCTACGGCCTATCCCAATCAGCTTCTTGGATCGAGGATCCTGTACATAACAATAAGTGGGGAAAAAGTGAACAATATATCCAGAATCACATAATTTGCCAACAGAAATCAAATTCAACTTGAGCTTAGGAATGCAATAAATATTAGAAAGAGACAAGTGAGGACTGTCAATGGAACCAACACCATCTATTGGCAAAGGGGCGCCATCAACAGTGACAACCGGGAAGGATGATGGGGGTGGGGATAAAGTTTAAAAAGAAGAAGTATAATACGACATATGTTGGCCTGCACCTGAATCATATATCTATGTGGATGGGGATATACCTGAGGAAGTAGAGGATGACAAACCTATTGGCATAGATGTGGACATGGCAGAAGGCTGTGTAGTAAGAAACTTCTGAAACTGCTCAGCAAGTTATGTGGTCAGAGACTGGTTGAAGGAATCAACAGAATTTGCACCATCAGATGTAGCTGCACTGCTATGGGTATGTCGAGGCTTGGAAACTCTGTGGAAAGATGGTTTACCCATCTTCGATGTAGACTGATGACCATTCGCTTTACTCAACAATAAAGGACATTAAAGCTTCTAATGACTTGTTTGCTTGCAAAAACTACATTCATCATCAGCAACCTTAGGGTGATGTCTACTTGGTGACTTAAAAGATGACTTATAAGGAACAACCATAACAGATGACTTATAAGGAACAACCATAACAGAAGAAGTAGGTAATGGGTGAAGACCCTTGCCTACTTGTGGCTTAAGGCGCACCTCCTCGGCCAAAAGCTCATTAACCACAGAATCAACAGAAGGTAGAGGGTTACGATGAAGAATAGAACCACGAAGCCCCTCAAAATCATCACGAAGAGCCATCAAAAATTGAACCAAATGTTTTTCTTCCCTGTGAGAAATATAAGGTGCAAAAGCACGAAGCTTATCAGATTCGGTAAGAGCCAACTCATCCCAAAGTTTAGTAATACTAGAGTTGAAATCTTGAACACTTTGATCTCCTTGCCTGAGAACACGTATATCTGCCTCTAGCTGATATCGCTTCGCAAAGTTGGACGGTGTGAACAACTATGCTAGATGATCCCAAACTTCTTTTGCAGTTTCATACTTAGCCAATTGATACCCAATCGAGTGTTCAACCGAATTGTTGATCCAAGTGGTAATCTTTGAATTATTAGCATCCCAAGTATCAAGCAACTCGGCATACTTAGCATTGGTTGCATCAGTAGGCTTAGTCGAAGTTCCAATAACGTAGCTCCACATTTTCTTTCATTTCAGAAATTTTTTCATCACATAACTCCAATATGAGTAATTTTTTCCATCAAACCTTACACTAATGGACTGCAGTGAATCATCTTTTTCACCCGCCATATTCGACAAATTCAAAACCAAAAACAATTGACCAACAAGAAATTGCAACCAACAACCACCAAAATAACAAGAATCAATTCAGATATCCACACCAACCAAACATAAATTCGCGAAACAACGAGCCGTCACAACCAATCAATCCAAGATAGAAAATTTTGATTAATTGTAGAAGAGAAGAGAGAAGATGATCAATATTTCCAATTAAACCACACAAAATAGAGAGATTATTGCTCAAATTCGAAGAGATTTGAAATCACAAACAACGGAGAAGATGGGTTATTACTTGTCCAAGATAACAAAGAAGAAGATTGAATTGGAACAACTAGCTATTAATTGATTACGAATTTGAATCGGCCTGATACCATGATAAACCTTACCAGGTAGAATAGGCAGAACTAGGGTTCTTCATTAGATAACGTGAAGAAGAGAACATAACAAAACATTACATTACAGATACAACATATTGGCTTATGTAGCCTATTAACATAAAGTACTATACTACCACTCTAATACCCATATGCAATAGAAGAGTTTCCCTGCACTTCCACATTAAGGTAGTGTTTGTTCAACAAGTGTTCAGCCATAAAATACATAATCATAAATACATAATCTACTTATTGATCTTCATAAAATAAGGACCTATCTGTTTGTAGATTGTGGATGAATGTGCACTATGTAAGTCAACAACAGTCATTAGTCATGAAAGATCCATTCACATGTGTTCTTTCTATGATAATCCATTAGTTATATCATATGCATTGGGTTTAATTATTATAAAAATAAAAATGATGTATATAAATGCAACTAATTGTCTCAATTTTTTAATATGTTTTTATTTTGTTTGATTTTTTTAACCATGTTTTCTATATAAGTATTTCTTAAATGTTCAATTATTATTTTGTGATGTCATTTTTTCCCCCAAAAAATTTCAGATTCATGTTTTTCAAATTTAAAATTTCAGTTTGATTAAGATTTATCCAAAGACTAGAATAAAGGAGGATAAATTTGTTAATTTAAAATAATCAATCGTAAAACAGAAGTTTTGAAAAATAATAAACAAACAACTTTTTCAGCATCCAGTCTTCAGCATCCAGCATTCAGCAACCAATATTCAGCATTTTAAACAAACACACCCTAAGTGTTTACATCTAAATCCATTTATTGTGACTAACCGTTTTTTCCATGCATTTATTTCATAGGACATTTCATAATAACTTAGAAAGCCAGAAATCAGATTAAAATTGAAAAACTTATTGTCTAAATCTAAGGTGGTTAAAAATGAGTGCCAACAGGCAAAACAACTGCTAGCTCAGTTGGTTTGTTGTCCTTCTCAAAACATTCTCACGAGTGAGAGGTTGTGAGATCAATTCCCATCAACAGTGTTTGAGGGAATTTTTCATGTAATTCTTAGGTGGGATGAAGCTAGGTGTTCTTCCGGGAAACCAAGTCCCTAGTAGCTGAATTGCTTGAGTTGCAAGGTGGCGGTATGGACGCCTAGGTGGTTTGTATCAGTAGCCTTCGGGTCTTGTCTTTGTAAGCCATTGGGCCTTGTCCTTATAAGCGTTCGGCCATAATTAATATATAAATTTTTTTATTTTTCTTTTTTACAATGAAAATTTTATTGATAAAAATTCCAGGAATTATACAAAGTTAGAGGACAACTGCGCTATAAAACTGCGTTGCAAGTCCTTTTTGAATAGCAAAGCTACGCACATTCTTAAACTCACCCAGGTCACTTAACTTCTTCTTTTGGTAGTATAATCAAACAATGAAGTGATGTTAATTTTTTTCCCTAGTAAAAACTAAAAATTGAAAAAAATCTCCTAGTTCCTTCAGTTAATTCTCATATTGCTAGATTTTTAAGGGTTCTCACTTAAAATAAAAATTCCTAATTAAAACTATATGCCAAAGACTTTCAAGTGATGTTGCAATACAAAATTTCCAATTAAAACCAACATAAGAAGAAACACTAAAGAAAAAGTTCACCTGGATAAACAAAGAAACTATTTGTATCACTAAGTAGTTTGTTTGTTTGGTTCATTTGAACTTTTATTTGAAAGATTTGATTGCAGTCTTTAAGATGTGCAATGTAGGAATATTTTTCTTCATTGCACATTTTGTTGAGAATATTCAGATTTTTTTTTTCTTTCACTAGATTGCCAAAAAGCATATTTGATACTTCAAAAGCTTAAACACGATTCTCTTTTTTTTTTTTTGTAACAGTTGACTTAATACGGATATAAATAGTTACATACTATAAACCTCCAGTATGATTTCTTCATCTATCATTTCTACATCTCCTCTTAATCTTTCTTCTCTCAGGTCTCTAGCTAGACCAGCCTGTTCAGGTACTTCTCTCGATCTTTCTGTTAATGATTTTACTATGCTTATTTGAATTGATTGTGAATGTGAAGAAAATCAAATTCCTATGTTTTTTTTTTTTTTTTTAATTTGCAGAAACCGACAGATAACAAATATGGTGGGTTCTTTCAACAATCATCAGGGTCTCTTGAAACTGTTTCTGGTGCTTGTTGCACTTTCCAGGTGGTGTTCACCAATTAGTGGAAATAAAGTACATGTTGTTGTGAGAAATGACATTCGAAACAATATAACGTTGAACCTCCAATGCAGAAATATGAAGGCTTACAGTGACATTGGTTCATACAAACTTGGTTACAACCAACTGGTTGAGTGGAGGTTTGAAGCCTATACACATAGAATTTGGTGCTTAGCTTCCTGGCACTATAACATTGAGTTGATCGAAGGCGGGTTCTATGTATACCGTGAAGATGTAGATAAATGCTATGAAAACTGCATCCGGGATGCAAAATTTGATGGTGTATGGGCTTACACTAACAATGGTCGGCCGCATATGATATATAAATGGTATCGGCCACAAAAGGCTTTAGGGGAGGAAATCAAAGTTTAAGTCTGGATGGTTGTCACTAGTTGGTAATAAGCTAAAATAATAAAGTTGATCGAGTAAAATTATATGTATTTCACTAGTTATTTGCATCGCTAACCATGAATTAATATGTCTATCACTGAAAAAATAGTTAGGGCATAATTAAGTCGCATTTGCAGATGCACATTTCAAGCTTGTTGTGAATTCTGCCATGCCACTTCTGCTGTTGTGGACTGTGGTGGCTGAATACTGGGTGGATGGTCTATTTGCATCTCTGTACCATTCTATCAAGGAAGCCAAGATTCCTTAACATTATAGCTGGCCTGGTTGCTAAATAGCATCCGAGGTTAATTAGTCCTGATACATTTGATTGCGTAATTGGTATGTAAATGACTGCAAAGTTCTGAACTTCTGATACTAGTATATACCTCTTCATTTCCTTGTGATCGATCACATATTCTATTGAATGAATTGAAGAATTGTGGAACCACAGATCATCAAAAGAATTGCCAATAATAAAACAGACCTATGACACAACTAGCACACGCATTATTCCAATAGAACCACATCACTACTAACTAGGCCTAAACCCAATATTCTGGGAGCAGGACTCACCCCAGTTGTTTGTTACCCGCACACAATTACACAGTTTCGATAGATGTATGTGGTAGCCTGGTAGGTTATACATTCAAAATTGGATTCACATGATCATGAGTTCTGTTTTCATGGCAATTGGATTTAAGATTGGATTCACATGGTAGGTTGTGTTTCACCACATGACATATGAATCCGACATGCAAGTTTATATAAAGATTTTTCACAATGAACAACATAAGACCCACATATAGCAATGTTTTTTGGTTTAACTTGTTGCTGGAAAATTTAAACTGTATCTTGTTTACTGAGAGACACAAATGTACATGTTTAGATATTTGAGTAAACTAAACATGTGGTACTTTTTTTGTTGTACTAGCTTAAAATACAAACTAGGGAAAATTGGCGATAACCCCCCATATTTTGACCGGTTTTGACAAAATCCCCCTAATTATGTTAAATTTGGCGTAATCCCCCAACCCCCTGCTTCAAAAAAACTTTAGTCTCTTGTACCCCTAATTCAAAATATTCGCCTAAACCCCTTAAATATATGTTAACAGAAGTTAACAAACATAAGCTAAGCTTCTGTTACTGTAGTATAATCCAGGTTCAAATCTCGAAATCAGTTAGATCTCGGCATCCCAAAACTTGAGATTTCGGCGTCTTTGATAAGATGAACTAGCTTTTTGTTAAATTCTCAACTCATTTTTCAAAAATTTCAAACCCCAATTTTGTGCCAATTTCACGTTATTATATTCAGATTCAACCCAATTACATCTAATTATAGTTGAAATGGAAAACACTTTTACAATTTCACTTCAACAAACCCATTCAAGAAAAAAGAAAATTAGAATTGCATCTACTGTATATTTTAAGTTTTGGGGAAGATGATGGAGACAAGGACGAAATTGGTAGAGTTTTGTCAAATTTCAACACTGATAGAGTTCCACAAGACAAAAAGTTTGATATGAACCTTGATTTGATAGAGTTTGTAAGTATTTTCTCTATCTTCTTCTTCTTTGTTTCTTCTAGTTGAAATGCAATTGGGTTTTGATGAATGGGAAGAGTTGGTGGCAAACGCATTAGCAAACATAATCAATTGCAGCTTTCCAATCTGCGTCATCTTCTTCTCCGCTGCTACTACTAGATTACTTCAACCCAATCTAAATGTTAGTGGGATAGCCAAGAGATTTGTTTCTAGATTTCCAGTTCCTACTCTCTCTCTCTCTTAATATATCCAGTTCGTTTGCTGAAGAAACGATTTGATTCTCTATCATATATTAATCAATTTGGTGAGTTTCTTTTAGGTATTTTGATTTTATTTAGATTAGATCTTTCAATTCAAGTAGTTGCAAAATACTTAGAACTTGTTTGAAGATTCGAGAAGAAACAAATCATGTAGTTAATTGTAATGTTTTTAACTTTGGTGGGTCTAGACTTTAGACTAATAAAGGTGCCGTTAATAAAAATTTACTTCTGTCTGTTAGCTTATATTTAGTGGGTTTAGGCAAAAATTTTGAACCAGGGGTATATTTGGCTAAATTTTTGTTGAATAGAGGATTGGGGGTTTACGCTAAATTTGGCACAATTAGGGAGTTTTTACCAAAGCCAGTCAAAATGTGGGGGGTTATCGTCAATTTTCCCCACAAACTATATACACATACCAAAGCCACTTCCGTTTTATGATAATTGGTTAGCAAGTTAAGGAAAATGACAGGACAACAAAAGGAGAAGACCCATCAGCAGCTCATGATTTCTTTATTAGATTTACAAATATTATAATTTCGTTTTTTGGGTTTTCTTTCTTCCATTTCCTAATATAATTTTAGGGGTATTTAGGTTTTACTCACTACATGTATATACTAATTAGGGAAATGACACTTAAGTTCGATTAATTAGGAATTATAAGTCTTTGACCGTATACATATCTAACAAATATGAGTTCGCAAATATTTCAGGGATTATAAGTATTGTTTTCCAAAAACTAAGGGTCCGCACCTGCGTACCCTTAGACACCCCTGCCAACGCCATTGTGTAAGTAGTAACTGAATTGATCCAAAAAACTATCCAAACATCATTGGTGTTGATAATGAAAAAAGAAGGATACATGGTTGTTGCTACGCCGAATAATTAATGTTTTGATTGTACCTTTCAGTTTCAGTTAAAAGGATGAGGGTATGACACTCCTAATCTATCTAAAGAACATATCGATTAGACTGTAGTAACAGTTTTTATATTAACTAATTAAATTTCCTTTAACATGAATCACTCAGTCACATAGCTGATAACAACTACTTATGATTTATTTATTTATTTTTTAATGGCAAACAAGCTTTGGAAGAATTGGTACCACATACATAGGTTGAACACACATTTGAATTGGTTGTGAAGATACTGTAACAACCGATTACAAAGTTGACACAATTCGTGGACTTAGTGGAGGTTGAGTGATTCAAGCCCATGTGTAGTAATGGGCCGACATGGATATGAGGCCCAATGTAGAATATATAAGGGTTTTCTAAGGCCTCCTTCTACCATTAGATAAATTGTTATCCTTCATCATCATCCAAAGTCATCATCAACAACAATAAGGTGAGTCTAACAAGGTGTTGCAGTGATTGGAGAGATAGAAGACTACGCGGAGCACTATTGTAAGTATTAACTTCTATGATTAGGTTAATTTGAGATTGTTTTAGTGAGTGTACTTTTATATTTCATATACTGGATTATTTATCGTCGTGAGGACGGTTATGGATGTTTCCTAGTGGTTGAGTTTTACCAAGTTAAATCTCGTGTCTCCATATTCTTTATTGTTTTTTTTAGGGTTATTTTGTATTTGGTCTCTTTAGAAGATGGCTATTTAGCAAGTGGTATAGAGTTTTTCGTTTCTTAGTAAATAGTCCTATTTTCGTCAGTTGACTGTTAATCAACTTAGTTGACTGAGATCAAACCATCCTTAATTTTCTAATACCTAAACTACCTATGCACGTGCTAGCCACATGTTTTCCTAAATTTTCAACATCACTATGAAAAAAATTTTGATAACTGAACTTTACAAAAGAGGAAAGGTTGTTTGTTTTTATCAAATTAAGCATAGTAATTGGTTACCAAAGGCAAAAAATAAAAATAAAATGAGACATAGTAATTGAAAAAAGAAATGGGTAATGGACTAATGATGTTCATTTTGCAACTTTGTTAATTGATTTGAGGTTTTGAAGAATACAAATTTTGGGGTTTGTACTTTCTTTTGGGATTCAAATTTGAGAAGGTGGGAGTGAGAATGATAATTGATTAGATCTGAATTTGACATTGCTTGATCAACTAAGAATTGTAGAGCAAGTCTCCCATATGCCCATTCTTTCAATTGAGAAACAAGTTTGTCATAAGCAAATTGTTGCAATTGATAAGCAGCAAAAACAGTTTTAGCAAATGAGCTAGTATGCATCATCACCATGGGAGGAGGGCATTAGAGCCAATTTAATAGCTTCCTTCCTTCACCCACCATTTTATTCGACTCCGCCACCAACATTCCTAACACCACCACCATCAACTCTTGCTATTGAAGTGATAGATATGTATCTCTAGAAACAAAACTCTATACAAAGAAAGAAAATTTCTGCAATTCAAGTTATAGATTTGAATCTCCAACACCACCACCACCATCAACACCGCTACTCATCCCTTGATTCATTAGTTGGACCTGATTCCGGTGAGTTAACAAACTCCGGCGAAGAGTTTTTCAGATGGTTGATTGAATGATTTTTTTTTCCCAAAACAAATTATACACATATTTTTTTTTTTTTTGCACAGTAGAAGAAGATGAAAAGAAGTAATGACTAATGGAATCAGGAAATTAACAGAATTTTAAATCTTTTGGAGAGTCTAGATCCAAGCAACCTTTGTCACATATCCTTATCTATGCATTTAGATGATCTTGAAATATTGAATTAAATGGGTTAATGATATGTCGACATGTGGTAGGAATTTTTTCTTAATAATCTTGGTAGGAAATTAGATTCATATAATAAAACACCATACTGAAGGGTAGTTTTGGTATTTTAAAATAATAAATAGTTTGACCTCAGTTGACTGACAGTCAAATAACGAAAATAGGACTAGTTGCTAATAAATGAAAAACTCTATACCACTTGCTAAATAGCCATTTTCTAAAAGGATCAAATACAAAATAACTCTTTTTTTTATTGCTTATGGTTTATTGTTGAATTACACTTATTTGGGGCTTACAGATACATGGGCATTAAGACTATTTAATTGTATGCAAAATTACATTTTCATGAGTTCTGCTTTCAGTGTCTTGTATTTCACATGACTTAGGAGTTGGACATGGATATATATGTGGGGATTCACCATTCACCATTCAATTGTTTCTTTGTTTGTTATTGAAAAATATATTGAAAATTTTGTCTCCTTTTATTATAAACAAAAAATGTTGTGATATTGAAGTAAACTAAATATGTGATACTAGCTTTTAAATTCACTCGATTGCAAAATCATTCATTTGTGTAACATGATCTTGTGTTCACTCTGTCATTAAGGTTGAACAAAATTTACAGGCTTGATTGATGGTTTGGAGTGGCTCTATCCAGAAGTTGCATTGAGAGGTGATCATGGACCTAGAGGATATGTGTTTCATTTAGGAAATGGAAACTTATGTTTGATTGTGGGTTCAATTTCTTGTGTAAAGTTTCCAGATACAAATAACTATGATCAGAACCAAAAGATCTTTCTTCGTGCTGAGGTTGAGGCTTCAGCCATTTATAACAACCCTGATGTAATGTAAGTGCAAAGTGTGTTTAATGAATTCTTCGTGTTATACTTTTGCCTCACCACATTGTTTTCAGAAAGAGAATCAGATGAATAACACATATATAGTATATCTTGGTTTAACACTAGCTAGCACCTTAACTGTTGAGTTCTTCTCAACAACTTCTAAGAACAACGTTCAAATGACAATCCTATAGTTGTGACTGTAGAGGTTATTCATGCAAAATTGCATTCTCGTGATTTTTTTTTTAAAATGGTTTTGGATTTGGAAGTGAACATATAAACTTTACTTGCTGAAGATCATCTTCTACGATGGTTTAATTGTTTCTTCAGTTTGTTATTGGTTTATTTATATGTTTTCCTTAGATAAAATTTGTAGATACTGGAGTAAGCTAAATACCTGGTGGATTGTGAAGCAACCGTTAGAATAGAACAAAAAATACCTGGTGGATTATGAAGCAACAGTTCACTTTTTGGTTTGGAAATTTAAAATCCAGAATTAAACCAACCAAACCCTAATATGTTCACCAGATACCATTCAATTTAATGTTCGGAAGTAAATTAATTAATTATTTTTATTTTTTGTCGATGATTGATTTAATAAATTATAAATTTGTTTACTTATTTCTTGATTTGTTTTTTTTTTTTTTTTTTTTGCAATGAGCTAGATCATATCACTAGCATCATGTGCTAGGATTACACTCAATTCCCTGGGATAAGGATTACAAAATACACTCCTTGGTTCATTATTATCCCCCAAGGCTGCAAGCCAGTCTGCAGCTCTATTGCTTTCTCTAAAGACATGTATAAAGTTTACTCGTTCAAATCTTTGCTTTGTCGCTTGAATCTCTGAAACCAGATGACTTGATCTCCATTGTAAAGGCCCAGAACCATTGATGCAGTCAATTGCTTGTTTGGAATCAGAACAAACAATAATCTTCTTGATTCCCAACTCCTTGGCCAGTCGCACTCCTTTGTATATTGCTTCCAATTCAATGCACAAGATTGTTATGCCCCTGGATCCTCCTGTGTATGCATATAGTGCTGCTCCATCACTATCTCTCAAAATACCTCCATATCCTCTCCCTTGCTCTGTGAGGCTTCCATCTGTATGAGGTGCAGTGACTCCTTGAGGTGGCCTTTCCCATTTACATTGTCTGATTAGTCTTTGTGCTTTGATGCCCTTGAGTTGCAACAATTCCTTGAGCCTAGTATTACTTGAGTTAGCTTCCATTTGTATACTTAAGCCATGAAACCTTTGCTTGATAACTTGACATATACTTTGGATGACTCCTCTCTGATGTACATGTTTATCATTGTATAACCTGCCATTTCTCTCCCTCCATATTATATATATAGACAGTAGCGTTAATTGCCACCTTGTAGGGGTTCTTTGAGAAGGTGTTCCCATTCAGTCCCTCTGTGATCCACTTCCACTCATGAATAGCATCATCAACCTTCCTCTTACTACCACACCACCTCAAGACTTCCTGCCATACTTCATGTGAAAAACTGCATTCAAAGAAGAGATGCAACATGTCTTCTCTATATGCATCCCTAGTGTTGGCCAGTGGGATGATATAATTCAATTTTGCTTAATCATATAAGTTTCCATTGCAAATTTTAGGGCCTAATTAAGAAGTTGTGTTGAGTTCTCTGGCACTGTGATTTGTTGCGGCATAAACTTAATTATAAACCCAATTACACAGCTCAGTTATCATTAGAGTCTCCAGATCCTTTATCACTAAGGTCAAGAGAACTGATAGTAGTAAAACCTCGAACCAACAAGAACTGAGTGATCATATAGTGCAACACTACACAGATAAATTGTAACGACCCGACTTATATCACCACCGATATTATCCCCACTTAGCCATTGCAGTCGTCTGACAGTGTGGGGGTTTTTTGTGGGCAACAGTCTGTTTTCTAGGAGATCACCCATCCTGAGACTACTCCCGCCCAAGCACACTTAAATCCAGAGTCCTGTTTTCTAGGAGGTCACCCATCCTGAGACTACTCCCGCCCAAGCACACTTAACTCCAGAGTCCCTTTGAACTCTGGAGCCAAGTAAGCCTAAAAGGCCTCGGTGATAATATTAGACGGATCTATACCTATATTCTAATGTCAGAACATTCTCCTCTCATGTGTCATAGGACCCACCTCATCGGCAAATCATCTACCGACCCGAGGTGTTACAATCCCACCACCTTAGAGGAGAGTAGTCATCGTCTTTGGAAATATACAACCCCATATCTCCAACTGTAACGCCCCGGGATTTCGTCCTCGCTTATCCCGGTGCATCGAGCATCATACCACTCGCTAATGTCAATATTGTCCCCCTTTAGTCACTGCGGATATCCAACAGTAGAGGGTTTTGGACGAGGGCCCACCCATGTGGTTTACCCCAAAAGGCCTTGACATTAGTTAGAGTATGGTTAAGCTCTATATACTTCCAATACAACCACTTCCTTTGGAATGTGGGACTAACACCAACTCATGGGTGTTACAATCTCACCACCTTAGAAATAGAGCTGTCATCGGCTCTACAGTACACTCAGTACAGTCCCAAAATCTCCGACGTTCCCTGCCAAGTGAGACAAGTACCTGACGCTCCCTGGGCCTTTCCAACGTACTTCCCACTTGCAACAGGCGACCCGTCGTCGGCTCTGATACCATCTGTAACGCCCCGGGATTTCGTCCTCGCTCATCCCGGTGCGTCGAGCACCATACCACTCCCTAATGTCAATATTGTCCCCCTTTAATAAGTGAAACCCATTAAATAGGGATAAATTTGGAAGTATAGTTAGTAGACAAACAATAAATGATGTTTCCTTAATAAGTAGAATATTCCAAAAGGTACTTATAATTTGAGACGGAGAGAATATCAATTTTAACTCAAAACCAACCCAGGTCGTGGACACCTAGTCCCTAATAGTTTTAAAATATGACAAACTTGGGCCTAACACACATTCCATTGGAAACATAGGAGAAGATAAATAGGAGACACATTCCATGAATTGCGAGTGGATTACTATTTCCAATTTAAGCATTCTAGCTAGGGTCAAACAACTCAATCATTCAGGGTCACAGACAGTCACATATAGAGTTTTACTGAACCACAAGTTATGCTTGTGTTTCACAAGCCAATAAACACATCGATCACCATTGTGGCTAGAATTGTAGTAGGAATTGGTGAACCGTATATGCTATATCAAGAACTCAATGTTGTATGTAGTTCATCATTAAACTTGCATTTTTAATAAATTGATCATATTGCATGCTTGCATGCGAAATTCCTTGGGCCATGTTTTTCATTGAAAGAGTCTCAACAAAAGTTCTGTTATCAGCTGGCCTGAATGAGAAATTCTCATAGAATGATAAATTCCCAAGGAAGATAGTATATATAGATCATACAATTAATGTAGAGAAGCGGAATAATATTATCATAATGCATTGTTACAAATAAAGAGTCAAGATTGCCTATATATAAAGACCTACTAAACCCTAATATGAGAATTACCAAACCACCCTTATACTCTCAATACTCCCCCTCAAGCCGAAATATACAGACTCTGTATATTTCAGGCTTGCAAATACATATATCTCAAGAATAACAAATTCAACACTCCCACAAATCTCAATCTTCAAGCCGAAATATACAGACTCTGTATATTTCAGGCTTGCAAATACATATATCTCAAGAATAACAAATTCAACACTCCCACAAATCTCAATCTTCAAACTTCAGCCGCACGCATCATCTTCAAATGAGCACCCAATAATGACAAAAAAGTCCAAAACAACAGCAACAAGAAAATCGGTTATGGCATGACCGAAACCCGAAAAGAGCCCATTATGGACAAAACAAACAAGTAGCTGTGTAGGGAACAAAAATGGCCAATAGTATACTAACTATGGCATAAGAAAATTGCTTTTCGAGAAACGAAAGCAAACAATTGGGGCAACGATGATGAAAAACTTGATCAACAAGAATATTGTTCAAACAAACAAATTTGAACAAATGAATAAGAAATTGTGATTTGAACAAAGAGAACGAGATTTGAACATCCAAATTATATCATCAATAATCAACATTGAATAACAATGGAAAGAGTATTAACGCGAGAGTGGAATTTGAAATATTAAAGAGTAAGGAATTTATAACCAATCAAAATAATCAACGAAAAATGACAGAAGCAGAAAAACCCGATAATGAATAGTGACACGATTCTATAAATATATCAACATCCAACCGTTGGATTGTCATGAAAATTTTGTATCATGTTCACCATAATGATCTTGACAATATGTAAAAATTTCAGGACGATCGGAAAACAGAAAGAGTTTCAATCCGATCAACAAAACAAAACTGCGTAGAAATTCTGCAACTTTTTAGAGATCATTTTTTTTCTTAAACCCAAAATCTAACCTATTAGCTGTGATACCATGTAGAGAAGCGGAATAATATTATCATAATGCATTGTTACAAATAAAGAGGCAAGATTGCCTATATATAAAGACCTACTAAACCCTAATATGAGAATTACCAAACCACCCTTATACTCTCAATATGATCCTTATTTGGTGTATTATTATTTATTTATTTAATTAATTATTTAAACTGAGATAATGGAGTAAACAAAGCATAAACTGATCACTAATTTGTTCACTCAAATTCAAATTAAATTGTTAGAGAGATAGACAAAATTGAAGGTTCCCTTATTTATATGCAATAGAAGAGTTTCGCTTTGGCATTTCAACATTAACTATGTGCTTACATCTAAATCTACTTATTTCCACAAAATTGATCCTTACTTGGTGTATTAATTACTATTATTACTTCATAATTTTTTTTATTTGAAATAATGGACTAAACTAAGCATCAACTGATCACTTATTTGTTCACTCGAATAAGTATCTTGTGAATCCAAATTAAATCGTTAGAGAGATATACAAAATGAAGTTCCCTTATGCAATAGAAGAGTTTCCCTTTTGCGGGCACTTTCACGTTAAGTGTTTACATCTAAATCCACTTATTGTGACTAACAGTTTTTTTCTATGCATTTGTTTCATAGGACAGTTCTTCCATTTTGAAACTTGTTTGTTATAAGGATATTATGTTGGTTCTTATGTTTAAGGCTCATTATTAATATTTCTCTCTTTTGTTGATAATTCAATGTTCTAGGTGCTCAAAGGTTTGGTATTGTGGTGCACTTTCTCTTTTATCATGCATTTCATCATCTCTCTTACACACCGAGGTTTGGTCTATGATGCATTTTAATTCACTTGGATGTTTCACTTTTTGTGCCCTTATATATTGTTCCGGTTTTGTATGGGTTAGAATTTTGTCAATGTTTAAGATCTTCTTGTAATGTTTTTCATCGACTTCATTTGTTATTGGTCTTCTTATATGTCGTTCGGTTCATGTCATTCTATGTTTTCCTTTTTTCATCTTCTTCTTGTTCTCTGTGTGTTCGTCTCTTGTTTTTGTAGAACCCGGTTCTACATGGTTTTCTAGTTGTTTATCTTTTATGCATGAAGTTATTGTCATTATTTGTGTTGATGGTTCTTCTGAAGTTTTCTTAACATGATTCAATTGATTGTGCGTTTAGTTTGTGTTTAATTTCAGGGAATGGTCAAGCAAGCTCGGCACTAGATCTTCAATCCTCATTTCTTACCATTTGTTCTTTCATGTGTTCCATCACCTATTTTGTCAAGTGTTGAACATGTTCAGGAAAAAGAAGTTCTTCATCTTCCTATTTTAAGAAACTGTTTGTCAAAGATCAGTCGTATCTTTGTGTTGGTTGATCGGAATGGAGATCTGTCTTTTGGGTTGGATAGTATACTCTCCCAGCTTTCCAACAGTGTATGGAACATCTTCAGCGTGTCAGAATTTTGGTAGATACAGATGTTTAAAGTTGGTTTGCTACTTTGTGCTTCAGTCATATCATATTGTTTGGTCCTCCTAGTTGATGTTTGTCTTTTCTTTGTCTCTAAGAATTGGTCATTTTTTCCTGCTTTTTGCTCATTGTTTACTTTCATGTGTGATCTCTTATTCTTTTGTTCTTATATTCACATATTGACGAAGTTTTTCTCTATGTGCAGGGCATTTGCATGGGAGTTGTAGTTGTCAATTGCACATTATTCTTATGTTTCTCTTGTTTACATGGATTAACTGTTGATGCTTGTAGGTTGTTTGTTTGGTAGAGACGGCGGCATATTTTGATCTTTTTTACCTCGCTTAGTGATATTGAATGCTTGCTCAATCATCTTTCTTTTGTCAAGCTAATTTCACATGTCCCATGTTAGATGACTTAGGTGTCGGTGACCTTCTTCATTCCAACTCTTGGATAATGGGTAAGTTGATGGAAAGAGGTTTATGTTATAGACATAGAGCATATTTTAGGTTTTCCCTTGTATAGTTTTTCTTCTTTCTTGTCTGTTGGTTCTTTCTCTCTACTTCCTTTCTTCTTTCTATGAAGTCATACCTCTTTTATTCTAATTTTTGTTTTCTTAATCGTTTTTCTTGGTTTCAACTTTTTCTTGGTCATGGAAGTTATTTGTTTTGGATTTTATCTCAATTATAGATGTAGATTGATCAAGAGACCTATCTTCTTGGTGTTGGTATTTACTTGATTAGGTTATCCTTCTTATTTTTGTATAGATTGGGTTTGGCTAATGTTTTAGAATATCATGATGTCTTCCTCTTCATGGATATGGTACATCGGTTATTTTCTTCTTTATCATCTTGTTAAGGCTTGTGAAGTTGTTTTTATTTAAGGAGTTTGTTTGTTAAGGCCTTTTTCTTCTTGTCCCGTGGATGGGTGCAAGTTCGTGGTTGACTTTATCTTAATTGGTAAAGTATGTGTTTACTTTTATTGGGTATATGTTTAATCTAGTCTCTTGCTTCTTCCTATGTTGTCATGGATTTGTTATTCATGGTATGGTGTTTCCTGAAAACCTAATATGTGCAATATAACAATAATAAAGGAACAATAAAGCGATAAACAAGTAAAGAACACACGATATTTTCAACGTGGTAAAACCCAATATGGGAAACGTCCACGGTTGTCCTCGTGACAACAAATAAATTCACTAGATGAAAAGAGATGTACAAATCTATCAACTACCTGCAATCACTGCGAGTTGACACTACTGGTTATCTCTAACACCTTGACTTCACCAGAGTACCTTGATGTACGCACAAGACACTCGACTTCTTGATGAACACACAAGAAGACTCAAAGCCGATCTATGAAGCAAGCTTACACCAGAGTTCCTTGATGAACACACAAGGATACTCGACTTCTTGATGAACACATAAGGATACTCGACTTCTTGATGAACACACAAGAAGACTCGAAGCTGATCTTAATATTCAATAAGGAAGAAGAAGATGAATGGGGAAGAAGAGAATGAGTTCAATCACCAAAACACAAACTTAAACAAACTCAAGAAGAAGACTTGAATTGGACGGCCAAAGAACTAATTTATTCTTTGGTTGAAAAACAATATATAGTTAGGGTTTTGGAAAAGAGAGAAAATGGGCCGAAACTTGAAAAACGACGTACGTACGCCCTAACTAGGTACGTACGTCCTTGAACTAAAAACGATCTGTCGAACAAGACGTACGTACGTCCTAACTAGCTACGTACGTCCAAACCAAAAATAAAAGATCTGCCTAACGCAACGTACGTACGTCCTAACTGGGTACGTACGTACTGTACCAAACAGCAAACTGACAGACTCGAATGAGAGAAAGGATACACGGGACGACGCTCACACATCAAAGTACTTCCTAACAACGAGATCAAGGCGAGATAACCTAGGACACACCTAGTCACAAAATAATGTCAAACAACCGAATGCCGGTTTCAATCTCCCCCTTTAACATTTATTTTGTGACAAAAACCTATGACTCTAAGAGCACTTATAATATGTGCTTACAAACCCAAACCAACGACATTTATAATACATGCCTACAAGAACACTCACACTCAATACTAACCAATGAGATGATCATCATCTTGAAAATCACGTCCTAAGACACCAACACAAGCTTCAAGATAATATGCAATGAATCACCATCATATGATAATCAACGGGAACATGAAGCTTTGACAATCAGAGACGAGGCGGAAGCAATGCAATCCATGAACCAATCAGAGAATCAACGGAAGCTTTTAGGAACTACTCCCCCATACTTCATGAATTTCAAACATGAATACTTGTGCTCCCCCACAAGTGTAGCATACCTGAAACATGACCCAAGATACACTAACAAAGAAGAAAAAAATGTTAGTATTAGAGTCATACATCTCCCCCTTTTTGTCACAAATGAAGTAAGGTGACAAACGAAAGAGAAAAGAAAAAACAAACCATAACAAATAAGAGAAAAGAAGAAAAGAAAAGAAACACTTGTTAACACGATGTCAATACAAAGAATTCTCCTAGAAAAACAAATGGTAGTGTGTAGCCTACATCTTTTGCAACATGTGGTAGGGTGTAGCCTACATCTTTTAAAATTACTTCCCCTAGAAAAACAAACTTAAAGTAGTGAAACATCATGGTAACGTGCAACACAAGATCTAACATCTCTTGAGTGCATCCGTCATTGCATGACCCTCACGGCCCCAACGGGTATATATACCAAATGATTTCTCTCTCAAGAAGATCAAAAGGCTGGGGATTTTGTGAATTGTTGACAACTACCACACCGCCTTCATACTAATAATCAAGATAACATAAGAAGGCATGCATACGTATATTTCCAATTAATGATTATTCTAGAAGTTCATCATGTTCAAAAGATGGAAAAAGATATGCAAACAAACTCTCAAAGTGCCACCTAGCCATGCATAGTATAATCAAGCAAGGATATATGCATGAGACACAACTAGATAAACATTGGTCTAAAATCTAAACATGAGAGCACAAGCGTATGCTAAGTTTAATAAAATAGTTATATTCATGAGCACTAAGCATACAAGATTAATTGAAAGCAATAAACCAATCTAACCTCATATACAAAGTATGTGTATCCCAAACACCCATAATAAAGTAAACCAAAAAACCTTTTTTTTTTTTTTTTTTTTGTTTTAAGTAGCATGATATTCAACCCAAACAAACAAAGCATGCATAAACAGAAAGACAAAAACACCAAACAAATAGCCTATGTGGTTAGAAAAATATGCAATTAAAATAACATAAGGCTAGAAAACAAACAAAAATAAATAAAAAAAATAAAAATTACGAAGATGATATTCAATCTGACTTTAACAAGTCAAAAACAACTTTCAAGTCATCCTTTCGTACCCATACTTGAGAGATATTTTCTAAGTTGGACCCAGATATGGAGGATTTATGAATATTATCCTCGATAGTAGACTTTCCAACCCTTAACCTCTCATTCTCTAGACTACATTTGGCAGCATTGATGCTTCTATCCCATATGTGAGGTGGTTTGGTAACCTTTTGCACAACCTTCTTTTTGTTGTTAAAGTGTTGTGGTTTTTGAGGGCTACTTCTTCGCATAAAAGGAGTCCAAGAGGAATGATGAGCATGTACAGGAAAAGAACAATGTGAGTTCCAATAATTATTACCAAAAGAAGAAGAATATGGAACCATGAAATTTTTATCCCAACAGAAAGCTGAAGTATGACCTAACGGACCACAAGTAAAACACTTAAAATGTCTATATTTAGGACTTGTCTTTTTCTTGGTCATCACATTCGGCTTAGATACAAAAGCCTTGGTAGGTGGAGGCAGAGTAGGCATACGAGGATTTGGTAACAAAGGAGGAAAGGATGGCCTCACAAAAGAAGTAGTAGGAGGAGGAGGAACACAACGGGAGGAAGCTCCAACATAGTCATATCCTAAACCAGTCTTATCTGAAGAAAACTTTCCACTTTTAATAAGGGTGTCTAGATCAACCGAAGTTTTCCCAAGCCCTTGCAATCGCTTAGTAGAAGCAAATAAATCCTTTTTTACGGCTTCATGCTCAAACAACAAAGTACGATACTTATCTTCTATCTCATGATTGGATATCTCCAAAGAAATAATTCTAGATTGGAAATCTAGTTTTTCTTGGGAAAACTCCTCAGATAAAGCATTCATATCACCTGCAAGTACAAATTTCTCTTTTACAAGAGACTCAACCATATCATTTCAAATCTAATTAGTCTTACGCGAGGATTGACATTGTTTAACAGATGACATATGTAATTCCCTTAACTCATCGGGACTTACCAAAACAGAATCATCGAATTCATGATCGACAATATCGGTTACCTGACAATCCACATTCTCATTCAAAGATGCTCCATAGGCAACACAATGTGTAACATGGTCTTCCGCTACATCATCATCATCCTCGCTGTCATTTTCATCCCAAGTGGTAGATAACTTGATTTTTTGTTGTTCTATCCCTTGTGCATCAAATTTCTTGGGAAGCTTGCACTTGTCAAAACCATGGTTAGTCAAACCATTATATTTCATAGTCTTAAAAATATGTTTAAGATAAGGATAAAAAATACTTAGATGTTGCTTAGTGTCAAGAGACTCATCATGATTAATTTTTTCATCTTGCACATCCTAAAAAGATCCAGCTTTAAAAGCAAAGGATTTATTTTGAGGTTGTTCAAGTTGAACCTCAAGTTCATAATTAAGTTCTCAATTTTCCTGTTAAGGTCTCTATGGACATGGTCTTTAAGTCATTGCTTTCTTGAATGACATCTTTCCTAGAACGGAATCTAGATGGTAAAGAACGAAGAACTTTACGCACTATTTGACTATCGGTGTACACTAAACCTAAAGATGCACTATTGTTGATAATATCCTGCAAACGAATAAAGAATTCATCAAAAGATTCATTATTATCCTTTTTCATAATTTTAAATTGAGTAATAAAAAGTTCAAGCTTATTCTATTTGACAGCAGTGTCACCCTCATGAGTTCTTACCAGCCTATCCCAAGCCTCTTTGGATGTTATACAACCATGAACTCTCCGAAATTCACTAGCATCCAAAGCCATAAATATAGCATTAAGCCCTCTTTGGTTTTAGTAGAAGCAACTTTGTCTTCCAGACTCCTTGTGTTTCGTGGCTTTACAATTGTAACAACCTGATCTGTACTACCAGTAGTAACTCTCGGTGGTGACCACCCATCTTCCACAGTGATCTACACATCCTCACTGATAGCCTGCACATACGCAGCCATACGCACTTTTCAATAGGGAAAATTAGTTCCATCAAATTTAGGAGGACAAATTAGTGTTCCAAATTTATCAGAATCCATTAAAATTGCACTAAGGATCTACGCGTGAGCCTTTACGCTCCTTAACAAGCGCCCTGCGACTAATACCAATTGAAAACCTAATATGTGCAATATAATAATAATAAGCGATAAACAAGTAAAGAACACACGATATTTTTAACGTGGTATAACCCAATATGGAAAACGTCAACGGTTGTCCTCACGACAACAAATAAATCCACTAGATGAAAAGAGATGTACAAACCTATCAACTACCTACAATCACTGCGAGTTGACACTACTGGTTATCTCTAACACCTTGACTTCACCAGAGTACCTTAATGTACGCACAAGACACTCGACTTCTTGATGAACACACAAGAAGACTCGAAGCCGATCTATGAAGCAAGCTTACACCAGAGTTCCTTGATGAACACACAAGGATACTCGACTTCTTGATGAACACACAAGAAGACTCGAAGCTGATCTTAATATTCAATAATTAAGAAGAAGATGAATGGGGAAGAAGAGAATGAGTTCAATCACCAAAACACAAACTTAAACAAACTCAAGAAAAAGACTTGAATTGGACGACCAAAGAACTAATTTATTCTTTGGTTGAAAAACAATATATAGTTAGGGTTTTGGAAGAGAGAGAAAATGGGCCGAAACTTGAAAAACACACCACGACATACGTACGCCCTAACTAGGTACGTACGTCCCTGAACTAAAAAGTGATCTATCGAATAAGACGTACGTATGTCCTAACTAGGTACGTACGTCCAAACCAAAAATAAAAGATCTGCCTAACCCAACGTACGTACGTCCTAACTAGGTACGTACGTACTGTACCAAACAACAAACTGACAGACTCGAATGAGAGAAAGGATACACGGGACGACGCTCACACATCAAGGTACTTCCTAACAACGAGATCAAGGCGAGATAACCTAGGACACACCTAGTCATAAAATAATGTCAAACAACCGAATGCCGGTTTCATTTCCTTCGTTCTCAAGTACGTTTGGTTTCTTCACTTTTTGTCACCCCTTTGCATCATTTGTGACAAAAAGGGGGAGAGTTTATATGACTCTAAAACTAACACATTTCTTTTTCCCGTTAGTGTATTTTGGGTTGTACTTCAGGTGTGCTACACTTGTGGGGCAGAAAAAAAATTGGAGTTTAGAGTTCATGTGTTAAGGGGGAGTTGTTCATAAAGGATTATCATGTTAAAGCTTTCATTGATTTCCTGATATGGTTTCTAGTTTAAAGTTTCCCCAGTACCTCTGATTGATGAAAGTTTTGGGTTTAATGTTCTACTTCTTCTCCTTTGACTGTTCGGTCATCATTGAAGCTTATGTTGGTGTTCTTGAAGATTGGTTCTTGAAAGTTAAAGCTTCGTGTTTGGTGAAGGGTTAAGTGTAGTGATGTAAGCATGATCTATAAATGCTAGTGAGGTTTGTTTTGGATTTTGTAAGCATGTACTATAAGTGCATTTAGAGTCATAGGTTTTTATCACGAAATGAATGTCAAAGGGGGAGATTGAAACCCGCATTTGGTTTCATGGTTTGACATCATTTCGTATTTGTGTGATCGACTATCTCGCTCAGACTTCATTGTTAGGTTGAACCTTGGTACGTGTGTCATTCCTCATTCTTTCCTCTATCATCTTGTGTAAAGGTTTCTCAGTTTTCAGTCTGTCGAGATTTGGTTCGGACGTAACTCTTTGGTTCAGACGAATTTGTTCCAAATCTTTTATTTGTGCAGAAACTGGAATTTGGTTCGGACGAAACCTTTTGGTTCGAACAAAATTCTTCCATCAAGTTGTTTCGTCCTTTGGACTTGTTTTTATTTCTAGAGTCCAAAATAGATAGGTTTTCTCTCATTAGAAAACCTAAGTCTCCAGCCGTCTCTTCCTGTATTGAGAGTGTTTGTTTGTTAATGGAAAAACATCATCTTCTATCTTCTTCTTCTTGATTCTTCCTTTTCCCATTATTATCCATATTCCTTTGTGAGTGCATATTGACTTCGCGATCTCCTTGTGTGACTATCAAGGGATACTAAAGGAGCAATCTATACTTTCTAGACTTCGAGATCTTTGTGTGTTCATCAAGGCTCTCCAGTGAAATTCAAGGGTGTTAGAGATAGCCGGTATTGTCAAGTAGCAGGTGTATGCAGTAGTACTTGATAGGCTTGTAATCTCTTACAACATAATGGATTGATTTGTTATCGATCGAGGTAACCGTGGATGTTTCCGAGTTTGGGTTTTACCACGTAAAAAAATATTGTGTTCTTTACTATTCTTCTTGTTTTATTTATTGTTTGTTTATTCTAGTATATTGCACTTGTTTGGGGTTTCAGGGGGAATTTTTCATGTAATTCTTAGGTGGATCAGCCTTCGGGCCTGGTTCGAGATTAGGAGGCTCATGCTCTTATGATGATATCTTAAGTGTTCTCATGATGTAGCTAGGTGTTCTTCAGGGAAAGCAAATCCCTAGTAGCAAAATTGCTCAAGTTGCAAGGTGGTGGTATGGACGTCTAGGTGGTTTGCATCAGTAGCCTTCGGGCCATGTCTTTGTAAGCCCATTGGGCCCTGTCCTTGTAAGCCTTCAGGCCCACAATTAATATATAATTTTTTTTTTTTTTGATAATAAAAATTTTATTGATAAAAATTCCAAAAATTATACAAAGTTAGAGGACAAGCGCGCTACAAAACTGCGCTACAAGTCTTTTTTGAATAGCAAAACTACGCACATTATATTAAACTCGCCTAGGTTACTTCTTCTTTTGGTAATATAATCAAACAATGAATTGATGTTAATTTTTTTTCCCTAGTAAAAACTAAAAATTGAAAAATAAATCTCCTAGTTCCTTCAACTAATTCTCATATTGCTAGATTTTTAAGGGTTCTCACTTAAAATAAAAATTCCCAATTAAAACTATATGCCAAAGACTTTCTAGTGATGTTGCAAACAAAGGTTACCTGAATAAAAAGGTCACCTGGATAAACAAAGAAACTATTTGTATCACTAGTTTGTTTGTTTGGTTCATTTGAACTTTTATATATTAATTAAGTTTGTTTATTTGAAAGATTTGATTGCAATCTTTAAGATGTGCAATTTAGGAATATTTTTCTTTATACACCAACTTAATTCTGGGATTTTTGGCAGCATATTTTGTTGAGAATATTCAGATTTTTTTTTATCTGTAACTAGATTGCCGAAAAGCATATTTGATACTTCAAAAGCTTAAACATGATTCTCCTTTTTTTTTTTTTTTTGTAACAGTTGACTTACTACGGATATAAATAGTTACATACTATAAACATCCAGTATGATTTCTTCATCTATCATTTCTACATCTTCTCTTAATCTTTCTTCTCTCAGGTCTCTAGCTAGACCAGCCAGTTCAGGTACTTCTCTCGATCTTTCTGTTAGTGATTTTACTATGCTTATTTGATTTGATTGTGAATGTGAAGAAAATCAAATTCCTATGTTTTTTTTTAATGTGCAGAAACTGACAGATAACAAGTATGATGGGTTCTTTCAACAATCATCAGGGTCTCTTGAAACTGTTTCTGGTGCTCGTTGCATTTTCCGGGTGGTGTTCACCAATTAGTGGAAATAAAGTACATGTGGTTGTGAGAAATGACATTGGAAACAATATAACGTTGAACCTCCAATGCAGAAATACGCAGGCGTACACTAGTGAACTTGGTTCATACAAACTTGGTTACAAACAACTGGTTGAGTGGAGGTTTGAAGCCCATACACATAGAATTTGGTGCTATGCTTCCTGGCACTATAACTTTTATTTGATGGAAGGCGGGTTCTATGTATACCGTGGTTTGGAAGATGTAGATAAATGCCATGAAAACTGCATCCAGGATGCAAAATTGGATGGTGTATGGGGTTACACTAACAATGGTCGGCCGTATATGAAATATAAATGGTATCGGCCACCAAAGGCTTTAGGGGAGGAAATCAAAGTTTAAGTCTGGATGGTTGTCAGATCTTTATTGAGTGAAGTTGGTAATAAGCTAAAATAATAAAGTTGATCGAGTAAAATTATATGTATTTCACTAGTTATTTGCATCGCTAACCATGAATTAATATGTCTATCACTGAAAAAATAGTTGGGGCATAATTAAGTCGCATTCGCAGATGTACATTTTAAGCTTGTTGCAAAATTAATGCAAATGATACCTAAATTCGAGAAAATTAAACCTAAATTCAAATCTAAATTGAAATTTGGCTGTTAAATCAAAGCTCCTACAATCATTTGATGCTCTTTAAAATTCATGCATAATTAAATCAAGAGCACATGGAGCAAGAGCTTGTACAGTTGTTGTGGATTCTGCCATGGCACTTCTGCATTCCCAAAAGCTTATACAGCTGCTGTGGAATCAGCCTTCAACCATTTTTTTGTCCATCCTCTATGAGTTGCCTCCTCAATGCTCTCCAAAATACCAAAGCATTCAGCTTGGAAATTTGTTGTTATCCCTAATATTCCATTGGGAGCATTTCATAACAGAACCTTGCCAGTATAGTCTCTGAAAACTGCGCACCAGCCAGCTGGACTTGGGTTCCCTCTTGTGGAGCCATCTGAATTAATTTTTAGGAGGGTGGTAGCCACTGGCATGCTTCGACTCTTGTTTTTTACTGGCAAGCCTGGTTTAATGGGATCAGTAACTCACAGATGCACTGCCTGGTATCGAACAACAGACCTCTTGTACGTATCTGCATCCTCTGAGTCTTGCTAATTGATAATTTGAAACATATAGTGTTTATTCAGAGATCAAAATCTTTAGATGTTGGATTAAACTAAACATGTGATACGAACATATAACAACTACATCAACTTCATCAGTGCATCTAGTCCCAAAACAAGCACAGTTCGTTATTTGTTAAGTTACCTAGACGATTAGTATTCAATTTTGTCCTACTTGGATCTTGTTCTTATATCTATAATCTATAATTAGTCCAATGTTAGTGAATTATTGAATTCTGATTCGTTACGTAGTTAGCTAATGTTAATCCATGTCAATATGACACTCTTGTTGGACTATATGTGCAGTGATTAATTAAATCCTAACAACGCCAACAACCCGCAACCTAGATATTCGTGAGAACACCTCCTTTGCAATACAGGATCCGTTTTGTCAATGAGGTCAAAGATTACCAAACAATAAACAATAGTATAAGAAGAACAAAACAATAAAGAATAATAACACCAAGATATACGTGGTTCGGCAATGCCTGAGAACCCAATATATGTGCAATATAACAATAATAAGGCAAACAATAAAGCAGTAAACAAATAAAGAACACACAAGAATTTTTAACGTGGTAAAACCCAATATGGGAAACGTCCACGGTTGTCCTCACGACAACAACTAAATCCACTAGATGAAAAGAGATTTACAAACCTATCAACAACCTGCAATCACTGCAAGTTGACACTCCTGGTTATCTCTAACACTTTGACTTCACCGGAGCACCTTGATGTACGCACAAGACACTCGACTTCTTGATGAACACATAAGAAGACTCGAAGCCGATCTATAAAGCAAGCTTACACCAAAGTTCCTTGATGAACACACAAGGATACTCGACTTCTTGATGAACACACAAGAAGACTCGAAGCTAAATCACTATTCAATAATTAAGAAGAAGATGAATGGGGAAGAAGGAAGAAGAAGATGAGTTCAATCACCAAAAAACAACCTTAAACAAAACCTAAACAAACTTCAAGAATAAGACTTCAATTGGACGGCCAAAAAATTGATTTGTTCTTTGGTAGAAAAGCCTTATTTATACTTAGGGTTAGAACACACACAAAATGGGCCGGAATTGCTGAAATCCACATTGGACGTACGTACGTCGAAACAACGTTCGTACGTCCCCACACTGTAAAAGTTCGCTGCCTGCTTAGACGTACGAACGCCCTAACTAGGTACGTACGTCCTGACCAAAACATGTTTGCTGCCTAACATGACGTACGTACGCCCTAAGTAGGTACGTACGTCCTAAACCCAAAAACTCACTTTTGACAAACTTGACGTGAAGAGAAGGACTAAGGACGACGCACGTACAACGAGGTTTTCCTAACAATGAACTCAAGGCGAGATAACCATGGACATCCAATGTCACAAAATTAATGTCAAACAACCGAGTGCCGGTTTCAATCTCCACCTTTGACATTGATTTTGTGACAAAAACCTATGACTCTAATAGCACTTGTAAAACGTTCTTACAAACCCAAACCATGGCATTTATAAAACATGCCTACAAAAACACTCAAGGTAGAACACATACCGAGTCACCAATTCTTGATATCCAGCTTGAGTAAGACACTTTAACCATCAGAGACCGAACGGAAGCAACAATAATCAAAGAGCCAACGGAAGTTCCTCGAACAACTCCCCCATACTTCATGAGCTCGAAGGTTTAATACTCGAGCTTACCCAAAACTGTATATGCACTTTGTGATCATCATCACTTTCACTCACCCATACATGTTCACTGCCCCGTACATGTAGTATACTTGAAACATGACCCAAAATTGTACAACCTCTAAACAGCAACACGTTCATTCCCCCATACGTGTAGCATACCTGAAACATAACCCAAAAATACACTAACAAAGAAGAAGAAGGTGTTAGTATTAGAGTCACAAATCTCCCCCTTTTTGTCACAAATGAAGCAAGGGAACAAAAGAAAGAGAAAAGAAAAATACCAAACCATAACAAATAAGATTAAAGAAGAAAAGAAAGAGAACAATCATATTAACAACAAAAAGGATATGCAACGGAAGCCATAAAATAAACACTTGTTAACACGATGTCAATACAAAGAATTCTCCCCCTAAACAAAAGCTCCACCTAAATGCAATGCATATGAGAAAGATGCCCCTAGAACAAACAAACCAAATAAGGATATTTGAAGCACACAAAGAACCATGCATACAAGGGTAGAAGAGAGTATATGCAAGCTCAATTAAAACAAGATACTTAGTAAAGATGAATAAACTTGGTTTCATTAAACAAAGTACGCACCAATCAAAGATTAAGATATGAAACCAAACATCTACTAAAAATGCATCATACAAACATCCTTGGTGTGTGGGAAAGCTAAAGAAAACACAAAGAGAGTCATTTCCACACCTCACTCACAAACCATAAGAACACTCAAAACAACTAGTATTCACCATTAGAAGGATTTCACTTCACAAATGCCTAAACAGACACGGGGAAATGCACTTATAACCTGTTTTTTTTTTTTTTTTTTTTACTGTGCATAAATTAACATGTGAAAGGGATTTTTACCTTCATCTTTTGCAACATGTGGTAGGGTGCAGCCTACATCTTTTCAAATTACTTCCCCTTTTCAAAGTAGTGCAACATCATGGTAACGTGCAACATAAGAACTAACATCTCTTGAGTGCATCCGTCATTGCATGACCCTCACGGCCCCAACGGGTATGTATACCAAATGATTTTTTTCTCAAGAAGATCAAAAGGCTGGGGATTTTGTGAATTGTTGACCACTACCACACCACCTTCATACTAATAATCAAGATAACAGAAGAAGGCATGCATACGTATATTTCCAACTAATGATTATCCTAGAAGTTCATCATGTTCAAATGATGGAAAAAGATGTGCAAACAAACTCTCAAAGTGTCACCTAGTTGTGCATAGTGTAAACAAGAAATGATATATGCATGAGACACAACTAGATAAATGTTGGTCTAAAATCTAAACATGAAAGCACAAGCGTATGCTAAGTGTAATAAAATAGTTATATCCATGAATATTAAGCATACAAGAATGATTGAAAGTAATAGACCAACCCAACCACATGCATGTACAAAGTATGTGTATCCCAAACAGCCATAACAAAGTAAACTATTTTTTTTTTTTTTTTTTTTATGATATTCAACCCAAACAAACAAAGCATGCATAAACAAAAAGACAAAACACACCAAACAAATAGCCTATATGGTTAGAAAAATATGCAATTAAAATAACACAAGGCTAGAAAACAAACAAAAAAAAAATAAAAATACGAAGATGATATTCAATCTAACTTTAAGAAGTCAAAAAAAAATGTTCAAGTCATCCTTTCGTACCCATACTTGAGAGATATTTTGCAAGTTGGACCCGGATATGGAGGATTTTTGAATATTATCCCTGATAGTAGACTTTCCAATCCTTAACCTCTCATTCTCTAGACTACATTTGGCAGCATCGATGCTTCTATCCCATATGTGGGGTGGTTTGATGACCTTTTGCACAACCCTCTTTCTATTGTTGAAATGTTGTGGTTTTTTAGGGCCACTTCTTCGCATAAAAGGAGGCCAAGAGGAATGATGAGCATGTACAGGAAAAGAACAATGTGAGTTCCAATAATTATTACCATAAGAAGAAGAATATGGAACCATGGAATTTTTATCCCAACAGAAAGCTGAAATATGACCTAACCGACCACAAGTAAAACACTTAAAATGTCTATGTTTAGGACTTGTCTTGTTCTTGGTCATCACATTTGGCTTAGATTCAAAAGCCTTGATAGGTGGAGGCGGAGTAGGAATATGAGGATTTGGTAACAAAGGAGGCAATGATGGCCTCACAAAAGAAGTAGGAGGAGGGACACAACTGGAGGAAGCTCCAACATAGTCATATCCTAAACCAGTCTTATCTGAAGAAAACTTTCCACTTTTAATAAGGGTGTCTAGATCAACTGAAGCTTTCTCAAACCCTTGCAATCGCTTAGTAGAAGCAAATAAATCTTTTTTCACAGCTTCATGCTCAAACAACAAAGAACGATCCTTATCTTCTATCTCACGATTGGATATTTCCAAAGAAATAATTCTAGATTGGAAATCTAGCTTTTCTTGGGAAAACTCCTCAGATAAGGCATTCATATCACCTACAAGTACATATTTCTCTTTTACAAGAGACTCAACCATATCATTTAAAATCTGATTAGTCTTACGCAATGATTGACATTGTTTAACAGATGACATATGTAATTCCCTTAACTCACCAGGACTTACCAAAATAGAATCATCGAATTCATGATCGACAATATCGGTTACCTGACAATCCACATTCTCATTCAAAGATGCTCCATAGGCAACACAATGTGTAGCATGGTCTTCCGCTACATCATCATCGCTTTCATCTTCCTCCCAAGTAGTAGATAACTTGATTTTTTGTTGTTCTATCCCTTGTGCACCAAATTTCTTGGGAAGCTTACACTCGTCAAAACCATGGTTAGTCAAACCATTATATTTCATAGTCTTAAAAATATGTTTAAGATAACGATAAATGATACTTAGATGTTGCTTAGTGTCAAGAGACTTATCATGATTAATTTTTCCATCTTGTACATCCTCAAAACTTTCAGCTTTAAAAGCAAAGGATTTATTTTGAGGTTGTTCAAGTTGAACCTCAAGTTCATAAGTTCTCAATTTTCCTGCAAAAGTCTCTATGGACATGGTCTTTAAGTCATTGCTTTCTTGAATGACATCTTTCCTAGAACGGAATCTAGATGGCAAAGACCGAAGAACTTTACGTACTATTTGTGTATCGGTGTACACTAAACCTAAAGATGCACTAGTGTTGATAATATCCTGCAAACGAATAAAGAATTCATCAAAAGATTCATTATTATCCATTTTCATAGTTTCAAATTGAGTAATTAGAAGTTCAAGCTTACTCTCTTTGACAGCAATGTCACCCTCATGAGTTCTTACCAACCTATCCCAAGCCTCTTTGGATGTTATACAACCATGAACTCTCCGAAATTCACTAGCATCCAAAGCCATAAATATAGCATTAAGCACTCTTTGGATGTTAGTAGAAGCAACTTTGTCTTCCACACTCCATGTGTTTCGTGGCTTTACACTTGTAACAACCTCATCTGTACTACCTGTATTAACTTTCGGTGGTGACCAACCATCTTCCACAGCGATCCACACATCCTCACTCATAGCCTGCAAATACGCAACCATACGAACTTTTCAATAGGGAAAATTAGTTCCATCAAATGTAGGAGGACAAATTAGTGTTCCAAATTTATCAGAATCCATTAAAATTGCACTAAGGATCTACGCGTGAGCCTTTAGGCTCCTTAACAAGCGCCTTACGACTGATACCAATTGAGAACCCAATATATGTGCAATATAACAATAATAAGGCAAACAATAAAGCAGTAAACAAATAAAGAACACACACGAATTTTTAACGTGGTAAAACCCAATATGGGAAACGTCCACGGTTGTCCTCACGACAACAAATAAATCCACTTGATGAAAAGAGATTTACAAACCTATCAACTACCTGCAATCACTGCAAGTTGACACTCCTGGTTATCTTTAATACCTTGACTTCACCGGAGCACCTTGATGTACGCACAAGACACTCGACTTCTTGATGAACACACAAGAAGACTCGAAGCCGATCTATGAAGCAAGCTTACACCAGAGTTCCTTGATGAACACACAAGGATACTCGACTTCTTGATGAACACACAAGAAGACTCGAAGCTAAATCACTATTCAATAATTAAGAAGAAGATGAATGGGGAAGAAGGAAGAAGAAGATGAATGGGGAAGAAGAAGATGAGTTCAATCACCAAAAACAACCTTAAACAAAACCTAAACAAACTCCAAGAATAAGACTTCAATTGGACGGCCAAAGAACTGATTTGTTCTTTGGTAGAGAAGCCTTATTTATACTTAGGGTTAGAACACACACAAAATGGGCCGGAATTGCTGAAATCCACATTGGACGTACGTACGTCGAAACAACGTTCGTACGTCCCTACACTGTAAAAGTTCGTTGCCTGCTTGGACGTACGAACGCCCTAACTAGGTACGTACATCCTGACCAAAACATGTTTGCTGCCTAACATGACGTACGTACGCCCTAACTAGGTACGTACGTCCTAAACCCAAAAACTCACTTTTGACAAACTTGACGAGAAGAGAAGGACTAGGGACGACGCGCGTACAACGAGGTTTTCTTAACAATGAACTCAAGGCGAGATAACCATGGACATCCAATGTCACAAAATTAATGTCAAACAACCGAGTGCCGGTTTCAATGCCTACCTCCACGCGGAACAATGAGAAGATTTCACTATAAGAAAAAGAAACACCGATTACAATAATCTCCCTAGTATCTTTCTCAAGATCTTAATCTCTCACCTTAAACCCAATACACCCTTGGCTCCCAAAGTTCTCTCTCACTTACTCTATCTATCTCTATGTTTCTATTGTTTTCTACTCTCTTGTCTTTGGGTATTTATAGGCCATGGGTAGAAATCAAATCCATATAGAATTACTAATTCAAACTAGAGATAAATAGGAAACCGAGTCCAAATAGAACTCCTGCACATATATGGTTTCCTTAACCAGTATAAGAAACTGATCCTATGGATCACACCTCTTATAAGGTATGATCCTGTGCACCCAACTATGGCGAGCCAATATACAACAACTCTAATAGTAGATTAGTTGTGTTGCTATTTTTGAAGAAAATAAATAATATAATGAATCCAAAAAAGTGCAAAATGAAAGTGAGTTTTCAATTTTTCATTGAACAATACAGGCAATTAGATATGGAGTAAAAAAATTAAACATCTATATATGTAACATTTTTTCAACTAAAAATGATTGAGGAAATGGAGGCTAGTTACCTAGGTTATTTCAGTTGTTAAACGACACGAAAGGGACTGCGGTGGCTGAATACTGGGTGGATGGTGGTTACAGGTGACAAAAGAATGTCTATATCAAAGAATTGTACTAGTCTATCTGCATCTTTGTACCATTCTATCAAGGTTGCCAAGATTCCTTAGCATTATAGCTGGCCTGGTTGCTAAATAGCATCCGAGGTTAATTGGTATGTAAATGACTGCAAAGTTCTGAACTTCTGATACTAGTATACCTCTTCATTTCGTTGTGATCACATATTCTATTGAATGAAGAATTGTGGAACCACAGATCATCAAAAGAATTGTTGTTTGTTACCCGCACAAATAGCACACATTATTCCAATAGAACCATCACTACTAACTAGGCCTAACACAATATTCTGGGAGCAGGACTCACCCCAGTTGTTTGTTACCCGCACATAATTACACAGTTTCGATGGATGGATGTGGAAGCCTGGTAGGATATCATTCAAAATTGCATTAACATGATCACGGGTTCTGTTTTCATGGCAATTTGGTCATGGTTGTGTTTCACATAACATATGAATCCGACATGCTGAGTATATATAAAGATTTTTCACAATGAACAACATAAGACCTGAATATAGCAATGTTTTTTTATTTAACTTGTTGCTGGAAAATTTAAACTGTATCTTGTTTAGATATTTGAGTAAACTAAACGTGTGGTACTTTTTTGTTGTACTAGCTTCAAACACAAACTATATTCATACCAAAACGGTTTCGGTTTTATGATAATTGGTTAGCAACAAAGGGAGAAGACCCATCAGCTGCTCATGATTTCTTTATTAGATTTAGAAATATTACTATTTTGTTTTTTGGGTTTTCTTTCTTGCACTTTGTAATATAAATTTATTTAAGATTCTAATAATTTCTTCTTATGTTTGAATAATCCGATGAAAGTAAATAAAGGTATGTGGTCTGCATCGTCGAAATATTCAATCTCCTATGAATGTAAGAGGAAATGGTGGCAGGCTATTTAGCTATTATCCCTAGTTATTTAAGGTGTCAAACGGAGGAGATAACACGGTTGCTGAATTCTTCCATTCTGATTAGTCCATTACCCAACGAGACAATGGAATTTTCATTTCAAAACTAAAAAATTTCTTAGAAAATTTCCCGGGGTTCATAGCTAGTCTCCAGCTTAAAATATCAAACAACATTCAAAAATGGCCAAAATATCCCTGCTTAAAATATCAGGGGTTCTAAATATGTTCGTCCCTCAAACAATCTTCACATATCATCGTCTAAATCTGTTCAACCCCCTAAAGGAATTGATGACCTGCGCTTCCCCTCCAATTTTTCTCATTATCTTAGGAGACAATTAGGTTTGAAAAATCCTAGAAACCATCCAAGAAAAGGCAAAATCTACTGCAAACATCACACTCAATACTACAAGAAATCTCCAAAACTTAAACATGATATTTGATAACCACTTTCTCGATCTTTCTTTCTTTTTCTTCTTCTCCTTATGAAGCCTACTTCTTAAACTGCCATTTTGTTGCAGTTTGACGACAGAGGTATGCCATTTAATTGGCCTATATCAAACAATGGCTCACAAGCCGCAACTGGTCCCATGTAAACTTACACATGTGTGGGCAAAGTGCATTATTGCCTCCCTTTACTATTTAAGATGGACACTGTGAATTAAAACGTACAGAATGTGTGACCCTGAAGCTCAAGCTATGTTGTAAATTTGTAATACGGCTAATATTGATGTCACTCGGACGCTCCGCTTACTTATCGATCAGCAAACATGACAGAACCCTGGCCAAGCCAATGACCACTATAGAAGGACCTATATAAGTACTTAAACGATTTCTTACATGGATAAGCTTGTGAGGATTATATTGTTAGTGCACGCATACTTACATTCACTCACACCTTGGTTGATTCTTTGAAACATTTTTCAAACACATCAATCAAATGATGGTAGGTTATTAGTGCGAAATAGCATTTTTGTGAATTCATTTTAAAAGGTTTTGGTGAATTATATTGGACATGTATATATAAAGTTTTAAGAGATCGATAATCAGCCAAAGATCATTTTGTACAATTATCGTATTTCTAATTTTTTTAATTCTTGGATTGTTAAAACTTTTATCTCCAACTTGAGAAGAATTGCTGAGATATTGGAGTAAACTAAATATGTGGTATATGTTTGTTATCCTCTAATCTCGTTGTTGAATTGCTTTCTCCAACTAACCGAAACAACAGAAATTAGTCAAACTTTAAGTGCGACTAAATGGGGAGGTTTCTCCAGTAGTTATTCTCAGACTTATCTTATCTTTGCCATAGAATCAAATTGGTATGTATTTTTGTTTTTTTGTTTTTTTTCGTACATCTTACTTACGGTGTTTCTGTTGGGAAACAGGTATATCTTTTTGTGATCTGAAACATTAATTGGAGAAATAAGAAACAACCCGCCATTTTTTTTGATAGTTATGAATGCAGTATCGTTTGGTAATTGATTTCTCTCTCTTGAAAAAATTCCGCTTGCCAGTAGATAGTAAGATAAGCTTAATTAGTGACATAATGAAGAACCAAAGACTAAATTTCTTCCGTGCACATTCGCCAGAATCCAGTGAGGGACTTTAACCTTCTATCATCGGTGCATGACCTGCAAAATTGAACCATCGGCTATGATGTTTGGATACATGAATGAGCCCAGTCTGAAACCCATTGAATTAAAATGGTTCAAACTTCAAAGTGCAAGCCCAATACTCCCGGGCTTCATCTGGATTGTTGGGTGTTGGTCTAAAATGGGCAAATGGCTAGAAAGGTAGAATGTGAGCAGAACCCATATACGCATTACACAACTTGGTACAGTTGCGTTTGGATGAGTTTGTTATCATGTCGTTTTGGTCCTACAGTACTTGTTTTTAATGACTTGTAAATGCAACGTGAATATTATACACAATCAGCCCTTCTTCTTTTTTTTTGCGCTAAAGGTAAGTTGTAGAAAGAAAAATAAAAGGTATACTACTGGGCATTATGATATCCCAGACACTCTATACAAATCTGTAGTACACTGAGTCAGGGTTCACAATCAGCCAAAGATCATAGTACATATAATTGTTATTTGGCTTGCTATTGGATATTTATAATTCTGCTTCCTTTATTTGGAAATCAAAGTGTGGAGATTTTTTTTTTGATAACCAAATGTTGAGTTATTGGAGTAAACTAAGGGTGCGTTTGATAAAGTTTTGCCAGTTTGCTATAATTTTTGGCAAAAATGTCATATCAGTCTATTTGCCATTTTGCTAAACAAGTTTGTCTTCATTTGCTTTTTTGCCATAGATTGATAATCACTTCGGTAAATGATGGCAAACCATTTTTGCCAAAAAAAAATTTGTTTGATAATCGCTTCGGCAAATGAAGGCAAAACACATTTGCCATTTTGGTTTCGTTTGATAACAATAATGTGATTTTGTGATTTTGGCAAATCTATATGTAGAAAGCCAATACTCAACCAATGGGAGCCCATGGATAATTTACATCAAAATTAAAGAAGAAATTGGGTCAGTACAAAAGTACATGTATAGGCCAATAGGATGAATTGCATTGTCCAATGGTTCAAGTGCATTATTTCATGTGATTTTTTTCTTTTTTCTTTTCTTTCCGATCAAGGTAAAAGCCTTCCATTAAATCCTTAAAAATTTCTACAAGTTACATTGTACTTTGTACACCTTCAGAAGTGAATACATACAAGATTACCCAACAGTTTTGATATACAGTTAAAGAGGCCAAACACTACCCCAAATCGCAGCATAACTACTTGCGCAGCAGCACCACCACTTTTGTTTCTCAACTCACCAAATATCCACCACCACCAGGTCCCAATGTACTAGGAGTTCAGCAACTGAGTGACATTTTTTCACATCCATAATGTACAATTCACTCTTTAAGCACCTGCGCAGTATTAAACACTGCACCTTCAAAGATGGAGTCCAGATAAAAAGTAATTACATTGCATGTATAACCCTAGTCATACATTCGTTATTGGAAATAACCGAAACTTGTAAATAAAACTTGAAATAACACAAGTTTGGACCGTGTTAATCATTAACACATAAACATCATCCTAAGTCCATCCATCCTAGAAAAAGTCTGAAAGATCATGTCCTAAACCACAAAGAATTCATAAACCAAAAAAGTACTGGACTATCCAAATGAATAGAGAAAAACACAAGTTCAAAGACAATCGCAATGAAACTAAACATAACTCAATCATTAGGCTTCTCAAGTTTATCCACTAGCCAACCCAACCTCATATCTTCATCTATGAGTAGAAAGACATCCCCCATTTTAGTATTGGTTGCTAAGTACTCCAGTCCTCGGGAATACAAAAGCCTATCTTCACTAGTCACCTTTTTTAGTGCAGTTCTTATGCGATCCGCGTAAATTTCAGGGGTAGAAAAGGAGTTAGCTAGACATTGGACAACTTCCATGATCCCTTTGGCATAGTTTGAATCTTGCGCAAAGCGAGATTTCTTACGCTTACATGGCAGTTGGACATTCACCCGAGGCGGAAGCTCAACCCTACCAGGTCCATTGCTACTCTAACCTTGGTTGCCAGTATTTGTTGTTGTTTGTGTTGCCCCTTCGGATTGTCCACCATCCACAACAATAACTTCAACTTCTTCTTCCTCTTCTTCGTCTTCCCCTAAACAAACCGATACATATAAAAGTGAATAGGGTGATTTAGGTTTTGGTCACCACTTTTTAGTATAAATTAGGTTTTGAAGCCGGTTTTTCTCTTTATTAGGGTTTAGAGATGAACCGACAATTGACCCAAGTAATTGTTTATAATGGCCAAAATACCCCTGATCAAAACAATATTAGGGTTAGTGATCACGTGCAGATCAGGGGTAAACTTAGGTATTTTGAAAATATTTTTGGTTCAACCCGGTTTTTTTAGTTGTTGGTTCGAAAATGAGCTCTAAACCCTAATAAAGAAAAAAACCAGCTCCAAAACCTAATTTATACTAAAAAGTGGTGACCAAAACCTAAATCACCCAAGTGAATACTATCTTTCAAAATTTTAATTAAACAAATTAATATTTAGTTATCATACCAGGTACGATAGGAGACTCTTCTACAACATTGTTACGACCACCATTTGCGATCTCATTACCAACAAGGATACTCATAGCATCATAGTATGGGAATGACTTTCCTTGGACCTTCTTTGCTTTGGGATGAGCCTACACATTTTACATCAATTTAATGAATTTGTTCACATAGTTAACATGTATGTTATAATAAATCAATTGAAACTACATGTTACCTGAAGAAAACGCGTAAATGCATCAGGATCCGCACTAACTACCTGATTCTTTTCCTTATCCCACTCGAAACCAAACCCGCTAGCATCCAGTAGTACTGCTTTAACAACATAGTAGTCATTTTTCAATGTCTTATACTTGGACCTTACATTCTCATGATCAATATTCATGCTTAGAACATTGTTTACAGCTGTAGCAGCTGTTATCATAGAATCTTTCTTGATTGCATTTTCAGCTTTCTTACTATCCCCAGCAACCTTTTCAAGTAAGGTAGATATCATGATCTGAGTCATTCTTGTCGTCCACCTTTGATGTGTTTTGGATGGTTGTTGTGTTATTGGTGGTGTGTAGTTTGTTGTGTATTGGCTCGCAATGCGCGTGATCATAACTTATATTAAGTGAGGTCTATAGGATCATATATTATGTTTGTTTGTAGAAACAATGTAGGTAGAAATTCTACTCCCATAAGTACTTGGTATTCTAATTGGTAATGGGTATTGTTATTCAATTAAAATCCTTGTATGGATTAGGAACTCTTGGGTATTATATATACTCAACTAGTTGGCTATTGTAAAGGGGTGGTAAAAAAGAAGAGAGAGAGTGAACCAAAGGTGAAAGCATTACTAGATAGGGAGAGACAAATTTATGAGGGTTTTCATAATAGGGTTTCTCAGGTTCTGGTGTGTGAGAGAAAAAGAGACAAGAAATTATTGATTTGTAATTAGGTTGTTTTCTTTTCTCTGATTAATAAAATCTTCTTGATCGATTGCCGGGTGGAGTAGGCGGGTTTGCCGAACCACGTTAATATTGGTGTTATTGTGTGTGCATGATTGTGTTTTTTCGATTATATTACTTTCTCTGTTATTTGCTATTATCTAGATTATCGGTATTACAACCAATCCTTGGGTTAAAGCTTCCGTTGCACAACATAGTTCTGAGGTGGAAAGTAAGGATCCATCGATGGTTGGGACTGATTGTTCTTTTTTTACTTTCCCTTGCCAGTCTTAAATAATCCAGACGACATTGCACCTAATCAACCAATACATATCATATAAGAATTGTTACACATGTAGCATTAATGTAATAAAATCATCTCCAAAATGCATATTATGGTCATATCATCTTAAACATCATCCTGATAATCCAAGCTTGCATACTAGAACAAATTGTGATTATCAATAAAAGCTATCATAAATATCAAATCGCACTCATCAATAAGATTCAAATTGTACTTCAATAATAATCAACTTGGTACTTATCAAATAATAATATCAAATTGTACTTATCAATAAATAGGTGATATTAGGCTGGCAATATGACCTGAAACCAGCCAACCTGACCTAAAACCCACACGCCAATAATGAGTTTAGGTAATGCATTTATGGGTTTCAGGTCTAATTTGGGTAAACCCACAAAACCTGCTATGTTAATGGGTGGGTTTCAGATTTAGCTTTTATACTCATGGGTAAACCTGCAAACCTGTTTATTTTTATTAGTGTGTTACTGTGGTCCATACATCAATAGATCACTGGAAAATAACTTAAGTAATATAAATGTATATAGGTCCAAACCATAATTGGATATCTGATGCCAAATCGTCGTTTCTTTTTTTTTTTTTTCGATAATGGAGTTGGCTATCTTTAATTCATCAATTGTACAAGTTCGTGAAGATGGTTGTGGACGCAATATACTCCATACTTCATTTCTTCTACAGTTCTACAATTCTACTCCACTATTTCAAATCCTAATTAAAACACTTGTACAGATCCCACAAGTGGCTAATCAAGTGAAAGTAGTTATAAACTTATACTCCCTCCATCCTAAATTATAAGTACCTTTTGGAATATTCTACTTATTAAGGGAACATCATTTATTATTTGTCTACTATATACTTCCAAATTTACCCCTATTTAATGGGTTCCACTTATTAAACATAGTTTCTAATTATTTTTATTAGAATATTTACTATAATTCCAAAACAAGTGTAGTATAGGTAAAAGAACAATTTAACTTAATTAATGTATTCAAATATAAAAAGGGACATATATTTTGGGACAACTAAAAATGGAATAAGGTACTTATAATTTGGGACGGAGTGAGTATTCAATTTTGTTTTGGAATAATTAATGATTTAATGGGTAGATTTTTTTTTTTTTCTTCTTAAATTAGATAAGTATTCTGGTGTTATGGATATCTAGCATGTCGGACAGGTCGGGTTCAGGTTTACTAGCGAGGCCGCAAAACAATGGGTTGGGTTCAGATTTGAAAATATATACCCATTAATGTAACAGGTTGGGTTTGGGTTTAGGCTCCCTGCCAACCCGTTAAACACGACTTGAAACTTACCCTGCCCAACCCGATTGCCACTCCTAGGTGATTTTACAATAAGTCAAAGATTGATATTTCCAATTTAACCATCACTACGCCAAACCCAATGTTTTAGGGCCGCACCGATATATCTATTGTTAGATTTGGTCCAAAACTCCAGTAAATGATTTCCAGTTCTACATGAAATTTGCATTCTTATGAACTTAACTTAAATTGTATGATGCATATACTTAACAAAAAAATTATTGCATCCATCATCCATGGCATGCAAATTCATCACAGACTCGCAGTGTGTTTAACTTTCTATGACTAAGTACATTATTACGTGTATATACACAAGCAAGCTTTTTTGCCCATGTAATAAATGGGCTTTCAGATGTGGCCCATTTGTTTATTGTGAAATTACAAATTTAGTCTTTAATTAAGTTGTGCCCCATTTATTAACATCTATTATATATTTTTTTAACCAAAAATAAATTTTATTGATAAAAGAAGAATTACACAAAGCTAGAGGACAAGCGCGCTACAAACTGCGCTGCAAGCCCCCCTTTTTTTTTTCTTTGGTAAAAACCAACCTTATATTAAGTAATGCAAATATGTTCAACAAACGAATTACAAATGGCTGAAATAGGTACATTTCTACATTGATTTTTTACCCAGCCAGCAATACTATGGGTATCAATATTGGCGATCTTTATACACCAAATAAAATTAACAAAATAAATTTTTTATAAAAGACACAATAAAGACCCAAAAACTGTCTTCCTCGACCAACAAATATTATCACTACTCTTGGAATTCACAACATCAATTACAACTTTAAAATCTCCTTCAAATAGAACATCTTTAATGTTGCGTTTCATCGCAACCATCCCCGCACATTCAACTGCTACAACTTCAGCAGCTTCAGCATTAGTAGTTCTAAAGTTTCTAGAAATACACGCCAACACAATACCATATCCATCTCTAACAATAACACCAACAGTTGCATGACATGTCGATCTTCCTGGCAAAACCCGCATCAAAGTTAACTTTAAAGTATCCTGGAACATGTGATCAACCTACACAACTATATTGGTTCCAGTAATAATATATAACTTGTCCTTTGTCACACAAATATCATTGTTTCTATAAACTCCAAGCATATTTAGTTTTATGAAAACTATTATCATACGAACAAGGAACTTTAGAAAAAATACATCCATTCCTATGCAAACCATATATGAAAGAGAAGATATATAACATATCTAAAATCTATTATACTCTATTAAAGCAGAAAGCAACCCTAAAAAAATATCTCTTCAATTAGGCTATATCAATTAGATTGAAATTGTTAGTCTAATTGAAAAGAACTTCAATTAAGTTTGGTTATATTGTAACAAGTCATTTGACCGGTGTAATGCATGGATTATTTTTTTTTTTTATATATATATTAGTTGTTATTTGGACCAAAAAAAAAAAATTCGTGTTCCATAATTATAATCCGCTTAGTTTATTTATATAATATTACAGAACTTATATAGGAAAAATTTCGTGTTCCATAATTATAATCGGCTTAGTTTATTTATAATATATTACAGAACTTTATATAAAGAGATTTGTAATTGAAACACTTACATTTTGGTGTCAAGTCTCAAACTTACATAGGAAAATGTCCATAAAAAATATTTTTCTCTAAAATTACATTCAGTGATCATAATAATTAATAAAACAAAAATTACCAAAATAATAATAAATTTCTTTTGTTACAGGTATTAGAGATAATACATAAAAACACCTATAAAAAACCTCTTCCCTCAAAAGTTCACCATCAAATTCTTACTAATTAAACATTTTCAAGAAAACATTTTGCGACGGGTCTTAAAATACAAATAAACACCCATTAAAAGGTTGTCCCTTTAAAAGATCATGAATTGATAACATAGAATAGTAATTTGATTTTATTTCCAAAATAATACTAGAAAATGCTCATAAAAATTCTCTTTATTCAAAATAAAATAAAGTGATAGCAATAATTAATAACAGTTTTATTTTGTAAGAAACAACAAAATAGTTTTGCGATAGACCTAAAAAATTATAAATAAAAACACCCATAAAAAACATCTCCCCTCAGAAGAGCATCATCCAATTCTTATTAATCAAATATTTTTAACAAAAAAAAAATTGTAAATGACCTCAAAAAAAAAAAACAAAGTTCTCCATCAAAAGATTCTTGGTAACATAGTTCACAAAATTATTAATTCAATCTGATTTTCCAAAATTTTATTAAATTTTATACAAACCCACTTACATTTTTGGAAACTATCTCAAAATCCAAGAATAGTAATTTAATTTAATTTTTCAAAATATCATTTTTTTAAAAAAATAAATCACTAACATTTTTTGTGTCAGGTCTCAAAAAAAAATCCCTCAAAAAACTCTTTCTTTTAAATGCATAAAATGATAACATAATTCACAAAATTAGTAAATCAATTTTATTTTCTAAAATTTCATTAATTTTTTTATAGAACCACTTACATTTTTGGAGACATGTCTCAAAATACAAGAATATGCCCATAACAAATCTCTCTCTAAAAAATAAGATAAGTGATAATAATAATGCAAATGAATAGATTGTGTTGCGTGGTTCAGAAGATGGCAACACTTTGCAAAAGGAAATTGTCAATGATAACAGGAGAGACGTCTTTTTTTGTAGTTACAAACAAAATTTCAGATGAGGATGTAAAAATTCCTATTAGCGTGAACCTATATCCAACCGAGTATTTGAATGCCCTTCATCCACATGTCCTACGACCTCTTACGTTGAAGTTAAAACTAGGCTCACAAATATTGTTATGAAATCTTGCACATATTTATAGCTTTCGCAATGGAAATTAATCCGTTGATGGTGACATGTTGTGCACATAATTCTATTCGATACGGGAGACAAAACAGGTAAATTTGTGCTTATATCAACCATATCTTTGACTACATAACGTACTTATTTCCCTTGTCAAATGATAAGAAAACAACTTCTAGTTTAAATGAAGTTTTACAAGAATAATAAACAAACTATTACATAATCAAATGGATTTTTTTTAATGGTAAATTTATTTGAACTGGTACAAATCTGGGTGCATGTGCCTTTCTTTTAAGGACTCAAGGGAATAGTATCTTTCAGCTCCTCTAAACCAAGTAGTCCACTTCCACTTAGGCCATTCAAACAAATGATATATTAAGTTATGTAATATTATGTAAATAAACTAAGCCAATTATAATTATGGAACAAAAAAAAAAATTGGTATCTTAATCCGAATTACAACTCTAATATATATATATATCAAACAATAATCTGTGCATTGCACAGGTCGAATGATTTGTACATATCTAACACAGGTCCATATTTTTGGGCCAAAATTATTATCTTGTAAGTTTGTTTCCCTAATTATCATCTAATTTCTTCCTCTAATCATCCCTCATTCATCTTCTCTGCCTTGCAATTGAGTGTAATTTTATAATGTTTAAGCCATTTATAGTTAATCACCTTAATCTAATTCCTTAAGTACTAAATGATAAATATACATGTAACTAAAATTTTGCTAAGTTTTGGAAAGCTTGAACTTTTTGAGTACGTTGCTCTGCGGTAAAAATTGCATTCTCATGAGTTTTGTTTGAAAACCCAATATGTGCAATATGATACTAAAACAAACAAGAATAAAGCAGTAAACAAGTAAAGAACACACGATATTTTTAACGTGGTAAAACCCAATATGGGAAACGTCCACGGTTTTCCTCGCGACAACAAATAAATCCACTAGATGAAAAGAGATGTACAAACCTATCAACTACCTGCAATCACTGCGAGTGGACACTACTGGTTATCTCTAACACCTTGACTTCACCAGAGTACCTTGATGTACGCACAAGACACTCAACTTCTTGATGAACACACAAGAAGACTCGAAGCCGATCTATGAAGCAAGCTTACACCAGAGTTTCTTGATGAACACACAAGGATACTCGACTTCTTGATGAACACACAAGAAGACTCGAAGCTGATCTCAATATTCAATAAGGGAGAAGAAGATGAATGGGGAAGAAGAGAATGAGTTTAATCACCAAAACAACCTAAACCAAAACCTAAACAAACTCCAAGACCAGAGATGAATTGGACGGCTAAAGAACTGACTTGTTCTTTGGTAGAAAACCCTATTTATAGTTAGGGTTTGGAAAAGAGAGAAAATGGCAAGAAAACAAGAAAACCATACGACGACGTACGAACGCCCTAACTAGGTACTATACATACGTCCCTGAACCAAAAAGCGATCTGTTGAACTCAACGTACGTACGTCCTAACTAGGTACGTACGTCCTAACACAAAGGAAAACTTCTGTCCAAATCTACATACGTACGTCCTGGAACAAACAAAAACCTGACAGACTTTGAATGAGAGTAAGAAGACACGGGACGACGCTCATACATCAAGGTACTTCCTAATAATGACGTCAAGGTGAGATAGCCTCAGACACTCCTAACCTAGTCACAAGGATACTCGACTTCTTGATGAACACACAAGAAGACTCGAAGCTGATCTCAATATTCAATAAGGAAGAAGAAGATGAATAGGGAAGAAGAGAATGAGTTCAATCACCAAAACAACCTAAACCAAAACCTAAACAAACTCCAAGACCAGGGATGAATTGGACGGCCAAAGAACTGACTTGTTCTTTGGTAGAAAGCCCTATTTATAGTTAGGGTTTGGAAAAGAGAGAAAATGGCCAGAAAACAAGAAAACCATACGACGACGTACGAACGCCTTAACTAGGTACACGACGTACGTCCCTGAACCAAAAAGTGATCTGTTGAACTCAACGTACGTACGTCCTAACTAGGTACGTACGTCCTAACACAAAGGAAAACTTTTGCCCAACTCTATATACGTACGTCCTAACTAGGTACGTATGTCCTGGAACAAACAAAAACCTGACAGACTTTGAACGAGAGTAAGAAGACACGGGACGACGCTCACACATCAAGGTACTTCCTAATAATGACGTTAAGGTGAGATAACCTCAGACACTCCTAACCTAGTCACAAAATGATGTCAAACAACCGAATGCCGGTTTCAATCTCCCCCTTTGACATTCATTTTGGGACAAAAACCTATGACGTGCTTACAAACCCAAACTAAACACAACGGCATTTATAATACATGCCTACAAAAACACTCATCATCTTGAAAATCACGTCCTAAGACACCAACACAAACTTCATGATAATATGCAATGAATCACAATCATATGATAACCAACGGGAACATGAAGCTTTGACAATAAAAGACGAGACGGAAGCAATGCAATCCATAAACCAATCAGAGAATCAACGAAAGCTTTTAGGAACTACTCCCCCATACTTCATGAACTCCAAATATGGATACTTGTGCTCCCCCACAAGTGTAGCATACCTGAAATATGACCTAAGATACACTAACAAAGATACCTGAAAGAAAAGATACTTTAGCATTAAGGGGTGACATTAGTTTTAGGGATCTGTTGACCAGGTGGGCATATACTCTCCAGGAACAGTGGTAACTCAGCTGTATTGGACATTTGGGGATGTTTGTGCCCCCCTGTTTCTTTCTTTTCTCTTCTCTGTCTTTGAGTGGCCTGTTATGCTCAGGAGCTAGGTGTAGAGAGTTGTTTTGGTTTTTTACCTGACGGTGTACAGTCTTTGTACATGCTGATCAGGCGATGTATATCCTACCTTTGGGTGTGAATATAATGTTGTTTGATTCAGAAAGAGAAGAAGAGACATACTTTTTATCAAAAAAAATATTGTAATTTAATAAATTTGCATGTTAAGTTGATACAATAGCTTGTTTAGAGGATAAAGGTATATTGTTTAGAGAACAACAATCAAGGTTTTAGCGGATAAGACCCTTACAGTATATAGAGAGAAAATTATCGAAAAAATAAAAAACACATTTTTCAAGCTAAAACCACGAAGAACCTATTCCAATGAAATGTTTTCTTGCAGGTTTTCCAAAATTGGTGGCATCGTCTAGGCATATGAGTTTGGGAATGATGACTTGCACTTTCAAACCTGCAAAGGCCTGGATTAAACTTACAATGATAAAAAGTTAATAAGAAACATCAAGTAAATTAGTCAAAAGATAAATATTCACAAAAGCAAATATCTAAGAAAAACCAATCGTTGGATCAAATGAACACTTATCATTGCTTTGGAGAATGGAAAAAAAATTGTTGGATTGATATACTGTCTATTGAATAGATAATAACAGTTTGATTGGCCAGACCTGTGAATAGATTCAAACAAAGCTTCATCACTGTAAAAAGAAAAAAAAAATAGACCAATTAGAAAAATAGGTGTGCTCAAAGATATGATAATGTCATACCTACAGATAGCGATTTTCAATTAAAATGTGCATTCATGTGACAGAGATTGGGAGAAGAGGAATGCAACTATGCAAGGTGAATAAGAGAGTGTCAGTACTCAGTAGTTTTATACTTTTCATTGAGAGGGTGAGATCTTTCAGTTTTGATTTTTTCCGTTTAATGCTCTGCAATAAATATCTGGGCAAGCTAATTAGTAAATTAAGAATGATTAACGTTTTAAATTACAAATAATGAGTATATACCAATATTTATTTTCTTTCTTTTTTGATAGGAGAAAAAGTTTGAATCTAGGAAAATCCTAATCAGCCAATCAATTTTAATTTGTGAGTTATTTGTGTGAAAGATAACTGACTTTTCTAGACATAATGGAGAGAACCGTTTAGATTTATATGACATTAAGAATTAATTGATGAAAATTACTATATCTACCGTAGAAGTTAATCCAACGACTCCAATTGTCTTTAGACAAATCTATAGATATAATTGTTTTAGACATAAATCCGACAACTCTTGTGTTAGAGAAAACTATGATTTGTTATGTAGATGTGAATTTCACGCGTCCAGCCCGTGCTAAAAAAATCCAATTTACTTAGAAATAGTCTAGCCCAAACAACTTAATCTATAAACAATTATACTAAATTAATTAGTAGGACCCACATTAAGAAACAACACATACAAATACGGAAGAAAGAAAGAAATAAAGCAAGAAGCGAAAAAAGTATAAAAAAAGTGAATATCTGGAGTCGAACGAAACCAATGGTTACGTATATTGAATTAATTAGTAGGACCCACATTAAGAAACAACAGCCACAATTACGGAAGAAAGAAAGAAATAAAGCAAGAAGCGAAAAGTATTAAAAAAGTGAATATCTGGAGTCGAACGAAACCAATGGTTACGTGTTAATTTCTCATTGGTTGTTACTTGGGCTTTCACGGTAGCTAATTATAGGCCGCTTATAAAGTAGTAAAGATATATATATATATATATATACACTATAAATTTAAGCTGTAATAGATGATAAATTGAAAAGTTTTACTTCTGGGGCATGATGTTACACCATTGATATATACCATAACAAACGCACATTATAACATAATTATCTTGCAAAAAACTGTCTTGGACCATGCCATCAAGTGTTGGAACATATATCCAGGAACCATTTTCATACAATGCATACACCTATTGGAAGAAAACATAGTGACCCATTGGCATAATCACATCAACACATGATCATAAAAAAAAACATTGTAAATAAAAAAATTATATATCCAGGAACTATTTTCATACAATGCATACACCTCTTGGAAGAAAACACAGAGACCCATTGGCATAATCACAGTAGCACAAAATCATATAAAAAAAAATTGCAAATAAAAGAATTATCCAGAAAATATTTTCATACGATGCATAAACCTCTTGGCAGAAAACACAGAGACCCATTGGCATAATCACAGCAACACAGAATGATAAAAAAAGCATTGTAAATAAGAGAATTATATGACAAATACTATCATTGAATAGAGTTAATGAACTCTTTTGTGTAATAGTTCAAGTTGCAAGTAAGATCGATCACTAGGAATCAAAACGATTAATCAAGTTTGACCATTCAAATGAATCCATACAAATTTTGGAGCTGAAACGCCTTTTTTTAAAGGAACCAACATTTGGCATCCTTTTTGTCTTCGGTCTACCCCGCTGCTTACTAAGATCAGGTGGCCTGATAACATCATCTTCACGTACGACAATATCATCTGGATTCACAATAATTGGAGGAATATGATGAGCATAACTTTGGTGGTAGGGAAAGACACGAAACATGGGATCAACAAAATCCTCAACATTGCGTCGATCAGATATAATACAATGCAACACATGAGCACAAGGAATGCCTTCAACTGTCCAACGTCTACAAGAACATGTGCGACTTTCCAGGTTGACAATATTAATTAATTCTAATGTTGTGAACTTTAAATAATGTCTCACTCGACTTAACAGGACGGGTCCATATTTTGCTAGCATCAATTCTTTCTTTCAACTTGTTTTGTATTGCTGGATAGATGATTGAACTCCACCCATTGCTGCAGTCCCGCGCGTCTCTTCGAAAATTTATCCGTTAACCTCCTCCAAATGTGATCCAACATAGATGTAATGGGCAGAAATCTTTCTTCACCAACCCATGAGTTGAAGCTCTCCGCAATGCTTGAACACATATCCCCATACCTCTGACGAGGGAAGAATACATTTGCCCAATGCTCATAAGGAGCAGTTGACAAAAATTTAATAACATCCTGTTTGCTTTCCTTGCTACCATCTAAAAGATCATTAAGCTTCGCAGAAAACTTTACGGGTGTAAAAACATAAGCAACAGCCTTAAATAAACCATCGATGAATAACCGGTTACGACTAGGGCCTTTGATTGAAGCACTCAGATTACACCGTAAATGCCACAAACAATATCCATGAGAAGAATTGGGAAATACCTGTTGAACAAACTTGAGCAAACTGTTATTTCTATCTGTAATAAAGGTGATAGGGCGTTCTATTGAAACCACAGATTTAAAGTTACCTACAAACCACTCCCAGTTGTCGTCATTCTCAATCGAGACCACAACGTATGCCAAAGGATAAAATCCGTTGTCAGCATTTTTTCCCGTCGCAGCCATCAAACAACCTTTGTACTTTGTTTTGAGATGACATGCATCTAGAAACAACAATGGCCTGCAGTATTGGAATCCATGTATACAAGCTTCAAATGCAATAAAAAGCCTATTAGACTTTGTAGTTTCCTGGTGTGTTTCCAAAATAAAACGTCCACCGGGATCTCTTTCTTTTAAGGTATTCATGTAAAATGTTAAGTGTGAATATGAACAAGCTTCATCCCCGTAAATCTTCTTAACTGCAACAAAATATTTGTCAATACCTTGAATAGCCGAAGCCCAGATATACCATTTATAATCATCTGATTCTTTAAGGGAACAACAAGCAGTAAACCACGTTCTTTCATTCTTAATTGTTCTATACTTGAAACCATGATGAAGGTTATATCTTAACAATGCACTAACAACTTCTTTTTTACTAGAAAATCGTCCTTCACCCGTTATAGCGATACCGCAAGTTAAAGATTTTTTAACTTTATGAGATGAACGAACTGTTAATGTAGACGATGTACTTGCAACAGACAACAAATCACTACCATCAGAACTACTAACCGCTGACAACTCACTACTAACATGACCAACAGTTTTAACAACAGAAATATCAACATCGACCTTGCCAATTTTTTATAGAAGCATAAACACTCCAAAGATTGAATGCTGATATCACTATCAAAAACAACATCATTCCCATCCAATTTGTACAACAATTCATAATCCATATACCTCAATGTCGGCCATGTTTTATATATTTCTTCTTTGAACTTCAAAAGGTTGTAGTTCACATCAACACGAAAACCAATAGATTCACCATTAAACGAAACAACGACTAGAACACTCGGTTTATCCATGCCTGAAACACAAAACAAAGCAGATTGCACCATGAGTGCATTGCAATTTATCCCAATACTCCAAACCATCCCAAAAAATTCAAATCACTAAATTCAAAAGGTTCACAATCTCTAATAACACAAAAACCAAATAATAAAACAATTAATTGAAACATGAAAAGAGAAAAATTGTTATGAATTAAAAAAAATCATGAACATACCTCAAAGCACAACCTAATCGCTTTGAATGACAAATCGTTTTGAATTAAACAATGATTTCAAACCGAATCATTTGAATGACAAATTGCTTCGATCAACGACTGTACCTAGCGAGGGAAGAAAATAATAGAGAAGGTCGAAGAAGAATAAAAAAGAATGATGAAGAATGGAGAGAAGATCGAAGAAGAATGAACAAGAAGATTTTTTTTTTTTTTTTCTAAAAGAAGGTGTTTTTGACTAAAAATAAATTGGGATTCCAGATCTTTCGCGGGCTTATATGAGAATAGGGCCATTTTTTCATTTTTAATCTTAGTTGGGAGATTTTCAAGCCCGTAATTTCTTTTTAGATTTAGGTGGAGAAATGTTGCTTATCGGGCTCTTAATGGGGCCTGGAACCATTTCCATGCATTTTATTATTGAAATTTAATTATTGATCATCTTTATATATACAAACTTATAACCTACTGTACATGAAGTTGTATGATAGCTAGTATTATTTTTTGTATTTTGCATTTTTTTAGGTTTGGAGGTTAATAGGGAAGATCTGAATATGCTAAAAGATTTGGGAGTTGGAGGGTGTCATGCATATGGATTTGCAGTTTTATTTTGATTTTTTTATTAAGAACTATTTTAATGTTTATGGATATATTATAATAGGTATTTTAATATAATGATAAAAAAGGATGTATCATGGATTTGTGATTGATGATGATTATATTTGGCCCAAGTCTTTGCTTTCAAACTTGGTCAAATCTAGGTCCCAACTAACTGGATAAGTCCAGCAAGATTCCAGGCCAACAAAACCCACAGTTCTAGCCCACTTGAGAAGTTAAAGGAAGACCCAAGTTGAACCAGAGCCTCAGAGAATGCCATGTGGCAGTCGCCCTGGTCAAAAGGAATTCAAACCGGGGGATAACCGTCAAGCAGCATGTGTGCTATCTCCACGGGAGCATCTTCACAGTTTGAACTACCCGAGTTCATGGAGTCAAAATCGGAGGAGTGGTTGAGACAGTCTCCTCCGGTCCACTATAAATGCAGGAGTTCTCAACCTCCTGAACTACGAGTCTTTCACTAAGTAATCTCCGTTACTGCTTTGTGGAAGCAGATACTTGATTCCAAGTTTATCATCTTGGATATGTAGGCAGCCTAATCTTGTCAGGTCCAGTCTCATTGTATACCCCCATCCCATCTCAGTCTATTCTAGGCTCTCATTGTAACCTTATGATCAATCAATACGAATCTCGAGTTTGTGGACCAAATTTTTGCACCCACACTTTTTGGCGCCCACCGGAGAACTGCTGCAGCAATGGCTGGAAGTAAGAGACGTCCAACTCGATCCAACAATTGAATGAGTCAAGTTACTGAAAGTCTTACTGAGAACCTTTTTCCTCTGTCTCCGGTCCTTGAAATACAAGAACCCGTCAATCAAGAATCAGTTCTTGTGAGTGAGGGCCATGATCATGGCTCACAAAACTCTGAAAGTGGGCAACCGGAGGCATGGAACTTAATGGTGCAAGTCACTAATAATCCTGGTGATCCGAATGCAGTCAACTGGACTGTAAGGATACCAGCATCACAAGATCCTGAACCATCCAGAGTAGCCGCTGCAAGAAGAGATCACCGAACCATTCCCCAGACTGCGGGGGGTGGTTTCACTGAACAGCAGAAAGGGAAAGGGCCAGCGGTCGAATCTCCAACTGCAGTCATCAAGCGACTGACAACTGAAAATGCAGAGCTGAGAAGGAAGAAGAGAGCCAGGGCCAGAGGTAGTCAAATGTTTTCATCCCCGTCTTCAAGTCTATCTCCCCCAAAGAAGATAAGGTCACAATCAGGAAGCGACTGAAGTCTTACCCCTCATAGTCGCGATCCCGCCCTGTATGGGATAGGCTTGCACCAGGGGGAGATAGAATGTCTGCTTCTCCGGTTCATAAACGCCACCGCGGTCGTGCAAGAACACTCGGGCCACACAATGACCGCAGGGTGACCCATAGCAGGTCTGTGGAAGAAGTTACTCCACCAGAGGGATTGCGTCGAAGAAGGCATCAGAGCACTCCTCCCGCCCGTAATGATCGAAGGCGAATAAGTCCCCGAAGGGTTCACACCCATCAAAGACAACAAGAGCTGAACGTGGAACAAATGAATCAACTTAAGCTTCAAGAAATGGTTGATTTAGCTGTCACCAATAAGGCTAACTGGGAAGAACGAATCAGGAAGCTCACTATCTCAAGGCTGGCTGTGTCACCTTTGGCAGAAGGAGTCAGGAACCACACAGTCCTGACCAGCTTCAAACAGCCACCCTTTGAACAGTATGATGAGACGAATGGTTACCCGGTCCAGCATGTCATGAACTACAAGAGCACCATGGCCATCTGGGATCATGATGATAAGCTTCTCGCAAAGATGTTCGATGCTTCACTCAAAGGTGAAGCGCAGAAATGGTATCACAATCTGCTACCCACATCCGTCCACAAAGTAGTAATGGAGGTTACTTAGTGAAATACTCATAGTTCAGGAGGTTGAGAACTCTTGCATTTATAGTGGACCGGAGGAGACTGGCTCAACCGCTCCTCCTGTTTCGACACCATGAACTCGGGCAGTTCAAACTGTGAAGATGCTCTTGTGGAGATAACACACATGTTGCTTGACGGTTATCCCCCAGTTTGAATTCTTTTTTACCAGGGCGACTGCCACATGGCATTCTTTGATAGGCTCTGGTTTAACTTGGGTCTTCCTTTATCTTCTCCAGTAGGCTAGAACTGTGGGTTCTGTTGGTCTGGAATCTTGCTGGACTTATCCAGTTAGTTGGGACTTGGATTTGACCAAGTTTGAAAGCAAAGACTTGGGCTAGACTCTTCAGACCGGAGACCCAATCTGCATTGCATACTCCCTGACCAGGTCCTTTGGACTTCTATGATAATCCTTTGAATAAGCCTTCGTCGCTGATGGACTTCAATGGGCCGGACCTAGCTTACTTGACTAAGGCGGGCCTAGCTGATGTATGGAAGCCCACAGTTCAACTTCTTGTACAGTAATCGGGGCTCCACCTACTGGTCGTGGACCATCCAGTGGGTCAAGATCCACAGAGCGTATGTGGACTTCTTGAGACTGGGTTGGGCCCTACCCGATAGTCCAGATCTGGCTGGCTATCATTCAGATGCTCTCAGTTTAGCTTCTTATACAGCTACTGATGACACCTGTCGGGTATTTTACCTAGGGTATACACAGCGCTATAAGACAAAATTATTAAATTCTTAATTGAATCAAATTCGTGATTTGAGTCATGGCGGTCACAGGTTCCATTTGACACGATTCCTTTCCTTCCATGTACTACAAATACAATATCAAATAAATTCAATCCAACCAAGGCTTAAAATTTGCTCCAAATAAAATGCTCTCATTGAAAATTTTGTCTTGTCATTGACAAAATGTACCTTTACTTATTAAAGAAATTTTGTGCATTGTACAAATGGCAAAATAAAAAATTAATGTAATCACTATGAAATATTTATAATTATAAAATCCACATAAAAAATGAATTAGTTCTTACACAAAAAAAAAATGGTAAACAGTAATTCTAAAATGGATTAAATTTGTCAAAAATTTCTGGATTTTGCACATTCTTCACAACAAGAAATTTATGGCTTATACCTTAAATTCTTGTGCAAGACATACAACAAGTAATAAAATTTTAAATTATATTGAGAACCTAATGTCTTGAGATAGATTCCACATAATAATTGTTCATATTATGACCTAACAAGAATTGATCATGTATTGACTAAAAAATAACATTTAATTAATTTGGATGACCTTGATGAGTTATCTAGTACAACACCAAAACATACCTTTGTGTCCATGAATTAGGTTGCTATTGATCCACTCAAGAAATAAATCTTCTATTTGAATAAGAATGATGATTCCAACGCTCTCAACTAGTTGAATTCTATGTCTTTGGGCTAATGGTTTCAAGCTAATTAAGATTCGTACTTATCACCTTTTTCCACCTCCAATAAAAAATTGTACAATTGTATTGAACATTTGGGTCAAATACAACCACATGAAATGAGGTGTTAAATTTGATATCGAATAATTTACCAACTTATATAAGCCAGCGACTAACAATACACCCAATACACTTGAAATTGGTAAAACTAAGAGTTAGACTCATAAATGTATATAGTTCTACTAATATGGTTTGCTATAAGATATGTGATTATTGCAATAAAATATTCAAGATCACCTAAATTGATAATAAGATCACAATTCTAAAATTTAAGACATCATATCACATCCCACAAAAAATACAATAAAAATTTGATCAAGTAACTATAATTACATTACCAAAAAAAAAACTATAATTTAAATGAGCATAAGCCGCTTTGGCGGATAACAATGCTCGAAAAATATAGAAAATTGATCGTATAATATGATATATATGAGAATGCCAAATATTGATGTCTAATTTAGATTATTGCATAGTTAATTGTTAATAAAAAAGAAAAGAAATTGTGCTATAAAAGCAACAATGATTTAATAACAAAGAATTGTCTAATATATCTCAATAGAACAAGAATTAAAAGAATATTTAATGTTCAATTACATACATCGAAAATATAACCCAAGAAAACACTAAAATGCAGAACTACATAAAATTGGTGTGTTTTTTTGATTATCTCAAAAAAAAAACATCTAACAAAATTTTATTAATCGATGTACAAGTGAAAAATGAATATTAATTGGCAAACTTAAATTATAAATTCTATATCAATATTTATATGATCGAAAAAATAGTGAGAATTGAATATGACATTTTGGAAATGAGAAAAAAAAATAACATCAAATAATTTATGATATTGAACCAAAACCATCATGCACTTTAGGCGACTGATACCAAATGGAAGAAAAAAATAATTAAAATACCAATAAACTAATATAAAATAAAAAATGTCTAGGATCGTATATGCATTAGGTATTGGTCAAAAAATAAAAACAATATAAAGATACATACCTTATAACTTCTACATCAACCATAGCATTGCTTCACTCAATTTCTCCTTAAATCTACCTAGGTGATGGTCCCTATAAGGTAGAGATTGAGCATTGAGGGGAGTTATGGGGTCATCTACTTATATAGTCTTCCATCGACTTTTGTGTTCTTCATAATAATGAATATAACCAATAAATAAAGATTAATAATACATAACTTATATTACAAACTGAAAAACCAAAAGACTTGTCAATTAAATTGGACTTAACAAATGGTTATTAGGCCATAATTCTAACACAATGTTGGTGATACAATACCAGAATAAAAGATAATTTTAAATCCCCAATTATAATATATCTATATTATCTAGCTAGACCCAGTGGGTCCCACATTCTCTCTCCTATGTGGCATTCTATATGAATTTCAAACTCACAAATTTTCATGTTTTTATTAGAATAAAATAAACAAATAAAAATGTGGTGGGTTAATTTTTAATAGTTGTATAACTAATTTTTGTATTTTTCTACCTTTTTTTCTCTATTTTCCACTAACCCAAAAGTTGGTTTTTGATCTTTTGGCATGTAATGTTAACTCTGTTTAATATCTATGATATAAGTGTGATTATAAAAAAAAAAAAAAAAAAAAAAAAAAATCTGAATTTTTGGTTCAATTGCGGTCCATCCTATGCAATTGTTACACATGTCTACAAAGCTAAGCCAAGCCACTTTTCAACCAAAAATAAAATAGTTTAATGTGGGCCCAAATTTTATAGAACCAGATAAAAAAAATCAAAGTTTGGGTCCTCAAATACGTGGTCCCCACATACAAAGCTTATAAGTTAAACTTGTCTAGATGGTGTTTACGTACAAACCCATGTATGGTTTGATCCATGGGTTGTTTGGCAGGGTAATCCAACACTTTTATGTAACCTTGTAGAAATACCAGTTGGGATGGAAGCTTTATCAGTATCCCAGCTAATTGATCAAAATTCCTTTGCATGGAATATGAATTTCATTCAAGAGTTGCTTCCTGCACCTCTGTGGAGTTGTATCACAGATATTGAAATCCGGAGAAATAGTAATGATGAACTAATCTGGTTTTGGGATAGAAAGGGTAAATTCAAGGTAAAGAGTGCTTATCAAGTAGAGATTCGGAGAAATGAGACGTCTTCAAGTAGGGTTCTTAATTCCAAGTTACTTAAAAAGATTTGAAAATTACAGTTACCGACAAACTTAATTCTTTTTCTTTGGAAACTATATTCTGGTTGTCTTCCAGTAGGGTCTGTCTTTCAGAGTAGAGGTTTCCTAGGGAATCATAACTGTTGCTGGTGTGATAAGTATTTGGAAACCACAGAACATTTGTTTTTTGGGTGTGAATGGGTTAAACGCCTTTGGGTCATGTGTCCCATGTCTGTGTGTATAGATAGTAAGGCAGATTGGTCTCTAGAAAGATGGATTAATCAGTTGATATCATGGTTGTCTGAGGATGTGAAGACTAATTCAGCACATTATTCATATGCTATATATCTTGTCTTCCATATATGGTTGCATAGGAATGAATGTATTTTTTCTAAAGTTATTTGTTCATATGATAATGTTTTGCATAAAACTAAAAATGCTTGGAGTTTATGGAAACAAGGATATTTGTGTAACGAAGGACAAATTATTATTACTGGAACTAATACAGCTGTGCAGGTTGAACAAATGTGGTTAGCACCTCCTCAAGGATACTTTAAAGTTAACTTTGATGCGGGTTTTAACAGGGATACAGGTCATGCAACTGCTGGTGTTATTGTTAGAGATGAATATGGTATTGTGTTGGCGTGTACTTATAGAAACTTTAGAGCTACTAATGCTGAAGCTGCTGAATGTGCAGTAATGCTTGCTATGAAACTCAATATTAAAGATGTTCTATTTGAAGGAGATTGCAAAGTTGTAATTGATGCTGTGAATTCCAGAAGCAATGATAATATTTGTTGGTCGGAGAAAACAGTCTTTGGGTCTTTATTGTGTCTGTTAGATTTTTTTCATTTTGTTAATTTTATTTGGTGTATAAGGAGCGTCAATTTTGATGCCCATAGTATTCCTGGCTGGGCAAGAAATAAAAATAGAAATGTACTTGTACCTATTCCAGCCATTTGTTATTCGTCTGTTGAACCTATTTGCATTATTTAATATAAGGTTGATTTTTATCAAAAAAAAAAAAAAAAAAAAATCAGATTGGGTTGGGTTGTATAAACAGGGAAAAAATCATTCTCCTTGAGTTAAGGGATTGCGCTGGGTTTTTAAAAATAAATATGTGCGGGCTTCTCTCTTCTTCATTTGCACGACAACAACGTGCACTTTCACTTAGTAAACCTAAAACCCTCTTTGTTTTTCTATGTTCTCAACTTAACAAAACTTTGTTCAAAACATATTAAAAATTGGGCATAACACGAAGCAAATTATCTTTGTATCATAATATGCTTCCTCACAAGTCACAATTAAAACCTTTGATATATATAGGAGCATCCACAGTTGAAACTGCAATATGGCTTGATTATATATGATATACCAGAATTATATGGGTAAATGTAATTCATCATAGTTCAAATGAACTTTGTATTCTGATTTTAAGAAGAAATTAGGATGGATTTTAAGAAGAAATTAGGATGAAACTGAAACCGGCACGAAGTTTGTTTGACATCAATTTTGTGACATTGGATGTCCATGGTTATCTCGCCTTGAGTTCATTGTTAGGAAAACCAAGATGTACGCATGGTCGGTTCGTGTTCATGTCCTCTCGTGTCTTCTCGGTCAAGTTATTGGGTTCTGGACGTACGTACCTAGTTAGGGCGTTCGTACGTCCAAGCAGGCAGCGAACTTTTTCAGTGTGGAGATGTACGAACGTTGTTTCGACGTACGTACGTCCAATATGGATTTTAGCAATTCCGGACCATTTTGTGTGTGTTCTAACCCTAAGTATAAATAGGGTTTCTCTACCAAAGAACAAATCAGTTCTTTGGCCGTCCAATTGAAGTCTTATTCTTTGAGTTTGTTTAGGTTTTGGTTTAGGTGGTTTTGTTGATTGAACTCATCTTCTTCTTCCTTCTTCCCCATTCATCTTCTTCTTCATTATTGTTTATATTGATTTAGCTTCGAGTCTTCTTGTGTGTTCATCAAGAAGTCGAGTATCCTTGTGTGTTTATCAAGGAACTCTGGTGTAAGCTTGTTTCATAGTTCGGCTTCGAGTCTTCTTGTGTGTTCATCAAGAAGTCGAGTGTCTTGTGCGTACATCAAGGTGCTCCGGTGAAGTCAAGGTGTTAGAGATAACCAGTAGTGTCAACTCGCAGTGATTGCAGGTAGTTGATAGGTTTGTACATTTCTTTTCATCTAGTGGATTTATTTGTTGTTGCGAGGACAACCGTGGACGTTTCCCATATTGGGTTTTACCACGTTAAAAATATCGTGTGTTCTTTATTTGTTTATTGCTTTATTGTTTGCTTTACTATTGTTATGTTGCACATATATTGGGTTCTCAATTGGTATCAGGAGCAGGGCGCTTGTTAAGGAGCGTAAAGGCTCACGCATAGATCCTTAGTGCAATTTTAATGGATTCTGATAAATTTGGAACACTAATTTGTCCTCCTAAATTTGATGGTACTAATTTTCCCTATTGGAAAGTTCGTATGGCTGCGTATTTGCAGGCTATGAGTGAGGATGTGTGGATCGCTGTGGAAGATGGTTGGTCACCACCGAGAGTTACTACAGGTAGTACAGATGAAGTTGTTACAAGTGTTAAGCCTCGAAACACATGGAGTGTGAAAGACAAAGTTGCTTCTACTAACAACCAAAGAGGGCTTAATGCTATATTTATGGCTTTGGATGCTAGTGAATTTCGGAGAGTTCATGGTTGTATATCATCCAAAGAGGCTTGGGATAGGTTGGTAAGAACTCATGAGGATGACATTGCTGTCAAAGAGAGTAAGCTTGAACTTCTTATTACTCAATTTGAAACTATGAAAATGGATAATAATGAATCTTTTGATGAATTCTTTATTCGTTTGCAGGATATTCTCAACACTAGTGCATCTTTAGGTTTAGTGTACACCGATACTCAAATAGTACGTAAAGTTCTTCGGTCTTTGCCATCTAGATTCCGTTCTAGGAAAGATGCCATTCAAGAAAGCAATGACTTAAAGACCATGTCCATAGAGACCTTAGCAGGAAAATTGAGAACTTATGAACTTGAGGTTCAACTTGAACAACCTCAAAATAAATCCTTTGCTTTTAAAGCTGGAACTTTTGAGGATGTACAAGATGAAAAAATTAATCATGATAAGTCTCTTGACACTAAGCAACATCTAAGTATCATTTATCGTTATCTTAAACATATTTTTAAGACTATGAAATATAATGGTTTGACTAACCATGGTTTTGACGAGTGTAAGCTTCCCAAGAAATTTGGTGCACAAGGGATAGAACAACAAAAAATCAAGTTATCTACCACTTGGGAGGAAGATGAAAGCGATGATGATGATGATGATGATGTAGCGGAAGACCATGCTATACATTGTGTTGCCTATGGAGCATCTTTGAATGAGAATGTGGATTGTCAGGTAACCGATATTGTCGATCATGAATTCGATGATTCTATTTTGGTAAGTCCTGGTGAGTTAAGGGAATTACATATGTCATCTGTTAAACAATGTCAATCCTTGCGTAAGACTAATCAGATTTTAAATGATATGGTTGAGTCTCTTGTGAAAGAGAAATCTGTACTTGCAGGTGATATGAATGCTTTATCTGAGGAGTTTTCCCAAGAAAAGCTAGATTTCCAATCTAGAATTATTTCTTTGGAAATATCCAATCGTGCGATAGAAGATAAGTATCGTTCTTTGTTGCTTGAGCATGAAGCTGTGAAAAAGGATTTATTCGCTTCTACTAAGTGATTGCAAGGGTTTGAGAAAGCTTCAGTTGATCTAGACACCCTTATTAAAAGTGGAAAGTCTTCTTCAGATAAGACTGGTTTAGGATATGACTATGTCGGAGCTTCCTCCAGTTGTGTCCCTCCTACTACTTCTTTTGTGAGGCCATCATTGCCTCATTTGTTACCAAATGCTCATATTCCTACTCCGTCTGCACCTACCAAGGCTTTTGAATCTAAGCCAAATGTGATGACCAAGAACAAGACAAGTCCTAAACATAGACATTTTAAGTGTTTTACTTGTGGTCGGTTAGGTCATACTTCCGCTTTTAGTTGGGATAACAATTCCATGGTTCCATATTCTTCTTCTTATGGTAATAATTATTGGAACTCACATTGTTCTTTTCCTGTCCAGGCTCATCATTTCTCTTGGCCTCCTTTTATGGGAAGAAGTGGCCCTAAAAAACCACAACACTTCAACAATAGAAAGAAGGTTGTGCAAAAGGTCACCAAACCACCTCACATATGGGATCGAAGCATCGATGCTGCCAAATGTAGTATAGAGAATGAGAGGTTAAGGATTGGAAAGCCTTCTATCAGGGATAATATTCAAAAATCCTCCATATCCGGGTCCAACTTGCAGAATATCTCTCAAGTATGGGTACGAAAGGATGACTTGAACGTTCTCTTTTGACTTCTTAAAGTCAGATTGAATATCATCTTCGTATTTTTATTTTTTGTTTGTTTTCTAGCCTTGTGCTATTTTAATTGCATATTTCTCTAACCACATAGGCTATTTGTTTGGTACTTCTGTTTTTTATGCTTTGTTTGTTTAGCTTGCAGATCATGCTGCATGTCTGAATACATTGTTAATAATAAAAATATATATAAAAAAAAAAAAAAAGGGGGGGGGGGGGGGGGGGGGTTGTTGGTTATTCCTTATATTTTTTTGTTTTTTCTTTATTTATTCCATGTATGTGTTGTTGGTTGCATCTTTTCTGAGATATTGGTTTAATTCAATTGTCTTAAATAAGTTGCAATATGTTTGGGTGTTTTCTCTTTCTGAACTCTTAAGTATGTTTTGGTATGTATCATGCATTTTTCCTCGTTTGTTTGCACAGTGCACGGCATGCTTGCATGATGGGAGTTTTTGGAAACCACTTACATATTCTTTGAGCTCATAGAACTTCTCTATCTCTCGAGTATTTATGTGATCTTGAGTTATCTCTCCTTTGTTTTGGTTAATGTTCATCTTGTTGTTCGTGTTATTGAGCATTCTTATCTTCCTATTACAACTCTTGTTAGTGATCAATGACTCACTTTATCCCCAGCCATTTGATTGTTTTTGAAGCAATATCAGTTGGCTAAGAACCCGTTGGGGTTGTGAGGGTCATGCTCTGACGGATGCACTCAAGAGATGTTAGTTCTTGTGTTGCACGTTATCATGGTATTGCACTTCTTGAGTTTGTGTCTGTCAAAAAGATGTAGGCTACACCCTACCCTCGTGTATTTGAAAAGATGGAGGCAAAAATCCCTCCCACGCGGGAATGACATTAGAGTAAGGTAGACTAAACTCCACCACATGCGGCAAAATAAAAATCCAAGCGCATATTCACTGTTTTTTATGTAAGGCATACAAAGTTTATATTCCTTTGCCTTTTTCATGTCTTGGTTTTCATTTGAAGATCATATTTATATTTGTTTGCCTTCTACTCATAACGTTTGTTTCAAAAGGGGTTGAAGTTTGTTTCTTCTATGCTCACTTACTCATCTAATCGTATGTCTCTTGTTGATGGTTCTATATTTTACGTCTTTAAAGGGTGTGTTCTAGTGGTGAACTTTCTCTCTCTTTATGCATTGCATTGCATCTACACACATCGAGGTTTAGTTTATGATGCACTTCAATTCTCTTATTTGTTCAATCTTTTGTTTATCCCCATATATTGCCTCTTATTTTTGTACGGATTGGGATTGGCTACTGTTTTTGGAAGTTCATGATGTGTTCCTCTACACTTCTATGGTACATCGGTTCTTTTCCTTTTATCTTCTTGTTAAGGTTTGTGAAGTTGTTTTAGTTAAGGATGTTTCTAATGTTAATGGTGTTTGTGTTATGTTGACAAGAGTTTGTTCTATATCTTCTGTTCAATATCTACTTCTTGTTAATATGTTTTATTCTTCTCTTATTTGTTATGGTTTCGTTTTTGTTTTATCTTTCCATTGTCACGTTACGTCATTTGTGACAAAAAGGGGGAGATTTATGACTCTAATACTAACATTCGTTTCTTCCTTTGTTAGTGTATTCTTGGGTCATGTTGCAGGTATGCTACACGTATGGGGGAGTGAACGTGTTGATGTTTAGAGGTTGTACAGTTATGGGGGAGCTCGAGTGTCAAACTTTGTTGCTCATGAAGTATGGGGGAGTTGCTCGAGGAACTTCCGTTGGCTCTTTGATTGTTTCAGAATTTCTTGTTGCTTCCGTTCGATCTCTGATAATCAAACTGTCGGTGTTAGCTGGATGTCACGAATTAGTTACTTGGTATGTGTTCTACCTTGAGTGTTTTTGTAGGCATGTTTTATAAATCCCATGGTTTGGGTTTGTAAGCACGTTTTATAAGTGCTATTAGAGTCATAGGTTTTTGTCACAAAATCAATGTCAAAGGGGGAGATTGAAACCGGCACGAAGTTTGTTTGGCATCAATTTTGTGACATTGGATGTCCATGGTTATCTCGCCTTGAGTTCATTGTTAGGAAAACCAAGATGTACCCATGGTCGGTTCGTGTTCATGTCCTCTCGTGTCTTCTCGGTCAAGTTATTGGGTTCTGGACGTACGTACCTAGTTAGGGCGTACGTACGTCATGTAAGGCAGCAAACATGTTTTGGTCAGGACGTACGTACCTAGTTAGGGTGTTCGTACGTCCAAGCAGGCAGCGAACTTTTTCAGTGTGGAGACGTACGAACGTTGTTTCGACGTACGTACGTCCAATATGGATTTTAGCAATTCCGGCCCATTTTGTGTGTGTTCTAACCCTAAGTATAAATAGGGTTTCTCTACCAAAGAACAAATCAGTTCTTTGGCCGTCCAATTGAAGTGTTATTCTTTGAGTTTGTTTAGGTTTTGGTTTAGGTGGTTTTGTTGATTGAACTCATCTTCTTCTTCCTTCTTCCCCATTCATCTTCTTCTTCATTATTGTTTATATTGATTTAGCTTCGAGTCTTCTTGTGTGTTCATCAAGAAGTCGAGTATCCTTGTGTGTTTATCAAGGAACTCTGGTGTAAGCTTGTTTCATAGTTCGGCTTCGAGTCTTCTTGTGTGTTCATCAAGAAGTCGAGTGTCTTGTGCGTACATCAAGGTGCTCCGGTGAAGTCAAGGTGTTAGAGATAACCAGTAGTGTCAACTCGCAGTGATTGCAGGTAGTTGATAGGTTTGTATATCTCTTTTCATCTAGTGGATTTATTTGTTGTCGCGAGGACAACCGTGGACGTTTCCCATATTGGGTTTTACCACGTTAAAAATATCGTGTGTTCTTTATTTGTTTATTGCTTTATTGTTTGCTTTACTATTGTTATATTGCACATATATTGGGTTCTCAGAAACTAAGATCAGTTGAAGTGAATGTTGCATCTCTCTATCCTGGTTCTTTTAATAAATAGTGATGTAATACATATTTGGTCTATAAATCTGCAAGTTAATATCCACTAAATCTAGGTTTGTTAGAGGAGCAAAACGGACTCACGAGATTTGAGAGGGATGATTATAATAGCGAAAGATATTATGGGCAACTGAGATGAACTAATCTCAGGGAAGAATAATATAGAGGGATAAAGAAGATGTGGCTTTGTGCACGAGAAAGAAAAAAAGAGAAAAATAGGAGAAAGAAAAATTTGGAAGACCATATAAGATCAAGAATTAAAAGAAACTAGTCTTTTAAATATGCCCTTCTATCAATTTCAGTTTCTAATATTGATACATATGTCTTCACTCTTCAGTCATGACAACAAGATCATAAGTGATAAATGGTTAGGATTTGGAGTATGATAGGAGTCACTTTAAGGGAGTCACTATAGCCGACTCATTCATATCTATACTCTATATAATTAAAAACCTGCCCATAAGAAAAAAAATTCTCTCCTAATTGATAGCCTAATTGAAGAGGATTGAGTTTAATTTTAATTTAATCAATGTCAAATTTGTATTTTTACAATATTCTTAAGTGGACCATAACTTAAAGAGACTTAAATGGACTACAGTCTCAAGGCCCATGCATTGCATGGGCTAAAATGGCTAGTAAGAAAAATCGGTCAACCATAGGAGGATCCAACCGAGAAATTTTTTGCTTCTAGCATTATTTGCTCCTTGCCTCATTGCCCAACTAAATTAAAACATGTGGCATTTGTTTTGAATGTGCCACCTTATAAAGTAACAGAGTAATTACACAACGGAGAAATAAACATAGCAAAGTGAAAAAATAAAAAAGTAAAAAAAAAAAATTGTAAATTCAATAAAAGTTGAGATCGCCCTTCTTCTCCCCTGCTTCTTTTCTTTAAAAAAATTTTGCTTGTACAATTATAAGAAAACTATTAAGTAATGATTTCACATTTGTATACAAAAATACTTGGGTGATTTAGGTTTTGGTCACCACTTTTTAGTATAAATTAGGTTTTGGAGCCGGTTTTTTTCTTTATTAGGGTTTAGAGCTGAACCGACAATTGACCCAAGTAATTGTTTATAATGGCCAAAATACCCCTGATCAAAACTATATTAGGGTTAGTGATCACGTGCAGATCACGTGAGTTTCAGGGGTAAACTTAGGTATTTTGAAAATATTTTCGGTTCAACCGGGTTTTTTTAGTTGTTGGTTCGAAAATGAGCTCTAAACCCTAATAAAGAAAAAAACCAGCTCCAAAACCTAATTTATACTAAAAAGTGGTGACCAAAACCGAAATCACCCAAAATACTTCGTACACCTCTTTAAGTCTTGTGTCAGTTGTGTACATGTGTGGGTTTATTTATCAAAATAATTAAAAAGATAAAAACTCATCACAAAATTTCAGAACTTAAGAATTAAGATCCAAATAACACTAGTACAATTTCAATTTATTTGAATGTTGAACCCTCCTCCTTGCCTCCATGGCTTTTCCGTAATACTGAGCTTTTTGGTTTTTAAAGATTTTACCAAACATTTGAAAATTTTGAATCACATTTTTCTTGATGTCAGCTAGACATATCATCCATATCCAAAGGATTATCAACTTTGAAATTTTGCCTCCACGATTCATTTTGATTTTTGGTTGTATGAATTAGTTACTTTAACTGTGGTAGGTTGGTTCTGATACACGAACGTTCCTTTGGGGATTTATGCGTGATATTAAGGGCATGCCGAGAGAGGTTCTTGGTGGGTAGTAGGTAAAATCATGAAAGCACAAAGAAATTCGAGTGAACGGGAAGGACAGAAAAAAAATGGAATTATATCTTTCATATTTTCTCTCTCTTCCTGTCGCATGTTTAATTTTGGTTGGGCAACGAGGCAAGGAGCAAATAGTGGCAAGAGCAAATGTTTTCTCACATCGAGCCATCTACAGTTGAAACTGCATTATGGGTTGGTTCCAACTTGGCCCCTTACTCCAACTTAGGTCCAACTTGTACGGTTATAAATTCAACACTCATTGTTTGCCCTAAATTACTTTAGGAGTTGCTGCTGCGCCGAACAAGATGGATGAAAGAACTAGTAGTATTTTTGTGTTTATTCCATTAAAAAAGAAAGAGAAAACTAATTCGGGGATGAATTCGAAATTACATAGGATCATCGATTTACCAGATTATCATAAGGGTAAGTTCAATTACATTACAGAATCATTTTCATTTTCATTTGTATTTTGTTCATAGTTGATGGTACATTGATACACACACACATGAACACCATGATGCTAACTGCACACTATACTGAAATATGTAGTTGCTCAAAGACGTGTTTTCCATTGATAACAAAATTCACTTGTTGGTCTTCATTAAGAACCAAATCTATTGTAGATGGTGATTGGAAGGTCACATAGGCAGATAGTTGTTGTGCATTTGGAGGAGTATCCTACATGCTAATGTGTTCAATCACATCTCCATAGTTTTTCATAAAATAACCGTGCACTTCCTTTTCTTAATTCCTATAAGATATCCTCAGGTTGTTGGATGCTCCTTAAATACTCAAAACTTTTTTTACCTTTGTTTATTACAATTTTTTTTTTTTTTTTTAAGTTTCTATTTTTGTTAATAGATGATGATGATGGTATATAATTAAGAAAAATTAATTAGATTTATATGGTATTCCAGGGAATTTGTACACTTGTAGTCCCAATGGCAAATAAGATCTAACTCAAAATGAAGAAGGTTGTCCCTATATTCATTGATTATGTGCTTGAAGTTAAATCTGGATAGAGCTGAGAGCCAATGGTCATGAGTTGGGAGCCGATGGTTAGGCTTTCTCATAAAGTAAAAGTTTTTCTATTGATCATTCAGATGACAAGTACACATTTCCTCAATAACAATGATAAATTGTGTTCCGAAACATCGTAACAAAGAGTTTTTAATCTTCCTCAAGTGAAACTCCACACCATTATTTTTTTTTTTTATTGAAACAAAGTACTCTATGTATACTAAAGAGAGCTTCAGTTTGTCTACTGATTTTATTGTCTGAATATAGCAACTACACACACATCCAAAACATCATTTATGGCTAGATTGTGCATACATTGTACTGTTGTTGTACTGCCAAGAACGTTAGGAGTGAAATATAACATTATGCTTGTACATATATAAGAAAACTACTAAGGTAATGATTTCACAGGTTTTTTTATTTATCAAAATAATTAAAAAATAAAAACTCATCGGGAATTTCAGAACTTAAGAATTAAGATCCAAATAAATAACACTAGCTAGTGCAAATTTTTTTTTTTAAATACAACTTTAAGGTTAGGCAAACCCTTAACATGTAATAAGATCTCGTGTAAATGCATCCGTTCATATCATCGAGTACAAGCCTGCTCATCATGCTACAAAAAGGACCTATAAAGAAATTCACTCCTACAAAATTCTCAGGACTAGCAAGATCTCGTGTAAATACACTAGTGCAATTTCAATTTACTTGAAAGTTGAAGCCTCCTTGCCTCCATGGCTTTTCCATAACACTGAGCTTTTTGGTTTTTAATATTTTACGAAACATTTGAAAATTTTGAATCACATCTTTCTTGATGTCAGCTAGGCATATCATCCATATCCAAAGGATTATCAACTTCGAAATTTTGGTAGTGTTTGTTTCAACAAGTGTTCAATAATAAGTGATTTTTAAGTAGTGGGTCAGGCTAATAATAAGTGAAAAGTGATTTTTATGTTGTTTGTTTAGAACCAGTGTTCAAAACATAATGGACTCTTTTCAGCCATTTTGAACCAGCACAAATCTCATGCTTAATTCATCTTCTTAGTGTTTATTCTAATTTTATGACAATTATACCAATATATAGTACCTTTTATTATACTTATGTCCACGTAGGATTCCTTCTTCTCTAATCTCATGAAAAACCGACTTGCACTCTTGACTCTTCTATGCTAACTGATCAATATATATTATATTTTATTATATAATCATAAATACATAATCTACTTATTGATCATCATAAAATAATGTCATATCTGTTTGTAGATTGTGGATGAATGTGCACTATATAAGTCAATAATAATCATTAGTCATGAAAGATATCCATTCACATGTGTTCTTTCTATGATAATCCATTAATTATATCATATGCATTGGATTTAATTATTATAAAAATAAAAATGATGTATATAAATGCAATTAATTGTCTCTCTCCCATTTTTTAATATGTTTTTATTTTGTTTGATTTTTTAACTGTGTGTTCTATATAAGTATTTTTTAAATGTTCAATTATTATTTCGTGATGTCATTTTTTTCGCAAAGAACTTCAGATTCATGTTTTTGAAAATTTAAAATATAAGTTTCATTAGATGCATCCAAAGACTAGAATAAAGGAGATAAATTTGTCAAATTTAAAATAATTAATTGTAAAACAGAAGTTTTAAAAAATAATGAACAAACAATTTTTTCAGCATTCAGTCTTCAACATCCAGCATTCAGTATCCAACATTCAGCATCCAACATTTTAATTAATTAATTTAACTGTGGTAAGCAAGTTTTGATACACAAACGTTCTTTTGGGCATTTATGCGTGATATTAAGGGCATGCCGAGAGAGGTTCTTGATGAGTACTAAAATCATGAAAATGCAAAGAAATTCGAGTGAACAGGGAGGACAAAAAATAATGGAATTATATCCTTTCATATTTTCTCTCTTTTTCTTGTCACATGTTTAATTTTGGTTGGGCAATGAGGCAAGAAGCAAATAGTGGCAAGAGCAAATGGTTTCTCGCATCCAGCCATCCACTGATCCACAGTTGAAACTGCATTATGGGTTGGGTCTAACTTGGCCCATTACTCCAACTTAGGTCCAACTTGTACGGTTATAAATTCAACACTCTCTGCTTGCCCTAAATTACTTTAGGAGTTTGCTGCTGCGCCGAACAAGATTTGTTAGGAACTCAAGAACAAGATGGATGAAAGAACTAGTAGTATTTTTGTGTTTATTCCATTAAAAAAGAAAGAGAAAACTAATTCGGGGATGAATTCGAAATTACATAGGATCATCGATTTACCAGATTATCATAAGGGTAAGTTCAATTACATTACAGAATCATTTTCATTTTCATTTGTGTTTTGTTCATAGATGATGATTCCCACACACATGAACATCGTGATGCTAACTGCACACTATACTGAAATATGTAGTTGCTCAAAGACGTGTTTTCCATTGATAACAAAATTCACTTGTTGGTCTTCATTAAGAACCAAATCTATTGTAGATGGTGATTGGAAGGTCACATAGGCAGATAGTTGTTGTGCATTTGGAGGAGTATCCTACATGCTAATGTGTTCAATCACATCTCCATAGTTTTTTATAAAATAACCGTGCACTTCTCCTTTTCTTAATTCCTATAAGATATCCTCAGGTTGTTGGATGCTCCTTAAATACTCACTTTTTTTACCTTTTGTTTATTACAATTTTTTTATTAAGAAGAATTAATCAAATTTATATGGTATTACAGGGAATTTGTACACTTGTAGTCCCAATAGCGAATAAGATCCAACTCAAAAGGAAGAATGTTGTCCTTATATTCATTGACTATGTGCTTGAAGTTAAATCTGGATAGAGCTGAGAGCCAATGGTCATGAGTTGGGAGCCGATGGTTATGCTTTAGGCTTTCTCATAAATTAAAAGTTTTTCTATTGATCATTCGGATGACAACTACACATATCCTCAATAACAATGATAAATCCTCAATAACAATGATAAATTGTGTTCCGAAACATCGGAACAAAGAGCTTTTAATCTTCCTCCAGTGGAATTGCACACCATTATTTTTTTTTTTTTTTTATTGAAACAAAGTACTCTATGTATACTAAAGAGAGCTTCAGTTTGTCTACTGATTTTATTGTCTGAATATAGCAACTACACACATCCAAAACATCATTTATGGCTAGATTGTGGATACATTGTACTGTTGTTGTACTGCCAAGAACGTTAGGAGTGAAATATAACATTGGGGGTGAACTTCATAAGTTTGTAACTTCCCATTATCTCTATTTTTCTTTAGATATTATAATCTGTTGTTGCATAGAATTGTTGTTGAAAATCTTATGTATACTAGTGTTCATTTTAATAAGAACTACTTAAAGCCCCAACATCAAACAAACAAGATCCTAACAAAAAGATAAATTAGAGTAAAAAGAGCCATTAATTATTTGCAATGTGCTTGAAGTTACTGTTGGAAATGTTGAATGCGAAATTACAGTCCTAAGTTATCCACTTGTGGTATACTAATTGAATGAGTATGTATTTTGTAACCATTGTATTGGGCTAACTTATTCCAATGGAGACACATACTTTTCCCAATGGATGTGTTTTCAATAGATGTGTACATTGTATTAGGTCCCACATTGTTTTGTGTTGGTTTTTCTCGATTATTATTTTGGTTTTCAAGTGTCTATGTCTTGTTATGAGAGAGTTAATAAATAATTAGTTCGCCATCTTCTATGTGTTTTAAAGTGTTGCTACACTAAGAAAGTAGATCGTTGTATCCTAAGATTGTGACAATCACTATTTATAAATCGTTCAACACATGTATGAGGCGAATAATGTCTTAAAAACTGAGATTCTCGACTCGATCTAAATCTTGTCATTCATTTATTTGGTTTTATTTAATCTTGTCATTCATTTTTTCATTCAGGCGGCAATATGTTTGACCACTTGTTTCTGTTTTAACAATGTGTTCAATATCGATACATTGTTGCTGAGATTTCCATGACAAAATATGTTTGTACAAATTTTTATCTTTTAATTGGTACTCAGTTTAGATTGGGATTTCATATCTTAGGGTATCTCTAATGGTTCATCAAATCTACCATCAAACTCAAATTTGATGAGAAAATGAAAAAAAACTCCATCTAATGGATCATCAAAAGTTCATCAAATTTGGTGAAATTTTGATGAAAAACATCAAATTTGATATTGGGTTGAGTTGGGCAAAAGAAGGTCGCTTCACTTAAAACGAGTAATGAAGTGCCTCTTCAAGTGGCACTCCAAAGCCCGCTTCAATTAAGTGGCACTTGGATGCCCACCTCAACCGATATCTTACTTAGTTTTTTTTTTAAAGTGACACTTCATTGCCCGCGTCAACTAATTGTTGGGTTAAATGGCACTTCATTGCCCACCTCAACTAAACCTTTGGGTTAAGTGGCATTTCATTGCCCGCCTCAACTGAAACTTTAGTTTAAGTGGCTCTTCAAAGCCCGCCCAACTCAAACGGCACTTCATTACCCCCCTCAATTTATTGAATCATTAGAAACTAAAGTTTTTTCATCAAATGGTCCATCAACCAAGTACCAAATCTGCTGAGGTGGCCCATCAAATTTGGTGGACCATTAGAGATGCCCTTAGGTGGCTTAAGTGTAGGGGTGCTATCTGAGCCGAGCGGCTCAGGTTCAGCTCGGGCTCGGCTCGATAAAAGCTCGGCTCGGCTCGCTCATTTATCTAAACGAGCCGAGTTCGAGCCGGTTTTTGAGCTCGTCACGAGCCCGAGCCGAGCCGAGCAGCTCGTTAACTATGGGCTTGGCAGTTGGGCTTATATCTCCATCAGTAACTATGGGCTTGGGAAGCTTGCCAGTTGGGCTTATATCTCCATCAGTAACTATGGGCTTGGGCAGTTGCCAGTTGGGCTTATATCTCTATCAGTTTTTTCGCTACTTTATTAATAAATAATAAACAATTTGTTTTACAACCAACAACCCTAGATCTTCGATTCTTCTCAAGGATTCTAGTTTTTTTTTTTACTTTAACAACTTTCCGGTGTTTATTCGCCGGATTCCGATTTACTGCGATTTTGATAATTTATTCTCTTTGTAATGGTTATTTGATTTAAGAGTTTTGTTAGGGTTTTTAGTTGTGATTGAAGTGAAATTGAAAGATTTGGTTAATTTTATTATTGGAATTTTGAAGAACGATGGAACAAGTTGAAGGCGGGGAACTCCCGCCTAAAATACTTCAATCTAGTACAACTACGACTGAGATTATTACTGGTGGAGCAGATTTCCCTCAAAGAAAACTTGCAAGACAGCTAGATTTCACGGCGTTCACTGGTGTTTCTACTGGTGTTGTTTTGCCGGAAAACCTTCAACGACAATGCCAACATTCACAACTACAACTACAATTGCAACAACAACAACATTACAACAACAACAACAACAACAACAACAACAACAACAACAACAACAGTGTATATACCCATTACCGAGTTCTCTTACTCGGAATGCCAAACACCGACTTTACACTCATTTCATCCGACTTCGTATCTAATCACACTTCACTCATCTCCATTCAAATCCTAATCTCACTAACTCGGTATACTAAATACCGACTCTGCACTCATTTCATCCAACTTCAATCGAGTTACATCACCCGAGCTCAAGCCCATTTCCAACTTGGCCCACCCGACATGCAGACAAGTCATACTCCAACTCGGCGACTCATGAGCTCGTGTGGCGTTTACGTGGCAATGCATATTAATTACAAGATCAATATCAAATATATTCTCCATTATTACTTGTCCGTTATTTTCCGTTACAACATCAATGTATTTATATCACACATGTAATTCCCTATCTATATAAAGGGATCTATTTCATGTGAAAGAGGACAAGCTCTCTCTAGCTCTTGGGAAGCTCTCTCTAGCTCCTCACAAGCTCTCTACTCATCTCATCCCATATCAATAAAATACACTTATCTCTCTCCGTGGACGTAGGCACCATTGCCGAACCACGTAAAATCATGTGTCTATTTACTTTTATTTTGCAATCTCCATCACAACTTGTTCTTTTTTATGTAATGTATTTACAAGCAGCAACAGAAATTGCAACAACAACAGCAGCAGCAACAACAACAAAAGATACAGCCACCACAACCACAACAAAAGCAGCCGTTGCCTCAGTCTCAGTCTCAGTCTGAACCTAATCCGCCACCTACTTTACTTTCTCGTCCATTGCCAAACGAGTTAAACGAGCCAAACGAGCCGAACGAGCTAAACGAGCCAGCGAGCCGAAGCGAGCCGAGCTCGAGTTTTAGTGTTGGCTCGCGAGCCGAGCTCGAGCTCATAGTTCAGCTCGCTCTTAATTTTGAGCTCGGCTCGGTTAATAACGAGCCGAGTTCGAGCATACCTTAGCTCGGCTCGAGCGGCTCGAATAGCACCCCTACTTAAGTGAATTTTGAGTTGCGCTGACAGTGGATTGCACTGCTCATTTGCTTTAAAGGTTTTCGAATTATCTCTGCAGTGTTGATAATGCTATAGCACTCATGCATGCTGCAGCTGCAAAGTATGGTAACTGGCTCAGTGCGACCTCCCTATCAAGTATCAAGTAGTAAGGTGTGCGTTGAAATTAATCATTATGAAAGATCATAGTACAGTACTACATATTACTTAGCAATAAGGATTAATTGAAAAAAGAAATTACAGTTTATTGAATACATAAGTTGTAGAATATTTTCGAACCAAGCGTCTGTTTCTCTGATATATCTATTTTAAGAAAATAGAAAGCTAGCGAACTTAAATGGTTTTTCAGGTCCAACACTCAACTAGGGTGTCTCACAACCAAAGACCAAAATACTCCTAAATATAGCAAAGCCAACCTTGCACCAATAACATAGATCTCTATATAAAAACCGGCAGAATTAACATTTGATCCAAACAAGCGCATATTACTTGTTGTCATGGCCATGAAGAGGGTTTTTGGTTTATGCATTGCTGCATTTCTCATTTGCTCTCTCTTTGTTGAAGCAGCAAATGCAGATATAGAAGACCCAAGTGGCATCCTCTTGGGCAAAACACCAGCTGCAGGCCGTAGCCATCTTTGCACCAAAGATGTTGAATGTTATCTGGTTGTGGGTGGTCGAAAACTACTGGATAACAAGAAAAACAAGGGTAAGGGAGATAATGTTGTTGAGAGTTATTGATGAAGAAATTGGATACATTATAGGCTCTAGTGGTGGTCAATGACAACATATATGAAAAGGTTAAATTTCATTTCCATCACGATGTATAATCACTAATCTTTTCTAATTTAATTTGTATTTTCCATCAATAAAAATTTTCATTTTATTATAACCATTAGTTTATGTGCTTTCAGTAATTCTGCCCTGCTCTGCATTTTGTTCTTTCCGCTATTATTTGCAAACATAGCAACATTTATAACAATAATATGGCCTATGGGTAGGTTGTTGATAGTAGGGAATGGATTTCAACTCTTGGGTAGGTTAATTGAAATGGAAGTACTTAATACAATTTTAGGTTTACTTCAATATCTCACAGTGTTCTACCAAAATCTCTCATGTTCCAATTTACATTATCTAGCAATATAATTGAAACTTGAATCTCTTAAATTTATTGTGATCTTTTGTAAGCTTGTGACCATACATACTCAATGTACATTGAATGCAAATGCATGATCATATTGTGAGATTGTGACCCTGCATACAAACTGAATGTAGAAGGAATCAAATGATCGTAACAGACGGATGCAGTTAACTATATACCTACTGGTGCTGCTGGCTCAATATTACCTCCCCTGTTCAAGTCTCAACATTTAACAAAATGTCTTTCATCCATCAGTTTCATACATTGTTTGTTTGTGCTCTATTTGAATGGATTTCTACTTCAGATTTGGTTCAAACGGTACGCGTTGAACATGATATATCATGTTGCTGGGATTTTCATGCGAAAATATTGTTGGATCAAATAGTGCGATAATTAATTATGCTCTGGTACCCACTATTGTTGAGGGCTTTTGGATAATGGAAGCTCATAAGGGAAAACACCACACCATGGATATGTTCTTGGGTCTAGTGTTGGATAAGTGGAGACATTATTGGTGAAATAGCGGGTGGATGATGGGTCTAACAAATGGTAAGGTATCAGATCTTACAGTTCGATTGGAAAATGCTTGGGACGGGATTTGGTCCAAGGTAGAGATTGTCGGGTGTGTGGACCAAGTATACCCACATACGATAAACAACGAGAGCTTCAAAGGGTTTATAAGTTGTTGTCGGATCATGGGTGCAACAAGTTTAAGTTAATTGTGATCACACCAACTGAATGTACAAACAACGAAATCTGACACTGCCTCCAAACATAGGGTCCAACCAAAATGGTTAGCATCACTGAGTAGATATAACAAAGACTTGTCTAATACTTACAGACCTGATTCAAAAAAGCACTGATCACCCTAATTATCATCAGGGTCAGCCCTGAAATTTTTATATATCGTCCAAAACAAACCCAAAAATTGTGGCCTCGTCAAGTTGTTGGACGCGTACGGCGTATCTTCTTAATTTTCTTATAATTTAAGAAAACAATAATTATGCCGTGGCCTCAATTTATATGTGGGTATAAGGAGTCAATCAAATAATGCCAAGTGTCAATAAAAATATAACCTATGTATGGGTGTAGTAAACTTGTACCAATCCGACCTATACACACCACCAATACTAAAACAACTTAACCACTGTGATCGCCCGACTGTATGAGGTTTTCACAGGTAGTTTAGCAACTTATTTTTAGGAGGTCACCCATCCTTAGGCTACTCGATCCCGTCCGAGCACGCTTAATTTTAGAGTTTTTGCAAACATTAGAGTCACGTTTTCTAAAAAGCCTCGATGATAATATATAACAGATCTATACATATATTCCAATATCAGGACATGCCCCCTTAAAAGTCATATGACTCCTTTCCTTGGCAAACCATAAATAGGTGATATAATGAATGTAGTTAGTGGCTCCATTGTGTATGTGATTATGTGGTCCTAATCATATCACAAAGCATCATGTGTCATTTAATTTTTATTTAAATAATAAAATATAATCTATGCATGGGTGTAGTTAATTCTAGTGGACCAAAATTAGTTACAAAATATAAATGTGGCACGTAGTGATTGGGACCACATGACAACATACAAAATGCAGCCACATACTACATTTTTTCTTATTTTAATAATTAAGCAAAAATTTTGTGACACATGGCGTGTTGTGATTGGGCCCTCATGGCCCCATGCCATAGCCTATAGGCATAGGTCTTATTTTACATGTGGCCATGAGGGCCCAATCATAATACGCCACGTGTTACTAGAGTTTTTTTAATTATCAAAATATCACATACGTATGGGTGCAGTGAACCCCAGTGGGCTTAAACTAATAACTTAAATAACACACGAGTGGGCACGACTATTGGACGTCTTTTGAAGAAGAACCTGGACATCGTTGTAAGTAAGCAATCCTACATAACACATGAAATTTGTTTAGATTATAAGGATGGGTCTTCTTGAAAAAATATAGTTTTGTGATTAACTTTTTGTTATAACAAAAATTATATAGTAAAATCTCTCTATAGTCATACTCTTGGGACCAAAATAAATTATTACTATAGAGAGGTTATAACTTAATAGAGTTTTATTCAAGAAAATTATCGTATAATTTCAATAATGGTATAGTTTCAAAACAACAATATAGCTTCAAGATATAGTGCATATATACTAACTTAGTGATGGGAAGTGTTAGAAAATAAAAAAACATATTAAATGTCTCAAATTTTATATTTTCTTTAATATTTTTCTCAATATGTAATATATTTTTTGTTAATATATACTTAATTATAACTATGTAGAGGCAATTTTCTTCTAGATGGGACCTAAAAAATTTATAACTTTGATAATATAAATATTATTCCTATTTATAACTGGTTCCAAGTTGGGACCGAAATTTTTTATGACTATGTAGAGGTTATTCCTATGTAGAGTATTCTTATAGAGGGGTTTTACTGTACAACTTATTTTGATGAAATGAAATTTAAGTTTTTTGTTTCTTTACCTTTTTACACATGTACTAATTAACCTTTTAATATTATTAATGGTTAACTCAAAATAATGATGATTATTATCTTTAAATTGTATTTTTTTTTTTTTTTGGTAGGCAAGCGGAGTTGTTAACATAAACCAATATTAATAGAAAGAAAATAAATAAATAAAGAAAGAAAGAAAGAAGTACAACTTGTGTCCCTCACTCTCTCTTCTACTCAAACATAGGGCTGGCAAAATGACCCGAGACCCGTTAACCCGACACGAACCCGACCCGATATAAACAGGTTTGGGTTTAGGCTTATCGGGTTGGCGGGTCATTTTAACCCGAACCTGTTAACCTGTTTAATATACAGGTCGGGTTCAGGTCCGAATATTAATAGGTCGGGTCAGACCCGAAACCCGTTAGAAAACCCTAAGTATAAAATACCCTATTTTTCTTTCTATCCTTCTACTTTTTTTTTTCTTTTTTCTAATTTGATTTCTCTCTGTTTTTGTTCCTGTTTCTGCTCAAAAACTTGCTGCAAGTTTATCCAAAGCTGATTTATCCAACAAACTCTCATTCACATTACATAAACGTTATGATTTCTGTAATTGGGTAGGTGTGGAATGTGTTCAAAAGAAAGTAGTTCGACTTGTTTTAGCAGGTTTTGCTCTTAATGGTGTTTTTGAATCTAATACACTGAGTCATTTAGACCAACTCAGAGTTCTTAGTTTACAAAACAACTCACTTACTGGACCAATTCCTGAACTTTCTCAACTTATCAATCTTAAATCTCTGTTTCTTAATCATAATCTCTTCTCTGGTTTTTTTCCAAGTTCTGTTTTATCTCTTTATAGAATTAGAATCATAGATCTTTCTTATAATAATCTTACTGGTTTTATTCCAATTGTGTTAACTCATTTAGACCGGATTGATTATCTTCATCTCAATTCAAATCATTTTAATGGTACTATTCCTCCATTTAATTAATCTCTTCTTCAAATTTTCAATGTTTCTGATAACAATCTTACTGGTGCTATACCTGTAACAAATACTCTGTTAAGATTCAATGTTCCTTTTTCTTTTTTCTAAGTAGGTGAATCAAATGAATTCACCTGGAATTAAAGAGAATTATGAAGAGAAAAAGAGTTAAGAAGGAAACTGAAATCAAAAAGCAGGTTTAAACAGGTCGACCTGAACCCGACCTGTTTAATTAGCAGGTCAGGTCCGGGTTTAAGAAAACACAGTTAAACAGGTAAACAGGTCAGGTCTGGGTTTAGATGAAAAACACCCCAACCTGTTACAACCCGACACGAACCCGACACGACCCGACACGATTGCCACCCCTACTCAAACATAAACCAATAATTCAAAGAGAGAAACAGATAAAAAAAAAAACTCAAAGAAAATAGCCTACGCTATCCTAGACCCCACTCGAAAATCAAAGGGGTTAGGAGTTAAAGGATCTAAAGCTCAATTTCTTCAATAAATGATGGAAAAAAAAGTTTGTCACATTATCACCGCCAACTGAGGGGATCGAACCCTCGACCACGGGATTAAAAGTCACGCGCTCTACCACTGAGCTAAGTCGGCTTTGTTATTTTTAAATTGCATAATGTGGGCATAAGTATAATCGAAACGTCCATAAGAAATTGGACTTCGAAAATATGCATTGGGTCTTCAAAATTTAGGAGATAGATGGAATTGTTGCAAAATCTGTACTTGGAAGAAGAAATCCGTTAGTGTTATAATAAAGTTGGTCCCAAAGCGTGTTGAAAAACTGTTGTTATTAGAATGCAAATGAAATTAGAGTAGAAGGAGTAAGGAATGTCTTTGGAAAACTGTTTTTATTAGGGCACAAATGGAATTAGAGCAAAAGTCAAGGGCAAGATCTGGAAAAAAAAAAGACGGGAGCAACAACAACCAAAAGTTACTGTTTATGGGTGAACAGATTTTATAGTAGTAGAGATAGAGATGTCATTCTATGAGTGACTCCTCATGGCCACATACAAATTGGGGCCATAGCCTAATTTGTGCCCACTAATTTTTAAGAAAACTTGTTCGACCAAAACAAGTGGCTATATACTTTCCTAGGCATGGCCTCAGGGCTGGCTCTGGTTATCATGGCCAGGAAGAGGGTTTTGGGGATTTAGTTCTATGCATGTGATGGCTGCATTTCTCATCGACTCTCACTTTGTTCAAACAACAAATGCAAATCTCGGCTTTGAATGTGCTGATGAGGGTGCGAGAAAAAGTAATGGGTAAGAAGAATAATCCCCACGAGGAAGCTGTTGACAGTTGACATGAGTGTTGGCAACCAAGAAATTGGATACATTTTGTATATTATTTCTCAGGCTCTCCAATTTAATGTGTATTTTATTCCTCAACAAGAAATTTCCATTTTGTCCTTCGGATTTTCTTCAAAGAGTACCTTGAACACGATACAATGTTGCTGGAAATTTCCATCCATGACAAACTATTTATGTTTGCACAAAATTGTAATCGAACGCAACAATTTCTGTATCTTTTGGTGAAGTTGTTGATGATTTTTATTGGAATTTAGCATCTTAGTTAGCCAGCTTGGGTGAATTTTGATTTGTGTGAATCCACAATTACCAGCAAGGCCGTCCAGCCATGGGCTCACGCCTCACGGTTCTCGGCCTATTGTCAAGCCATTATTATTGTTTGTAGGCTGGTAGCAGCCCACCCTTCCTGTAATTTGAAGAGAAGAAATTTTAGGTTTAATGACTCACTCACCTGTCCGAATTTAAATGGAAATGGAAAAAGAGAAAAAATTATAATGACTAAAAGGGTGCTTAGTTTGCCATTTTTTATTCTACATTTGTACTATTCTTGACGTTAATCAACACAGGGATCTGAGACACAGTAACATAATTATTTGGTAAATAAATAACACATTACTGCGTGAACTTCTTTTCTCCCCCAAAAACCTTGGGACGGTAAAATAACTGAATATATTTTTAGGTTTACTCTAATATCGCATCGTGGTACTTAAGTAAAAATTTAAGTCTTACATAGAAAAAAAAAATAGGACTGCTTGTATAATTTATTTTGACAGCACAAACTATACTTGGTTTGAACTGTTTTACAAAATAATAAAAATAAAATAAACTTTGAACTTTTTTTTTTTAATAATCAGAGATATATTAGAATAGCCTAAAGGTTCACCATATTACAAATAAGCATATCAAGTTCGAGTTGTCGAAGCAGCCAGACTGGAGGAACAACATAAGAGCAAGCAATAGAAGAGCTAACATCAGCTTTTGCAGCAAGGATATGAGCTGATGCATTACTCGCTCTAAAATAGAATTTAAAAAAAAACAGAATTGAAATAACTAGATAGATATTTTGCTTGATCCAAGATTGATTTGGCAGACCAAGACAAATTTCCAGACTTCCCTTGCAGGTATATATTCAGCCACCCCTTTGTTATCCGTTTCAATTTCAACCCGGCTCAGTTGTAGCTCGATCCCTTTGCAGATTGCTGCATGAACTCTTCTTGCCTCTCCCTCTTTAGCTGTGGCTGCATGCCCAGATTCTGTCCCTGCAGATATGAATTTGCCATTTGAATCTCTCAAAATGTAACCAATACCAATTCCTGCAGTAGCTGTAGTAAAACTTATATCCACATTAATCTTTATATGTCCATCTTTTGGTGGGATCCATATGGCTGGCTGCAACCTGTCATGATATAAGCTCTGCAGAGTTGTACTAAAAGACTGCTGTTTATGAACAATATAGTCAATGGAATGTGCTATTTTTGCAGGGTCAGAGTAAACATTTTGAAAAACTTTAATACACCTGGTTTTTCAGATTTCCCAGGTAGAAAGCACACAGTAAGAACTCCACAAATTAAGATTAGTAACACAATTAGTATTAGGCTTGAACCAAAGTTTTATCCAATCTTTAGTTGACATATTTTGGAAGTTTATGAGCCTGAATTTCAGTCTAGTGTTAAACCAGACTGATAGAGTGTAAGGACACTCTAAGAGCATAAACTTTGAACTTTTAAAGCTTAAACTTGGGAGAAAGTCATCATCCAAATTGAACCCGTCAAGCACAACAAACTTGAGCCCAACTTTGGAAGAAATCAAATGATCATAATTTTTTTGATAAATCTACAATTTTTTTTTCTCATGTTCAAAAACTAACCTATTGTGAGTTGTGACCACACCAACTGAATGTAAAGGAATCAAATGTTCATGAATTCTTTTAAATACTTGTTTAACCACATTTATTACAATTGATGATAACTTAGCAGATGTATGGCCTAAATGGCTTTTTTATCTTCACTTGCATCAAGAGTCAAGAGATACTGGGTGTTCATTTATCTGATTTCAATTGATTTTTTTTTTTAACAAAGACTATTTTATTGATAAACTCAAAAAATTACACAAAAGTAGAAGACAAACACATTACAAACTGCGCTGCAAGTCTTTTTTGAATAGCGAACCCGATTCTCCTAAATACATATTCGTTCGAACCCGCTTGCTATCAATTACCTCCTGCACTCTCCTTAGGAGCTCAACTGCTTCTGAGCCTAGCAATCCAAATGTGTCAAATGCAAAAGGGATAAAACTATATTGGTTAGCCCTACAAGCTCCATTATGTTTTTCCACTTTTGTTGTTGCTATGCTAGCTGCTAGCCCCACCTCAAAAATCACAGCACTCAGCCCGACCATCGGAGATTCCCATGTAACATCAACACACGCATGTTTGCCTTCAAACCAGTTGTAGACCAGAATATCAACATGACGTAATGTCGATCTTCCTTCCTTAGATTGTGTGTCACCAGTTTATTTATTTTCTTTTTTTAATGTCACCGGTTTAATTATGAAAGTGTAACAAGCTTTCGTTCATGTACTGTATTTCAGTTTTAAATGCTAAAAAGGCTTTGTTTATGTGAAATTTTGGCGATTAAAAAAATGGGTATTTAGACTTTGGGACACCTAATAATAGGGGTATTAGGTCTTGGTCTAACTTAATGATGTAATTAGGTTTTGGGGCACCCTTCCGTCAAGACTGACAGTTGACCTATTTGACCGTTTGTTGACTTTGGTCAAGATAAAACATATTTCGTAAATAACCAAAATATCCCTAAAGTCTCATGGTAGTTACATGTTCCACTTACATTTGAAACTCTTAACAGCCATGTGTCAAACATCTAGAAAACCTATCCTACGGTTATTGAGATAGAGCCATTGGAAACATATTTCAAAAATAGTAGTTGTCGGTCTATACCTTCTCTTCATGATAAATATCTCTTATCACGACCACCACCACCACTACAACGACGACCACCACCACCACCACCATCTACATCAACATTTCTGATTTTATTATACCGTATTTCCACGATTCCATCCATCACAAAAGAAGAATGAGAGGTGCAAAGGTTATAGTTATTATCCCATAGGTAAACTTACTCATTAATGGCAGAAAAGGTGTCCCAAAACCTAAATAAGAATGAGGAAGGTGGTACTAAAAACTAATTCTTTAAAATACATGTATTACTATTTCCTAATATTCTGAATTTGGTTAGGCCTATAATCTGATGTGTAAGAAACAGTTCAATTAATAATCTGCATTCAATATATGCATTCTGTAACGCCCCGGGATTTCGTCCTCGCTCATCCCGGTGCGTCGAGCACCATACCGCTCGCTAATGTCAATATTGTCCCCCTCTAGTCACTGCGGATATCCAGCAGTAGAGGGTTTTGGATCAGGGCCCACCCATGTGGTTTACCCCAAAAGGCCTTGACATTAGTTAGAGTATGGTTAAGCTCTATATACTACCAATACAACCACTTCCTTAGTAATGTGGGACTAACACCAACTCATGGGTGTTACAATCTCACCACCTTAGAAATAGAGCCGTCCTCGGCTCTGCAGTACACTCAGTACAGTCCCAAAATCTCCGACGTTCCCTGCCAAGTGAGACAAGTACCTGGCGCTCCTCAGGCCTTTCCAGCGTACTTCCCACCTGCAACAGGCGACCCGTCGTCGGCTCTGATACCAACTGTAACGCCCCGGGATTTCATCTTCGCTCATCCCGGTGCGACGAGCACCATTCCGCTCGCTAATGTCAATATTGTCCCCCTTTAGTCACTGCGGATATCCAGCAGTAGAGGGTTTTGGATCAGGGCCCACCCATGTGGTTTACCCCAAGGGTTTTGAATGAGTAGCCACTGTGACCTTAGTAAATTCATGTATGACATCATGAGGTATATGAAACAAAATATATATATTTGATTTGCTTTCTTCGTTTCTTTTTAACTTATGGATCATCTGTTATTTCAATGTCAAAATTTCATTAATTGATCAAAAGAGATGTATGTATAACATCTTGAGGACATATGCACATGTATATAATGTAAGCTTGGATTTATTAAAATGTGGATTTATTTTCTATTCTTTGGTATATAAAGTTGTTTACATGACCTACTTGTTAGGAGTATATATTCAATTGGTTTGATAAGAATCTTTATTTTAGAGTGTTTAGAAGTTACATCTGTTACAATACTGTACACACAATTTGTTGCAATCGTCGGTTCGACTTCTTTTATGTCGTTATGCATATGTAGTACCCAGACATTCCTGTTCATAAGAAAATTATTTTTAAAAAATGTTTATTTCAAAAATTTTGGAAGTTAAAACACACACTAACGGATTTGTCTTGGGAAACTGATTTTTATTTATTTATGGTTGTGCAGTAGAGGTTATATTTGTTATAGAAATATGAAACCATGTCAATATTGAACATCTCGTTGTGAAATTAGTTTTTGCTTTTATGGATACGTTTGTTCTTTGAGGTTTGTATACACACACCGAATACTCTATGCTTGTGAGTTACTAGTTTGGCCTTTTGAGGTGTGTATACTGCGTATACACATATAGATCTTATTGTTATGATTTTATTCATTCTCATTTCTCTTTGTTTTGTGATGTGGTTAAGATCACATCTATATGCTTCTGTGAATTGTTTTGGGACTGATCAACCCAATACAAATTTATGGGAGGTTATAGGTGATGATTGAGTAGTCTTGGTTATAATTGTGTAGTGACTGTATTCATTGGTTTAGTGTGAGCTTAAGGGATTTTTATATTGATCGAGTAGTATGTTTATCATAATGGTATATTGTATATCTAATTGTTTATAACTTGTCCTTGATTATAGTATTTTCTTGAATTTCGAGGCCGAGCTTCCTTTGAGGTGTGCATAAATGTAAAACCCGTTTATATTATAAATTTTTGTTCGTTAAATTTTATTGGATTATGAAATTTTGCATACATGTCTTTAAGGGGTTAGAGTTAATTTTCTATTAAGTTAAAGGATGATATATTAATTATTAAAAAGAAAAAGGTAGATCGAATTGGGTTGGGTAGCAGATTCAATTATGGTCCTAAAATAAAGCCCATTAACTTCTCCATATATTTATATTAAAATCTTAGGGTTTTCATTCATTTTTTTTATAACACCATATTTGGGAGAAGAAGAAGAAGAATTGGAAGAAAGCTAGAAGAAGATTTGGATTTTTATGCTTATACAAGTGAGTAAACGTTTTTGTTTATCTTTCTCTTCTATTTCTATTTCTGTAATTCCAGAATTTTTTTACTCATCTTTGAAAACTCATAGAAAATTCGTTTGAAAAGCTTTTTAATTGATTCCAAAAACCCTGAACACTAGATTGAAATGTCTTCATTCGATTAGTTAAGACCAATTTACGAAAGTTATTTTAAGTTGGTGAAAAACGACTTGCAAGTATGACAACCGTTGCAGTTTTTGGTTTCTGTACCGTTTTAGTATCGCAAGGTTTTGATCCCTGTAGACTTAATAATATTTATTGAGAATTTTATGGTAGTTATAATACTCAATTTATAACAACATATATAAATTTCGGAATTTACTGTTGGGTAATTAATTCTAAATAATTTATTCAACGTAGTTATATTCAGATGTCCAGTATAATTTTCCTGCTACCTTTCTATTTGCGTGGCTATCATAGAAAAATCGTAGAAGACTCGTTACTCAACATATCTTAATGAATTTACTTGTTTTAGAAAATAGACATTATGAACTATAATTTCTATGTTTAGAAATACTTTAAATTATGAGGATAATATGGTGAAAAATGCTCAGGAAGTCTGACGTAGATTGTTTTCGGATTTCTTTCTGAAATCTGGTAGGATGGTGTAAAACCATTGTTTAATTATTTTTTTATATATCGAAACGATTCCATATTTTTATTCCAAGTAATATTTTCATAGTAAAAGGTTGTATTAAAAATTTATGAGATTTGAGTAATTATTTTTAGATGTGTGAATTTTGAAAGATGAATGTTATTGTTTGGCAGATTTTATGTAAAGAGTTTCTTTTTAGCATATATGTTTTCTTTTGGGTTTGTCCTTTTGTTTGATTGTCAAGTTGAAATAGTCATATACTAAAAGTATTCTTAATATTGAAGTGGATTAGTATATAATGGCATGTGACTTGATTAATTATGTTTAAAGTAACCTGGAAAGTTATATTGATGAACGCCTAGAAATGGCTCCATACCAATGGATGGTATATGAATAGAAACGAAATGAATACTGAACTTTGGATTTAATTATGGAATGATTTGGAATGGTTTGATACCATGGACGGTATATATTCATGGGAAATAAGAACGGAATACGAAATGGACTTGAAATTTAATTGTTTGACAAGGGTTGTGTGATTGTTTGAGTAGTTTAGTTGTTTTGGTAGTCGCCCAAGCATTAGTACATTTGCCGCACCTCTGGAATTAGGTTAAAGAAATTAATTATCACCCTAGACGGCTTAGCATGCGGGTTGACTCTTGGATTATATTTGGGTATTTCCTAGACGGCTTAGCCTGCGGAACTGACCCTTCAGACCTTCATAGCCTTCGGGGTTGGTCTGGGCGCCACATTAGAAAGCTCAAGGGAGCTATTAGAGATCATGAGTTAGGCATACGTCGAGGCTAGCCAAAGCTTGCAGGTGAGCACCCACTTGGGTTTTGGTTTCCGCGTAGAGGTTCTTAACCATGGTCAAGGCACACTGGTGCAGTGTGGGTATGGCAAATGTGTGGAGTGCATCCTGTGGGAGGTGTACTAGTGATTGGGCATAGGTTGTGATTTTATGATTATTAAACCCGAGCACCGGCTAGAGGCCAGGACGAAGTTTTGTGATTTTGGATTCGTTGTTTGGTAGTGTGCTAAAGCTTATGGTATTGTAGTGTTTGGTGTTAATTAATGATATGGGTAAATTTTATATACTTTGATTATGAACCGGAGGTAACTATGATTATGTGGAAGAACTGCGATGTTTTATTTATTATGGGTATTAATAGTCATAATTGGACTTGTCATTTTGGTAGATTATAAATTATGAAGAGTTGGAATGAATCGTTATTAATGGTTTGAATAAATGGAATGTATTTTTGGGTTGATACAAAGTATTAGATAACACGTAACGTGTAGGTGATTTGCTTTATTTTAATTCTATTTGTGTATTATGTATTAACTTCATTTTGCAGGTGGATAGGTCAACTAATTTATTTTGTGTAGGTGGATAGACCTATCCTTACAGACAGTTGTTTCTTAGGTAATGTATTTGTATTATCGATCAATTAACATCGTAAATAGGTAAATTAGAAGTGAATAATAGAATTAAGCATGCGATTATATAATGGAAAAAAGTTTATATATAATGGAATTGATATGGTTTTTGGCGTATGCTTATTTTCTTAGCATGAAAGAATTGTTCTTGAAGGTTAATTATGTTGTTAATCATATGTTGGAACTTTATATTTATTATGTTATTTTGTGGGAATAGATTTCCCCGTTGTTTACTCATACCGGCTTTTATGCTGACCCATGTTGCTTTGTTTTGCACGTGGGTGTGTTCCATTTGGAATTCCATTTGGAATGCAGGCAGGAGAGGTTAGAGCTATGGAGCTGTGACAGACCGCTTGTTGGGACCAGTAGAGATCTTTAGATGTTTCAGTCATGTATATTTTTGAAAGTGGTATTCATGTATTTTATTGGCGTAAGTTGTGTTGTATAATAGGATGGAATCAGGAGTACTTTTATCGTTTGGATTTTTGTTCACTGTATTTTATTTAAGATTTTTGTTAGACCTGGTTTTTGAATTAGAAATTGTTGCGGCCTGGGTTTATTTTATATTTTTTTTAAATTCGGGTCTTGACATTTCTTGGTATCAGAGCCGACGACGGGTCGCCTGTTGCAGGTGAGAAGTACGCTGGAAATGCCTTAGGAGCGCCAGGTACTTGTCTCACTTGGCAGGGAACGTCGGAGATTTTGGGACTATACTGAGTGTACTGCAGAGCCGAGGACGGCTCTATTTCTAAGGTGGTGAGAATGTAACACCCATGAGTTGGTGTTAGTCCCACATTGGCAAGGAAGTGGTTGTATTGGTAGTATATAGAGCTTAACCATACTCTAACTAATGTCAAGGCCTTTTGGGGTAAACCACATGGGTGGGCCCTGATCCAAAACCCTCTACTGCTGGATATCCGCAGTGACTAAAGGGGGACAATATTGACATTAGCGAGCGGAATGGTGCTCGACGCACCGGGATGAGCGAGGATGAAATCCCGGGGCGTTACAGTTGGTATCAGAGCCGACTACGGGTCGCCTGTTGCAGGTGGGAAGTACGCTGGAAAGGCCTGAGGAGCGCCAGGTACTTGTCTGACTTGGCAGGGAACGTCGGAGATTTTGGGACTGTACTGAGTGTACTACAGAGCCGAGGACAGATCTATTTCTAAGGTGGTGAGATTGTAACACCCATGAGTTGGTGTTAGTCCCACATTGCCAAGGAAGTGGTTGAATTGGTAGTATGTAGAGCTTAACCATACTCTAACTAATGTCAAGGCCTTTTGGGGTAAACCACAAAGTGGGCCCTGATCCAAAACCCTCTACTGTTAGATATCCGCAGTGACTAAAGGGGCACAATATTGGCATTAGCGACTGGTATGGTGCTCGACGCATTGGGATGAGCGAGGACGAAATCCCAGGGCATTACAGTTGGTATCAGAGCTGACGACGGGTCGCCTGTTGCAAGTGGGAAATACGCTGGAAAGGCCTAAGGAGCGCCAGGTACTTGTCTCACTTGGCAGGGAACGTCGGGGATTTTGGGACTGTACTGAGTGTACTGCATAGCCGAGGACGGCTCTATTTCTAAGGTGGTGAGATTGTAACACCCATGAGTTGGTGTTAGTCTCACATTACCAAGGAAGTGGTTGTGTTGGTAGTATGTAGAGCTTAACCATACTCTAACTAATGTCAAGGCCTTTTGGGGTAAACTACATGGGTGGGCCCTGATCCAAAACCCTTTACTGCTGGATATCCGCAGCGACTAAAGGGGGACAATATTGACATTAGCGAGCGGTATGGTGCTCGACGCACCGGGATGAGCGAGGACGAAATCCCGGGGCGTTACAGTTGGTATTAGAGCCGACAATGGGTCGTCTGTTGCAAGTGGGAAGTACGCTGGAAAGGCCTGAGGAGCGCCAGGTACTTGTCTCACTTGGCAGGGAACGTCGGAGATTTTGGGACTGTACTGAGTGTTCTGCAGAGCCGAGGACGGCTCTGTTTCTAAGGTGGTGAGATTGTAACACCCATGAGTTGGTGTTAGTCCCACATTGCCAAGAAAGTGGTTGTATTGGTAGTATATAGAGCTTAACCATACTCTAACTAAATGTTAAGGCCTTTTGGGGTAAACCACATGGGTGGGCCCTGATCCAAAACCCTCTACTGCTGGATATCCGCAGTGACTAAAGGGGGACAATATTGACATTAGTGAGCGGTATGGTGCTCGACGCACCGGGATGAGCGTGGACGAAATCCCGGGGCGTTACAGTTGGTATCAGAGCCGACGACGGGTCGCCTGTTGCAGGTGGGAAGTACGCTGGAAAGGCCCAGGGAGCGCCAGGTACTTGTCTCACTTGGCAGGGAACGTCGGAGATTTTGAGACTGTACTGAGTGTGTACTGCAGAGCCGAGGACGGCTCTATTTCTAAGGTGGTGAGATTGTAACACCCATGAGTTGATGTTAGTCCCACATTGCCAAGGAAGTGGTTGTATTGGTAGTATATAGAGCTTAACCATACTCTAACTAATGTCAAGGCCTTTTGGGGTAAACCACATGGGTGGGCCCTGATCCAAAACCCTCTACTGCTGGATATCCGCAGTGACTAAAGGGGGACAATATTGACATTAGCGAGCGGAATGGTGCTCGACGCACCGGTATGAGGGAGGATGAAATCCCGGGGCGTTACAGTTGTTATCAGAGCCGACGACGGGTCGCCTGTTGCAAGTGGGAAGTACGCTGGACAGGCCTGAGAAGCGCCAGGTACTTGTCTCACTTGGCAGGGAACGTCGGAGATTTTGGGACTGTACTGAGTGTACTGCAGAGCCGAGGACGGCTCTATTTCTAAGGTGGTGAGATTGTAACACCCATGAGTTGGTGTTAGTCCCACATTGCCAAGAAAGTGGTTGTATTGGTAGTATATAGAGCTTAACCATACTCTAACTAATGTCAAGGCCTTTTGGGGTAAACCACATGGGTGGGCCCTGATCCAAAACCCTCTACTGCTGGATATCCGCAGTGACTTAAAGGGGGACAATATTGACATTAGCGAGCGGAATGGTGCTCGACGCACCAGGATGAGCGAGGATGAAATCCCGGGGCGTTATAGTTGGTATCAGAGCCGACGACGGGTCGCCTGTTGCAAGTGGGAAGTACGCTGGAAAGGCCTGAGGAGCGCCAGGTACTTGTCTCACTTGGCAGGGAACGTCGGAGATTTTGGGACTGTACTGAGTGTACTGCAGAGCCGATGACAACTCTATTTCTAAGGTGCTGAGATTGTAACACCCATGAGTTGGTGTTAGTCCCATATTGCCAAAGAAGTGCTTGTATTGGTAGTATATAGAGCTTAACCATACTCTAACTAATGTCAAGGCCTTTTGGGGTAAACCACATGGGTGGGCCCTGATCCAAAACCCTCTACTGCTGGATATCCGCAGTGACTAAAGGGGGACAATATTGACATTAGCGAGCGGTATGGTGCTCGACGCACCGGGATGAGCGAGGACGAAATCCCGGGGCGTTACACATTCCAAATACTGAAAATATATATTTCAAAGCTAACAACAATAACAATATCAAAAATCAATAATGTATCTTAGCCATCATAAAAAATACCATAATGTATCGAAGGCATCACAAAATATACCAAAACCCAAAATGTATCTAACCCATCACAAAATATACCAAAATTTATCTAAGCCATTACTATGTACTTCTAAAATAAGAAAAGGGCTACTGATCCCTCTGTGCACTATAAGGATAAAACCATCCATCCCACCCTTTGAGAGGTGCACCTCCACTCATAGTTGCACCACCTCCACATTTGCTGCACCATCTCTCACATTCGTTGCACCACCTCTCACATTTGCTCTACTAGTAGTTGCACCACTCTGACATTTGTTGTTGGAGCAGTAATTACCGCGCCAACATTTCCCGCCAGTATAGCTATTACACGTGGACAATTCTTAGACGTTAGATTCGATTAAAACTAATAGATTTAATCAATGGTTACATATTCATATCCACATGTTTTCATTTTCTTTGCATTCATTCTCACGTGGTTTGCACGTGTAAGGCTAGTTTCGCTATTTTAAAAAATTAAACTAGTCAAACCAGTCAACAAACAGTCAAATTAATCAACAGACGGAAGGGTGCCCCAAAACCTAATTACATCATTAAGTTAGACCAAGACCTAATACCCCTATGGTCTTTCTATTCTACGTTGAACCACCCATCCCACAAAGGTCTAATCCTACTTTATGATTATTTGTTTCCTTTTCCAAATTGATAAAACGCTGTGTAAAACTCATCTTCTTCTTAATTCAAATTTCCCCAATATCTTATTTGTTTTTTTTTTCTAATAGGTTCGTGTTAGTCTTTTGATTCATGATACCGAAGCTACAATGCAAACAGCTTATATTGTTAGGTATTTATACACTAATACTTTGTATATATAATTTGATAAGATCACGTTGCAAATGTTCACATGCTTTCCATCATTTTATACAGTGAAATTTGTGTTGCTTAATGGTCACATTGCAAATGTTCACTATACTCTTTTACATTAAGGAGAAGTGTTCAGAAAATGAGCCATATCCAACATATTGCATTTTTCTTATAGAGAGCAAATGGATCATGTTGGAAAACTGAGAAATCCTCATAAACTAAAGTACTTGTTAGTTTGATTTATCGATCACTGTCTTTTGCAAGATTACCAAATTAAATTTTACATTTACTCCAATATCTACTCTCTATACTCTAGTAAATTCATTTTCGCCTAGAAACTTAAATTTGCATAGCAAGGCTACTGATTGTATGTCTGCAAACGAAGCATATGTTCGAAAAACAAGCAAAATACTAGCCCCTCCATTTGGCGTGCTCATCTAGGCCACATTGGCTGTCAATTCCTTCAACAAGTTTCTACAAAGAATCTACTTGATGGGGTTTCTTTCATCAAGGATATCAATACAGAAGTGATATGTTCTGGTTGTCAATACGAAAAGTCTCATCAGCTTCCTTTTCCAAGATCGACTAACCGAGCTTCTACTCTATTTCAGTTGGTCCATTCAGATTTAATGGGTCCGACAAGAACACAAAGTTACAGCGGTTTTACATATATGATGATTATAGTGGATGATTTCTCTCGCTTCACTTGGGTGTATTTTCTCAAACACAAGAGTGAAGCACTTTCCAAATTCATCCAGTTCTAGGAGCAAGTGGAGAAGGAGTTTAGCTTCAATATAAAGTGCCTTCGCACTGACAATGGAGGTGAATACATGTCTGACGCATTTTTCACATATTGTGAGGAACAAGGAATCCGGCGACAAATGACATGTCCTAATACACCGTAGCAAAATGGAGTGGCTGAACGTAAGTTGGCACATCTTGTTGTGCAACGAAAGCTTTAACCCAAGGATTGGTTGTAATACCGATAATCTAGATAATAGCAAATAACAGAGAAAGTAATCAAAAAAACACAATCACACACAATAACACCAATATTAACGTGGTTCGGCAAACCCGCCTACTCCACCCGACAACCAATCAAGAAGAATTTACTAATCAGAGAAAAGAAACAACCTAATTATAAATTTATAATTCTTTGTCTCTCTTTCTCTCACACACTAGAACCTGAGAAACCCTAGTATGAAAACCCTCATAAATTTGTCTCTCCCTATCTAGTAATGCTTTCACCTTTGGTTCACACTCTCTTCTTTTTACCACCCCTTTACAATAGCCAACTAGTTGAGTATATATATATAATACACAAGAGTTCCTAATCCATACAAGGATTCTAATTGAATAACAATACCAATTACCAATTAGAATACCAAGTACACAAGTTCCTAATCGATACAAGGATTCTAATTGAATAACAATACCAATTACCAATTAGAATACCAAGTACTTATGGAAGTAGAATTCCTACATACATTGTTTCTAGAAACAAACATAAGGTATGATCTTATAGACCTCACTTAATATAAGCTATGATCCTGCGCATTGCGAGCCAATACACAACACATCTTGCTGCTGTTTGTCTATCTTGGTTGCATGAGCAACACCTTCGGAGGGAGTTGTGGGCTGAAGCTATGCAACGTGCGTTTCAGGTCATCAATCGGTTGCCCCCATGGCCAGGTAAAGAAGCTTCTCCTTTTGAAGTTGTTTATAGCACGAAGCCAAATGTGAGTTATTTTCGGGTGTTTGGTTCTCTCTGTTATGTTTATGTCCCTAAATGTAGTCGCACCAAACTTGATCCAAAGGCCCGAAAGTGTGTTTTTGTTGGCTATGATTCTCAAAGGAAAGGTTGGCGCGGTGTCTGGATCCTGAAACAAAGCAGTTTATTATCTCTCGCGATGTTGTTTTTGATGAGGTCTCGTCATATTATGCTGCTGGAAATCTGGGGAGTGATGTTGTCCCTCTCGAGCCATTCTCTAATGGTATTATTTTCAGTGAAAGGGGGAGCAGTAGCTTGGTTTCTGCACCACCAGTTCAGTTAGATCAACCTGGTATTCGAAGGTCAACAAGGGAAAAACGACAACCTGGGTATCCGAATGATTTTGAAGTTCATGTCAACTATGCTACTGTTACCTCTTGTTTTCTCATGGGATTGTCATGTGATGATGGTGCACCTCAGTGTTATAGAGAGGCTCAAGGAGTAGCCGAATGGGAAGCTGCTATGCATGAAGAAATCCGGGCTCTACGTCAAAATGATACATGGGACATGGTACCAAGGCCATAAGATGTTGAGTTAGTCACATGTAAATGGATTTACAAACTGAAAAAGAAGGTCGATGGGACAGTTGATAGGTAAAAAGCACGCTTGGTTGCCCGTGGATTTTCTCAGCAATATGGCCTAGACCATGAGGAAACATTCAGTCCAGTTGCTAAAATGGTAACAATTCGAACCATCATTTCATTGGCTGCATGTAAACGATGGAACCTATGGTAGCTTGACGTGAAGAATGCATTTCTTTATGGTGAGTTAGATCGTACAATTTTTATGGAGTAGCCACAAGGCTTTGTTTTCCATGAGTTTCCCAATCATGTGTGCCCACTCAAGAAGGCATTGTACGGTCTCAAGCAAGCACCACGTGCCTGGTATGGTCAGATTGCGCAATACCTTTCTTTTGTTGGGTTTCACTCTTCTAGCTCAGATCCTAGCTTATTTGTCAAGGTAACTTCTTCCATGTACACCATACTTCTTCTTTATATGGATGATATGATAATCACCGGCGACAATGATGCTAAAATTTCCCGTTTGCCGGAGGAATTATCTATTCGATTTGAAATGAAGAATCCGGGAGAAGCTCACTCTTTCCTTGACTTAGAAATTGTTAAAACATCTGGGTACTTTGTATCTCAAGGGTCTTATGCAACAATTCCGTTGGAGGGTGCCACCAAGTACCGTCAACTTGTGGGTAGTCTGTTCTACCTCACTTGTTGATCTATATGCAGTGATTAATTAAATCCTAACAACGCCAACAACCCGCAACCTAGATATTCGTGAGAACACCTCCTTTGCAATACAGGATCTGTTTTGTCAATGAAGTCAAAGATTACCAAACAATAAATAATAGTATAAGAAGAACAAAACAATAAAGAACAATAACACCAAGATATACGTGGTTCCACAATGCCTACCTCCACGGGGAATAATGAGAAGATTTGACTATAAGGAAAGAAAAACCGATTACAATAATCTCCCTAGTATCTTTCTCAAGATCTTAATCTCCCACCTTAAACCCAATACACCCTTGGCTCCCAAAGTTCTCTCTCTTTTACTATGTTTCTATTGTTTTCTACTCTTTTGTCTTGCCTTATTGTCTTGTCTTACAAATACCAAGTTACTTGGGTATTTATAGCCCATGGATAGAAATCAAATCCATATAGAATTACTAATTCAAACTAGAGATAAATAGGAAACCGAGTCCAAATAGAACTCCTGCACATATATGGTTTCCTTAACCAATATAGGAAACTGATCCTATGGATCACACCTCTTATAAGGTATGATCCTGTGCACCCAACTATGGCGAGCCAATATACAACAATCTCCACCTTGGCGAGCCATTGACAAAAAAAAAACAAGATCATTGCAGCTTGAATTTCTTCAACCACCGTCACATTGGCAAGAATCATCTTGCCTCAACGCACCTCAAGTGCTCCACCCAATCTTTAGCATGTAGAAAGATTGAGCAAGTTCAAACAATGTCTGAACTTCTCAACTGAAACCGGCTTAGTAAGACAATCTGAAGCATTCTCATCTGTGTGAACCTTCTCAACTGTAATTTCACCTGAGTCCAACCAATCCTGAATCCGATGATAGCGAATATCAATATGTTTCGTTCTTGAATGAAACATTTGATTCTTCGCAAGGCATATAGCACTCTGACTGTCACATCTTATCATCATAGAATTTTGATCTAACCCGAATGTGCTTACTAATCCCTTCAGCCAAATAGCTTCCTTGCAAGCTTCTGTTACCGCCATATACTCCGTCTCAGTAGTTGATAGAGCAGTAACCGTTTGGAGCATTGATCTCCAACTAACCGGTCCTCCACCATAACTGAAGAAGTACCCTGTGGTGGATCTTCGCTTATCTAAATCTCCTGCATAATCAGCATCCACATAACCTGAAACACATGATTTCCCTTGTTGTCTTTCAAACAAGATACCCAACGTCTTAGTGCCCTTCATGTACTTGAGAATCCATGTCACAGCTTTCTAGTGTGGCTTTCCTGGATTCGCCATGTATCTCGATACTACACTTAGTGCTTGAGCTAAATCAGGTCATGTGCATACCATTGAGTACATGAGACACCCTACTGCGCTTGCATACGGCTTCTTCTATATCTCTTCCACTTCAGCATCTGTGGAAGGACATTGACTTTTGTTTAAAATAAAACTATTATTCAAGGGAGTTGACACAGGATCTGCATCAATCATATTGAAGCGCTCAAGTACCTTTTGAATGTACTTGACTTGTGACAGCCATATCTTTCCAGCTTTCCTGTCTCTCCTTATCTCCATACCTAGGATCTTCTGTGCAGGACCAAGATCCTTCATGTCGAATTCCTTGCTTAACAACGTCTTCAGCTCCTTAATTCTAGACATATCCCGACAAGCAATAAGCATGTCATCTACATAAAGTAGCAATAGGATCACCATCCCATCATCAAACACATGAGTGTACACACAACAATCATAGTCACATCTTCTATACCCAATGTTCAGCATATAAGAGTCGAAACGTTTGTACCACTGTCTTGAAGATTTCTTGAGCCCGTAACGAGACTTCTTCAACCTACAAACCAGATTTTCCTTACCAGCTTCAACAAAACCCTGAGGTTGAGCCATGTAGATGACTTCCTCTAATTCACCATGGAGAAAAACAGTTTTGACATCTAACTGCTCAAGCTCCATATCCTGCTGAGCAACCAGTGATAGTAACACTCTAATAGAAGTATGTTTCACTACCGGAGAGATAATTTCATCATAATCAACTCCTTCCTTTTGTGAGTACCCCTTCGCCACCAAACGTGCTTTGAACTTTGGTGGTTCTTTCTCATGCATTCCTTCCTTCTTCCTGTAAACCCACTTACAGCCAACAATTTTTCTTTCTGCAGGTTTAGGAACCAACTCCCAAATGAAGTTCTTGTATAGAGATTCCATCTCTTAAGCCATAGCTTCAATCTACTCTTCTCTTTCGTTACTTTCAACTGCTTCACGATAAGAAGTAGGATCACCTTCACTAATGCTTAAAACATAATGAACTTCTTCCTCGAACCCAAGTCTAATAGGTGCTTTGACTTGTCTTTGGCCCCAGTTCTTTGCTATGCTATAAGGTTGTTGTTTATCTTTATTAGATTCAACCTCCTTTTCACACTGTTGTTCTGGCCCATCCTCTTCAACCCCTGCATCTGACTCCTCCAGCTGAATAGGAGTCTCCCTGTTGGATACCTTGGTAAGAAGAGATATCTCTGTAGTTGCTTTCTTAACAATAGTGTTTTTCTCAACATTCTTCATGTCTTGATTCATAGGCATAGTCTTCTCATCAAACACAACATCTCTACTAAGGATTTTCTTTCGGTTCACTGGATCCCATAACTTATAACCCTTCACTCCCTTTTCGAAGCCGATGAAAATGCATTCATGAGATTTGGGTTTAAGTTTCGTTCTCTCATCACTAGGAATAAGAGCATATGCATTACATCCAAATACCTTCAAAGTAGAGTAGTCTACCGGTTTACCTGACCATACCTCTTCTGCACATCTGAAATCAAGCATCTTGGATGGTGAACGATTAACCAAGTGACAAGCATGGTTAAGTGACTATGCCCAAAACATCTCTGGCAGACCTGCATGAAACCTCATGCACCTCTCTTTATTCATAAGAGTTCTATTCATCCTTTCTGCAGCTCTATTCTGTTGGGGATTCTTTTTCACGGTAAAATACCTTGCAATACCTTCATCTTTGCAGTACTGTAGAAACTTCCTATCCTTATATTCACCGCCATTGTCAGTTCTTAGATACTTGATTTTTCTGCCTATTTGATTCTCTACCTCTGCCTTCCACTCCTTGAATTTAGTGAAAACTTTGGATTTCTCCTTCATGAAGTAGACCCAAACTTTCCTCGAAAAATCATCCATGAAAGTGACAAAGTAGCGAGCTCCACCTTTTGATTGAGTTGGTGAAGGCCCCCACACATCTGAGTGAATATAGCTAAGTACTCCTGTACTTCTGTTCTTTGTATCTGCAGCTTTGAAGTGTACTTTAGTTTGGTTTCCCATAATACAATACTTGCAGAACTCAAGTTTACACTTTCATACACTCTTCAACAATTGTCGCTTGTGTAGTTCTTCCATGGCTCTTTCACTCATATGCCCTAGCCTCAAGTGCCAAAGCTGAGTGTGATCTTCTTGTGTAGAAACTACAGCTTCACCAATTACTGTATTTCCTAAAAGCTTGTATAAATTGTTAGAAAGTCTTACTCCTCTCATAACCACAAGTGAACCCTTTGAGACTATGAGATTCCCATCTTTGGATTTGTATGTGTACCCATTCTTATCCAAATAACCCAGGGAAATAAGATTCTTCCTTAGTGCAGGAACGTATTTCACGTTACCCAGAGTCCTAACAATTCCATCATGCATCTTCAACTTTACCGTACCAATTCCACAAACTTTACAACTGGAATTATTCCCCATAAAAACTACGTCGCCTTTTCTTTTCTCAAACGTGTCAAACCAGTCTTCGTTTGAACACATATGATAAGAAGCGCCACAATCTAAAATCCAAGGTGAAGAAATATCATTACCTGAAGAAGTCGCCAAAATTTCTCCGTCGCTATCATCTGTAACAACGCTAGCTGAATTTGAATTTTCGGCCTTCTTCTTCTTTTCCTTATATTTCTTACAATCTCGTTTCCAGTGGTTTGTCGCACCACATTCAAAGCAACCTTCTTTATCCCTGGATTTAGATCTTCCCCTGCCTTCTGATTTGTTACTTCTCTTATTTGTTCGACCCCTCTCATTAGAATTATTGACATATAGTCCTTCTGCTTGAGAGTCTTCACCTGTGTTCTTATTCATCTTCACATGAGAGATTATATCTTGAACAACTTCATCATACTTTAAAGTATCCTTGCCGAACATCAATGTGGTCCTAAAGTGCTTGAAAGATGGAAGCAAAGATCTGAGCAGGTAGAGAGACTTGTTTTCATCGTCATACTTCACATCCACCCGTAGCAAATTTGTGATGCACTTATTGAACACGTTTAGATGTTCCATAAGATCACCACCTTCTTTCAAGAAAAGTTTATTTGATAAAGACTTACCCATATACAACTTCTCGAGCTTTCCCACGTTCCTTTGGCACAAGTTTCCTCCATCACATTAAACATCACCTCGTCCGAGATATGTAGTTCGATGGAACTCATGGCTTTGAGATCTGCTTTGTTCCACTCATCATCTGACATGTCCTTTGGCTTCTTGTCTTTCCCGTCAAGAACCACATGAAGATCTTGTTGGATCAAAACGTTTCTCATCTTCCTTTGCCATAGTGTAAAGTTATCTCTACCGTCAAACGGTTTAATCTCAACTTTTACACCGCCGCCAAGAGTAGTAACCGATGGTTTCTTACCGTCACTATTTGCAGGAACACCTATAGTCTCCGTCATCTTTGACAAAACCTTAAATCCAACCTAAGCTCTGATACCACTTGTTGAACTATATGCAGTGATTAATTAAATCCTAACAACGCCAACAACCCACAACCTAGATATTCGTGAGAACACCTCCTTTACAATACAGAATCTGTTTTGTCAATGAAGTCAAAGATTACCAAACAATAAACAATAATATAAGAAGAACAAAACAATAAAGAACAATAACACTAAGATATACGTGGTTCGGCAATGCCTACCTCCACGGGGAGCAATGAGAATATTTCACTATAAGAAAAGAAACACCGATTACAATAATCTCCCTAGTATCTTTCTCAAAATCTTAATCTCTCACCTTAAACCCAATACACCCTTGGCTCCCAAAGTTCTCTCTCTTTTACTATGTTTCTATTGTTTTCTACTCTTTTGTCTGGCCTTATTGTCTTGTCTTACAAATACCAAGTTACTTGGGTATTTATAGACCATGGATAGAAATCAAATCCATATAGAATTACTAATTCAAACTAGAGATAAATAGGAAACCGAGTCCAAATTGAACTCCTGCACATATATGGTTTCCTTAACCAATATAGGAAACTGATCCTATGGATCACACCTCTTATAAGATATGATCCTGTGCACCCAACTATGGCAAGCCAATATACAACACTATATATAACACGCCCTGATTGGGCATATTCTGTTGGAGTTGTTTCTCAGTTTATGGACAGTCCATGTGTTGGCCATTTGATCGCAGCAAAACGAATTCTTCGCTATGTGAAAAGTACAGTAGTTTGGTCTTTTCTATCAACCAAAAGTCTTTTTTTTTGCATGGTTTCGCAGATGTTGATTGGGCTGGCGATGTCATTACTCGACGTTCAACCACCTAGTATTGTTTTTCTCTTGGTTCCGCTGTTGTTTCTTGGTGTAGTAAGAAGCAACAAACTGTATCTCTTTCAAGCACTGAAGCTGAATACGTGGCAGCTACTATGGCCACCCAGGAATGCATATGGCCTAAGCGATTACTTCATGATATTGGAGCCACTATGGATTATCCAATTCCTATTGCTTGCGACAACGAAACCACAATCAAGTTGGCAGGCAATCCAGTGTTTCTCTATTGCGAAAGTTTTTCAATCAAGCTACTCCCCAACATAATTCGCGCTCTCTCCGCCTTCGATGAAGGTAATTTTTTTTCTTAGTTATTGTAGAAGTTTAGACTTTTAATTCAATTTTCTATTCCTCAAAAATCTCTCTTTCTTGCAAATAAGTTTAGATTAATGTGTAATTTTGATTAATATTTGAATGTTTTTGCTGTGATTAGTATTCTTTTTGTGATGGGTTTGATCACATTCTTGTGGATAACTATATATAATTGTGAATATTTCAATTTATTTTAGTAAATTTTGCATATTGTGAGCTTAGAATCTTGAATGTTCTTGTTGTCGGTGGTATTCCTTTTGTGATAAACTGATTTATAGTTTATTTTGAATGATGAAATTTAAACTTAATTTTCAATTTTGAGTCAGGTTAATAAATCAATCCTAGAAATTCACAGAGCCACATTTATAAACCAATATAGTAAGATGGATTTATCAGTTAATGGTTTTCAGTTAAGTCCCAAATTTAAAACCATTTTATTAATTCGGCTCTACTTGCCGTTCTATTATAGTTAATTTCACTTAACGTTTTCTTATATTGTTATAAAAATACGTAGAAAACATACTATATCTGCCTAATTGTTTATATGAAAATTATATCTGCTTTCTTATATTGGTTTTAGAACACACCTTCAATCTCTTGCCCACCATTGCTCTTTACCACTGTAAAGCTTTTATCCTGCTAGTGTCATGTTTGACTTCAAGGCACATTACCACAGAAAGGTCATGAGTTCAAACATGGTTTAAATTATAAACCCTTCAATTCATTTATGTATATTATTAGATGCAATTAAAATATTTATTAGTGATTAACTCCTTATTATTTATTTAATAAAATTATATTGGTCAGATAAAGCTGCAGTAAAATTTATCTCTCAAGTTCAAAAACTATAGCCGGAGCGAGTCAAATTTAAGGCTTTGAAATAAACAAAACTACGTTTCAGGTAAATTAATAGCATTCGGTAAGTTGTTTTACTTGAAGTGTGAAAACAAATAATGCATTCTATATTTCTATTACAGTATTCACTTTCTTGATTTAAGTAGAGTACATTGCAACTGTTAATAAGAGCAAATATTTTCGTTGAAACATGTAGCAAATCGTTTATATAGGCCGTGGTTGTTCTCCAGGAAAAAAACTGGAATGGAAAACCACGTCAGCGATTTGCTGATTTTTTGTTTTTCCAGGTGCTTGGTGATTTCAGTTGATATGGGTCCCACTGTAAAAAGGTTTTTAAAATGTAAAACACGTCAGCAAAAATTGCAATTTTGATAAACCAGGAAATCTATGCAAAACAGAAAATCACGCCTCTAATTTATGGTCCCACCGGTCCCCAAAACTTATAATCTCGCCACGTCTATTTTTTCCTTTTTTTTATTGATCTGGTAATCAAGCAACAATCCTGGTTATAAATGGAAAGTTTTGAAAATTTGTTACCTTTCTTAAAATTTAAAATCTTTCCGTTTCCGTTTCCCCATAACTTCCGAGGAAACAAGCACAGCCATATAAGCTAATTTTTTTGGTCAAAAGGGGAATTGCTGCTTCCAAGGAGAATTAAAACTAATGTTGAAGTTCAATCAAGGAATCGAATCAAACAAAATATCTGCTTACATGCAATGCAATACAACTCAAGGTATATTCAAAATTCATGTTTCCAAATATCTCTACTGAAACCGGCACGAAGTGGTTTGACATCAATTTTGTGACAAAGTGTCTTTGGTTATCTCGCCTTGAATTCATTGTTAGGAAAACCAAGATGTACGCATGGTCGTCTCGTGTCCTTGTGTCTCTTAGGTCTGTCTAGGGAAAGTTATTGGGTTCTGGACGTACGTACCGAGTTAGGACGTACGTACGTTCACTGAAGCAGAGAACTTCTTTTGGTCAGGACGTACGTACTCAGTTAGGACGTTCGTACGTCCAGGTAGTCAGCAGATGTGTTTTCGTATGGAGACGTACGTACCGGTTTAGAGCGTTCGTACGTCATGTTAGGCAGCAGGCTTATTTTTGTGTGGCGACGTTCGAACGTCATATCGACGTACGAACGTCCAAAGTCGGTTTGCACAGTTTCGGCCCATTTTTCTAGGTTTTCAACCCTAAGTATAAATAGGGTTTCTCTTCTACAGAACAAGGTAGTTCTTTGGCCGTCCATCCTTCTTCTAGTTTAGGTGTTTTGGTTAGGTTTGTGATAGTGAATTTGTTTGTGGCTATTGAACTCAATTCCCTTTCTTCCCCCTTTCCTCAATTCATATCTGTGTGATCTTCAAGAGTTATTGTGAATTCGGCTTCGAGTCTTCTTGTGTGTTCATCAAGAAGTCGAGTGTCTTGTGCGTACATCAAGGTGCTCTGGTGAAGTCAAGGTGTTAGAGATAACCAGGAGTATCAACTCGCAGTGAGTGCAGGTAGTTGATAGGTTTGTACATCTCTTTTCATCTAGTGGATTATTTTGTTGTCGCGAGGACAACCGTGGACGTTTCCCAGTTTGGGTTTTACCACGTTAAAAACTTCTGTGTGTTATTTACTTTCCGCGTATTGTTTGTTTGCTTGTTTGAATTCACATTTGTTATACTAGCACTATTTGTAGTTTCTCATCTACCTGGAATTTGTTTGTCGTTGAGATTGATCGATCTCTTTAAAATTCATGTTTCTATTACGTTTCAGGTAAATTACTAGTATATACATAGATTATAAAGCATACCTGTCATGTAAAACTATTGAAAGATAGATTCTAAACTCAATCAATCCTTGGCTTCCCACTCTCGGATATCTCACCTGTTGGGTTTCTTTGTGAAAAAGAGAAGGAGGGAAGTTTTTGCCTGGGAACGTACGTACGTAGTTAGGGCGTACGTACGTCCCGTATCACAGATGTTTGTTTTGAAGCTGAACGTACGAACGTCAATTCGACGTACGTACGTCCTCCCTTGGTTTTGTGCATATGGGCCTGTTTAAGCCCATTTTCGTGTTTGATTGTAAGGCTATGTTATAAAGCCAATTAGAAGTTGGAAAACCTAATCTAGATGTGAGAGAGATTGTGAGAAGCCATTGGCAAGTTTGAGAGAACTTTTGTGAGGAAGAACACTTTGGTTTCTTCGTGAGGGCTTGTATAATCGTCTCCATCCAAGAGAGAGAGAGTTTGTATCCTCAATTTGTGATTGTCTCTTTGAGAGATTTGGTGAGGATTTGAGAAGGGAGGAAACCTAGGGTTTCTCCATTTGTTTGAGAGCTTTGTACTATCTTCTCCAATAGTAAAAGTTCTATTTGTTTGTCCGTGGACGTAGGCAATCAAGCCGAACCACGTTATTTTGGTGTCTCTCTCTATTATTTGTTGTTGCTAAGTAGGTTTACTTCTTTACTACTTGTTTTGTCATCTTTCATACACTATATCAATCTTGGGTATTGGTGCATAAGCTTCCGCTGCGCACAACAAGTGGTATCAAAGCTGCAGGCTAGATTTTGAGCGTAGGCAATCAAGCCGAACCACGTTATTTTGTTGTCTCTCTCTATTATTTGTTGTTGCTAAGTAGGTTTACTTCTTTACTACTTGTTTTGTCATCTTTCATACACTATATCAATCTTGGGTATTGGTGCATAAGCTTCCGCTGCGCACAACATCACCTTCAGTCCTCTCAACCCCTGGGTACCCAACATCCTTCACGACAAATAAGAGAACAAGAAAAGAAATCAATGAAAAACTTGAGTCCACCACAACTACATACAGATAAATGGTTTCTTTTGGTTGTCTATAAGAAGAAAAATAGGCTTGGTGCGACAGTAGAACCTACACTATCAGACTAAACAGACCTGCAGTTTGTAACAATCCAAACAGGAAAAAAAAATACCCATCCATCGAAACTTAAAACACATTGCCCAGGATCTAAATCTAAGATGCAGTTTGGGATTCATTGTTATATTATCACACTAAACAGACCTGTAGTTTGTGAGAACCCAATATATCCAATATATGTGCAATATAACAATAGTAAAGCAAACAATAAAGCAATAAACAAATAAAGAACACACGATATTTTTAAAGTGGTAAAACCCAATATGGGAAACGTCCACGGTTGTCCTCGCGACAACAAATAAATCCACTAGATGAAAAGAGATGTACAAACCTATCAACTACCTGCAATCACTGCGAGTTGACACTACTGGTTATCTCTAACACCTTGACTTCACCAGAGCACCTTGATGTACGCACAAGACACTCGACTTCTTGATGAACACACAAGAAGACTCGAAGCCGAACTATGAAACAAGCTTACACCAGAGTTCCTTGATGAACACACAAGGATACTCGACTTCTTGATGAACACACAAGAAGACTCGAAGCTAAATCAATATAAACAATAATGAAGAAGAAGATGAATGGGGAAGAAGGAAATGAGTTCAATCACCAAAACCACCTAAACCAAAACCTAAACAAACTCCAAGACTAGAGATGAATTGGACGGCCAAAGAACTAACTAATGTTTTGGAAGAGAAACCCTATTTATACTTAGGGTTGGAAAACATAGAAAATGGGCCGAAATAGAGAAAAACCACATTGGACGTACGTACGTCGATATGACGTTCGTACATCTCCAACCGAAACAAACTTGCTGACTGCTTGGACGTACGTACGTCCTAACATGGTACGTACGTTAAACACGATGAAAGTTTTGCTGCCTAACCTGACGTACGTACGTCCTAACAAGGTACGTACGTCCTGAACCAAAAACCATACTTGTGACACAAGACGCGAAGATAAAGACACAGGATGACACGCGTACAACAAGGTTTTCTTAACAATGAACTCAAGGCGAAATAACCATGGACGACCAATGTCACAAAATTGATGTCAAACAACTTAAAGCCGGTTTCAATCTCCCCCTTTGACATTGATTTTGTGACAAAAACCTATGACTCTAATAGCACTTATAAAACGTGCTTACAAACCCAAACCATGGCATTTATAAAACATGCCTACAAAAACACTCAAGGTAGAACACATACCGAGTCACCAATTCTTGATATCCAGCTTGAGCAAGACGTTTTAACCATCAGAGACCAAACGGAAGCAACTAAGAATTTCCGAAGCAATCAAGGAATCAACAGAAGCTCCGTTGAGCAACTCCCCCATACTGCCTAAGCTCCAAAGTTTGACACTTGAGCTCCCCCATACATGTAGCATACCTGAAACATGACCCAAAAATATCCTAACAACAAAGAGACGATTGTTAGTAATTAGAGTCATAAAACTCCCCCTTTTTGTCACAACAAGTGAACAAGAGAACCAATTAACAAGAGAACCAAAAAGCAAGAAACAAAAGTAACCAAGTAAAGAAACCAACACCAAACAATCAAGACAAAACAGATAAAAAGAAATAAAACCTATCCGAACTCTTAAAGTTCACGAAAACAACTAATAACCAAACATAGGAATCGTGTGCTCAACCGAGTACTTAGTGATTGGTTGAACCACCCTTAACCAATTTCTCGCCTCAAAGAATGAAGATATGTTGCCGAGTTGGGTAGCTCCTAGAGGGGTGGCAGCGATGTCTCCCAAGTCGAAGAAGCGCTCCGGAACAATAGCCTTGGCTCGAGGATGAGCACCAAGGGGTGTGGGATGAGGTGACAAGACCGAAGTGGAACCTCTACCCCGTTGAGTGCGAGAAGTGGATGCACCCTTAGAGCCGGGTTTTTCCTTAGCGAGTGTTGAGCGAGCACGCTTTGGAGGCATTGTCTGCACAATCACACCAGTAAACAAACCAAAAGTGTGAGTGAAATGCAATCCCAAACAAGATAAACAAACCATTTGAGTCATGCAGACATTTTGTCAGACACTAGGTGTGCAGAAACCAAATCCAATAGTAAAACAGCAAACCAACAATCACATTCACACCAAACATGGCATATGATTAAGAGTAGAAGAGGAACGAAATGCCAAGTAAAAAAAATATCCCAACAACACCAAGGAATTCAATCTTTAAACATCAAATTCTGTTACGCCATGTTTAATCACTCACAAAATTCCATCACAAATAACCATTAACGAGCAATGAAATGGAGAATTGAGGAACTTACTATTGCCGAAAGAGTGAGAAAATAAACACCACAAAACTCTGTTGAACACTTAGAACACAGCAGAGAGGGACCGAAGGAAATACCGAGGATGAAGAAGATACAGTAGAGAGATATGTGAGGAAGACGAAGAGGAAAAGATTGGCAAAAACTTTTAAACACCGGGCTTAAAACTAACTGGTGGGCCGAAATTGTACCAGAGACGTACGAATGTTATATTGACGTTCGTACGTCGAGCCCAAAAGAGAAACATCTGCCTGGTCCAACGTACGAACCCCCTAACTACGTTCGTACGTCTAGGAGAAAAAAAGTTCTGCCTCCCTTAACGTACGAACGTCCTAACGACGTACGTACTCTTTTTTTTTTTTAAATGTAATTTGAATATATAAAAAAAAACAATAGAGAACTAACCTTAATAACAGAAAAACAAACCGAATAACTAACAACACAAACCATAATAAGAAGATAAAAGGAAAAGAACCGATGTACCATAGAAGTGAAGAGGAATACATCATGAACTTCCAAAAACAGTAGCCAATCCCAATCCGTACAAAAATAAGAGGCAATATGTTGGGATAAACAAAAGATTGAACAATTAAGAAAAATGAAGTGCATCATAAACTAAACCTCGGTGTGTAGATGCAATGCAATGCATAAAGAGAGGAAAAGATCACCACTAGAACACACCCTTTGAAGACCTAGAATAGAGAACCATCAACAAGAGACATACGATTAGCAAGTGAGCTTAGAAGAAACAAACTTCAATCCCCTTTGAAACAAACAATATGAGTGGGAGACAAACGAATATAAATATGAACTTTCAAACAAAAACCAAGATATCCAAAAGGCAAAGGAATATAAACTTTGTATGCCTTACATAAAAAAAAAACAACGAACATGCCCTTGGATTATCATTTTGCCTCATGTGGTGGAGTTTAGTCTACATCTTTCAATGTCATTCCCGTGTGAGAGGGACTTTTGCCTCCATCTTTTCAATTACACGAGGGTAGGGTGTAGCCTACATCTTTTTGACAAACACAAACTCAAGAAGTGCAACACCATGATAACGTCCAGTACAAGAACTAACATCTCTTGAGTGCATCCGTCAGAGCATGACCCTCACAACCCCAACGAGTTCTTAGCCAACTGACATTGCTCTGAAGACAATCAAATGGCTGGGGATAAGGTGAGTCATTGACCACTAACAAGAGTTGTAAGAGGAAGATAAGAATGCTTAATAACACGAGCAACAAGATGAACATTACCCAAAACAGAGGAGAGATAGCTCAAGATAACATAAATACTCGAGAGATAGAGAAGTTCTATGAGCTCAAAGAATATGTAAGTGGTTTCCAAAAACTCCCATCTTGCAAGCATGCCGTGCACTGTGCAAACAAGCGAGGAAAAATGCATGATACATACCAAAACATACTTAAGAGTTCAGAAAGAGAAAACACCCAAACATATTGCAACTTATTTAAGACAATTGAATTAAACCAATATCTCAGAAAAGATGCATCCAACAACCCATACATGGAATAAAAAAAATAGAAGGAATAACCAACAACCCCCCCCCCCCCCCCCCCCCCCCTTTTTTTTTATTAACAATGTATTCAGACATGCAGCATGATCTGCAAGCTAGACAACCAAAGCATAAAAAATAGAAGCACCAAACAAATAGCCTATGTGGTTAGAGAAATATGCAATTTAGATAACACAAGGCTAGAAACAAACTACATCATCCCAAATGTGGGACACCACCAGACCTTTGCAAGTCCAGAAAAACCTTCAACTTATCCTTTCTTACCCATACTTGTTTAACACTAGGCGTGCACACCTTGGGAATTGAAAAGATATGAGATCGCCCCTTAACAAGTTTTGCAATAGACTTATCCTTAACTAATTCCACCTTAGTCTTTGACTTCCTTTTGTTGGAGTACCTATTTTTCTTAAACCTATGACAATAAACATTAGAATTCCAAGGTCTAGAAAACACACAAGAAGGATCATAAGAATCAACATGATTATAATTATAAGGAACATGAGAATAACATTTAACATGTTGATTAAAATCCCAACAAAAGATATCCAAATGACCATCTCTACCACAATAAGAACAATGAAAATTATTAGATTTTCTCAAACAAGTCTTATAAGAAAATGCAGTAGTGGTGGATAAACCATGTATGTCACTATTTGGTTTATGACATTGTCCCTTAACAAAACCCATACCTCCCCTATTAGAACAAGATGGCTTACCAGCAAAAGCAACTTTATCATTACCCTTAGACTTAAACTTTGTGCGACAAACATGCTGAAAACTATTAGTATTAAGTCTAGTCTCAATAGGCGGGGTAGGCAAAAGAGCAGGCAA